>BSBK01000365.1:713750-1427500 GCA_027943335.1 Chamaecyparis obtusa
CAAATATCCCAAGAAGGGCATGGGGAGAGTTCAAGTTTCAAAGATCAAGGTCTAGAATCGAGTGTCAAAAGAGAGAGTACCTCTAATGATGGGTGTTTTCCTACCTATGTGAAGACTCAAGTTCATATGGATGATGAAATTAGGGAACCACAAGAGAAACATCTTCTTTGAATGATGAAGGAATTGAAGAAGCTGGAACAAAAACAAACCCATCTATACTTGAAGTATACTCTCCAAAAGATTCCTCTGAATCAACCCACCCTCTCCAAACATAAACACAAGATGCACCCTAAGACTAAACCATCAAATAGCACCAAGTGTGGAAGCTTCAGTTTGATGGCTCCAAATACAAACAAGGAGAAGGAGTTGTAATTGAGATGATTAACCCAAGAGGTAAATCTTTTTACATGGCTTATAGATTGTAGTTCTTATGTACAAATAACATTGTCAAATTTGAAGCATTGGTTTGAGGTCTCTTGATGGCTCATGAGAAGAAAATAGAAGCTTTAATAGTAGAGGGAAAATCCCAACTCATCGTAAGGCATTCCTAGCTAGTATTCTTGTAATGACAAGAGACCGAGTGTGTATCAAAATTAGGTGTGGGACCTCATCAAAGATTTTGCTGAAACATTAGGTCAATCTCGAGGTGAAAAAATAACTTTTTAGATGCTCTTGTTGTGTCATCTAGTTTTTTACACGCTATAGAGAAGTCAAAGTTGAAAAAGTTCTCAGTGGAGCTAGTCGCAACACCAACTATACTAGATAACATCACCAATTTCCAAGTGTTCCAAGACAATCAACATATCTTGGAATTCCTTGTGTAGTCATGTCTTTGAAAAACATATTATAGATGAATAAAGTTTTGATTCCAAAGAACTTGGTGATTAGGGAATATTAAATTTGAAGAAAAATTCCATTCCTAAAGGAATGATGGCACTAGAAAGGATTTTTGATATGGATGAAGTTGTAGCGAAAAGAAAGCCAACACCTTCCCTGATTGGAGATGAATATAAAACTCACAATCTTGGTATCGAAGAAGATTGGCATGATGTACTCATTGAAAAAGTAGGTATATAACAAGAGAAACAAAAAAATGTACAACTCCTCAAGGAATATGGGGATGTTAGTGAATAGAGTTATGAAGAAATGAAGACCTATGATACCTCAATGATCGTGCACAATATCTTGTTGAAACTAGATGTCAAACCATTCCACCAAAGGAAGAGGTTGATAAATGCAATAATTGTGATGCAAGGGCATGGATCAGAGGGGCCAAATGATGGAACACCCTATAGATCCAGCCTTCTCAACAACGTGTAGAAGAAACAACAACACAATGAGAGAGAGAAAGCATGATCATTCATATATTAACTTCATTCAAATTGATTCATACATGCCAGGCTGTAAGGCCTTCCTAGTTATAGCCATATATTACAATGAATTACAAAAGTCCTCAAACATGCAAGAATCTGTCAACAATCTTGATTCTCCTATCTTTTATCTTCTGTCTAAAAACTACCTTCTAAACTCTAACCAAACAACTAAACTTATACAAGAGACTACTGAACTGACTTGGACTTTAGATCCATAATCAATGAAAGGAATGGTCAGATCTGGGACCACATGCTTCCCAATGATGGATACCAGCATTAAATCCATGACCCATAATCAATGCACAAGTTGGCCTCAATAGAAACTCAAAATAAACTACTCGGTAAGCAAGGATGATCGAGCAATAGACAAGCATCACCGAGCGCCAGTGAAACAACTAACCACCTAGGAGATAATTGACCATACTCGGTAACCAAAGGAAACTAACCAACTCAGTCAAAGAAGGAACCGAGCAACAAAGACAAACTTTAAAATATTTTTGGTGACACAGGATTGCCAAGGCCCCAAGATGCTCCTACATCAGACACCTGTGGTTATTTAGAAATGATTCTCTAAATCATTCAGTAGGTTTGGTCCGAGTTGCATCCAACTCAGACTATGAAATCCATGAACTGTCTTCAATCAGTCTATTCTTCCACTTTACCAGATATTCCATATACTGTTGACCTCTTGTACTCTTGCCAATTCTTTGTTCCAAAATCTGTTCAACTTCTTCATTCTACTTCTTAGGATATTCCATCGGTACTGTCATGTCTTCATCAGGTTCATGATACTCATACAAATTAGCAATGTTGAAAATTGGTGATATGTCCATGTCATTAGGTAACTCAATCTCATATGCATTTCCACTGTCAAATTTCTTTAAAATCTTGCAAGGTCGAAACTTCTTCATCTTCAACTTCCCATATGTTATAACAGGAAATCAACCTTTCTTCAAATGAACCATCACTTCATCACCAACATCAAAAGTCTTATGTCTCCTTGATCTATCAGCTCTATCTTTGTATTTCTGATTACTCTCTTCCAGCTTGATTTTCACATCCTCATGCAATGTCTTCATGTACTTGGATAATTTCACTCCAACACTTCTCTTACTTTCATCAGCAATGTCTCTCAAATTAGATATACCTCTCAGCTATATGCCATTTACAATCTCAAAAGGTGTTTTCCCAATACTCCTATTCACTGAATTATTGTATGCAAACTTTGCTTGTGCCAACATAGAATCCCAATTACTAGGTGTGTCTCCAACTAAACATCTCAAATGATTTCTCAAACTTCAGTTTACAACTTCTGTCTATCCATTGGTTTGTGGGTGAAATGTAGAACTATATTTCAACTTAGTGCCAAACTTTCTCCAAAGGGTCTTCCAAAAGTATCCAACAAATTTACTATCTCGGTCAGAGATAATACTCCTCAGTAATTCATGCAATCTAACAATTTCCTTAAAGAAAAGATCTGCTACATGTACTGCATTTGATGTCTTTCTACAAGGTATAAAATGTGCCATCTTTGAAAATCTATCTACCACAAAAAATATAGAATCATTACCTCTTACTATCTTCGGTATGCCAAGAGCAAAATCCATACTGATGTCAGTCCAAGGTTTCTTAGGTACAACAATCGGTGTATACAATCCAGTATTCTAACTTACTCCTTTTGCAACTTGACAAATTTCACAACTTTTCACAAATTTCTGAACATCTTTATACAATTGTGGCCAAAAGTATTTCTCTTTGTAGACACCTAAAAATCCTTTAGAAAATAAAGTATTTTTATTTTCTGAAAATCCCTAATGACATCATCATTTATTAATTAATTAATTAATTAATTAATTAATTAATTAATTTATTTTTATGTCATTAAATCCCTTTATTTTAATTAAAAATATTTAATTAAGAAATCCCTCCCAAAAATGTTTAAATCTTATTTAAACATTATTCCCCTATTTATTAATTATTTAATTAATAAATTGACCAAAAATCCCAAAATAAATAATTAATTTATTTTTTGCCCAAAACTTGGCCAATTTCCTTTAGACCACTAACCTCTTCCAAAATCTTCTAATTCCTTCTTAATCTCGATTAAAAGGCTAATCCCATCTTTTCTAACCCTAATCCCAAGGCTAAATATTTAATTAAGATTAAATATTTAAATTTCATATTTATTGAAAATATTTCAATAAATATTCCCAAAACTTAAGCTTTTGGAATGAATAAACTTTTATTCCATGAAACCAAGGAGAATTCTAGACTCTTCTAGAATCTTCTCAAATCCAACCTCTTCACCCATCCTAATCCTAAAATCCCCTAATCCTAATCCTAATTCCTCCCTTAACCTTGTCACATTCCCTGAACAAGGTTAGCCAACTCTTAAGCTTACCCCAAAGTCAACAAAGAGGGCTTCCCTTTTTGAAATGCATTGAAGGCATTTAAGGCCTCCTTATCCCTCTTACATGCACTTATGGTGCATTTAAGAAGCCCCTCACCCCTTTCTTACACCCTTTGACCTTAGGCACATTTCCCAAATTGTGCACATTCCTCCCATCTTTCAATCCAATGCCCTTGTGACACTTGTCACAAGGAGGTGATCCCTAAACTAGCACAATCCATGTGCTCCCCTTTGAATGAATCTTGGCCTTTCTTAAGGATTTCAATCCTGGCCACTCATTCTTCCTTCCCAAATTCTATAAATACCCCTCCTTTCAAGAGCAAAATCAATAAGCTTACTTTCACTCTCATGCATTGTTATAATGCCATTTTCATGTTAGATCTTAGCAAATCATTCTAATTAGCTTACTTTTTAGCATTTTAGCTCATCTTAGCTTAGCAATAATGGATTAACCTAGTTTATTTCATTTTTTTGCATAGCATAGCATCATATCACATCGTTATTTGGTCTAAAATCAATCCTAGATTACTCATCATGTAGCTTAATCTCCATTTAAGCATTTTTTGGATCCTTGAGGCCTTAGGGGCAAATCAGGTGTCCTATACCTATTTTTGTGCCATTTTGGGGTTTTCATGAGCTTCAAATCATCCTAAATGCATTTAGAATATGCTCCAAGTTCTTAGAGAGCACACCCACATCCCCCTTATCAGAGAAAATCAAATAGTGCTTGGGTGCACCTATTTTTGGCTCAATTTGAGGTGGCTAGCTTAGAGTTTCCTTGTTATTGTTTTGATTGTATGTTAGATTAAACTCTTAACATTTGATTGATTTAGGCCTTTCAAAACAGATAACAGGTACCCTCGAAAGCCTTGCTCACACTCTTTAAGCAAGCTCAAAGTTTTATCAATTCCAAAATTTCCAGCCAAACCACTACCATGTTTCTCCTTCATCAAATTAGTTCTCATTTGTCCTCTTGGTATACATAATTGAATACCTTTAAACAACATACCTTCTCGAATGAAATATTCTTCCCATTTTGTACTCGGTTGATCTTGAATAGGTGCTCTACACTTTCTCCACGACTCAAAAAAGTCAGGTCCAATTTCATACAAATCTCTCATCTCATCAAAACCAAGAACTTTAATTTTCATCTTGGTCATCAAAGATCTTCTTCTACTCAATGCATCAGCAACTCGGTTAGTGACTCTACTTTTATTTTTTATCACAAATGTATAACTCTGAAAATACTCAACCCATTTCATATGTCTCTGATTCAACTTATTCTGACTACCCAAGTATTGTAAAGCCTTATGATAAGTATACAACACAAATTCACTCGACATCAAATAATGTCTCCATTTCTTCAGTGCTTGAACAATAGCATAGAATTCTTGATCATACACAAAATATTTCCTTCTAGCATCATTCAACTTTTCACTAAAGAAAGCAACATGTTTACCTTCTTGACTCAACACAGCTCCAATTGCACTACCACTTGCATCACATTCCACTTGAAATACCTTATTGAAATCAAACAATGCCAAAATAGGCAATTCAACAACCTTCTACTTCAGAGTCTCAAAACTTTTATCAGCTCCATGTGTCCATTTGAATTCTCTTTTATCTCCTCTCATAGTCTCAGTCATAGCATTAAAAATTGAATTGAAATTCCTTATGAAATTTCGGTAAAAACTTTCCAAACCATGAAATGATCTTACCTCACTAGCATTCACAGGTGTAGGCCAATTCAGAATAGCTTCAACCTCTTCAGGACCCATCTTCAAACCATCAATTGAAATTATAAATCCCAAATACACAATCTCCTATTTCATGAATGAACACTTTTTTAGATTTATTAGAAACTTTTCCTCTTTCAATCTTTGCAAAACTTGTCTAACATTCAACAAATGTTCTTCTCTGGTTTTACTGAATATTAGAATATCATCAAGATATACAATCACAAACTTACCCAAGAATTTCTTCAAAACTTCATTCATCAACCTCATAAAAGTACTCGGTGCATTAGTTAAACCAAAAGGCATAACCAACCACTCATACAAACCTTCTTTTGTCTTGAAAGCAGTCTTCCATTCATCACCTTCTCTGATTTTGATATGATGATACCCACTTTTCAAATCAATCTTTTGAAATACTTTTCTCCAGTCAAACTATCCATTATGTCATCCATTCTCAGTATAGGAAACCTATACTTCATTGCTATCTTATTGATTGCTCTGGAATCAGTACACATTTTCCATTCTCCATTCTTCTTAGGTGCCAATACCGTAGGTACTACACAAGGACTCAAACTTTCTCTGATCAAACCTTTATATAGTAACTCTTGAATCTGTCGATTTAATTCCTGCTTCTCAGTAGGTGTCAACTGATGAGGTGCCTTATTCGGTAAACTAGCTCCAGGGATTAGATCCATGTAATGATCAATACTTCTCTTTGGTGGCAAACCATCAGGTACATTATCAGAAATGATATCACTATACTCGGTAAGTAACTTATCAATCTCCTCAGGGACACTATCCTCTATTTTCTTACTCAGTTTGTTAAGAATCACAACAAAACATACATCATTCTTCTTCAAATCCTTAACAAACTTTCATCCTTCTGTCAAGAAAACTTTCACAGATGTGCAAACATTACTAATAGGTTCTTCCATCAAAGGTAACAAGATTTGTTTTCTTCCATCAACCACAATAGTATACTTATGCAATCTTCCATCATATATAGCATGTCTATCACACTGCCAAGGTCTACCCAACAAAATATGACAACAATCCATTGGCATGATATCACACAACACTTTATCATAGAACTTTCCAATTTTCAAATTCACATAACATTGTTCACTTGCCAAGAGTGTATGCTCATCTTTGATCCATGAAATCTAATAGGGCTTCAGATGTTCCAACCTTTCCAATTGCAACTTTGTGACCATCTCTTCAGATGCCAGATTCTCCGAGCTACCACTATCAATGATTACCTTCCAAACTTTGTCAGAAACTCTACATCTGGTCTTGAACAAACTTTTCCTTACCGGATCTTCCTTTTTACTTTCATTCCAAATGCTTTCCTTACCATCAAGTTATTTTCCTTCTCAGGTTCATTCGGTGACTCTTCTTGCACCAAAGCATTTCTACTGCTACCAACCTTCTTACTAGCATGTGTATATTCAAAAGATCTATGTCCTTCTTCTCCACAATTGTAAAAATTTCCTTGGAAATTACCTCTTCTATAACCACCTCGGTAGTTATTGCCTCTACCTCTAGATGAACTTTTACCTTTCCACTCAGTCTTGCATTTTTCCAGATTTGTCTTTTCAGGTTTAGATCTACTATTTTCAGCATAGGATCTTCCTCTTCCTTTAGGGAATCTACCACCTTGACCTCTTTGTCTCTGTTCATGTCTCTTGTTCAATTTCTCCTCAGCCTTCAATGAAAATTGATAAGCCTCTTCAATGTTCTCCAATTTGACCAAACTGATCTCCTCTTGGATGGAAACTCTCAAACCATTCAAGTATCTAGCAATTCTTTCCACATCATCTTCATCATGTCTAGATCTAATATCTAATCTATAGAATTCCTCAGTATAATCTTTTATCGAGCTATCTTTCTACTTTAGACTTTGCATTCACCTAACTAGGTTAATCTAATAATCACAAGGTAAGAACTTTCCTTTCAATTTATTCACCATTTTATTCCATACCTTGATTTTGTCTTTGCCTTTCTTCTTCTGATCCAATTGCATATGCTCCCACCACAAGGATGCATGACCTTTCAAATTTGTGCCTGCAATCTTGACCTTCTTTTCTTTAGATACATTCTCATACTCAAAATACTTTTCCATCTCGGTGCTCCAGTCTATTAATTCATCAAAATTCAATTTTCCACTATATTTAGGAGGATTGAAATGTGGTGTTGACTTCAAACTTTTCAATGCCTTCAAGAATCTTTCCTCACCCTGATCCATCATAGGTGCAGGTTCTACTTCACCTTGTTCCACTTCAACTTCATCATGACTAACATCTGCAAGATGTCTGCCTCTTCTTTGGGCTGTTTCAACAACTTCTAATCTAGCAACAAGTTGTCTCAACATGCCTACCAATCCTGGATCTGCTTCTCACCTCCCATGAACCATCTTGGAACCCTTTGCAATTGCAGGTCAGATCACAATCTGCCACCCCACAATAATTCCACTAGGGCTTCACAAGAAGGAACCTACAAACCTAGATCTATAGACCTAGATCTAGATCTCACCTTGGTCTGATACCACTTGACACAAGGACATGGATCAGAGGGGCCAAATGATGGCACACCCTATAGATCCAGCCTTCTCAACAACATGCAGAAGAAACAAAAATATAGTGAGAGAGAGAAAGTAGAATCATTCATATATTAACTTCATTCAAATTGATTCATACATGCCGGGCTATAAGGCCTTCCTGGTTACAGCTAGATATTACAATGAATTACAAAAGTCCTCAAACATGCGAGGATCTGTCAACAATCTTGATTCTCCTATCTCCTATCTTCTATCTAAAAACTACCTTCTAAACTCTAACCAAACAACTAAACTTATACAAGAGACTACCAAACTGAGTTGGCCTTTAGCTCCATAATCAATGGAAGGAACGGTCATATCTGGGACCACATGCTTCCCAATGATGGATACCAGCTCATTAAATCCACAACCCATAATCAATGCACAAGTTGGCCTCAACATAAACTCAAAATAAACTATTCAGTAAGAAAGGATGACCGAGCAATAGACAAGCATCGTTGAGCACCAGTGAAACAACCAACCATACTTGGTAACCAAAGGAAACCGACCAACTACCGACCAACTCAGTCAAAGAAGGAACCAAGCAACATAGACAAACTTCAAAATCATTTTGGTGACACATGATTGCCAAGGCCTCGAGATGCTCCTACATCAAATTGAGCCTTTGCTACAGAAATAAGTTCAAAAGTTATTGGATGCTAAGATTATCTCTCTAGGAAGAAAATCTACATGGGTAGCCAATTTGATTTAGGTAAGAAAGAAGAATGGTGAAATCATACTTTGTGTTGATTTCAAGAATCTCAATAGAGCATCCCAAAAGGAAATTTATCCCCTCCCTTCACTGGATGAGGTTTTAAAAGTTGTAAATGGTTCATGAATGATGTCCTTATTGGATGGGTACTTAGGATATAATCAAGTTATGATCCAAGAAGAAGATAGGATCAAAATTTCCTTTACCATGAAATGGGGTATATATTTCTATTGGCAGGTGCCTTTTGGTTTGATTAATGTAGGTGCAACATTCTAACATGTGATGGATACCACTTTCAAGGGGCTTGTAGGTGAGTGAATCATTATTTATATGGATCATTTGAGTATCTTTTTTAAGGACTATGTAGATCATGTGGGTGACCTTTGCAAAGTGCTAAAAAAATGTAGGAGTTTTGGTATCTCCCTCAATTTCAAGAACTACATATTTGGGGTTACTTAAGGAAAAATATTGGGCCAGTGATTTTAGAAGTAGAGATAGATATAGATTTAGATAGAATTGAAGCCATCCTAAAGTTGGCCCCACAAAATAGCAAGGAGTTAAAGTCTTTCTTCAACAAGATCAATTTTGTGAGAAAATTCATTAGCGGCTTCATGAAGATTATACACCCCCTTAATGATATGTTGAAGAAATATGTGAAGATCAAGTTGACACCTCACATCAAGAAATATTTTGAAGAGATTAATACTTCCATCACTATTCCTCCAATTTTGGGAAGCCTTGATTATACCTGACCCTTTAAGGTGTATTCATTTGCCTTTGAACATTTTTGTGCTAGGATACTCACCCAAAAAGGAGAAGGAAAAGTTGAAAATCCTATTGGCTTTATGAGTTGTCATTTTAAAATTTCCAAGATAAGGTATCCAAACATGGATAAGCAATCCTTTTCTTTGGTAAAAGAAATCAAGAATTTTCAACACTATATCCTGAGAAGCAAGGTGATATATCCTGAGAAGCAAAGTGATAGCGATAGTCCAAGAACCAACAAAAAAATTGCTATTGATGTTAAATGAGTTGGGTGAATAGAGAGGTAAATAGATGGAAATTATTTAGGATTTTGACTTAGATATTCAACCAATGAAGATTGTACGAGGACAAGGATTAACTAAAATGATTACAAAATTAGACAAAGGTCATTTTTGTCAATTCTATATGAATGAAGGAGTGATTAATGACATTTGGAATCAAGATGTGGTCTATTACTTGTTGCAAAATCACTAACTGACTGAGATGAAAAACTCACAAAGAAGAGAATTGAAGATGAAGAGTAGTTCTCATATGTTGAAGAATGGGAAGCTTTACAAATGTAATTACAAAGACTTATATCTAAGGTGTATGCACAAGGATGAAGCTAAGAAAGTCCTAGCATAATTTCATAATAAATATAGCAAGGGACATGGCTCTACTAAAAATTGCCCATCAAATTTTGATATAAGGGTACAATTGGAAAACTTTGTTTAAGGATGCTAATGAACATGTTATATCATGTCACATTTTCCAAACTAGCACTACACAAGAAAGGAATCCTATGATGCCCCTTAAATTGATTTATGAGGTACATCATTTTTCTCAATGGGGGTTTGATTTTATTGGGATGATTGATCCTCAATCATTTGCATGACACACTTACATCCTAATGGTGAGTGATTATTGTATGCAATGGATGGAGGAACAAGCTTGTAATAATTGTACCACTAAAGTTTTCACCACATTCCTCAAGGAGTTCATTGCCACTAGGTTTGGGATGCCTTTTTTATGGTATGTGATAACAACCCTTCCTTTTCTTTATTTTCTCTTATGCAATGGGATTTTGAGAATCATGTACTTAAATTTGCATCTAATTATTATCCATAGGAAAAGGGGTAGAGAAATCTAAAACTAAAAATTTAATCATTATCATTAGAGGTTTACTTGACCATAACTCGAAAGATTGGCATGCCCAAGTGAAATATGTGTTATAGATTGATAGACTTAGGATAAAAAATATGTTAGGAACTTCACCATACCAATTCATTTGTGGGTTGGATCCCATCTTCCCAATGAACCTTAATAACCTTGTCCTCAAATTCATGATGAGACACATCGAAGGTGAAGATCAGATCCAATGTAGACTTATGAACCTTATGGAGTTGGAAGAGAAAAAAAATACTTCCCTTGAACATGTGGCGAAACATTAGGCTATTGTCAAGTGATGGTTTGAAAAAAGAGCCACCATAAAAGCTTTTAAGATCTCCAACCTTATCCTCATGTGGGAAAATGAAAAAGAAAAAAACTAGGATGTGATACCAAATTTGAAAGGTTGTGGATTGGCCCATATCAACTTGTGGATTTTCTAGGAGAAAATACCTTTAGGATCAATACTCTAGATGAAGAATTGGTTTCATTTCCTGTCAACAAGAAATTATTGAAACATTATTTTGGATCCTAAATGAAGTGTCTTATCCTGTATATAGTAGTTTATTTGTGTGTTCTTGTTTTGGTCTTTTTTTTCTTTTTTTCTTTTCATTCTCTATTTTGTTTGTTGTTTCTTCTTTTCTTCTGTGTTAGGGTAGGTGATGTTGTCAATATTTTTCCTATTTAGTATGGACCTTCCAAGTAGTTAAGGATAGAAAAAAGATATTTCTTGGAGAAAAATACATGAGGAATAGCTCCTACTAAGGTCTAGTCTAGGAGTTTGGTTGAGAAGTGTCTTTATACAAAGTTTCTCATTGATACTTTTTCTAGCTTTTTGATATCACAAGTGTACACACTAAAGATGAGATCTAAAATGAGCATTCCCTTGGGTAGACATAGATTAGAGTTATTATAAACATGTTAACCCAGGTGACCATTAGAGTTTTGAAACCCTTCATGAAGTGTTTCTAGCTTCTCCGACTTTGGTATAAAAGTACACATATTTGTATATCAATATGAAAAAATGAAAGACCAAAGTGGTCAATAAAATGCATAAAATTTTCAAAGTTTTCAGTCAAAAATAAAAGGGGAGATTCTAGAAATCTCTATCAGGGCTATGGATGCTTGTCTGGTTGTAGAGAAAGGTTAGACCAAAATTTACAAGGAACTTTGTCGGGGCTATGGACACCTGACTAACAATAGAGAAATCCTTGGGAAATCTTGGTTAATATTGCAAAGTATAGCTTTAGCTTGAGTACATGAAGAATCTTTCATTTGGAGAGGTTAATATAGTGGTTTGTAACTTCAACCAAGCTTTTCCAGACTTGGTGGCACTTTTATAAGATTAGAGGAAATTGTAGTATATCATAATGCTTTCAGTTTTTGCTATTGCTGAAAATTATTGTGAGCCCCATTTTTGGTGAAAATGGCAGTTTTTGGAGGTTCAAATCTTCATTTAGGTTCTTATTTTTATGTCTTCAGTGGTCCTTGGGGTTGAGAAAGTGAAGAGAGACAATTCTATTGATCATTAACTCATCCATTTTTCTTAAAAAATGGATCTAGTCATCGACAATTTTTCTATTGTTAAACTCCAGTTCTTCCCAAGATTCTAGGGCATGTTTTAGCTCTAAATGAGCTCTTTTTGAGTTGTAAATGTATGAAAATCAAATTAAGATCATAATGTAATAGTTTAGGAGTATATTTTGCATGATAATATTTAGTTTTCATTTCATTACACCCAAAAACCCTAGTTATGGGTTTGGCAATTTTGAAGTTGTTGAAACTATAAACACTCAATTTTGATTTGTAATAATAGATAATTTTTTTGCAATAGAACAATATATGAAAATGGTGTTGCAATATTGATGTGAATCTCTTCTAATTTTGTGAGTTTGAAAGAAAATTTTGATTTCAAGATCCATTGCATGTTCTGTGTGAATTTACTTTGCCTTTCATTTAATTAGTATTAGTTGTGAAAGATTTACTTGTCATGGTAGATTAATGGAGCTGATCAAATTAATTATGTGCCAAAGGATGAATTTGTCTCACATGTGCACATGAATGGGTATGACTGTGTGATTTTAATGAATTTTAAGAAATCTTATTTTATTTCCTCAGATGATTGCATTTGAATAGTATGAATTATGTATTTCTAATTTATACTTATTTAAGTTTTAAAGATCAAACCTTTTCTTTCTTATGAAAGTTTAATTTTCTCATGGTTGTTGCTCATAGAATTTAAATTCTAATTTATTTCTTTAAATCTCTCATTACCCTACATCTTTGAAAGTTTTTTGAAATTTGAGGTTAGAAGTAGTCTGTATCATTACTATTAGTTTGTTAGGATTTGTTTTCTTCACCAAGTTTCTTGTTCCAAATATTCAAAAATTCCCCCAAAAAGGGGTGAATAAAAAATTCTACTTTCTAGCTCAATGAACCAACAAAGACCCACCTTGTGTACCTATACATTAATCTTCATTGATCTCCCAATGTGATTTGACCCAATGATAGAGAACCTTGGAAGCAATTCTCATGGCTCTTTCAAGAGAGGATTTTGATTTTCCTATCCTTGCCATTGTATCATGTCAACACTATAGTCAACAGTTAGCTTTATCCATTTAAAATATCTTTCAACCTTCTTGTACTAACTTTTTGCTTACAATATTTATGTAGACCATGAGAGCACATTGTGGTGCAAAGCTCACAATTATCATGATTACATACTTAATCCCAAAATAGTATTTTTTAATCTTCTTGTGCTAACATTTAAATTTTGAAGATTTGTGCATACCATGGAGGTGTTAGGAATAGTCCCAAGAGATAAATGAGAGGGGGGGGGGGTGAATCAATTATCTATAAGATTCAATTCTTTATCCAATTAAGTATAGAATAACATTAAGCACAAACACAATAAGATAACGCTTAACACAACACCTCAATTTTGGTTACGGGGAAACCCAAATAGGTAAAAACCCCGGTGGGAATTAGCACCCACTAAAAATTGCACTAGAGTATAATGATCCCTATTAGAAGATCTTTCAACACTGTTAGGAGTTGATCTTTACAATGCATGAAGTATAGTGACCTGGTCAAGGGTTGGACCCTGTTAGGAGTCATTTACAAATAACCTTGTTAGGGGTGAGGACACACTATTTGAGAGCACAGTGCTCAAATGGTGAAGGCTACAACCTTCTGCATAACATATACACACTATATTTGGATTTTGGTGAACTAGAAAGTAGACCTACTATCTTGATTAGTTCCAATGAATATCATATACTCTCTACTTATTCACATAGATCTTCAACTGATGATTGACTATCTCAGTACATTCGCATCTTCTACTCTGCTCTCTCAATCACACTTAGCAATCACAACTGACTGGATATAAGTATCTTCCTCCAAATGATATAATCAAGTCGACCTGTTAGAACCTTCTTGAAATCATATTAGAGAAACAATATGACTCTCCAACAACATCTCCAATGGCTATACCAAGCATGCAACACAAAAAGGGACCACCAAACCCAATATGAGTAGATGCGTCACTTCACATAGTCGACTCCACTAAATTAACTAAAAATTTCTTCTCAAGCTGAATTACATTATGTTGGCAAGTTGTCTATACTGAAGTATATGACTAGATATAGTGTTGTCATTATGGAAACAAAGTCATATAGCAGTTTGGAGTCAGTACACTAAGTGTAAAGATCAGAAATCAGTTAAGTGTTGAAGACTAGACAACATACAAAGCACCAGAGACTCAGAGCATCAACACACGCGTGTATAAATGAATTAAGGTATGCACCTTGGAAGTTAAGATTGTTAGAATATACTTATGCTTAGTCTAAGAGCGCATAAGTAGATATGCAAAGATGTGAAAGTTACAGTTAGTTGAAGTTGCACAGCTAGTGTGTGCCAGCAGAGAATAGAGCATAGAGCCAACAGTGACTATTTTGGTTTGCGATTGTAAATTAATGTTGTAGAGGCTATGTGTAATACCCCAAAAATGGGCTATAGGTTCATTAACCTCCTACATCTTTAATTTGAACAAAATCGACATCAAAGTCCTAATCTAAGGCACATCTGCACATTATCAAATCCTAATTGATTTTATCCTAAATTCTGCATCGGGGAATATTCCTAGCAATATTCCTATTTATCCTAATTATCTTTAATTTAATTATTATTTGGCGATAAATCTTATTTATCCTAAAGTTTGATTAATTGAATATTATGAATATTTAATTAATTAGATTTAATACTGCCACTTAATTATTTAATTGAATTTAATTAAATTATTCCTAAATTATATTATTTAATTTTGACAATAAATCAAAAATCTCATGACTAATTGATTAAATTCTTATTTAGTTGATTAATGTCAATTGTCAATTTTTGATAATATAGTTTTAGAATAAAGTTTGATTTAATAATTGATTAACCCATAAATCAATTTTTTTGATTAAAAAATAAGTTAAGTTGAGGATAAATCACTTTATTTATTTAATTAATTCATAATTAATTGTGCAAATTCAAAGAGTAGTTAAACTCAAAATCAGGAAATCAATTCAAGTTGTTCTCTTTTCGAAACTCAACATCTATTTTGAGTTCAAAGTTGATCTAAACTTCTGATTTGAGTTAAAAAGTTGTTGCATGATTTTGCATGATTTTATGAGTTATCTATTTTTAATTTCTTGTTAACTCAAAAATCAACCTGAGTTCATCAAGAGTGATTTATGACTTTTTCCTTGGACCTTCAAGCCCTGGATTTCTATAAAATTAAGGCTCAGCTCTTTACAAATCATTCGTAGAATTTGCATACTTACTCTGGTGAATTGACATCAGAGGAATCATCAAGCTTCTTGCAAATCAACATTTTGTGAGATCAATCTTGTTTTCAATTCATTTTAGTTTCATATTTCATATCATTGTTAGCTTAATTTACATATCATTTCAATCCATTTAGATTAATTTATTATCAGTTTTTCTCATCTTATTGCATCAAAAATTAAAAAAAATAGATTAATTTGCATTCATATTTTATTGCTTTCATCATTTAAATCCTTCATTTAGGTGTTGTATTGTCACTGATCTCGGTCTAATATGAGAATACCATACTCACACCTATTAGAAGGCAGTAAATTGCCTGGTTAGCTATATTGTTCTTATTTGCATATTTTGATTTTTTCTAATCTCTAATGTTTTACTGAAGTGTTGTGTTCATAGCTAGGTACAAAATTCACACACACATTTCTGGTGCCTAGCGTGGGGCAACCCACCTTTACATGCTGGTTTTGATTTTTTTTTTTTTGGAGCTAAAACCCTAAGGTTTCAAAGATTTAAGTTTATCTCCCAAAAGGCTTGGATTTTTGGTCTAATTTTTTTTTTAGGTTGCAGACACATTAGGGAAGCTTCAATAAAAAATTCAGAATTTTATGAGATGTTTTTAATTTTTAATAATTTTTTCTTGATTTTCTGGAAAAAATTAATTTCTGACACAAATCAGCATATTTTTCAAATTTTTTTATATTTTCAGAAATCTCTTTAAATTCTACAGGGGGTCCATTCTTTGTGTTTTAAATTTGGATGCAATATAATAGCTCAAATAGTCAATTTACAAAAACTAGTCTATTTTGGTAAAATGGGTCTCTAGGGCACAAATGAAGAGATTTTTCTAAAATTTTTACATTTTTGGAAATCTCTCTTTTTTTTAGTAGGGGTTTCTATTTTGTATTTCTATTTTTGTGGCCGAAATCATATCAAAAAAATCAGATCTTGTTGACTAGGTCAAATGCAACAAAAAATAAAATTTTGTGATGGGTATGCACTTATTTTTCACATGGTTCAATGAATGATATGAGTTGTCATTTGGATTAGTTGCTGGTTTTTATTGCTCCTAATAATTGATTTTTAGATCTAACCCTAGTGTTTTCATAAGTTGAATATACGTTGCATATCTTGTTTGCTTGTTTTCTTGTTGGAGAGTTTGTGGCTTGCTTGTGCGGGATTGATTAACAAAGCTAATAATCAGGTAAAATATACTAAGCGCATTGCGAGGGAATTCAAGTATTATACTCCATCTGAAAAAATTTCAATTTGGACATAAAACAAATATCTCACGTATCTAGCTTGAGTGCCTTTCCTACTTTCATAAATCAGACTTCAATTTTTGGGCTATAAAATGAACATAGATTTGCTTTTTGCATATCTGTTACACATAGTAAATAGGCCCTATGAACACTATTTGTGGATGATCTTGAGAGATTGAGCTTCTTTCACTTGTTTATTCATGTGAAGCTCCTCTTGATGAAGGATCCCCTTGTAGGTAGGGAAGGTACTGAGAAAGTCTCACATGCTACTAGATTCGAGCGTCTTCAACTTTTGATTGATACATTCTCTCTCCAAAGAGGTTGATAGATCATAAGTGGTTGACGCTATAGATATTTGTGAGATAATCTTGGTCTTAGTGTGTCAGATTAATTTGTTTGCTTTGTCTTGGTGAAGTGAAGAGGTTAGGGGATTATGCTCTACTTCCTTTTTGGATAGTACTAGAAACCCAGATCCTTGAATCTGATCTAGTCCCCTTGTGGTATCTTTTTTGAGTCACCTTTAGAGAGGGTTAACCATAGTGGACATTCCTTTAATTGGGTCAATCACGTGGATGAAACCTCAAGTGGTAATAGCCATTTTCACCGTGGTAGCAGCAGCCGCTATATAAATGTCCTTGTGGAGGAAATCTTCATAGGTGTGGTCTCTTATTGGGCTGTCAGATCTCCCTAGCAGCTCTTGATTGATTAATTTCTTGTACTGTGTCAAAACCATGATGTGCCTAGATTGGAGTTCACCCTCTTGAGATCACAAAAGTTGTAGAGTTAGACCATTACTACAAACCCTAGTGAGGCCAATTTTTTTTAATTTTTCTAGGAATATGTGCGTTATTGAATTTTTTTTTGGAACATACACAATTAGCACTTCTAGGGATTAGCACAATAAGTCACTATTGCTTGTTCATGCACAAGGTTTCTTTTTCCCTTGTTCATTGTTTTCAGATGATTACTTGCTTCCCTTTCTTGCTATTTTGCGTGCTTGATATCTTCTTGGTTACTTGAGACAAACTTTTACACAGATCTTCAAAAATTGGACAGAAAAATTTGCAAACAAACTGGTACTGAAAACTAAAAAATTACAAATCTAAAGCAAAAATCCTTTCTGGTGTCAAAAGTCATCCTAAATTTTCAAAACTCGTATCAAAGCCAAAGTCAAAGTTGTCAGAGATTGGTCAAATTTGTCAGAAATCCAATTTTACAGCCTATTTCCAGAATCTGTCAAACAAATCATTGTGTTAGGAATAGAGTAGAACCTATAACGAATACATTCATTTTCCTAAAGTGGTCACTTGAGTCTGATTTAGCCTTCTGATTTATCGATTTGAGTCTTTTTCATCTTGTGTCAAAACCTTGTCAAAATTATCTTCAAAATTCAATCTTTTTACTAAAAGCCTAAGAGTTGTGAGCTCATGCCTACCATCTGTTGGGCATCTATCCACACTACTATGGCATAGTATCCTTCATTTACATCTGATCTATTCTTTAATCACTTCAATCTTGACAAGGTTGCGTCATTTGCTCTTCTAGAATCAATTCATTCTTCAATTGTCTTCATCTTATTCTTTGGCTTCACCCAAGGTTAATGGTGGAAACCAGAGCTTCATCACACAAGAAATCTGGAGAGGTATCCCATACAATACCTTTGAATACTCTCTAGGCCCCAACTCTTGAACAAATCTACAATTTTGGTCTTTACGAAGACGATGGTCTTGGCAATTTTTGATTGAAAATTGGTTATGTACCCCCTCCATCAACTCATAGAGGTAATCAACAAACCCCACCTCAATCTAATCCAAGGAGCCCTAAAACTCCTAACATGTCTCACGAAGGGACACATCACAAGTCTCAAGGACACCAATCTCAACACAGTATGGATCGAGAACCTACACCTTCTAAAATTGTTTGATATCAAAACGATGGTGACTTCAAAAGAATGATGAAACATTTCTTGAAGGAAGATAGAGAAGCATACTTTCTAGAGTTAGCTCATCAAGGAGCTAAAATTCCTCCAAACTTTGATGTGGAAGATATCATTACACATGAGGAAGAAACTCCTATCATGGCTATGATGAAATAGATGCATGCCATGCAAGTCAAACTTAACAAACTTGAGAAAGAAAAGGAACCGAAAGAGTTCTCCATGGAGGCTCTATGTCCTTTTCCATTTGATAAAGACTGGTACATGCCGCCATTCCCTAAAAGAGTGGAGATGCCTAAATATGATAAGTATGATGGAAACTCTGACCCTCAAGATCATGTTAGAGAATTTTGTACTCAATCTATGGAGTTTATGCATGAACCAACCTACTTAATGTGTCTTTTACCTCGATCTCTGGGAGGAGTAGCAATTCATTGGTTCTCTAGAATGCCCCCTACTATCAAAACTTTTGAGGAGTTAATCAAACTCTTCTATCAACAATACTCCTACAATATTCAACATTCAGTCACCATGATTGACATTTGCAATCTGAAACAATATCTAGGAGAACCATTCCTAACATTTCTCAAGAGGTGGAGGAAGAAATTTTCTCTATATGCTAGACCTATTCCAGAAACTAAGAAGTTGGAAATCTTCATCAACAATCTTGTTCCAAAAATCAACTACCCTTTACAAATGCAAAATCATACATCTTTTGACAAGATGGTAGATAATGCGATCAAAATTAAGAAAGTACTTGTGCAAAAAGGAGACATATCACTTCAAAAAGAAAAGTATGAATTTGGATCTAGTTCTAAGGACAAGAACAAAAACTGGAACAAGAATAAAGGCATTGTCACAGATGGCGTTGTTGATAATATTCATACCCTATCTAAGGCACCTGCTTTCAATCTTACTGTTGGTACCCAAGCCATCAAAGCTTTTGAAGCCAAAGCCATAGAGTCCAACAGAAAGTCATATGATTACAAAACTTGGGCTACAGATCCTAATCGCAAATTCACTCCTCTTGGAGAATCCTTGGAATCTACCATGAAAACTCTATTGGCAAAAAAAATCATCTACTTGCCTGAGATGAAAGTCTTTGATCCAGAACCTAAACTGAAATGGTGGAGAGAGAATGATTTTTGTGAATTCCATCACAATAAAGGTCATCAGACTAATAATTGTATTCTCTTGAAGCACATTATACAAGACAACATTGATAATGGTGACATCACGATTAACAATCATAAGAGAAATAATGATCATACATCATTCATAGAACCGTTTCCTAAACATGGTAAAGAAGATTCTTCTTCTCAACCTAATATGGGTGCTAAAGTCAATTATTCCTACTCAGGAAACAATGTTGTTATCAATATTGTTGAACCATGCCTATCTGAGTGTTGAAATGTCATCACAATTGTAAGAAGAGATAGAGATAATCAATCAGCTAATGCAGTTACTCAATCACAAGCTCAGGCACACCTACAAGGACAAATACCAGATTCATCAAATGTACCTAAGGTGCCTTTCAATCTTTCATTTGCTTCTAAACAGAATGCTACATCTAAATCTTCAAATCCTAAAGACATGAGGCCTACTTCATATAGTATTGTCCAACAACTCTAGCACACAAATGCTAAAATCTCCATGTTTGAGTTGCTTCAGATATCTCCAGCTCATAGAGCCATTCTAGACAAAGCTTTGCTCAGATCCAATGTTCCTGATGACCTTGACTTAGATAGATTCCAGACTATGGTTGGTCATCTTACGTCTCCACAGTACATTTCCTTTTCAGAGGAAGATGATAACTCCTTGAGTCATCCACATAACCAGCCTTTGCATATTGAAGTCTTGATCAAAAACCATCATGTCAAATGTGTGTTGATAGATGGAGGCGCTGGCCTAAACATTTGTTCTTTCAGCTTGATTACACAATTGGGATTTTTAGAAATGGCCATTGATCCCAGGAAGAAGATAACTATCAAAGCATATGATGATCAAGAAAGATCTTCTAAGGGAACTATTGTCCTACCTATCAGAGTAGGTCCTGTAATCAGACATACTATATGTCAAGTTCTTGATCTACCTTTGGTTTACAATATCCTCCTAGGAAGACCCTAGATACATGACGTGAAAGCCATTCCCTCTACATTCCATCAGTGTTTGAAATTTCCTTATGAAGGAGTTGAGGTGACGATTCCAGCTGATCTGTATACAACTTGCAATACCTTGAAAGAGTCCCAATAATAGAGAATCTTCCACTAAGCAGCTAGACATTGCTTCAACCTCCAAGATGGAAGACATTGCTAAATAGGTTAAAATCAAAGAAAATGGTATGGGAGAATATACTATAGAGCCAGTCTTATCTTTGACATCTCTCCCTATCTCTCCTAAGTCTTATGGACAAACTCTAAAATAGTCCAAGCTCAAATTTAAAGAACCTCTTGAAGCATATAAAGGAAAATTTGTTGCAGAACAAGTATCTAAATAGGAGTTTGAAGAGGATGAAGCTATGCTCGCATGGCTATACAAAGATGAACCTAAATCTCAAGTTCTCCAAAAATGTGATGCTAAAATATTGAATATCCTGTCTAAGTCATATGGCCCAGGGGATAAATTGATTACAAAGATGGGATATAAAGGAAAAGGACCTCTAGGAGTATAGGGTAAAGGTCTTCTATCACCTCTTGATCATCATGGCTGATCAAAGAAGAATACAATAGGTCTAGGATATAGGAAGAAGCCTTTCTATCTTAGCAAGAACTCCTTGCATGTTCTAGAACAAATTGAGCCTTCCGTAGCAAATCAACTAAAGGGGGAAATAATTGAACAATTTGATAGTGATGATTTAGACACCACTAATGAGCTCATTCCTTATGAGCATTTTCCTAAAGAAATAAAAGATCTCCTTGAAGCTGAAGATGATCCAATAAAAAGAGTTAATGTATTAGAAACATAAGAACCTACTATAGAGTAAGAGATAGTTGCAACACAAGAACCAGCTAATCTTGAAGGCAATAAAAAAGAAGAAGGTGGTAGTTATTCTAAGATAGATTCCCATGAGTATGAATTCAAATCAGAATCTAAGGGAAATCCTTCTTGGGGTATTCATCTTGACTTTACTCATGTTCTTAGATTTCCTAGAGGTCTAGATGAAGAAACATAAGATGAATCAAATGACTATGAATGGGGAGTCATTCCAAAACCAGATGAACTTGTTATAGAAAAGCATGTTGATGTTATTCACCAATATGCACCTCAACCTAACGTAAGTCTGAAGAGAAATGATGAACTTATTGAGTCTGATCCACCAATGGCTGAAGTAGATTTCCACAATGACATTGAGCCTATTCATGGATTGAATGTCTTAAGTTGTAATATCACCTTTGAACTCAAGCATTGGGTTAGGACCAATGATGATAGATCCATATCCGTAAACACTCTTTCCCAATCTTTCACCACTTTGACTATCCAACGCCTTGACCTTCTTGACATAACATCCACCAACTTGAACCAAGGTATTTATACCTTTCCCAATGACTATGCCCTTGCTTGCTACCTAAATGTAGTTGAGCCTATGAGGACTTCCATCAATGAACCGAGCATTAGCATGATGGAGTCGGACATCAAGTATCTTAGTCAAAAAAATAAGAATAAGAATAAAAAGAAAAGGAGTTCCTGAGGGTGAAAACCACTTTGTGGCAGTCTCAAAACTTAAAAAAATAAAAATAAAAGATGTCTCTGAAGGTGAAAACCTCTTTGAGGTGCCTAAGGATGAGATATTTGATGTCCTTCTGAGTCATTTATAGGACAGATCTCCAGTTCTAATTGAGCCCACTCAATCTATCAATTTGGGAACAATAGAAGAACCACAGTTGATCCATGTAGCACAATCTTTATCAGAGGAAGAAAATAAAAAATTTACAACATTCCTAATAGAGAAGAAGATCAACTTTGCATGGAAATATTCAGATATGCCAGGGTTGGATCCTGATCTTATAATGAACCATTTATCTATAGCTCCAAATGTTAAACCTGTTAAGAAAAAATTGAGAAAGATGCATCCACATGTTGCACTCTTGGTAAAAGCTAAATTAGAGAAGCTCCTAAAAGCTAGATTTATCTGAGTTATTGATTATGTGGAATGGATCTCTAATATTGTACCTATTTCTAAACTAGACAAATCAATAAGAGTGTGCACCAATTTTAGAGATGTAAACAAAGCATGCCATAAGGATGATTTTCCATTACCTAACATTGATATGATAGTAGACATGATTGCAGGCTTTGAGATGTATTCTTTAATGGATGGTTTTTTTGGATATAATCAAATAAAAATTGCTCCAGAGGATCAAGAGAAAACTACTTTTACATGTGCAAGAGGTACCTTCTACTGGAATGTCATGCCATTTGGGCTTAAGAATGCCGGTGCTACATATCAGAGAGCTATGACTTCTATTTTTCATGACATGATGCATAGGACTATGGAGGATTATGTTGATGATACTTTAGCAAAATCTATGATTAGAGCTAAACATCTAAATGACTTGAGAAAGATACTAGATAGAATGGAAAAATTTAGTCTCAGACTAAATCCTAAGAAGTGTGCTTTTGGTGTCACTTTTGGAAAGCTCTTAGGATACATAGTTTCAAAGAAGGGCATTGAAGTTGATCCAGCGAAAGTAAAGGCTATAATGGAGATGCAACCTCCCAAGAACATTAGTCAAATGAGGACATTGCAAGGTATAGTTCAATCTATCTGATGCTTCATATCTCACCTAGTAGACATATCACAACCTTTTACAAAGACATTACATAAAGGTGTGACCTTTGCATGGAGCGAGGAATGTGAAAAGAACTTTATTCATATCAAGAAATATCTATCAAATCATCCTATCTTGATGCCTCCCATTCAAGGGAAGCCTTTGATCTTATATGTCTCCACTATAGATACATCACTGGGGGCATTGCTTGCACAACATGATGAGAACAAGAAGGAAAGAGCTATATACTATATCAGTAGAACATTGGTGGCATACGAAAAGAACTATTCAATGATTGAGAAAGATTGTCTAGCTATGGTCTTTGCATCATAGAAACTGAGACATTATATGTTGGCTCATATTACACATTTAGTATCTTAGATTGATCCACTAAAGTACCTACTAAGCAAAGCTTCCCTCATGGGTAGATTAGCCAAATGGGTCATGCTCTTAAGTGAATTTGACATTGAATATGTTGAAAGAAAAGATATTAAAGGCCAAGTTATTTCTGATCAATTAGCAGATGCACCTTTATTTGATGATACACCAATGTAGATGGAATTCCCAGATTCCTCTATCATGAATCTTTCTTCTAGAGAATGGCAATTATTCTTTGATGGCTCCTATACACAGAATGGATCTGGAGCAGGCATATTGTTCATAACTTCTCAAGGATACTCAATTCCAAAAGCATTTAGAATCAAGTTTCCTTGCACAAACAATATTGCTGAATATGAAGCCCTTCTTAATGGCATGAAAATGGCAATTGAGTGGAGAGTAACAGAATTACACATTCATGGAGACTCACAACTTGTAATCCATCAAGTCAATGATGTGTACCAAACTAAAGATGAAAAGCTCATTCCATACAAGAGAATGGTAGATGATCTAAAGAAGTATTTAATATCTATCACATTTGAGAAAATACCTAGAGTAGAGAATAAGGCTACTGATGCAATGGCAACATTATCTACTTTATTACAGTAGCCTGAACATGAGCTATGCTACGAGTTCCTGGTGGAAGCACTATCTTATCCTACATATGAATCCCCTAAAACCCACATGATTTGCACTATTTTAGGTCATGATTCATCCAGATATAAAAACCTATTCTCCTATCTCAAAGACCAAATTATCCCCAATACCTTTAACCATCATGAAAAGAGATACCTTATCCACCATGCCTCCCGGTATGTCATCATTGGTCATGATCTTTACAAATGAGGTCTAGATGGTACACTCCTTAGATGTTTAGAATGGGAAGAGTCTCAATGTGCGTTAGAGGAAGTCCATGAGGGTATATGTGGGTCACACTTGAATGGTTTAACACTAGCTCAAAAAATTATTAGGGCTGGGTACTATTGGCTGAAAATGGAGAAAGAGTCTATCAAGTTTGCTAAGAACTGTCAAAAGTGCCAAGTACATGGAAAATTAATTCATGCTCTAAGGAGAGATCTAATTCCCTTCACTACACAATGGCCTTTTCATCAATGGGCCTTTGATCTTATAGGAGCTATACATCCTCATTCTTCTAATGGACATACCCATATAATCACAACTACAGATTATTTTACAAAATGGTAGAAGCAGTCCCTTTGACACAAGCAACTGGAAAACAAATATCTATGTTCATCTTGAACTACATCATATGCCAGTATGGTATTCCACATTCCATAGTCATAGATAATGGTGGACAATTTAAGAACAAAGACTTGGATGATTTATGTGCCAAATTCAATATTACACAACATTGGTCATCTATCTACTATCCTCAAGGGAATGGACACGCATAGGCTTCTAACAAGAATCTATTGAAAATATTGCACCGTACAGTTAATAAAATAGGAAGAGACTAGCATCTCATGATCAATCCAGCTCTCTGGGCCTACAGAACAAGTATCAGAATGCCTACTGGGGCTACACCTTTCACTTTAGTTTATGGGTCTAAAGCGGTACTGCCTATTTAGGTCAAAATCCCATCACTAAGAATTAGAATGCATGGTCTAGTAACTGATGATGACTACAGAGTATCTAGGTTGCAAGAACTTGAACTACTAGATGAGTGAAAACAAGCAGCATATGATCATCTCAGAGTATATCAAAAGAGAATGTCTAGAGGTTATAACAAGAAAGTCAGACACAGAGAATTTTAGGTTGGCGATCTAGTCTTGAGAGAGAATCCTAAAAATCAATCACATAGAGAAGGCAAGGGGAATTTTGAACCCAACTGGCTAGGTCCCTTTGTTATCACTGCTACTTTTGGCTCTAGTGCCTATCAACTCTCAGCGACTGAAGGAGAACAGCTCTGAGAACCAATCAACATTCTCCACCTGAAGAAATTCTACGCCTAAGGCATTCAGTCTATGGTAAAATGTCTTGAAAAAATCTTAAAAATTGGAAAAAGTCCTGAAAAAATGAACATCTTGGTGAAAACCTAGCAATAGGCGCCTTGATGATTCACAAAAAAAATAAAAAAATACCAAAAATAGCAAAAAAAAAAAATTGGGAAAAATAAAAATAAGCAAAAAAAATGAGAAAAAGAAAAAGTGCCTTGGTGAAAACTTGGAAACAGGCGCCTTGGTAGCAAAAATAGAATCTCTACCAAGATGGTGAAAAATTGGCAAATGGGTGCCACTTGTTTCAAAATGCTCCATCTATCAGCGCAATCTTGGTCTTTCCCAGCTTTCAGGCTTGCTTTAGTTTGTACATATTTCTTGGTTTGTTTCTGCATTCCTATTTTCAATAAGTCAGTCTGTACACCAATCAGCTCAAGTGTCTGTATCCTATCAATGCTTAACACTTGGGGGCAATCAAAGTCATATCCTATGGCCTCCAATGTATCTTAGACATATCATATCTAGTCAGAATCCTTTGAAGCTTCATTCGAGTCAGTCAGTCAGTCTCATTTCCAGAAATGATTTTGTATCTACAACAATGCAATCAAACATCAAACACAAACTGAAAACAATGTATGCTTTTTACATGCTTTTATCTCCTTGTATGCTTACTGATTCACATTGAGATTTTTGCATATTTTGTTCCCACGAGCTCTTCGATGATGTCCTTTACATGATTTAGAGAGTGATGACTGGGAGCATAGTATTTTCTTTGTTTTCTTCTTGTATGTGAAAATCTAACAACTTTGGAAATTTTGGATTGAAATGGTGTCCGACTGTAAGAGCCTCTATCTCGAATTGGATGGCCATGCGTACCTCGACCATTGATACTCAGAAAATTCAAGGAAGTTTGATCTAATTATTGTCTTTTTTGGGTGATTTCTTTCTCCTATTGTGAAATGTGATCTTACCTAAGGATGTGAACAATAAAGGGTCACTAAGGGTAATTCACATTGGATTTAGAATGATCTCTTGATTGCTTGATGTGTTTGTAATGCAAGGCATATTCAGGTCATCACGATGTCTATGTTTTGATGCTTATACACATTGCTGAAAATGGATATGATATTCAGGTCATCTTGGCATTTGTGCCTTGGTGCTTATATCTAATTTGACATTCCAAAAATAAAATCAATATTCATATGTCCATGGTTGCCTAACCAGTGGGTGTTTTATTGATTCCTGCGCATACAAATCGATATTCATATGTCTATGGTTTCATAACTAGTGGGCATTGTATTGATTTATCTGGTTACCTAAAAATTTCAATGATGATAACAAATCAACACATGATCACTGACTAGGTCCTAGGTTTGCATTTCATGCTGCACTTTGCATGATCTCACAAGTTTATTGAACACTTAAACGATTCTTCAAAACCAAACATGCTAAACATGACACAAGGACTGAGCATTGTATGAAGATTCCTCCAATGAAACAAGCAGAATCCTTTTTTGGGATCAAAATTGAAATTTGAGATCATTCATATTATTAACTACTTGCATAATTGACCTTCAATCATCATAGAAATCTAGAATTCAACTTAACTGATTATCTTACATCAAACTATCAAAATTTCAACTTGGTTAACCATGGTTAACTCATGGTCAAACCTAGTCAAACTTGGTCTTCTAGACCTCCAAATGATGCAAAATGCATTCTTGAATGTGTATAACCACTTCTCAAATCAATTAACATGCTTCTAAACTATAAACATTGACTTTTGTTGTCAGATTTCAATTTTAATCCCGAAGGGGGCATGGCATTGCACATCATTCAAAGTCTGTAACTCAATTCTGTCAAACAATCTTTCCTCAATAATCAAGACAACAACCACATCTAGTTGTTGATTCATCTAAAGTCCTCATCACTTGGGGCAAATCTATCATCTCTTGGGGCATATCAGATTCATCTAGTATCCAAATCTATCTTGTAAATTGTATCAACTTTTCGTATCTATCGGTTCATTAGTGTTATTTCCTTGGTTCTTCGTAACTGATGGGTTTAGGATGTGATACCAATATGATTCACACAAGGACATTGAGGTCTAGAATCGGTCACTCACTTCTTCACAATCATAAGGTTCAAAATCAGGCATTTTGGAACTTTTTCGTAATCACTGGTTCATTGTTGATATAGCTAGCATCATCTTGATTCTTGGTCATTCTGGGCCTGGGTCAATATCTTTCAATCTTTAATCTTTCAAATTAGTTTTATACGTATATCATACACAGACTATTCTTTGAACCACTGCGCTTTGCACAATAATTCAAAGAGGGGCAAAATGTAATACCCCAAAAATGGGCTATAGGTTCATTAACCTCCTACATCTTCAATTCGAACGAAATCGACATCAAAGTCCTAACCTAAGGCACATCTGCACATTATCAAATCCTAATTGATTTTATCCTAAATTCTGCATTGGGGAATATTCCTAGCAATATTCCTATTTATCTTAATTATCTTTAATTTAATTATTATTTGGCGATAAATCTTATTTATCCTAAAGTTTGATTAATTGAATATTATGAATATTTAATTAATTAGATTTAATACTGCCACTTAATTTTTAATTGAATTGAATTAAATTATTCCTAAATTGTATTATTTAATTTTGACAATAAATAAAAAATCTCATGACTAATTGATTAAATTCTTATTTAATTGATTAATGTCAATTGTCAATTTTTGATAATATAGTTTTAGAATAAAGTTTGATTTAATAATTGATTAACCCATAAATCAATTTTTTTAATTCAAAAATCAGTTAAGTTGAGGATAAATCACTTTATTTATTTAATTAATTCATAATTAATTGTGCACATTCAAAGAGTAGTTAAACTCAAAATCAGGAAATCAATTCAAGTTGTTATCTTTTCGAAACTCAACATCTATTTTGAGTTCAAAGTTGATCTAAACTTCTGATTTGAGTTAAAAAGTTGTTCTTGCATGATTTTGCATGATTTTATAAGTTATCTATTTCTAATTTCTTGTTAACTCAAAAATCAACCTGAGTTCATCAAGAGTGATTTATGACTTTTTCCATGCACTCTCAAGCCCTGGATTCTATAAAATCAAGGCTCAGCTCTTTACAAATCATCCGTAGAATTTGCATACTTACTCTGGCAAATTGACATCAAAGGAATCATCAAGCTTCTTGTGAATCAACATTTTGTGAGATCAATCTTGTTTTCAATTCATTCTAGTTTCATATTTCATATCATTGTTAGCTTAATTTTCATATCATTTCAATCCATTTAGATTAATTTATTATCAGTTTTTCTCATCTTATTGCATAAAAAAGAAGAAGATTAATTTGCATTCATATTTTATTGCTTTCATCATTTAAATCCTTCGTTTAGGTGTTGCATTGTCACTGATCTCGGTATAATCTAAGAATACCATACTCGCACCTACTAGAAGGTAGTAAATCACCTGGTTGGCTATATTGTTATTATTTGCATATTTTATTTTTTGCTAACCTCTAATGTTTTACTGAAGTGTTGTGTTCATAGCTAGGTACAAAATTCACACACACACACTATGCGCCCATTGTATTTAGGTTGCCAACATATGCACATGTATAATTGTAAGAACGCTTAAGCCAATTCATTTGGAAGCGTTATTTGTAATTAGTTATAGGGATGACCTAATTATATAATTGGTATGAGTGCATAAATATAAGGTGTGCCCATTGTATTTGATATGGAAGTAAAAATAGAGTTGTGAGAAGTAGAGTAGAGGTATGCAAATAGAGCTTATGCTGTATTAGAGCTTTGCAAGAGGTCAATGCATCAGTGCACCAAATGAACTAATCTGACAAGCAGTGTCACAGTGACAGTTCACCTACAGATATAGTGTGTATCTAATCTCAGAAGGTTGTAGCCTTCATCATTTGAGTAGTGAGCTCTAGGACAGTGAGTCCACTCCCCTAACAGGGATCATTGTAAAAGACTCCTAATAGGGTCTGACCCTTAACAAGGTCTACTGTACTAAAAGCATTGTAAAGCTACTCCTAATAGGGTAAAGGATCTTCTAACAAGGATCACAAAACACTAGTGCAGATTATTAGTGGGTATCAAGTCCCACTGAGGTTTTTACCTATTTGGGTTTCCCTATAACCATATTGGTGTCATGTGTTGATTTCATGTTTCATGTTTATGTGAATGTTTAATTCAATACTTAAGCATTTATAATTCAATATTTAGATTAAAGTGAAAAGTTAAAATACAGTGAACACTGATTCACCCCCCCTCTCAGTGTTCCCATTCCTAACAATTACTATCAGAGCTCTGGTCCTTAGCAAAGAAGTTTAACCACTTGAGGAGATCATGGACAAAGAAGATTTGAAGAAGCTCTTGAAGACCTGGACAAATCAGAAAGAGAAATTGAAAAACTAAAAGAAAAAGTTAGTGATGCTCAATTAGTTATCAAGAGACTAAGAAAAGATTTGAAGGGACGCTCTAACAGTGATCTTGAAGAAAAAGTCAAGAAGTTGAATGAAGAAAATGCATCCTTAGTGAGTTAGCTTGAAGAACTTGATGACAAACTAATGAACAATCAAGATGTCTACAATGAACAAATAAAGGAGAACCTTCAACTCAATGAAGAGTTAAGGGAAGAAAATTTGGAAATCTTGGATCTAAAGAATTGCAAAGCAAGATTGGAGTCTGAATTGAAAGATGCAAAGAACCACATTGACAAATTGCACACTAGTTTTGATTTGATAGAATCTTAGTTGTATGTAAGAAGTGTCAAAGGAGACACTAGCTGTATTGGATACAATGAAGCACAAATTTAGATTGATAAGATGCGAGCAAGAAAAGAAACACAAAAGGAATCTACTGATACTGAGAAGACTGAAGATCAAACCAAAGACAATGGTAGTCCTCCTAAAAATGAACGCAATCTTGTTAAACGTACCTATTTTGCATGTAACAAGCATGGACACATTGCAATGAACTGTACAGAGGTAAAACCTTTTAATGGTTATTGTTATACATGTAATAGATTTGGTCATAGAGCAATAAATTGCAAGACTAGTAAGAAGAGCAGGATTCAGCATGATCAAAGAAATCAGAATCAAACAAATGTTAGAAGTTCTCAGAATGTTACATGTCAGATATGTAACTATAATGGTCACTCAGCCAGAACATATAGAATGGTGACTCATGTCAATGCACCGAGGAATAATAGACCTCCAGTGATTTGTCACACCTGTAACAAGGCTGGACATATCTCAAAGTTTTGTAGATCAAGGACGCAAGGTCAGGAAAGCCCTAAAAAGACCGAAGAACTAGTTTTGGATCCTGAAGCAGAAGTCAAGTTTGTGAAGGCCTCATAAGATGTGAGCTTGATTTAGTTAGAAGGATAAGGAAGATAGTACTCCTTCTGCACCCAAAGATACTCCTACGGAGTATAAGCCTTTATTCAAGAGGAAGAAAGAAGCAAGCACTAGTCATCCATCCTCACGAGCATTAAGGAGAAAGAAAAACACTCAAGAACCTCCTCAAGCAGGATTTAGACCTAGCCTCAAAGTTCTATATGCAAGAATTGTTGATGAGGGAAGGATTGATCAAATAGGGAAGTTCTATGAATTATATAGTGAGATTGATAAGTCTGAAATTCATGATATGATTATCAAACATATGATAAAGTTCATAAAGACAATTCTTGAGTTGAAAACATAAATTCTAGATAATGTATGGGACATTTTAAAACATCTAAAGAGACAAGCTAATGAGGAAGATCAAAGAATAAGAGAAAAAGTATTAGAAGATACTCTGCTTGTATGTTCTAAAGAAGAAGAGAAACTAATATTGAATTTGGTGAAGCCACACCTAAGAACTAAAATGAGGACTCTTCACATCATGAATAAAGATTATGAGTTGATTATGAAGGAAATAGAGAAAGCCTTTGAAAAGGTGTTATTGGAGCAACAGATCAAACCACCCATTGTGCCCATCACTCATGCACCCATTAAGGAAGATAAAGTGGTAGAACCCACTAATGTACCAATGACAGGTCCTCAAGACTCAACACCCATAGTAAAAACTCAAATAGAAGTAGATCAGTCTGCACCTATGTTAGAATCACCCAAAGACAACACAATTATCATAGATAATGTGGAAATAGCCATGGTAGCTATTGATAAGGACTTGGACAAGTTTGAGGAAGCATTTTCCAGTATTGAGGAAGTAGAAATCTTATATAGCAATACCCCTCCCACTCAGCAAGAAGAAGTAATCATAGAAAATATATCTGATGAGAAAGAAGAAGAAAAGAAAGGAGTAGAGGTAGAAAAGAAAGATGAATCTTTTGTTGATTTGGTCAAGGTGAAGTAAGAGGTGATGGATAGCACTCCCATCACTCCCTCCTCAACATTGTTGTCAAGTTTCATTCCTGACACTAGCAGTTTGGCCTCCTAGAAGGAAGAAGACCTGATTAAGTTCAACATCCTAGCTATGGAGAAGGTGAAGGAGAAGCAAGTAATGAGGAATCCTCTTCTGGTAGAATCAGTAAATATTTTGAACAATTTTCTGCCAAAGGATAAGAAAATGGTAAGTGTACATTCAATTGATGATGTGAGCACAATCATCTCTCAGTTCAAAGTAAATTTTTCAAGACTAGAAGAATCTGCGGCCATAGTGGTAGAGGAGAAATACTTAAAGAAGAGACTCAATGAACTAATGAGTCATTTTGCACTAGACTTGAACTCTCTTAAGTTTGGTCAGGCATCATTGAAGGAGCTTGCAGATCAAGGAAGGAAAGTCATTGTAGAATCCATGGATCAGGATAAGTTCACTGATGCCCATCTTAAGAAGATAAAAAATGTAGAGGCAATGATTAAGAAGGTGAAGATTTCAGTGCTAGACATAGCCACTAATGCAAACATGTGCAAAAATGTCTATCAAGGTCAGTTGGACATAATTGAGAATGCAGAGAAAGAAATGGAGAAGATAAGGTCTAGACAAAGTCAATTGAGGAACGCTCTTCTGCCCTCACTAGACATTCTCAGTCAAAACATAAAGGAGATTGATGCAACCATGATAACCTATGATCAAGGTCTGAGCACAAAATTGGAGAAGATGGAGAAGCTTCAATATGCATTATGTGCCCATCTACAGATAGTAAATTCTCTGATAACCTTTTGGAAGAAGGAGATCTAGAAACTCAAGATTGCATATCCTGATGTTTTCCCTCAGTAAGTGTATGTAGATAAAGTTTTTTTATGCACCTTTGTCATTAATGTCAAAGGGGGAGTTGTATAGAATATGGAGTACATATATGTATAGGGAGGTATAAGAGTTTGTATAAAATATATAGAAGACAAAAGTTTTTTGTGTAAAGGATCAGTTAGAGACTTGGCCATATTCCTTTGTTGCCATCAATGAAAAAGGGGGAGATTGTTGGCAAGTTGTCTATACTAAAGTATATGACTATATATAGTCTTTTCATTATGGAAACAAAGTCATATAGTAGTTTGGAGTCAGCACACTAAGTGTAAAGATCAGAAATCAGTTAAGTGTTGAAGACTGGACAACATACACAACACCAGAGACTCAGAGCATCAACACACATGTGTAAAGATGAATTAAGGTATGTGCCCTGGAAGTTAAGATTTTTAGACTATACTTATGCTTAGTCTAAGAGTGCATAAGTAGATATGCAAAGATGTGAAAGTTACAGTCAGTTGAAGTTGCATAGCCAGTGTGTGCCAGTAGAGAACAGAGCATAGAGCCAACAGTGACTATTTGGTTTGCAATTGTAAATTAATGTTGTAGAGGCTATGAACCCATTGTATTTAGGTTTCCAACATATGTACATGTATAATTGTAAGCATGCTTAAGCCAATTCATTTGGAAGCATTATTTGTAATTAGTTATAGGGCCAACCTAATTTTATAATTGGTATGAGCACATAAATATAAGGTGCACCCATTGTATTCGGTATGGAAGTAAAAATAGAGTTGTGAGAAGCAAAGGAGAGGTATGAAAAGAGAGCATATGATGTATTATAGCTTTGCAAGAGGTCAAAGCATCAACGCACCAAAGGAACTAATTTGACAAGCAGTGTCACAGTGACAGTTCACCTGTAGATATAGTGTGTATTTGATCTTAGAAGGTTGTAGCCTTCATCATTTGAGTAGTGAGCTCTAGGAAAATGAGTCCACTCCCCTAACAAGGATCATTGTAAAAGAATCCTAACAGGGTCCAACCCTTAACAAGGTCTACTATACTAAAAGCATTGTAAAGCTACTCCTAATAGGGTAAAGGATCTTCTAACAAGGGTCACAAAACACTAGTGCAAATTATTAGTGGGTATCAAGTCCCACTGAGGTTTTTACCTATTTTGGTTTCCCCATAACCATATTGGTGTCATGTGTTGATTTCATGTTTCATGTTTATGTGAATGTTTAATTCAGTACTTAAGCATTTATAATTCAATATTCAGATTAAAGTGAAAAGTTAAAATACAGTGAACACTGATTCACCCCCCCCTCTCAGTGTTCCCAATCCTAACATGTTATGCACTCTTAAACAAACATTATTAACTCATCAGAAAACAAGAAACCAAACACGCATATCAAAATGATAGGTGCAACTGCTAAAAAAATATAAACAATGTCGGCTCCATCAGACAATCTATGGAAATTGTAACTAGCAAATAGAAACATCATAACTCAAATTGTACTACACAAATAACTTTGTGTCCATGAACATAGCTCCAAAAAATATCTACAACATAAATATAAATGTGCAAGGCTCCAACATAATTATATTGAAAATCTCATACAAAACTTTGCTTGTAACTCTGTCAGGAACATTGATGTTACAATCAACTACATAACTGTCTGTACTTAGAATCAACCTCTGTGTCTATGATATCATGCTAATAACATATCCATACAACATATGCTCAAGGCTCACTTCATAGAACTACAACACATTCTACTTACCATATGTTGTCATCAATGACAAACATATAATCAACACTGGCTTGCTGTAAAATCTCCAACAATCTCCCCCTTTGGCATTGATGGAAACATATGGAATGAAAAACACCACCAATCAAAATGTATAATTATTTTATAACATTCTCCATTTCCTCAACAAAACTCCCCCAAGGATGAATCCTCCATCTACTACTACATCTTCTTACTGTATACTTATCTTTTACTACTCTATACTCCCCCTAACTATTTTGTTTTTTAGGATTATATACTCCCCCTTTGACATCAATGGAAAAGGGTGCCAAAAAAAATAAGCATAGGTACTACTCCTGAAGTAGAGTAGTCAACCATTCATCAATTTTTGAGGATTGATGCACTAATGCAAACTCTAATCAAAACCAGGGAAGGGAATTACTCCCACCTTCTCCCTGAGATACTCAAATGTATCCTTAAGTAAAGGCTTTGTGAAAATGTCTACCAACTATTCTTTTGTGCTCACATAATCCAATTTTACTTCTTTCTTTGCAACTTTTTCTCTTAGGAAGTGATATTTTATCTCAATGTGTTTTGTCTTTGTATGCATCACAAGGTTATTTGACATATTGATAGTGCTAGTGTTGTCAATATGAATAACAATAGGGTACTCAATCTGAATTCCAAAATCCTTTATCATTTGCTTGATCCACACAATTGTAGAACAATTTGATGCTGTTGCTACATACTCTGCTTCTACTATGGACTGAGAAATATAATTTTGCTTCTTTCTTGTCCAAGTAAAAAGTCTATCTCCAAGAAATACTTCTTCCGAGGTACTCTTTCTATCATCAACACAACCTGCCCAGTCTGCATCTGTATACACATGAAGTTTTACATTCTCTGAATTAGGATACCATAAACCATAGTCTATAGTTCCTTTCAAATATCTAAATATCCTCTTTACTACCATACAATGACTTTGTTTAGGTTATGCTATAAATCTTCCAACAATACCAACTGCATTAGAAATATCTGGTCTAGATTGAGTAAGATATATGAGTTTACCAATCATAGACTTATAAAGGGTCTTGTCTACTATTGTAGAATCATCTTCTTTTGAAATATTGCTTCCTGTTATTATAGGAGTACTTATTGGCTTGCAATCATCCATCTTGAATTTCCTTAATATCTCTTTCACATACTTAGACTGATTAATGAAAATACCTTTGTCTATTTTCTGCACATTCAATCTGAAGAAATATTTGATAGGTCCAATCATGCTCATTTCAAATTCAATCTACATCTCTTTAGTAAATTTTGCACTAAGCTTGTCATTACCACAAAAAATAATGTCATCAACAAAAATAGAAACTAGTAATAATCCATAAGGTGTCTCTCTTATGAATAAGTTACAATTTGCTACTCCTTTCTTGAATCCAATTTTTGTTAAGTAATCATCTAGTCTTTCATACCATTCTCTAGGGGCTTGCTTAAGTCCATAGAGGGCTCTCTTCAGTCTGCATACCATATCAGGTTTTTCTGATAAAGTAAATCCTCCAGGCTTCTCTATGTAGACTTCTTCCTTCAACTCTCCATTCAGGAATGCTGACTTGACATCCATCTGATATACTTTAAAGTCTTTGAATGTTGCATAGGCTAGAAATAACTTTATGGATTCCAATCTTCTTACAGGGGAAAATGTATCAGAATAATCAATTCCTTCTCTTTGCGCATATCCTTTACATACTAGTCTTGCTTTGTTTCTTACTACTGTACCATCTTCATTCATCTTGTTTCTAAATATCCACTTGGTTCCAATCACATTCTTGTCATTAGGTCTAGGGACCAGTTCCCATGTATCATTTTTAAATATCTGATCTAGCTCTTCTTTCATTGCTTCATGCCAATCTGAATCATTACATGCATCTTCAACACTTAAGGGTTCAATTTGTGAAAGTAAACATACTGCTTCATCAATTGTTGAAATTTTTTCTTTATATCTTGTCATGACTTTGCTATTCTACTTTCCAATGATATCTTCTTTTGAATGGTATCTAGATGTGAATTTTGGAACATTAGGTGTGACTCTGTCATATGTCTTGTGTGATTCTTCTTCACTTGTTTCAGGATCATTGAATAATACATCAATGCTATCAAACATTTCTTCAACAACTATTTCTCTATTGGTAGGTCTAGGTTCTTCTTCAATCATAGGTGCACAATCATGATGTCTTTCTTGAATCATAAACTTTTCATCAATCTTTACATGTGCACTTTCAATGATCTTCTTCAATCTTAAGTTAAAACATCTATAAGCTTTTCTTTTAGTAGAGTAACCAAGAAAAATACCTTCATCACTTCTTGCATCAAACTTTCCAACTTCATCTCTCTTGATGTAACACTTTCTTCCAAATATTTTGAAGTATTTGACTGTAGGTACATTCCTAAACCATAGCTCATAAGGTTTCTTGTCTACGCTTGGCCTTAATTGAATTGTGTTGATAGTATAGATTGTAGTATTTACTGCATCTCTCCAATAGGCGTGTGCAATTTTTCCTTCAATCATGATAGTGTGCGTTGTGTCAAGTATGATCCTATTTCTTCTTTCTACAATTCCATTCTGCTGAGGGGTTCTAGGTGCACTTAGCTATCTCTTTACCCCATGTTCTTTGCAATACTCATAAAATCTGTCAGAGGTGAATTCTCCTCCTCTATCTAATCTTAGACATTTTATCTTTAATCTAGACTCATTTTCAACTTTAGCTTTGAATATCTTGAACTTCTCAAATGCTTCAAATTTATCTTTTAAGAATGCAACCCACATCATTCTAGAATAATCATCAACAAATAAAATGAAGTACCTTTCACCATAGTATGATCTTGTTTGAGTTGGTCCACATAAGTCTATATGCACTAGATCCAATTTGTTCTCTACTGAATCATTCTTGCTTCTGAATGAATTCCTTACATGTTTTCCCATCACACATTCCTTGCATATTGTATCAACTAGTTTTTCAATAATAGGGAGGTCTCTTACTACCTTTACATTGCTTATCTTTACATATTGTCAAAGTTGATGTGACATAGTATTTTGTGCCATAACCAGCTATCATCTACTTTAGCAACAAAACAACTTGCTTCAAAATTAAGATGAAAAATATTACCTTTTGTTTTAAAAATTGATGCAATCATTACTCCTTTGTTATTAATGATGCACTTATTATTCTTGAATTCCAACTAATATCCTTTGTCAAGAAACTGTCCAACACTTAGTAAGTTATGCTGCAAACCATCAACATATAGAACATCATCAGTGTTATTATTTCCATCCAAAGTGATAGCTCCTCTACCTATGATAGGTTTAGGAGTGTTGTCTCCAAATCTAACCATGCCACCTTTGTACTTATCCAGATGTAAAAATATGTCTTTGTCTCCTGTCATGTGATGTGAACAACCGCTATCAATGATCCAATATGTTCTGATGTCTACTTGTGAAATTAATGCCAACTCTTGTGCTTTCTTTTCATCTTCAATATCCATTTAATCAAACATTTTCTCCATGTCTTCAATAGAAATGAATCCAACTTCATCTTCTACTGGATCTTCATTTGATACTCCATCTTCAACATAGTAGCATTCTTTTGTATAGTTAGGCTTGTAATTTGTTTTGAACTTTTTGACTCTTGTAGGCCACTTAGATGCAAAATGACCATTGTTGCTACATGAAAAACATTTGAATGGAAACTGACCTTCATATTTTCCTTTTTCTTTTCTTTCTTTCTTAGCAATCATAGAAATGAATTCATCTAGTTATTTATCCTCATCTTCATTATCAAAATTACCAGAAGTGTTCAAGGATTTCTTACCATGGACTGAGGCTTTGAATGTTGTTTCACTTTTGGGCTCTATCTTCAATCTTGATATCTCAAATGCTAAATTTTTTCTGATTAAGGTCTCTCTTTTGAAGTCTTTTGAGAACTACATAGTCTCATCTAGGATGTTTATCTTGCTCTCATATTCTACTGTCAGAGTTGTCATCAACTTATCCATTATGCCTTCTTCTGAAATTACTCCACCATTGTTTTTGATTCTTGCAACTACTTCATTAATTCTTTGATTGTAGGCTCTGATGTTCTCATTAGGTAGCATCTCCAAAGTATTATATCTTTTCTTCCATGTCTTTCTACATGCATTCTTGGCTTGGATATCTCCTTCAAACATGTCCTTTAGATACTTTCATATTTTGTAGGCTCTATTTACTTTCTTGATCTCTGAAAACTCACTGCCAGATAAGGCATTGATAAGGGCTTCTTTGGCAATAGCATTTTGAGTGAACAATTCCTTTTTCTTAATAGTTGCATCATCTTTTGCAAGATCTTTTAGAGAGGGAATCTGAACTTCTTGAGTAGCTACTTCAAAAATCTCAAAACCAATACACTGCAAATGTGTTGTCATTTTGTTCTTCCAATCTAGATATTTCTCTCCATCAAACTTAGGACTCTCTTTTCTAAAGAATGCCATCTGATCAACCTCAAGTTGTTAAAATTTCTCTCTGAGTCACTTGACTTTGATACCAATTGTTAGGAATAGTCCCAAGAGATAATTGAGAGGGGGGGGGGGGGGTGAATCAATCATCTACAAGATTCAATTCTTTATCCAATTAAGTATAGAATATCATTAAGCACAAATACAATAAGATAACACTTAACACAACACCTCAATTTTGGTTACGGGGAAACCCAAATAGGTAAAAACCCCAATGGGAATTAGCACCCACTAAAAATTGCACTAGAGTATAATGATCCATGTTAGAAGATCTTTCAACACTATTAGGAGTTGATCTTTACAATGCATGAATTACAATGACCTGGTCAAGGGTCAGACCCTATTAGGAGTCTTTTACAAATAACCTTGTTAGGGGTGAGGACACACTATCCGAGAGCACACTGCTCAAATGGCGAAGGCTGCAACCTTCTGCATAATAGATACACACTATATCTGGATCTTGGTGAATTGGAAAGTAGACCCACTTTCTTGATCAGTTCCAATGAATAGCATATACTCTCTACTTCTTCACATAGATCTTCAACTGATGATTGATTGTCTTAGTACATTCACATCTTCTGCTCTGCTCTCTCAATCACACTTAGCAATCACAATTGACTGACTATAAGTATCTTCCTCCAAATGATATAATCAAGTCAACCTATTAGAACCTTCTTGAAATCATATTAGAGAAACAATATGAATCTCCAAAAACATCTCCAATGGCTATACTAAGCATGCAACACAAACGGGACCGCCCAACCCAATATGAGTAGACATGTCGCTTCACATAGTCGGCTCCACTAAATTAACTAAAACTTTCTTCTCAAGCTGAATTATGTTATGCGCTCTTAACTAAACATTTTTAACTCATCAAAAAATAAGAAACCAAAAATGCATGTCAAAATGATAGGTGCAACTGCTAAAACATTATAAACAATGTCGACTCCATCAGACAATCTCAGGAAACTATAACTGGCAAATAGAAACATCATAACTCAACTTGTACTACACAAATAAATCTGTATCCATGAACATAGCTCCAAAAACATGTCTAAAACATAAATATAAATGCACAATGCTCCAACATAATCATATTGATAATCTCATACAAAACTCTACCTATAACTCTATCAGGAACACTGCTGTTACAATCAAGTACATAACTGTCTATACTTAGAATCAACCTCCGCGTCTATGATATCATGATGATAACATATCCATACAACATATGCTCAAGGCTCACTTCATAGAACTACAACATATGCTGCTTACCATATGTTGTCATCAATGACAAACATACAGTCAACATTGGCTTGTTGGCAAATCTCCAACAGGAGGCACTTTATAGTGTTAACATCCTCTCAACCCAAAACTTTGTGTAGTCCAAATAGTTTCAATTTATATTTTTCAAAAAACCCCACCTTCAAAAAAACTCTACAAAGAGAAGAAGAATAAGATGCACTAAGTGCCAATTTGAGAACATAAATTCTAATTTAAAAGGAAAAAGAGACTTTTTATTGTTTAAGTTTCATATTTTATGCATGCTTTGTTGTTGTCTTAATCATACTATAACATTTTGTTGGCATTACAACCTCCTTAGTTTAGAATATCTTGAGTTTTGAATTGTTGATAAACATTTGGTTTTGTGGGGTGTGTAGACACTAAAAATTGGTCATTTCCTATGGCTATGTTTTTTACTAATTATTCCTCTATGTCAGTCATTTGGTTTTTATCATTTGTTGATGTCTATTTCTCTTATTAATTAAATAATTTTAATTATTAATCATTTCTTCCAATTCAAACATTTCCTATCAATGTTTCCTCAATCACTCTTTTTATCTATCTGATTAAATAATTTTATCAATTATTTAATCTTTTTATTTTCTCTTTGCATTAATCTGTTATATGCCAAATAATTATTTAATTATTTCACCGCTATATTTAATTATCCATTTTTATCATCCTTCATAGTTAAATGATTATTTTATTTAATTGTCCAATTAAGTAACATGTGAATACATTAATAAATTATATTATTAATTCATTGATCTACTTTTTATGCTATTTTGTATCACCTGCTAATTCTGCCACCTTGCACTTTCCTCTCCACTTTTCACTCCCATTTGCTAATTTATCTCCACACTTAGCTCTTCCCTCTTTCTATTTTAACTCCTCTCTTTCTCCACTCAATTTATCCCTCACCACTCCTACCTCAACTTTCAATGGCATATTTTGTTGAAAATAAATATTTCTAATATTTATTTTCACTTAACTCTTACGAACTATTATTTCTCCTTCCGCTTGGAAATGAAAGTTTCCCATTTATCCTCACTTAACAAGTCCTCTCATTTTATCTTGTCCATTGATCACTTTTAGTCCCAAATCGATCTTAGACATCCAATCAATCATAATTTTTCTATAAATTGCAAATATCTATCCTCATTTTAATAGCCATTGTTTTGATATTCTTGTTATCATATTCATCATTTCTTTCTCATTTGTGCATTTGTAGTTTATGAGAGCAACATAACACTAGAGAAATAAGAAGAAACAATGAAGTGTCTGTTGGAAATATAAATGGGAAGGTAATACTGAGAGGGGGGGGTGAATCAGATATCACCTACTTTTAACCTTTTATATTGATAAAACTTTATGCATGACATAAACAAAACTTGATCATCCTAAGTAACTTAACATGTTAAGCAGCATACATAAAATCACTCATAACACAATAATTTTGGTAACCCAGAAACCCTTGAAAGGTAAAACTGGGGTGGGGATGACACCCACAAATCTTCATTACTGTAGTAATAAGTTTTTCCTGTTAAGGCTTAAAAAATGTGATCAATTCATGATCTACCTTGTGAAAGGTTTGCCCTATTAAAAGATAAAAGACTTATACAGTCTACCTTGCTAAAGGATATAAAACTTACAACAAAGTAAGCACTCGGTAAAGAGATTACATAAAGTCTGTTAAGACTACTCCGTTAAGAGATTTACCTTGATAAACTGATTAAAATGTCTCAGTACCTAATCTTTCAATTTGCACTTATATGTAGATTACAGATCTCCTCTTTACTGTATGTTAGTGATCTCTTCTATCTAATCTTTCTCGATTTTGTCCTTTCATTGCTTAGCTCGGTCACTGAACTCCATCTTTGTATGCTTCCCTTTTTTGAATCATACCATTCTACTTACACCCTTCAAATTCTTTGTCCCTTGCTACTACATTTTAGGTTTAGATCTTGACCTTATATAATAACCAAAACATCTTAACGATTCAAGATCTACAATTCAGATTTATTCCTATTGTAGCTTAAGCTATATAATTTTCTGATTGGCTCTAGGTATTACATAGGGATCAATGATTACAAGATGAATGCGTAATTATCTCTATAATTACCTCAACAAACAAAATACAAAACACCACTATCACCAAAAATGGTTTACCTCGATCATTGTGCCATTCCAAAACTTATATTTCATTCCTGGCTAACTCAGCAAATGTTATTCCTGGTACTCGGTATTCACTATACTCGAAATCTATTAAACTCTCTGTCACTCGGTAATCATTGCATATGTAACTCGGTGAAAACTATACTCAGCATAATATGAACATGTAGTGACCATGACTTTACTCGGTAGTACTACTGCTCGGTAAGTATTCAATACATAACTCAACCTTTAAAAATGACTAGGTCACAATGATGACCGACCATCATTGCCTACATATTTGACTAAGTGTGAAGAACTAATGGTCAACAAAACTATAGAGATTTACAATCTCCCCCTTTGACATTAGTGGCAAAAACACTTTGTCATGACATTTGTACTTACAATTACAAAAGTATGTTGTACTAGCCTAATACTCCCCCAGAGATATATATACATTCAAAATTTTGTTACCTATCCTTAATCATGTCATGATGATTCCCAAAATCTCTTGATTAGTAGGGAGTTCCCAAAATTTCTCCAGAAATGGTTTATGTAGCACCATGACCATGTGTAGTGTAGTTTCCCAAGATGATGAAGCAATATTTAGAACTTTTGTCTGCACTTCTAGCTCGGCAGCTAGACTAGCTAGGCTCTCAGCTGTGGAAAGATTTGGATTTCTCTAAGTTAATTCCTTAGCCTTGACTAACTTTCTCTGTATGGCCTCCAGATGAGGTGTCAAAATAGTTTGCATAGAAAGTAGTCGAGAGTGGATCTTGCCATCATTAGCCACCAGCTCGGCTAACTTACCTTCGGTATGTAGGATTTTGGCATAATGTCCAACACTAGTGTTTGCATCCAAGCTTAGAGACTGACTGGTAGCCTTAAGTTCTTATTTTAGTGTGTCAACCAGTCCTTGATTCTCATCAGTGAATGGTTCAACATTACATAATTTGGCCAACAGAGACTATCCATTCACAACTATCTATTCAGTCTCATTTACCAAAGTAGACAGCTCGACCTGTTTCACTGCTATCTCAGCAGATACTTTCTCTAGCATTTTGATCTCAAACTTTCATTCTGACCACTCAAATAACTTATCACTTGCATAACTAGCATCATTATTTACTTTTTGAACAATGTGTACAAGCTGTTCCAATATGGGGGTGAAACTATTTACATCTGATAATTCATAAACTTCATTGAGTATATCTTTTATTTCATCTAGGACCTATTTCTACTGATGTTCCCTTCGAAGTTTTGCTTGCCTGCTTTTCCTCGTTAACAAATCCTTCAATATCTGCATTTGCTCATAAGATAGATTATCAGTATCCCATTTAGGAATAACAATGACCTTATCAATTATTACCTTAGGTTTCTCCTTCTATGTTCTCAGTGGGGTGCTTCCACTTGGCATTTGTACAAGAGCTTGTATTGCCTCTTGCTCCTTAGGCTCTCGCACCTGAATAGATTTTCCTTTTATATCTATTTCTCCTTTACCCTTATCCTCAGCATGAGGACTAACATCTTGTCCATCTAACTTATCTCCTTGTTCTTCTTTTCTATTATCTTCCATAGGAGGACTTTGGATTTTGCCTTCAAGATTGTCAACTTTGTCCTCTTCCTTGACAGATGTAGATTTAGTTACTGGTACCGACTTTATGGGTTCCTTGGTAAGGCTTGTACCGACTAACTTGTCAATAGTTGCAACTTCAAGTATGGGAGGACTCATATCAACAGATTGTGTGCCAACAATTGTTGGATAATCCTTGACTTGTAAAAGTACCATGTTACTACCTGGCAAGGATATATCATTTGTTTTCATGGTCTTTAAATTAGCCTCAGTCAAAATTGAATTCTTGATGGGGCTCTCCTCGGTTATGTCAACAATGTGAACCTCTGATTTGTCCTGATCTTCCACTTCCTTAGGAGTTCCAATCTCCATTTTATTTTGTTTTATTTTAGGTTCAACAACTTTCAAAGTACTAGCACCCTTTTCTTCATCCTTGTCACACAACAATCCAAACACTATTTTCCATACTTTGACACTTTCTTGTACAACATCCTCAACCTTGTGTTGAAGAATTAGATAAGCTCTAAGTTTGGGATCAAACTTAGTTGTGTATTGTTCAATTATCTATTTGATGTTGTCAGGGGTGAGACTAGACTCAACTTGTGGTAAAGTGCTCTCCCTTATTTCCTTTTTAGTTTGCAGAGCATATTCCCATTTTTGTGCAACCCCGTTGCTTAATTCCTTGGGAATTATATTTTCTATTTGAATTGGCAGCATCTTGAAAATGCACAACATTTCAAGAATAGCATCTTCCACTTTTTCTTTGTCTCCAATGATCATGTTTCCAAATTTTAATCCTTTCAACTCATCCACTATTGTAGAGCTAGTAATCTTATAACATATTTCATCAATAGTGAGTTGAGTATCCTGTTGTGTAACCTTCCTCTTTAATTCTTCATCACTCTCTATTTCTTCATCATCATCTTGTTCTAAAATAAGTTTCCTTCTTGGTCTCTTTATAACCTTATTCGACACTACCTTAGGTAGTCCAGGTTTTCACTTAATAGATGTAGGTGGCATCTTGGGAGTCTTAGCAATAGCTTTCCTTATTCTAGGCCTAAGTACTGGTGTCAATGACACTTTAGGTTTTAAAATTATTTTCTTAGTGGGGGGCTCGGTAATCACTGGTTTCTTTTCTTTCTCTTCTTCTTCTTCTTCACTATTACTAGTTTCACTTGGCTCATCTTCTCCCAATCCTTGGGTCAACTCCAGTAGTGCATCCTGTTCAGATTCTTTGACATATTTTTCCAAATTCTTCACTATCTTCTTTCTTTTCCTCTCTGTGGTGGCAGCCATTAATCCCAAAGAGATCTTGGATTTAGCTTCATCAAAGGTTCCAAAGTAAGGTGCTTTACTATCAATCTCTTCAGCTAAGAGGGCTGTAATTGCAACAGTAGCTTCATCTATATTTAGTTCATAGGGTAATGGCATTAACCATGAAACCCTAGATAGGACTACGTGTGCATAAGTAAAATCTGTATCTTCTAGAAAACATATATCCTTACTTTATTTTTCAATCAAATACACAGGGACTCTAGTCCTCTTTCTCATCCGCTTCTTAAAATAAAAAAAGTAGTTGTCCATTATTCCATTAAAGTTATCTCCAATCTAACTTACAAATTCATTGATTTGAACAGTGATGAGTCTCTTCTTATCCCATATAACACCTCCATGTGTAGGAAAACACTTATTTACATAAAAGAACAAATAGATTAGTAAGGAACCAAACTTACACATAGAATTCTTCGCGGTCCGAATGGAGTTCAAATTCTCAGCAAGTTGAGTCAGCTGGAGCTTGGCAAGGTCATACGTGTGTCCTTTCTTGATTATCTTCCATGCCTAGTCCACTGCCATACAGGGGATGCTGTCCAACTAACTAGATTGACAAAACTTGTGTGAGATGACTCTAACAACAAAGTCAATTTATGGATCAGTTATGGTGGAAATTGTCATTCCTCATTTGTTCCAAACTTCCTGTGTGTTGGCTTGAATATCTTCCTTACTTGCACATTTCATTGTTCTCTTCCCTTCAATTGTAGGGTACCTAGTGACTCAATGTATCATCTCCTTTGTAATCTTTACTGGTTTATCTTCCAGCCATAAATGCATGTCATGTACTTGACTCAAAACAATCTTTATCCATTCCACTTTAAAATTTTGTGGGAAATCTAGGGCATGCACTAACCCTTGATCGACAACTACCTTATGTTCTAGCTTCAGCACTCTGTTGACACATAGTCTGTCATAAGCTTCCCTGATCTCGTAATCACCAATTTCTCCAATTTTACACATGTAGCAAGACCTAATGTCATTCATTATTAACACATTCTCTGGAATGGAAGATGGGGCTTCGTTTAAATCTCCTTTGATCACACTCTCCAACATTGCCTTGAATACCTTCAGCTTGCATACTTCATTTCTTACTAATTGCACATTAAAAAATTCCATCCCTTGTTTCTTGACTGATGTAGATGATGATGATGCCATTTTAAACAATAGTTTCCAGAAATAAATATTTACTTGGTAAAATACCTTTCTCATCAATAACCTGTAGATAGATTTTGCCGATGGCACGTTGAGAAAATTCGGAATCACCTTTCTAAAACTAGTTGCACGAACTCTAAATCGCTCTCTGAAATCTCAAATAGCATGGTGAAATGAAATTAATGACAACTTTATGCTTTATAGAATTTGAAAAGTAGAATTAGGGCCTCATAAATGCTCTGTACAAGTTTTGGCGGAATACAACTGTCTCGATAGACTCATGTTAACTTTGATTAATCACAAGCTCGGTTGATATAACTGTTACAATATAACTCGATGTATATAGCATTTTGGCTGTAACAAGTGCTCGACATACATTGATAACTCGGTCAAGACACTGATGTTCGACATCAAAAATGAAATTCCCTATTTCAATCAGATATGGTCCTAATGCATCTTTATCTATGCAGATATGGAATTTTGCTCAATTCTATGTTAGGAACTGATGAAAAATAAAACTTTGCAAGACTCAGTTCCAAACATACCTTCCATGCTTAGTAAGAAGAAGTGTGATCACCTGATCCATCAGATTGGGTAACCGTAGATGTGCTAGCTTCACTTGTGGTTTCTTCTTCTTTCTTCTTCCATGTCTTGTCCATCTGATTCTTCAATTTCTCATGAATATCTTCATTCTAGTTCTTATCATTGTTCAGCATGGGTGATCTACAATCTTTCTTTAGGTGTCCGACCTTATTACATTTTTAACAGACCATGCTTCCATTCATCCAGCTTTTAGACTTGCCTCTAAAATGATTCTTCATGCAATTTGCTCCAATGTGTCCATATTTACCACAATAGTGGCAATTATACCAAGTGTTGTAATCCCAATTATATGAGTTATGCTTCATGACTAGCTTAGTTTGTTCATTTGATGACCACCTAGGTCTAGATCTGCATTTAAATGATTTGTGCCCATATTTCTGATAGTTGAAACAACTTCCTTGAAACTTAGGTGAGGTGGATGAATTGCTAGCCTTAGATCTACATTCATGTGCTTGATGTCCATGTTTCTTGCAGTTAAAAAAATGTCCATTAAACTTAGGTTTAGGATTAGACTTACCATGTTTGCTTCTGCATATGTTGGCTGTATGTCCTGGCTTTCCACAGTGATGACATGTGGGCTTGGTGGTCTTTGGTTTAACAATCTTATGTTCTCCATTCTTTGATGATTTTCCTTCTTCAGTAGATGATGAATGTTCATTCAGTCCAAGTCTAGCTCTATCACCAGATATTCTAGGTGATCTCAACATTTCTTCAAAATACTTTGAAGCTTCATTGGGTTTGTTCATCCTTTCATTGATTTCTTTTTCAGTTCTCAATTCATGTTTTAGCTGATCATTTTCAGACCTTAGTTGATTGATTTCCATATCTTTCCTACCCAATTCTTGATTAGCCAACAGTAATTGATTTACCATATCTAGTTGATTATTAGTCAACCTTTGCATGTCACTTGTTGTTTCATCTAGCCTTATTCAATTTGTCTTTTATCTTCTTCAGCCATTTCCTTATCATCTTTAGCTTTCTTTTTCTATTCCACTACTTCACAAAATCTGACAGATTGAATTTCCTCTTCTCTCTTTAGAGTTTTGATGTCATCATTTAGTATGGTATTTTTCTCCAGTAGTTCTTTTATAGCTTTATCACTTTTTGCAGAGTTACCATTATCAAATAGTCCAAATATGTCTTATTCTTTGTATTGTGGCTCATTTTGTTGAATAGCAATTTCTCTTCTTTTTCTCAAAGATTTCTTCAATTCCCCTTTGGCTACTTCCAGTTGTTGTAATGCCAGTTGTACATCAATCTTTTGATTCTCTATGATCTTCCCTAGTTTATAAGCTTCCATCTTAAGATATTTTTCTTCAAGTGGTTAGACTTTCTTATAAGAAACCATGTAGCTCTGATACCAATTGTTGGAAATATAAATGAGAAGGTAATACTGAGAGGGGGGGGGGGGGGTGAATCAGATATCACCTACTTTTAACCTTTTATACTGATAAAACTTTATGCATGACATAAACAAAACTTGATCATTCTAAGTAACTTAACAAGTTAAGCAACATACATGAAATCACTCATAACACAATAATTTTGGTAACCCAAAAACCCTTGAAAGGTAAAACTAGGGTGGGGATGACACCCACAAATCTTCACTACTGCAGTAATAAGTTTTGCCTGTTAAGGCTTACAAAATGTGATCAGTTCATGATCTACCCTATGAAAGGTCTACCCTGTTAAAAGCTAAAAGACTTATACAGTCTACCTTGCTAAAGGATTTAAAACTTACAACAAAGTAAGCACTCAGTAAAGAGATTACATAAAGTCTGTTAAGACTACTCAGTTAAGAGATTTACCTTGATACATTGATTAAAATGTCTCAATACTTGATCTTTCGGTTTGCACTTATATGGAGATTACAGATCTCCTCTTTACTGTATGTTAGTGATCTCTTCTATCTGATCTTTCTCGATTCTATCCTTTCACTGCTTAGCTCGGTCACTTAACACTATCTCTGTATGCTTCCCTTTTCTGAATCATACCATTCTGCTTACACCCTTCACATTCTCTGTCCCTTGCTACTACATTTTAGGGTTTAGATCTTGACCTTATATAATAACCAAAACATCTTAATGATTCAAGATCTACAGTTCAGATTTATTCCTATTGCCGCTTAAGCTATACAATTTTTTGATTGGCTCTAGGTATTACATAGGGATCAATGATTACAAGATGAATGTGTAATTATCTCCGTAATTAACTCAACAAACAAAATACAAAACACCACTATCACCAAAAATGGTTTACCTCGATCATTGTGCCATTCCAAACTTATATGTCATTCTCGGCTAACTCAAAAAATGTTATTCCTGGTACTTAGTATTCATTGTACTCGACATCTGTTAAACTCTCTATTGCTCTATAATCATTGCATATGTAACTCGGCAAAAACTAGACATAATACAAACATGTAGTGACCATGACTTTACTCGGTAGTACTACTGCTCGGTAAGTATTCAATACATAACTCAACCTTTACAAAATGACTCGGTCGTAGTGATGACCGACTATCATTGCCTAGATATATGACTAAGTGTGAAGCACTAATGGTCAATAAAACTATAGAGATCTACAGTGTCATCAAAGGAATGGTTGGAGTTTGAGTTTGATTTTGTTTATTTTATCATGCATTCCATTTTGATAGATTTTTTTGTAGGATTAGGTTAGTTTTACATGATATTTTATTTCGTGGTTGACATTTATGATATCATGTTTACTTCCCCCAATTCTTCCTGATCTACATAGTGTATTTTGAGATTTGGTTGATATTTTATCATCATTATTTTTTTTGTTTTTGTATTTTCATTTACCTTAATCCTCTTAATATTTTCCTCATAGTCTCATATACCCAAACACAAAAATGTTTGAATTTAGCCCTATTTCTTACACTCAAGATAGTGTACATGTAATAAACCAAACATCTTTAGAAGTCTATTACGAAATTTACACTGGGGAATCTAAAAATGTGATTAGTAGAAAAGAAGCATGATGTTGAAGTCATAAGAGTCTCTTTCAAGAGCGATAAATACTTATAGATCTCTTTCTCTTAAGGTTATTTAAATATTAGCTTGTTAAAGAATATCATGTACAAGTATACAATGAACATTTTGTTAAACCTAGGAAAACAATCATTGAGTTGCATCTAGAATATAATCATCCTAAAAATTTGTGGACAAAACTTGAGTCATCTTACTCAAACTTGAGATAAGGATGTAAATTATGCTCATTTTGGAGCAATTATTGTATAAATAGGTTCACATGTTCTAGATAACATTATACCAATGTCTTCTTTGTTTATCTATAATAGATAATAGACCTAGTATGAACATGTTTGGTAGATTCTAACTTTGTCTCAATTAAACAAAAGTTTAGTTTGTTTAATCTATTATCCTAATTGTTAGTCTCTCCAAGTGAATGGGGATAACATAACAAGGCTTGGGGAACCTTCTTCACTTTGAGCTCCACAAGAATCAATAGGGTGTTCCTATTTCCAGGTCTAAAAGTTAGATAAACTCATACCAAATGAAACACTACAACTTGCAACTTTGGATGGTTCTTAGATATTTAATCATGGATGTTTCATATTACATCATTTTTAGGCACAAACCCACTTGCTTTGAAAATCACTTGAGGACAAAAGCTCTCTATGCCTACACCTAAAACATAAAAGTAAAGATGATTTGATTAATGATGGTATCTAAAAATGCACCAAGCCATGCATGGATAAGTGCCCATTCTTGGGCCATGGAATCACATATGAAACTACATAATAAATCCTATAAGAAAATTAAGTATAATCACTAGATCTTTGTGTGTTAATGCCTCACATTAATAAATCCCCTCATGTAATCATAAAAGTCTACTTAAAAATCCAAATAATACCTTCATAACCACAAATATATGATTAATATATTTAACTTTTTGATAGAAAAAGATACATGAATAAATATCACAATCATAGGGAAAATTTAGATGAACAACTCAAATATCTCTGATATATCAAACTTGTATGATATTGGATACAAAATATTTAGACAATTTTATGATAATGTCATCTATGCATTGAAATATGATAGACATTTTCATATAAAATCAAACCATTACAACTCTCATATCTTATTTGTGACTTAGAAAACACACTTACATTATTTATATGCTTGAGAGACAAAAGTTCATAAATTCTATATAATGAGAGAAAAAAATAAAATATAGAAGAGATGAAAATAAAAGAAGCCTTCAAAATGAATCTAGAATTGACACCTAACATCCTCCCTTCTCTTTGTCTAATTTGCAACACAAATATTTTACTTTCCCTACCTTTTCTATCTTCATTTTTCCCATTTGATATGCTCCTCCTCTTTATGGTTGTAACAAATAATATCTAATTTTCTATTTTATCCTCCCTTGTCTTTTACTTCCCTTGAGAAATATTTCACAATATGTGAACATAACTTTATTGCAACATTAATAATCCCCTTATGATTCGAAAATAACCATATGCACCTAGTCAATTGCCTTGTACTTCCCTTGAGAAATATCTTACAATATGTGAATATAAATTTATTGAAATGTCAATAATCCTCTTATTATTTGAAAATAATCATATGCCTTCATTTATATTTTCACCTACTCAATAGCTTCTGAGAATTTTTTTTACAAATTCTATTCCTTTCTTCGCCTATAGCTAAAAGACGTCTTTTAGAACTTTTAGGCCTTCTCTTGTGAATAATATCTTACACAATGAGAACATAATTCTATTTTCACATTACCTTTTGTTATCATGATCAATATAACTTCTCGCTTTAACAAAATATCCAATTTCACTTTTGGGTAAAAACAACTACGCTATGAAAGTAGGAAATCTGTTATCAAAATGGTAAAAACAATTTTTCTGTAACACTATTTTCACTTCTAAACTTTCATCGATTGTTGAAAAATTTGAATGCTCTTCTCATCCTTCTGATGGATCATGGAGTATGATTCGAAATGTTGATGTTAAAAACTTTTCCAAAATATGACTCTAGAAGAATACTAACTATACACTAATATGAATTGTAGAAATTCTATTATCTTTAATCTTTCACCTTGTCAACAAAATACCTCAATTATAATTTCTTGTATCTTCACCCATAGGTATTCTTTCCTTACACCACTAATCAAAATAAGCTCGTATGTGAAAGTCTTCCTCTATTTCATTTTCATGCAGGTCATTATCATTGGGAGAATCATTCATAGCTTATTCTTTTATGCAAGCCTTTGAAACATGGAATTTCACTCTTGCTTAACACAGTTTGAAGATGACTATAGCTACTAGTCGACCAAGATGTAACCACGGTATGCATACCGATTAAATTTATTTGCATTTGTTTTCTTCTTTCATTGGTGCATCGTTGAAGACTATTCTCTCTTCCCACGCCTCAACGATGGAAATTAACTTTGCCACATGAAAATAAACAATGGGCCCCACCAAATTATGCATCTGAAATATTTATATCTCGACAACCCATTTCAAATGTTTTTAAATCATTTTAAAAAATGATTTAAATAAATTTATAGCTTTTGGCCCCACATTAGTGTATGGTTTGTAAAATTTCTAATTATTAAAATAATTAAATTCATCTCCCTTTTCACCATCTTCAAAATCAAATGCTATTAATATTTTTGTTTAAGTGAATATTATTATTTAAATAAAAATTTATTTAAATAATAATCATATTTTAAAATTAAACGCCCTTTGGACCTCAAGATGCCTAATGCATGTTGGGTCTCCTTGTAGACATGACTAATTTTTATATTCTGGAACAATTTTAATTCTCAAATTGATCTGAAGTTGCTTCTATATGCATTTAGAGCAAAAACACAAAGTGGATGGTGAATGAAACTTGATTTCTAACACCTTTGCACGATGGGAAAGAAAAGTCAGGTATCCCTCGTAAATGCTTTAAAAAATTGATCAAACACTTTTCTTGAGCCCCAAAAAATTGCCAGGCATGTTGATTGTTGCAATGAGAATTAGATTTCCTAGTGGATTTGCATAATGTTGTCAGGGGCATGAAATATTAATGTTCAAAGTTGGCCACTTAGCCATTTCTAAAAGTTCACATGCAAAACTCTTTTGAATGTTGTCAAATACATCTTGCAAAAGCATCAAACTCTACTCTAGGAAGCCACCATTGAGGGAATTTGTTGATTTAAATACAAAGAATATCATGCGAAGAGGACTTGCAAAATTATTTCAAGTTTGCAAGATATTAATGATTAAAGCTGACCATTATGAAATTGTCATAAACATTCAAACACAACTTTGAAAACTGTATTTGATTCTAGCCCATGAAAAGTATCAAACCTTACCTAGAGACTTTGAAAGTGAACACATAGACACATTTACATGTGGAAAATCCTAGGTATAAACCCACTTGACATGAAATTCACTTGGTAACAAAGTAATGATCTATAAAAATGGCTACCTAGAAGATAGCACGGTGCATGCAAGAAATCAAAATAAATTGCATTTGGTTCGAGCATGGAAAAACCATCAAATGAGGTCTTGGGGTTTTGAAAATGGACAGCTGTACATAAATATGTTGTCAATACTAGGGAACAATCCTTTTATCATGACAATCAACTGCTCATGAAGAAAATCTTCACTTAGCCCTCAAATTAGGTGCTTCAAAAATGTGTCAAATCTAACTGTGGGGAGTTACAAATGGACAACTTTACTTAATGATAGTAGATAAAGACAATACCAAATGTATTTCTCACGACAATAATTTTAAATCTTGAAGTTATTAATCTCTGAAATAGGCCACTTAGAAAATATTTTGCAAGAGTATATCTATGTGCTAGAATCAAATTTTCATTAAAACCACTTCAACTTCCTTCAAAATTTGAAGGTGCTAACACTAATCTTATTGTATGTACAATAGGCCAAGGGTGTGAAAATATAGGCTTGCATTTCTTTATTGTGAGGGTATTTCAACTCTATAAATGGTCTAAATATGTTTGGACTTTTTAAAGCTTGCAAGTGTCCAAATTCAAGTCTTCTATGGTATGCCAAACAAAAATCACCCAAAGATATTAGAGATAGTGCCATATATTAAATTTTTAAATGGAGAATAGAACACCTTAATACTATAGAAATTCTATAGGAATGGTTGATAGATTAAATTGAAAATGTTGCTCCTAGAATATTAGGTCATAGTGAATGTGAACACAATCTAGAAGGATAATCTATCCACATATTTTTTAGGATTTCAACATACAAATACTCCAATCTAGTTTCTCTTAGCTTCCATTTTGTAAGATCTTTGTTCAAGAGACCTAACTTTGGATTTAATTATAGTTCTACCCACAAAGATTAATTGAGAGAAAACACACTTGAATTTTTGAAAGAAAATGATATTTTTTAATAAAGGAGAAAGATGGCCACCTTTGGATAGTGGCTATAAAAGTATTAGTGGATTAGTCAACCATTGTTAGTATTCCTTCTAACCCTCTATGGAAAAATTAAAAAAAATGTAACTTAGAGTAGTAATAAATGAAATATTTGGCTAGATAATATTTCTAAGATTGAATAATACACTTTATTATGTTGACTACACTCTTCATTCTATTGATAAAAACTTAGCTAAATTAAAAGACAACTTTGACTAGTTGAGAGAAGAAGAAAAAAAAGAAAAAATGGAAAGAATTAATTCCTCTACCATAGACATATCTAAAAATTAAGAGAAACAACTCTAGTTTATGAAGAGAAATTCAAAAAATCATCTTTGATGCAGGGGCATTCTAGGGTACTCGGTGAATCTGCATGGAGGTGTGTTGTTTTTGTTTTGTGGTACTCGGTTGCAACTTTAACTGATGGTCTCAGTTATTGAAGGAAGCTCGGTTGCTGAAGGAACTCGGTGAAGCTTCTGTGCTCGGTGGAACTTGTGCTTGGTGATGCCTACATTGCTCGATATTTCTTGGCTTGGTCGGTTGTTTCACTGGAGCTCAGTTGTTTCTTTGGTGCTCGGTAGTTCTTGTTTACTGATAGGGGTTCTTAGTGATTTGGTTGGCTGACTTGGTGCATTTATTATTGGTATCTTCGTTGCATTCTCCTATGTAGATCTAGAGGTTGACATGGAGAATTAAATAGTTGTAATGATATTTGAGAGCTGACTTGTATTGTATTTAATATTTGTTTGTAGGAGTTAATTATGTCATCTAGCCAACTGGTGGCTGAAGATTAGTATTTAAGGAGTGTTTGGGTAGTTGTTTAGAGAGTAAGGAGGGTGGCAGATGAAAAGTGAAGTTTTGGAAAAGATAGTGTAGACATGGATCCTGCGAGATCTAGTAGATCAGATTGAATTCTGATAGTTGTCATAGCAGAGCTAGTGGTTTTCATGCTTGGAGACAAGGAGATTGCTTGGTGGCTTGCGAGCACAAGTTTAGATCTGCCTTAGGGTTTTCATCAGTTTCTGATTTGTTTCAGAACTGGACTAGCTGGAGTTGGATTGGATCTAGTTGATCTTGCAGAACTATTTCTATTTGTAATTGGCCATAACCTGGAAGGCCTTACAGCCAAACATGTTAATGAAAATCTAATTTGAGCATATTGTTGGGTATATTTTATGTTTTCTGAGGTATTTTCTTTTGGTCTTGTTTCAATGTCCTGGCTTAGAAAATGTCTGGTTTAGGGTTTAGAATTCCTAGAATTTTGTTGTAATTATGTTGTAAAACCCTTGCCTTTGACATTTTTCTTAGAAATGGTTAAATCCTTGGTTAGCCTTGAGTGAGCCCTAGTCTTTATATTTGTTCATTACTTTTTGGGTCACTTAAGTTTTCCTTTCTGCATGTGGCCATTTCTCCTAGTCTTCACTGAGTCGCACAATGTATTTCCCTATCCTTAAGTCTTTCAGCAAATTGGTGACTATGGTGAGTCCTTTGGTTAAACTTTCTTTAGTCATTGAGTCTCCCAGTTCATATCATAGTTAAGTTTTCATCCAGCGATTCAGCGACCGTGTAATCTCCTTTTCGCTTGATTTTTGGCAGTTTCTCAAAATCATTTGGTGACTTAGCGAGGTAGTTATCTCTTGTTCTATAGATCGGGCAACTAATTTCATGATTTTCCAGCGATCTAGTGAATGTCATTGATTGTCTCTTCATCTAGTGGTCATCTTTTAATCTCACAAAGACTGGGTCCTACATAAAATTGTCTGGCGATCTGGCGAATGAGTCTTGTTCTCATGGTCTCTTAGCTAGGCGGCTTTGACAAAGAAATTTGGTGAAGGTTAGAAGTTTTCTTTTGTCACTTAATCTCAGGAAAGGATGGCGATGCCCTAAGTTATTTAGCGATTAAGTGAGTGAAGTGTTCACAAGATCTTTGAATTGGTTGGTAAAGCTCCAAAGTATTCAATGACTTGGTGAGAAAAGAAAAGTTAAGTGTGTTTTCAATGGTTGCTGATTCTCATAATAAAAGGTGATGGTCAAAGTCTTTAGGTGATTCAGCAACAACCACTGATTATGTTAAGGATCAACGGTCAGCGTGTAATCTCAAGAAGTAACCTATGGTGTGAAAAGTATTTAGTGAATTGGAGATAGATGTCATTCACTCATTCTTGAAGTCTAACTGTGGTTAAGTATTTCTTTTCAAGAATGCGAGATAACCTTGTTCGCTGAATTGCGAGATGAAGTCGGAGTTAAGCTTGGCTTTCTGAGAATAAGAGATTCCTCTATTCACTGATTCTCCAGATGTGACCATGGTTAAGTGTTATGGGTTTGTAGATCCTTTTGTTCACTAGTTCTCTAGATGAACGTTGAGTTAACAAAATGATTTTGAGATTTGATGAAGTCTTTGGTTGCTGAATCTCTAAGTTGGGTGGGGCTTAGTGTGAGTTTAAAAGATCTCCCTTAGACCATTCATCATCTCCAGGATCAATGGTGGTCGCAAAATCTCGATGTAAATCCATGAGTTAAGAAATAGTTCTGAGATTCCGTGAATAGCTTGGTCGCTAGATCTCCAAACTTAACTGAGGGTTAGCATTTCTTTTGGAGATCACAAGTTTCCTTTGGTCACTAGATCTCCAAACCGTGTTTGGTTAAGTTTTCATGCCATCAATTTTTTTTGAGCCATTGCAATGTGGAAAAGGGTACTGTGATGAGCTGGAAAAAGGTAGAAAGTCATCCAATCAGGTTTTAACAATAAATAGTATCATTAATTAAGGGTTTTTAATTCAAAAATCCATGATCACTACTCTCACGCCCTATTTTTTGATTTTTTAAATCATCCTATCAGCATCTACACCACGGCTAGCTATGATTTGAAGGTTGGTAGTGTATGGAATTGAATGCAAAAGTGACTTAGGTTAGATTTGTTACAATTTGGCAATCATACGCACATAATTTTTGAAGTATATAATCAGGACTTCATTGCTTTCTGTGCTCGAAGTAATTCTAAAGTTGATTGAGAATTATTGGCATCAAAGTTATAGAAGTGAAAGAGTGAAGTTGCAGAGATGTGGTATCTTCTTTCTCGATAGAATGAGTCATCACAAAGTGAGTGTTGCATCTTCTAGTGGAGGTGTGAAGGAGCAGAGTGGAGAAGACAAAGGGAAGCTGAATTATTCTAATGAGTTTGTCAAACTACTATCAGGTTCAAACTAGAACAAGAAGGCCATTGACATAGCCTTTGAGGACCTTATGGACAAGTGCAGAGATCCTATCATGCCTTCAGGATCAGGTTACACCATCTTCTCATATTTTTATAATAATATGCATAAAGCAATTCCAGTTTATAATGCTTGGACTCTAGGGATGGCCAAGTTGATTGTGCATGATGTTTTCCTTGATGTTGACCTGGTTATTGTGTTAGCAAGGCTTTATGACCCAATTTCAAAAAATATTAGGTGAGAAGACCAGTCTATTTTCCTTACCTTAGATAGGGGATCCTTCATGAGGGCTTTTGACTTTCATGCTTCTTCTTCCGCTGAGATTGACCTAAAAAAAGAGAGAGAGAACTATGCTAGTAATCTTAGGTCTGTTAAAAGTCAAATTGTTAGGCACATGCCCAAGCATGGTAATTACATTGCCCATCTTCCTGCAAGTATGAATGCTCCTTATCTATTTTCATCCTTGTGTAATTACATGAAATTCCTATGTCATGGGTTGTGTAGGGTTTTTGGAATACATGGGGATGAGGAAAAGATGCCTACCAACCTGTTAATGATAATTTTAGATATTCATAACTCTCTCTCAAACACTGACTATGATTACATCCAGTATGTAATCGATAGGATTCATGAGGGTTTGATATCTATCAAAGAAAATAAAAGACCTATCAAGTTTTTGCATTATTCCCTTCTCATGCACCTGATCTTATTCCACCATGTTAATTCCCTTGATGCTAGGATGTTAAAATTGAGGAAAATTTTTAATAACCAACCAAACCCATTGTAGTACTGGTTGAGGGCTTGGAATTACACTTCCAATGAGTGTAATTTTTCCATTTTTTAGAATTACTTTGTTCATCCGGTTCTCAGAATGGTGGGTACAAATGTTGTAAGATTATCACCTAAGGTTTTGAGATTGCTAAGGCCATTGTAGTTTGAGGATAAGTGGACAGGAAATCATAATTGGGGTGATTTCTACCTTGGAGATAGTCACACAATTATTAGGGTTTATGGTCTCCCTCAAACCCCACATTTTTTAATCCAGATATGTGCCTCCTAGAGTTTCCATGATGGAGTTTATATGGGAACTAATGTGGACTGACATAGAGCACCTTGCACCTCATAGAAAGGGGACTTTTACACCAAGGCAATTCAGAATGGGCAGTTTCTTAATTGGAAAAAGGGCTTTGGATAAGGTCAGCATTTGGTTAAATCATTTCAACATGTGTTTAGCCACTTGTAGGTATGTGGAATTTGAGGGTTTCATCAAGACAACTAGGATGACTCTGATTCCAAACATTGGGTCAATTAAGGAGCATGAGGGACTAGATGAAGAAGATTTGATAAGAAATATCTTAGATTTTGATGAAGCCAAGCAGAGATGGAACAAATATTTTGAGTTTCTTAATATTGAGAAAAGGCTAAAGTTAGTTGGTATTCCTTTTGGTGGTTATTTCCCTGAGCTCCCATTTCTACAAAGAATGGAGAATATGATAGAGATGTATGGCACTCTATCTAATCAGTTAGAAGATTGGCTTGAAGAAACGTTGGAGGTCCCAAAGGATTATTTAGCCTTTGAACCTAAGGAGTACACTGATGAGTCTTAAGAGGGCAGTAGTCCTCCTTAAGGAGAGGATGTACTAATGATTGATTTGACTCAAGGTCAATAGGAGGAAGGGGCTACTTCTGAGCCACCTTTGAAAAAATAGAAACTTGAGGTTGGTGAGCCTTCAAAGAAGAGAAAGAAAAAGATGGTAATTGATATTACTTCAGCTCTTGTGCCTGGTGATAGGGCTTATCACCATCAAATAAGAAAGGCCACTAGGGATGGCAAGAAGATTGTAACAAAAGAAGAGGGGGATATGTCCTTGTTGTTAGAAAAGGATGAGAGAGAACTCTATTAGGAGGAATTTCTTAATGATGAACAGTTCATAAAAAGTAAGGAATTTAGAGATTTCCTCATTTGGAGGAAATATGAGGAGGTGAAGAAGTCTTTTCTTGAGGGTATGCAACCAAGTGAAGATATAATGAGGGCCTTAACATCATATGATCCCAGTCTTAAAAGAATCACTGTAGAAGAGGCTGGAGAAATGGTTGGGTCAAGTGGTAGGCTTATAACTCCTGGATGGGATTTGACATCCCCCTTCATCGTAGATCAAATCAAGAAGTAGCCTAAGGGAGGCTTGTCATATGAGGTACAGATTGATGATGTGATTAGAGGAAGTGGCTATGACCCTAAGTCTCAAGCTATTGCTTTATGGTCTCTAGCTCCAAGCACTTAGAAACCATCTTTGGTGAGCATAGAAGACAAGATGGAGGGAGATAGGATAGTCTGGACCATGCAAAATACTACTGATCTTGAGGTGTCAAAGGTAGTTGTACACTTTTCCCACCTTAATGAAGCTAAAACTATCCAACTGTCAGAGAGATATGACAATTTGTTTGAAAATTCAATGAAGGTAACAAAGGATAGGGATCTACAACTTATGATGGTTAAGAAATTGGAGGATGAGGTTGAGGATTTAAAGGTGAAGCTTGAAGAAGCCTCAAAGGTAGTTCCTTCCCCTTCTTTGCAAATTGAGGGCCCTCCTCGAATAGATACAAAAATTCCTGACAAGCCTACTGAGGACTTAGAGAAAGTAAGGTTGGATGCATCCTTGGATACTATAACAAAGATTGTGTAGTATAGGAAAAGAAGAATAAAGGAGAAGATGAAAGTATTCCATCAATCAATTAGTCAATTGCACAAGGCTAATGATAAGGTGAATGAGTCACTAATCACTTTTGAGCCACTATACAATGTATGGTCAGGAAGAAGCTTATTGCTTGACAAATTGGATGCTTTGTAGGAAAGTAGGCCCGATATTCCTGAGGTAGTAATAGAAGTATTTGAGAAAATTGGTTTGGTAAGTGCTATATCAAAGTTTTTTAAACGAAAATCTAACCAAATAAAGGCCAAGTTGGCTATGTTTGATAAGAACTATAGTAAGTACTTTCCTTCAGTGTATGGTGATAATGGAAATGTAGTCAGTATAGATGAGTGGAAGGCATCAATAGATTAGTTGGTAATTAAACAAGATGCTTTCCTTAATAGTGACAGTGCCCTAGACTTGGAAGGGTGCAATAGTAAAATTGATAGTTTGTTTAAAGTTGAAGGTGACTGCATATGGTTTGTGGCAAAAGCTAAAGCTATAAGTGATTCTATGTGGGACCAACAGATGAAGTCACTATAGGAACTATAGGCCTACAATTGGCCATCTGATGATGATTTGGCAACATGGGACAAAATGACAAAGAGGAAAAAGAAGAAGCCAACTGTCCTAGTGTTGGAAGAAGAAGAAGAATAGAGCACACATGGCACCTGATCTAGAATTCAAGGGAGAGCATGTTTCAAACATAGGATGATGTAAGTTAGCCTATAATGGTGGTCATCATTCATGTAACAAATCAAGGTAACTAGTCTGAAATATCTCCAGACAAAGGTGCCACCTGTGAATATTTTAGTAGTTGTGAACTACTTTCCGTTACTGTAATCATTGTCTTTTGGTTTGTACTTTTTGTCTTTAGTGAAATTCATTTTCCTAGCCATCCAAAGCTTGTTGCATCCTTTCAATTATTCCAAGATGGCTATAGGTATATATAGCAAGTTTTTTCTCTTTTTGAAGGTTGTTGGTGTTTCAAAATGGCTTATGTTCTTAGGTTGCCAATATACCCTCAGATAGATTTTAGGATAGGTAAATTCCAAAAATGTATATGGATCTTAGGGTAACTAGACCAACTATAGGGACAAGACTACCCTCTTCACTTCTGGCTCTACAAAACCAAGGCGGGTGCACCTAACCCAGTGAAAACTATACTTTACACACCAAAGACTGGGTTTGAATAACATATTGATAGTAAGAAAGTACTAAATGCTAACCACACATTCATTAACTCTCCATTACTATTGGGTAACACAATGACACAACCAAAGTCCTAAAACTTAGAAAGGTTATTAATTTTAAGATTTGGAATGTAATAACTTCAATCAATGTATGCTAACAAGAGAGATACTCATTTAGGCCAGTGCCTCATCCATTGGGCAAGATTTCTTAGACACAAAGACACACAGATTTGAGAATATCTAAGAATTCAAAGCCATAAATACATTTATCCTAATCTTTACTACTTATAGAACATCCTTACATAGACAAGGGAAAACTCATATCCCATTAGGAGCATTGTTTAATCCAATCCTAGATCAGAACTCAAGAATGAAGATACATACATAAAAACAATATGTAATGAGCTAGAAAAATCAAAGCTTACTTGACTTAACACAAAGTAGAGATAAGAATAAGATATTTATATTAAGTATGATGAATTCCTTCTATGTATACAATGAATCAAAAGACACCCTACTTGAAAACTATAGCTTAGACCTACAACTTTCTTCTTTCATCAACAAACACTGAGTCAAAAACTATTAAAAACCCTTGGGACCAGAAACATGGGACTAATTTTGAACTTTGAAACTGGAACCCCCTCAAAATCAACAATTCAACATTATATAGCCCTGGTTACCTTGGAATCGTAAACAAGTTAGGATGAAACAAGCTACGGGTAACCAAGGTAAGGGCTAGGGTTTCCACCCACCAAAATAATTAAAAAGATCAAAATTCAATACATTGGAGGGAAAATCGAGTAACCCTGAGTGATCAGACCTAAAAATTAGTCTTCATTTATGGTAATTCTTCTAGGACTGTACTGAAGATCATGAAATTCTATGTAAATCCATTTGATCAGACACCTACAACATGCCTCGAACAAGTAAACCCATCCCCTCACGGTATAAAACTCTTTGCAAATAATCATTAGACCCACTGGACCACACTACAACAGTCGGCACCACCAAACTAATCAAATCTGACCGCTAAAAGATTCAATTCTGGTCCTTTCTGTTGTTGGAAACCCTCAAAAATTTGAATTCAAACTGCAACGGTCATTTCCATGGCACCAGCAGTATATCGGCGGTCCACATTTAAATCTGGATCAACTTTATATCATGATCGTCAGATCCTTTCCTTTTGCGGGCTTTACGACTTAACTCATCAGATAGCCCTAGGTTTACCCTTAGTGAACATGTGACAAAGCATTTTCTATTCATAGGATAAAATCTTAACCCATCATTTAACTCTGCGATTCATCAAACAAAGAAAATGAACTTACACCGGTCACATTTGGCGAACTGGTGAGAGGAGGGTTTCGCCAGTTCGTAAAACACTTTTTCTCTCTGCCAGTTTATTTAGCGATTATGTGAATGCTTGTTCACCAAATCGCCAAAACATTTAGAGCACTGCCATCTTTCTTTGCGAATGAGCGAAGCCTTTGAAAAATTTTCAGGCTGCTAAATATTTTGTCAGAGCCTCCAAAAGATCAAGATTCACCCATGGGCTCGCTTGTAAGAAGATCAATGATCACCTCATCTTCACATAGAGCTAGAAGATTCCATCAGATTACATGCCCATCGTCGATTAAGAATCTTATCCCCATTTTGTAGGTCCTCTGACAGGATATGAAATCAACAGTTGTCTCATGTTCTAGTGTGTTAGAAAAAACCCTTCAAATCAAATGCTGATCGTTGATGCTCTGCAAGTGTCAGAACCCACTGAACCTCAAAAAACCTAGCCCCATTGACAACATGTCCAATCATTATTATGTGGACCAATGAGAAGACACCAACTACGCACACCTGGCAGGTGGACCCGTTGAATTGAAAAGCTACGTCATGAAGCAGAATGAATGGTTGTCGTAAGTTCGCAAGTGCCTAACATATCCTTTGCACAGTCACACCCACTGTTAGATCAAGATGTTGTTGGAGCTGGGCCCAGGAAAGAAATAAGGCTGGAAACATTAGGAAAAATTAAAGCACAAGACTTAGGAGATGATAAATATTAAAGGGGCTCGAAAATAAAACCTTAGTCGCAAGATCGCATAACATGAAAAAGGCTCATGCAATCATGCTACAAAGTGGTCAATAATTAGCACATGTGCTATTTAGGACTTTAGTGGCCTGAAAAAGTAACACAAAATTAGAACAGGGCTAGAGCACACTAGGGTTCTTTTTAGTAACGGCTAGATATTCAAAATTTTCACCTAGGGTTCTCAAACTAGAGACAAGGAAAAAAGATGCAGAGGCTAGGAAAAAGGGTATGTAGCCATGAAAAATTTACAGATGCTAACAAAAGGGTGGTCAAAGTTTTTGTAAAGAAAGACTGAATATAGAATTTGACTTCTTTGAAATTTTGTTGAAATTGTAATGGATACAGCTGAAAATTAATACAAATATATTGAAGTTTCGTTGCTATCTCTAGTTGTCTTTATGTATGGATGCTTTGAATTTATTATGCATTAATTAGTAAGGCTTTTTAATGTATTGTTCACAAGGTGAATATAGGGGTTGAGCTTGATTTTCTCTCAAGGAGAGAGTAAACCTTCAGGGAGGTCTCTAGGATTTGAAAATCTATGCATGAATTTGATGGCAGGGTTGGGAATTGGGAGAATAAATTGTTAGGCAATTTATTTGAATTTCAGTATCTTTGTGTTAATAGGATTCTGTAGATGTTTGGTTTTGACTCTAGCCCAATGAATAAGGCACTGATTTAGTTTGATTTACATCTGTTCACCATCATTTTATCAAGAAACTATCTCCATTTACTTTTACTTGTATATTTATGAGCTGTATTGGCTATGTCAAGTACATAGATCAATTTTGTTATGCTTTGTAGAAGCAATTGAAAGGTAAACCCGCCTGAGTTTTACACTCAAAGTGAAGAATGCTCAAAGCCTTAGTACCTTAGCATTTAAATTGTGCTAGATGAAGCTGTTGGGAATACATGAGTCATAAGTTTAGTGAGTTTCTAAAATATTTCAACCATCTGCAAGTTTAATTGCTAACAAAAATGGTGACTCTGCTAGGGACTTAAATGACAATGTACAGTAGATATGTGCAATATTGTCTATTGTGTTTATTGTAGACCAACATAATAATTTGATTCCCACTTGTTCATGGGTGGCAACTCTAAAATCTATGTTTACCAGTTGCTGGTATTTGTGAAATTTTGTTATATCTTGTTGTGACACGCCATTAGTTGGCTGAGATTCACTAGGTCCTATTTCAAGGATCACCCAGAGAGTAATATGGGTGATGAGCTCCATACACCTAGTAGAAAATAATGGTTTAGGAGAGGTCATGTTACTGCTAATTCCCAAGGATCTTCTAGAGAGAGAGTTCACACACCACTTCCCCATGAGGCTTCTTCTTCTTCTGATGACCCAGAACATGTTAAGAAAGTCATGCCTAATGTTTATTTTCCCACTCATGAGGAGGAGGTCACAGAAGTAGGTTTTTTCCCTACAAGAGAAACCTTAGAGCAACTGGGAGAAACTTCTGTTGCAGAAACTGCCTCATATGATTCAAAAAAATAAAGAGGAAGTGATTGCCTTAAGAAAAAAGGAGCATGAACAATTGTTAGAGATTGCTAGTAGAAGGAAAGCAAGAGAACAAAAAATTTATGAATTGCTTATGGAAAGGCAAGAAATTATCAGAAAAACCAAGAAAAATGAAATCCAGGCTAGGAATCTAAGCCAAGATGTTCAGGGTTTGGATAAAGAATTGTTTGGTGACATGGAGGTTCTAAGAAATTAGGCTGAAGGTAGTAAACCTAAACAAGATGAGTTTGAGGCAACAGGCCACGTTCTTAGGCAATTACCCCCATCTGAAATCCAAAGGAATGAGGATATTAGAAATGCCACAAAAGAGATCCCTGATAAGGGAAAACAAAAAATGGTTGGTGTGAATATTAATGAGCCTAAGAAAATTGTTGTTACTTCTAGTGTACCCTCCCAAGCAAGCCTAGATTTAGAAAAGGCTAGAAAAGCTAAAGAGGATTTGGCTCTCCAGCTTGAGAAATTAGAACTAGAAGCTACTATAGATGAAATGAAGAGGAAGATTTCTCTCTTGCATGCCAATATAAATACATCTGCTAGTAGTTCAGTCCCTAGTAATTCAATGATAATCCCACCAAGTCAGCCTTGCAATTCACTTCCAAATCCTCAAGCCTCTCATCTTGGACAGAATGTACCTGGACCAAATTTGAATACTAATCAAGTTCCCCTTATGACTGGTGGTGCAATAGGGAATGTATCTTGTTAGATTGTTGGAGCAACCCCTCTGTTCTAACCAAATTTCCAAAAAAGACTAGTTCATCTAGATAGGTATAGGCCTTTATTCTTTGATAGTATCCCTGGCCAGACTAATGCCATCCCTAATGAGATTAGAAAGAAGATCCCATTATTCACTGGAAACAATGTAATTACTTGTGAAGAACATCTAAAGTTCTTCACAGATAAAATTAATGATTATGAGATTGAGCACGAAGATGTTATAATGAAGCTCTTTGTTTAGTCATTAGTTGAAGATGCCAGAGATTGGTATAGGGGTTTTCCTGAGAATAGTGTTACATCATGGGATGAGTTTTTCAGATGTTTCAAGGAACAATATGTAGAACATTTGAATTCTAGTTACATTCTCAATGAGTTTAACAATATCAAAAAACTTTACAATGAAAGCATGTCAAAGTTTAATGGCAGGTTTCAAAAGGCCATGTACAAGTTGTTTCAAGTATTAAGGTTGGATGATGTAGTTTGCCTGACCACTTATTTTAATTCTATGGATGGTAAAATGTCTTATCTTCTGAGAGATAAAAATCCCTGTATGCTAAGGGATGCCTTTAAATTAGCTATAAATATTGAAAGTAACCAAAGGCCATCTGGTCAGTTGTATAAGAGAGATGAGGGTAGATTGTGGAAGGAAACAAGGCCACAACCTGCAAGGCCATCCAAAGATGATGATAAAATGGACAAAGGAGATGGTATCACTAAAGACTTCCCTACAAAGTTTGAAAGGGGTGGTAGAAATTTTCAAGATGCAAGACCACCTTATCAAAGGCAGGATAGACTCCCCGATTTACGAGATATGCCCTATAAAACAAATTGGAAAGATGGGAGGTCTGTCCCTGATAACAGTGAAACCCAAAAGGGAAGAGATACACTAGATCCTTTGAAGAAAAACATAGCACATAATGTGGAAAATACCCCTTGGTGTGTGGCTTGTAATATGCCTCGTTCACCTTTCTAATGTGTTGTGGCTCAGGCCCTGGGAGAAGAGGAAAATGATTCATATGCAGGAGATTATGAAGAATCTAAAAAGCCTGTTGTTAACATGTTTACTACTGAAGTAATGGGGGATCTCTTGTCTTCAGATGATGAAGAGATTTGCTTTAATGTTGATCATAAAAGGAATTTTCTCTCTAGTTATGAACAACAAGTATTTAATCACTCTGATCATGAAGAATCTGACAATAACACATACAAATAAAATATGGTAGGATCAGGGTTGAATGAAAAACAATGGAGAAAGCCCAGTGAAGAGGAGATCAAAAATTTAACTATGGCTGCTATAACACAAGCTAAATCCTTATACAATTTAAGGAATAGGAGGGTGGATATTGATCAAGGAGTCCCTAGATCAGTGTTTGTTAAGGATAACCTTCAAAATAAGGATTCCCCAAAGCCTAATGTTGTAAATAATAAGAGGGAAGGGCTTGTAACATAAAAGAAAAGGAATGAGGAAGTTATTGTTGACAACGGTAAAAAGAAGGTTGCTAGGCCTAAAGAGTACCTTGATATTTTTGTAGATCCCCCTACCTTTGATATGAGACATGCCCTATCCCAAATGAAGGTTTCCATCCCTTTACTTGAAATGCTAAAAATTGAAGAACATAAGACAGAAGCCTTGGCTCTCATAAGCGAACAAGGGGTAACTCCTACCATGCAGCAGAAGGGGAATTTAGTAGAAGGGCCTATTTCAATTGATAACATCTCTGATGTATGTGTTGGAAGTATTATGACACAAGAGCCTTCCTCTATTAACCCTTTCTATGTTACACTGATAGTGAATAATTTTCTACTAAAAAATTGTATGATTGATTCTGGTGTTGCTACAACTGTAATTCCCTATCATGTAATGAAAGAGCTAGGACTACAAGTTGATACATCTAATGGTAGATGCTATGCTATGGATAATAGGGTAGTGCCTATTGTAGGAACCCTAGTTGGAATTGAAGTGAAATTTTTTGCATTCCTAGAGGCTACATACAAAATGGATGTGGTGGTGGTTGATACAAAGCCTCATTATGGCATGCTACTATCAAGGCAATGGGCTGTAGTAGTCGGTGGAAAGTTGCAACTAGATTTTTCATATGCTACTATCCCAGTCAATGGGACTGAAGTAAAGCTATATAGGGAACCTCATTCATTAGTCATGGCTGAAAAGGTTGCACCAGAAGACTTGAATTACTTTGTGGACATTGACATGAATAATTTCATGATTGAAGAGATAGTGCCTCAGATGAAGAACACAAATCCAATAGTGGATGAGTTAATATTGCAGTAGAATGGACTTTGGCAAATGTTCTCTGATGGTGGATGCTCCAAGGAAGGATCAAGGGCTGGTGTTGTTTTCATTTCCCCATCAGGTATTACATTTAAGTACTCTTTCTTGTTGACTTTTGAATGCACTAATAATACTGCTGAATATGAGGCTCTAATACTGGGATTAGATGTTGCTATAAAGCATAGTATCAAATGTTTAAAGGTCCATGGTGATTCCTAATTAATTATAGCTCAAGTAAGATCTAAGTATGTTGCCAAGGATGAGAGATTGAAATTGTACAAACATGCTGTCTAGGATAGACTAGAATTCTTTGAGGCTTTCAATCTCATTTGGGTAGAAAGATCCAATAATATCATGGCAGATTTTCTTGCCAATGTTGCCCTTAAAAATGATGATATTAACCTCACTGGTGTGTCGATGTTAGAGATCAAAAGTAGGCCTACAGTGCTTGACAATGTATATAATTGGCAAGTTTTTGAGGATGATTTTGGCATCCTTAGGTTTCTTCAGGGTCTAGATCAGTATGATGGACAACAAATAGATTTTAATGAAGCACAACAGTGTGTTGAGGGAAAAGATTGCATTATGGGAAATGAGATAGTACAACTTCCTTCAAATCACATACCAAAGGGGTTAGTGGAGTTAGAAGGAATGTTCAAGATAAATGATGGTTACTTGTCTCAAAAATCTAACACTAAAATGGAAGACTTAGAAGAAATAAACCTAGGGTCTGAAACTTCCCCTTAGATGGTGTACATTGGGAAAAGGTTGAGTAGAGAGGTTAGAGGAAATTTGATAAGACTCTTGAAGAGATATAAGAATTTATTTTCTTGGTCCTATGATGATCTTAAAGCATATAGAGATGATTTGTTTCAACATGAAATCCCTCTAAAGGAAGAAACCAAGCCATTCAGACAGAAACAGAGACCTATCAACCCTTTATTAGCAACAAAGATGCAGGCCAAATTGACAAAATTGAGAGATGCTGGTATCATTGAGCCTATTAGACATTCTTCTTGGGTCTCTAACCTTGTACCAATGAGAAAAAAGAATGGTGACATTACACTCTGTGTTGACTTCAGGAATTTAAATGTTGCATCACTTAAGGACAATTATGGATTGCCTAACATGGAGGCTATGTTACATAGAGTAACTGGCTGTGAGTTATTGTCCATGATGGATGGGTTTTTAGGATACAACTAGGTTCTAGTCAAAGAGTCTGAATAGTTCAAAACAACATTTACCACCCCTTGGGGAACTTATGTCTATGTTCATATGCCTTTTGGCCTGAAGAATGTTGGAGCAACCTTTCAGAGAGCAATGGATGTTGCATTTAAAGAATTGATCAATGTCTTTATGGTTGTATATCAAGATGATTTGACTACCTATTCTAAGAAAGATGAAGATCATTGTAGAAATTTGGAAAAGGTTATTGTCAAGGCTTTGGAATTTGGCATCTCACTAAATCCCAAAAATGCCAATTTGCTGTAACAGAGGGAAAATTGCTTGGTCACATAGTGTCTAAAGAGGGGGTTAGAATTGATCCAAAAAGAGTGGAAGCCACCAAAAAGGTCCTTCCTCCCAAAAGTGTCAAAGCTGTGCAATCTTTTCTAGGATGAATTAACTTTGTCAGGAGATTTATTGCCAATTTTGCTGAATTAGTCAAACCTATTGTTAAGCCTTTGAAAAAGGATGTTAAGTTTGATTGAAATAGTGAGACTCAACAAGCCTTTGACAAGATTAAACAAGCAATCCAAGAGGCTCCTATTTTAATATCCCCTAATTATTCAAAACCATTTTCTCTATTTTCCTTTGCATCTTTTCATACTATTGCAACTATTTTGTTATAGAAAGATGAAGAAGGGTTTGAGCATCCTATTGCTTTTTTTAGTAAGTCACTACAATCTACTAAGCTTAATTATGAGTTGATGGAGAAGTAGGAATATGCACTAGTAAAGGTAGTTAAGGCATTCAGACCCTATTTGGTATGTGCAAAAGTAAATGCATATGTTCCACATGCAGCAGTAAAAGATATTTTGAATCAAAGTGAGGTTACTGGGAAGAGATGTAAGTGGATCAATAGGATTTAAGAATTTGACATTGAACTCCACATAACCAACCTTTTGAGAGGTCTAGGACTTGCTAAGCTCATGACAGAAGAAAACATGGACCTAGTGCAAGTAAACAATGTAACCGCTAGTGAGGAAAATGTGACAAGTATAGAAATGCAACCGTGGTACACCAATATTGTTCATTTTCTCAAATATACTGCTTGTCCACAAGATTTGAATGACAATCAAAAGATGAGTTTGAGGTTATAGGCTAAAAGGTACATTTTAGTACAGGGTGATCTATTTTGGAAAGATAATGATGGAATGTTACTTTTTTGTTTAGATAAGCATCAGTCTAAAAAGGTTTTAAAAGAGATGCACTCTGGGATGTGTGGAGGGCATCATTCAGCTAGGTCTATAGCTCAAAAAATTCTAAGAGCTGGATATTACTGGACGGTTTTATTTAAGGATACCCACTCATATGTCAGAAAATGTGAATCATGCCAGAGGTTTTCAAAGAAACTAAAATTTTTAGGTGCTTTGTTATTAAACCCTATTGTTGCAGAGGCCCCTTTTTCTATGTGGGGCATGGATTTTATTGGGGAATTCTCAGAGAAATCTAGTGGAGGACACAGTCACATTTTGGTGGCTACTGATTATTTTACTAAGTGGATAGAGGCCATCCCAACTAAAAAGGCAACCAGTACAGTAGTTATTGAATTCTAGATGAATAATGCAGTTACTAGGTTTGGTGTTCCCATGAAACTAGTAATGGATAATGTTATGAGCTTTAGGTCTCAGGAATTCATTGATTTTTGTGCTGAAATGGGAATAGTTTTGTCCTATCCATCCCCATACCATCCATAGGAAAATGGGCAAGCAGAATCCAATAACAAGAGTATTCTACAAATTCTAAAGAAGACCCTAGAAAAGAATAAAAGGATGTGGCACGTGAAATTGAAATTGGCATTGTGGGCTGATAGAATTAATGAAAAGAAAGTAACAAGAAAGTCTCCATTTGAGATGGTATATGGTGTAAAGTCTAGGCTCCCTCTGAACAATTTGTTTCCTATTTACCAATTCATAGGAGAAGATGACATGGAAGTCAGTGATCCATTGCAAGATAGAATGATTCAACTAGTGGAGTTGGATGAGATTAGAAGAGAAGGTCAAAAAGAGAATGTAAAATTACAGTGGAAAATGAAATCTCTTTGACAAAAGAGCTACTATTAGAAAGTTCTAGCCAAATGATATGGTTTTGCAATGGAATTCTAGGGTTGAGGACAAAGGAAAACATAAGAAGTTTGAATCCTTGTGGTTAGGACCCTTCTTTATTCATCAAATTCATGGAAAGGATTCATACTTCTTGAGAAATCTGGATGGTGAGGAATAGGAATTGCGAGTGCATGGACAATTCTTGAAATATTTCTTCAATTGATTCTATCTTTCCATGCACAGTAGTTCTGTATATATGTATAGGTGTGTTTGTTTTCCTATGTTAGGTTAGGGTTTTGTGGTTTGCCTCCCAGAGATTCATGGTTTCTTGCTATGAAATTGGATTCAAGCATCCTCAAATAGAGCGATTGTTGGGTATATTTTATGTTTTCTGAGGTATTTTCTTTTGTTCCTGTTTCAATGTCCTGGCTTAGAAAATGTCTGGTTTAGGGTTTAGAATTCTTAGAATTTTGTTGTAAAACCCTTTCCTTTGACATTTTTCTTAGAAATGGTTAAATCCTTGGTTAGCCTTGAGTGAGCCCTAGTCTTTATATTTGTCCGTTACTTTTCAGGTCACTTAAGTTTTCCTTTCTGCATGTGTTCATTTCTCCTAGTATTTGCTAAGTCACGCAATGTATTTCCCTGTCCTTAAGTCTTTTAGTGAATTGGTGACTGTGATGAGTCCTTTGGTTAAGCTTTCTTTAGTCATCGAGTCTCCCAATTCATATCATAGTTAAGTTTTCATTCAGCGATTCAGCGATCGTGTAATCTCCCTTTCGCTTGATATCTAGCAGTTTCTCAAAATCATTTGCTGACTTAGCGAGGGAGTTATCTCTTGTTCTCTAGATCGGGTGGCTAAGTTCATGATTTTCTAGTAGTCTAGTGAATGTCATTGATTGTCTCTTCATCCAGCGGTCATCTTTTAATCTCACAAAGACTGGGTCCTACGTAAAATTGTCCGGCGATCTGGCGACTGAGTCTTGTTCTCATGGTCTCTTAGTTTGGCAGATTTTACAAAGAAATTTGGTGAAGGTTAGAAGTTTTCTCTTGTCACTTAATCTCAAGAAAGGATGGCAATGCCCTAGGTTATTTAGTGATTAAGAGATTGAAGTGTTCATGGGATCTCAAAATTGGTTGGTAAAGCTCCAAAGTATTCAACGACTTGGCGAGAAAAGAAAAGTTAAGTGTGTTTTCAATGGTCACTGATTCTTGTAATAAAAGGTGATGGTCAAAGTCTTTAGACAATTCAGCAATAGTTGCTGATTATGTTCGGGATCAACGGTCAGTGCATAATCTTAATAAGTAACATATGGTGTGAAAAGTATTTAGCGAACTAGAGATAGATGTCATTTGCTCATTATCAAAGTCTGACCATGGTTAAGTATTTATTTTTGAGAATGCAAGATAACCTTGTTCACTGAATCATGAGATGAAGCCGGAGTTAAGCTTGGGTTTCTGAGAATAAGAGATTCCTCTATTCGCTGATTCTCTAGATGTGACTATGGTTAAGTGTTATGGGTTTGTAGATCCTTTTGTTCGCTGGTTCTCTAGATGAACATTGAGTTACCAAAATGATTCTGAGATTTGATGAAGTCTTTGGTCGCTGAATCTCTAAGTTGGGTGGGGCTTAGTGTGAGTTAAGAAATCATTCTGAGATTCCGTGAATAGCTTGGTCACTTGATCTCCAAACTTAACTAAGGGTTAGCATTTCTTTTGGAGATCACAAGTTTCCTTTGGTCACTAGATCTCCAAACCATTTCTGGTTAAGTTTTCATGCCATCAATTTTGTTTTAGCCATTGCAACATGGAAAAGGGTACTGTGCCGAGCTGGAAAAAGGTAGAAAGCCCTCCAATCAAGTTTTAACAATAAATTGTGTGGACAAGGCTTTTGAGGATACCTGTTTTGAAAGACTCAAACCAAACAAAGATTAGATTTTAGTCTAAGCATGAAATCAATTTAAAACAAATAAAACTCTAAACTAAGCCACCTCAGATTGAGCTAAAACAGGTGCACCCAAGCACTATTTAATTTGCTCTTGCTTAGGGGATGTGGGTGTTCTCTCTAAGCACTTGGAGCATGTTCCTTATGCATTTTAAGATGGATTGAGATTCACAAAAAACCTCAAAAATGACACAATATTGGGTAGAACACCCAAAATTGCCCCTAAGGCCTCAAGAACTCAAGAATGCTTTAAATGGACATTTGAGCTATAATAATGCTTATGCTAAGATTGATTTTAACCAAATAGAGATGTGATGATGATGATATGCTATGTAAAATGAGGAAATAAACTATGTTAATCCATTATTACTAAATTAGGATGAGCTAAAATGCTTGAAAGTAAGCTAGATTAAGATGATTATGCTAGGTCTAGAGCTAAATGGGCATGATAACAATGCTTGAAATGAAAGGTGAATGGGTATTTTGCTCTTGGAAATGAGGAGCATTTATAAGATTTGGGAAGGAGGAATGAGTGGCCAGGATCAAAATCCTTAAGAGAGGCCAAGATTCATTCAAAGGGGAGCACATGGATTGTGCTAGTTCAGGGCCACCTCCTTGTGACAAGTGTCATAAGGGCATTGGGTTGAAAGATGGGAGAAATGTGCACAATTTGGAAAATGTGCCTAAGGTCAAAGGGTGTAAGAAAGGGGTGAGGAGCTTCTTAAATGCATGATAAATGCATGTAAGAGGGATAAGGAGGCCTTAAATGCATTTAATGCATGTAAGAGAAGTTTCTAGAAGTTTGTTAACTTTGGGTTAAGCTTAGGAGTTGGTTAACCTTGGTTAGGGAATGTGACAGGATTAGGGGGGATTAGGATTAGGACTTTCTAGAAGAGTCTAGAATTTCCTTAGGATAAACATGGATTTTAGGAAATAGATAAAGATTTATTTATTTCCATGGTTTAGGTTTGAGAATATTTATTAAAAATAAATTTAATAAATATGAGAAATAAATATTTGATCTTAATTAAATATTTTGAGTTGGGATTAGGGTTAGGAAATGAAGGGATTAGCCTTTAATCAAAATTAAAGAAGGATTAGAAGATTCTGGAAGAGGTTAGTGGTCTTAAGGAAATTGGCCAAGTTTTGGGCAAAAAATAAATAAATTATTTATTTTGGGATTTTTGGTCAATTTATTAATTAAATAATTAATAAATAAGGAGATAATGTTTAAATAAGATTTAAACATTTTTGGGAGGGATTTCTTAATTAAATATTTTTAATTAAGATAAAGGGATTTAATGACATAAAAATAAATAAATTAATTAAATAATTAATTAATTAATAAATGATGATGTTATCAGGGATTTTTTAGAAAATAAAAATATTTTATTTTCTAAAGAATTTTTAAGTGTCTACATTTTTCCCCTCTTTGATGCGATGCCGCAAGTGGCATGGTGTCAAAGACAAGAAAATAAGATGCCCAAGGCTAGAATTTAGAGGAATAAGAGATTGTGCCCCCTCGAGAAAATAACACAAGGAGTAAACGTTGTGAAATTTTCTCGAAAGGAAACAGAGAAGGAAGGAGCTAGGAAGAAAGGGAGATAAATAACCAAGCTTCCAAGAGCAAAGAGAGGTGAATGCAAGATGAGATGGAATGCAAAATGCAGGATGCAGCTACATGAGAGATGGAAGATGCAAGATTAATCTATATGATGCAGGATGCAGGGGATTGGGGGAAGCTCCAAGTGCAAATGTGGAGAGCACAACCTAGTTTAATATAGCAATGCTAGAGACCTGCCAAGGATACTGGGATCATGAGGCCTGGTCACCAGTGTTGCATAGGACTGACACTAAAAAGACACGTAGGGTTGCCCCAGCATCACACATGAATCCCAGAGGAGGCATGGTGGAAACAATGCTGAAGAAACCACAAACACACAACTGACTCACAGGCAGAAGCAAAAGATCAAAAGACCTTGCCCCAGATTATCCTCATTTGCAGCGCACCATGATATAAAGGATCGTGGTGACTTTGAGTAGAGAACAATGAGAAGCTGTAAAAGATTAACAAAATCCAAAGGACAAGATCCAAAACCAAAATGATAACTCCCAAAAGACATCCTTTGCCAAGGAGAGAGATTTGATGTGATGGTGGGAAGATTGGTTTGAACGTGTGGAAGGATGCATCAACACTGACCGAGTGTGATTGGTGGAAGATTGGATCTGACAGGAGGAAGGATACATCCTCAAGGACCCACTAATTGATGGGAGAATGAGTGTTGTTGTTCGCTGGCAAATGATGAAGTCAAAGAATAATCGATGTGATCAAGAATAGTCGACAATTGATATTGTTGAAGGAAAAGGCCGGGTAGGACAAGATTGCGGATCAAATGTGGCTGCAGGACAGATGAGGACTATGTACAACAAGACATGAGGATATGTACAATGGATGAAGAAAAAGAGACAATGGATATGTACAGAGGCTTAGGATTGGGGATAGGAAGATCTCGCTATACAGGATATGGTACAAGAAGGATGGCGCTATACAGGATATACAGGATATGGTACAAGAGAATGGTACAAGATATGGTACAAGATATGTGCAGGTAGGATTGCAGATTTGCTAGAGGATTATGAAAAAGAGGAATGCTGGAGGATGGTGGGTGGGGATGGGGATGGTAGAAAAAGGATTGAGATGTTGGGATGGGGGGATGGGAGTTTGATAGATAATGACTTGGTCCACTATGTATGGTTCCTGTTTGCTAGGTTTTCACCAACATACTTGTCCAAGGTGCTTGAATTGCCAAGTTTTCACCATTGGAAGATTGTTTTTCTTTTTCTTTTTGCTTTTTTTTTTGTATTTTTCTACTTTTTTCAATTTTTACAGATTTTCTGAATATGTAGATCTGGTTCAGGCATAGAACCTCTTCAAATATATGATGTTGATTGGATCATTCAAAGGCTCACCTTCTGGTGTAGATAACTGATAAGCTCTAGAGCCGAAGCATGCTGTGACAACATAGGGGCCCAACCAAGTAGGCTCAAACTTGCCTTTCTTTTCTCTGTTTGCTTGGACTTTCTGATTTTCTTTAAGGACCATGTCACTGATCTGAAATTGTCTAGGATGGACCTTCTTGTTATAACTCCTTTTGAGTCAATTCTAGTATGCAACCAGGTGATCATAGGCTTGTTGTCTCTTTTCATCTAACAGGTCTAGCTTTGTGAGACAGGCCACATGATAGTCTTCATCAGTGGTGTAGTTCTTCATGGAGACTGGCAATGATGGGAGCTCGACCTCGATCGGTAGAATAGCTTTGACACCATATACAAGGGAATATGGGGTGGTGCCTGTGGGAGTGTGATAAAAAGTACGATAGGCCCAAAGGGCAGGATTGATTTGGAGGTGCCAGTCACGATCGGAATCATTGACAACCTTCTTGAGGATTTTCAAGATAGTTTTGTTGGTTGCCTCAGCTTGGCCATTTCCTTGAGGGAAATATGGACTGGAGAAATGGTGATGGATGTGGAGTCTAGCACATAGATCATCCACATGCTGGTTCTCAAAAGGTGTGCCATGGTCTGTGAAGATGATAGATGGTATGCCAAAAAGACAAATGATGTGGTAAAGGATGAACTTGGATATTTGAATGCTAGTAGTTAGGGTGAACGGAATCACTTCAACCCGTTTGGTGAAGTACTTTGTGGCAGTTATTATGTACTTGTGTCCATCTAAGGAAAGGGGAGTGATTAAGCCAACAAGGTCAAAGCCCCAACATGAAAATGGGCAAGGTGGCGCAATGGGCTGAAAATCTTGTGTTGGTGCATGAATCAAATTTGCATGTTGTTGACATGGTAAATATTTTCTAACAAACTCACAAGCATCATGTTCCATGGTTGGCCAATAATACCCAACTTGAAGCAATTGCTTAGCTAGAACCATGCCACTCGTATGGGCATCACAAATTCTAGCGCGGACCTCTTGTAAAGCCAAGATGGCCTCATTTGAATCTAAACACCTAGAGAGGATATTGTGATACCCTCGACGATAAAGGGTGTTGGCTACAAGAGTGTAGCGGGAAGCTCTGCGAATAAGGTTTTAGCATTGGTTATTAGTGAGATGGGGAGATATGATACCATTCTTTAGATATGCATGGATGTTGTGGTACCATGGGGACTGGGGACCAACCAAGACACACACCATTTCTGCATTGGCATTCTCATAAGCTGGTGTATGTAGCTACTCGACTAGGAATTCATACTATGATGTGTCACGTGGGATTTCTAATAAGGATCCAATGGTTGCCATTGCATCGGCCGCTTTATTCTGAAGTCTTGGTATCTGTGTGAACTGTAGATTTAGGAAATGCTCTTTCAGTCTGTCCACTAGCTCTTTGTAGGGTAGTAACTTGTTGTCCTTTATCTGATATTCATCTAGGACTTGCTTGATAATCAACTGTGAATCTCCAAACACTTGCAGTTCTATGATATTCCACTGAATGGCTATTTTGAGAGTTGAGATGAATGCCTCATATTCTGCAATGTTATTGGTACATGGGAATCCCAATTTGAATGATTTTGGAATGTAGTCACCTTGAGGTGTGACAAATAGGATTCCTACCCCTGATCCATGTGATGTGTAGGAGCCATCAAAGTATAGTTTCCACATGGGTTGCTCTTCGATCATGCATAAGTGTTGATCAGGGAATTCCATGATTAGTGGACAAGCATCCACCAGTGGTGCCTCTGCTAGCTGATTAGAAATGACTTTCCCCTTGATTGCTTTTCAATCTATGTACTAGAGGTCAAACTCACTAAGTAACATGACCCATTTTTCCATACGGATTGTGAGAGTTGTCCTTGATAGTAGATATTTGAGGGGGTCCGCTTTTGAAATGAGCCTGATTGTGTGACTGAGCATGTCATGTCTAAGCTTTTGAGTGGAAAAAACCACTGCAAGGCATGCTTTTTCCATGGGTGAGTAATTAATCTCATAGTTGACAAGAGTTCAACTAATGTAGTAGATGGCTCTCTCTTTGTTTTCATCATCATGCTGAGCTAGGAGTGCCCCTAGTGCTGTAGTGGTTGCTGAGATGTAGAGTATGAGAGGGTGTCCTGGAATTGGTGGTACTAGGATTGCAGAATTGGCTAGATACTCCTTGAGCTTATCAAAGCTTCTCTGACATATGGGATCCCATTTGAAGCTTGTGTCTTTGCATAAGAGATGCGTAAAAGGTTGGCACTTGTCTGCTAGTTGAGAAATGAACCGACACACTGATTGAAGCTTTCCCTGTAGGCTTCTGAGCTGTTTGAGTGTTCTTGGTGGAGGCATTTTTGTTATTGCTTTGACCTTTTTAGGGTCAATCTCTATGCCTCATTGTGATACTATGAAACCTAGGAGCTTTCCAGATGTAACACCAAAGACACATTTCTTTGGATTGAGCCGTAACCCATAGTGCTGCAGGAAATCAAACACACTCTCAACAATGTCAAGGTGTTCATGGCGTGTCTTTGATTTTGCAAGAATATCATCCACATAGTCTTCTAGAATCTTGTGGATCATGTCATGGAAGATTTCTGTCATTGCTCTTTGATATGTGGCTCCTACATTCTTTATCCCGAATGGCATCATGTTGTAGCAAAAGGTACCCCATGGAGTTGTGAATGTTGTTTTGTGTTGGTCTTTTGCTACTATATGAATCTGATTGTATCCAGAGAAACCATCCATTAGTGACAACATTTCATGGCCCGCTGTAAGATCTATGATCATGTCTATGTTAGGTAGTGGGAAATCATCTTTAGGACATGCCTTGTTTAGGTCCCTGAAATCTATACAAATTCAGATGTCACTGGAAGGCTTTGTGATAGGTACCATGTTGGAGATCCAATCTGAGTAATCTATAGCTCTGACAATCTTTGCATCCAGGAGCTTTTCTAGTTCTAATTTTACCAATAGAGCTACTTTGGGATGCATTTTGCGTAGCTTCTACTTTACTGGTTTAACATTGGGGTCCACAGCTAGATGATGAACAAAAAATTTAGGATCAAGTCTAGGCATGTGTGCGTATGACCATGCAAAGTTCGTAGTAGCTTCTTGAAGTAGTGCAGTGAAAGCCATTTCTTCACCTTCTGTCATGTTGGCTGCAATGTAGGTGATCCTTGGACATTCCTCTGTACCTAAGTTGACTAGCTTGGTTTCTTCTATGATGATAGGTGACTGCTCAGGTCTATAATCCTGGATGGGAGGAAGAGGCAAGTCTTCATCTTCTAGCGCTTGAATTGCCAAGTTTTCACTAGAAGATATGCTTTTTATTTTTACTTTTTTGGAATTAGAATGTGCCCCAGAAGGGTTTTCACATAAGGACTCATGTTTTACTCTTTCTATTTCTCTTTTGTAGCTAAAGCTTGCCTCCTCTCCAAAGTATCATTTTGGGTCAAGCTTGTAGATTTGAGCTGACTCTGAATCCTGAACTGAGTGTGGGCCTGATGCCCCCATGAATTCTAGGAGTGCTTTTGTGCTTTGGAACTCATCGATGTGTGTGACGCTTGGTTGGTCCCAGTCTATGAGTTGAGGGTGAATGAGGGGAAGTTCTATGAGATTGATGGCAATTTGTTGGAGGACAGAAGTCCCCAGGAGGGTGTCATCATCAAAGATATCATCATAGGATCTAATTTCTTTCTCTTTAGGGATGTCTTTGATCTCTATGAGGTCATCCTGGCTATTTAAGAGGGGAACGCTAGTCATGTTGGTGCCCCTAGTTATAGTATTGGGCCCTTGTATATGCAGGTGAGGGGTATTAAAGCCAAGACCCTGATGCTCAGGATTCTTTGATGCTATGATGGGATATTGGTTGCCGCCTTTTTGTGGTCCTAGACCACCGCCTTGATAGTTCAATTGTTCAGTGGTATACTTATATTGTTTTGGATATTTATCTTTGAAATAGCCAAGAAGTTGAGTATCGGGTGGTGGGGGATCTTTATACAACCACCTATTGATGTCAAGATCCATCTCTTGACTATTTATGTTGCCATGGGATTCAAAAGTCATAGATCCAATTCTCTTGATTTCATGATGCTCTTCAATAGGCTTGCTTTGGTGACTCGGGTGCCCTTGGGTATGTGGATAACATGGGAGGGCCCCTACGGCAAATACATCATGTAGGCTATATTCACCACAACCCTGGTTATCAATCTTGATGGAAGAAAGGGTGGAGGCGAGGATGGTTTCTAGATCGCAATGGGATCGGGATGAGCTGGCAATAGAAGTACCAATGTTAGTTCCAGGACAATGAGTGGAGTGAGGGAATAATGCTTCCATCGCATGATAGTATGTGAAGGGTTGGGGGTCAGGATGGATGGTAACCTTAGTGCCTTGATGCAGAAATTTGATGCACTCATGGTAGGTAGATGGCACAGCCTTGATGGAATGAATCCATGGTCAGCCTAGGAGGATATTAAATGGTAGGTCAAGATCAACAACATGGCAAATAATATCCTATGTTGCTGGGCCCAGTTGAATGGGAAAAGTAATGGTACCTTCAGAGGTAAACTCTAAGTTGTCATAGGCTTTGATAGTAATTACTTCATATGCTATATCAGCCTAGGTGAACCCAATCTGCTGAATGAATTTCAAAGTACACAAGTTCAGGGCTGAGCCATTATCTATTAAGACCCATTTGATGGAAAAGTCTTTGACCATGATGGCAATGCGGAGAGGGAGAGTATGGTCAGGTGCAATGTTGGTTATTTCAGATGGTTTGAAGGATAAAGCACAGGTTGTGGATAGATGTCCCACAAGGGTCTCAAACTGGGTGGTGTTAATGTCTGTGGGGACATGTCCTTCTTTGAGAGCTTGGTTAAGGATCTCCTGATGGAGAGGTGAAGTGCGAAGAAGGTCCAAGATGGATATTTGGGCTTGTGTGTTCCCAAGATGTTCTATGAGGTTGTACTATGCATTGTGTGCATTATGTGCTGGCCTTGGTTGGGCACCAGCAATAGTTATCTGACCTCTATGGGTGGTAATAGCACATTGACTGTCTGCTCCTCTGACATGGATGGTATTGACTGTGGGCTCAACTTGGGTTATACATCCAACAATATTGTCATAATTGATATAGGCAGTAGTGTGATCTTCTTGCTTGCCTTTGCCATGGTTCTAGGGATGATTGGCTTTAGTTTGGTTGTTCCCATCATTGTGTTGTGGGAACACATTTTGATAAATTTGCAAATTGGCATTTGGCGAGGCTTGAGTGTGTGTATCTACTTGAATCTCTTTTTGATCAATGAGATCTTGGATATAGTTTTTGAGTCTCATACACTTCAGGGTAGTGTGTCCTTTGACATGATGATAATCATAGTACTCGTGATCTTTGTACCAATCAGGCTTGGGAGTGGTATCATCAACTGCCTGAATTGGTGGATATGTAATCAAGTTGGCCTTGGCCATTTGATGAAATATGACATCCAAAGGTTCACCTAGTGGTGTGAAGGTCTTCTTTGGATAATTTTGAACTCTGGGTTTGTTCTGCTTGGGAGCAATATTGACGGCATTGACTTGATTGTTTGGATTACCTTGATAAGCTTGATGGGTTGGTTGCTGATAATTCTGCTGATTATTCTGAGAATGATATTGTTGCGTGGGTTGCTGATGGACTTGAGGAGGTTGCTTATGGATGGGCACTTGTTGTTGTTGGTATGCAGGAGTTGATGGAGGACTAGCCACAACAAATTGGACATGCTTGGTATCAGTGGCTCCATTAGCAACAACATTTTTGTTATGATTCCAGTAATAGGATTTATCATTGCTGGGTTTTTGGGCATCATTTTTGAAGTGTCAGATTGTGCCTTCATCTAGGAGGGCCTTTTCAATACCTATCCCCTTTCTCTTGATATCTTGATAGGTTTGGAGACAATTCATCCTCATGAAATGGGATAGCTTAGGATGTAGATTATCAATAAATATTTTGGTCAAATGCTTTTCAGGTGGCTGGTATGATAACCTGGTAGTAAGGTTCTACCATCATTGCAAGTATTCTGCTAGGCTTTCTCCATCTTTCTATTTTGAGTTGAAGAGATCTAACAAGGTCAACTCATTCTCAACATTATGGGCATAGTGGGCAATGAACTTCTCAAAAAGTTCAGCAAAGGTTGTGATAGTCCCACAGGGTATTTTGTAGAACCATTCAACAGCAGTTCCTCCCAAGCTTTTGGGGAATAAGCGTAAGAGATAGTTATCACTATAAGCCACTTCTTGGCATGCCATATAGAATTCTTTAATATGATTGACTGGATCTCCTTTCCCCTGATATTTATCAAACTTAGGTGTCTCAAAGTTCTTAGGGAAAGGTATAGCAGCAATGGATCAGTCAAATGGATAAGGACACACCTCCTCAAACTTGTAAGTTTTGTTCTTAGTACTAGTTTGAAGCTCTTTAAGAGCATTCTTCATGGCTTCCCACTTAGTATTGATTTGAGTGGGTACTCCCATTTGAGGTGGGTATTGTGGAGTGGGATACGGAGATGGCCCAGTGGGATAGGTAGATTGGAGTGGATTTTGGAGTGATGTTTGCTAGGGAGGATACTGTTGATGTGGCATAGGGGGATATTGCGGTGATGGATATGAGACTGGTTGCTAGTGTTGTGGGATGACTGGGACTTGCTGCTATGACTGATAGGAGGAAACTTGTTGTTGTTGGGGAATGATGGGGGTTTGTTGCTATGATTGAAAATATGGTTTTTGTGGGGATGACTGGTGGAATGATGCAGCTTGTTGATAAGAGGGTCCTTGTTGAACTTGGCTCTGTGGTTGACCGATATAGGTTGGGTGCATTCCCATATTGCTTAAGGGTGGAACTGATGTAGGGAAGCTTGAAGAAAAGGATGGCTAGGCAAAATAACTTGCAAAATGGGATGAACTTTGCTGCTGAGGTGGAGGAACTTGCTAAAAAGCACTGGGTGTTGGGAATGGATAGCTTGTGAAGAATGAGGTTTGGGATGGTTGCTATTGTGCTACTTGTGAGAAGGTGGCTTGTTGGTTAGCAAATATAGATGTAGGAGAGTGAGTTGGTATTCCAAAGGCTTTCATGTCTTCTTGAGTGAGACCCCAATGAGGATGAGTGTGAGGTGGGAATTGTGTTGCAGCAGATGCCAGGAAGGTAGATGTGATGGGAGTTTGGGATATGAATGGTGGATTTGAAAAACCCATGGAAGGCATTCCTGTAGTGAAGGTATTTTGCTGGGCTTGTGCCTGGGTAGATGCTTGTTGGGGGGAAATAAAAAGAATGCGTGTGTTCCCCATGAAAAGGGTGATGTTGATGTGGAAGCTTGCTGAGTATGAAAGGGGAGTGGTTGCACCGCCCCTAGAATAGATGATGCTGATGTGGAGGCTTGTTGGGAGAAAGAGGGAAGCAATTGCATTGACCTTGGAAAAGATGGTATGGATGCGGAAGCTTGTGGAGTGAAAGGGAAAGATGATTGCGTCACTCCTGGCATAAAAGGTGTGGATGTGGGAACTTGTGAAGCAAGGGGGAAGGATGATTGCATCCCTCCTAGAAAGAATGGTGTTTCTTGGTTTATGGAAGGTGGAGGAACTGCTTGTGTAAAGGCTTGCGTAAGAGGTGGGAGTTGATTTTGTGACAAGCATTGGATTTGTTCAAGAGCTTGGGCAGCCGTGTCAGATGATGAAGTACCTATGATAGGGAATTGAGCAGATGGTGTTATAGCTTGTGTTACAGGACTGGTGAAGCTTCCTTGCAAAAGAAGAGGAATGGTTGAAGTTGCTTGAGACGTTTGCAAGGTTGGATCAAGGAATGGTTGGATGAATGGAGAGTATACTTGTGCTAGGATTTGGATAGTGCTTATGGGAATGTGAGGATGGAGATATGGTGGAATGGAAGTCTGTGCTTGTGCAAAGTTAGTGAACATGCTTTGCCGGTTTTGGGCCATGAGTGTATTGACTAGTGGTGGATTCTCTGGATGATTCACAAATGTTTCTATTACCAGAGGAGCTGAGGGGATATTGGGATCATCCCATGTATTTCTAGTTTGTATCTGGGGATCATAGGCTACCATCGCACTGGTAAAAATGTTGGGATTAGATGAGCTGGTGATTGGATAAGGATTCATGTTCCTCTGTTTCCTAGATCCAAATATCATCTCGACAAGCATGGAGATGCAGATGCTAGATGGATGCAAGATGTTTCCTAAAGATTCTAAAGGATGATGGATGCAAGCTTTAAGGAATTTCTAGGGATGATGAATTTCTAGAATGCAATGCAAGGTTTGGTGAAATGCTTGGATATGAATCAAGGATGGTGGAAGATTTTGATGGAAGATGGTGACAGATTTGTTAAAAAAGGCTTGGCGATGATGGAGGCTTGATGGGATGCTCTGATTTGGGTCAAGATTGGGTGGAGGATTGGTGGGATGCTAGTGGAAGACTACTAAGTGTCAATAATGAGCTGCTATTATTCCCAATGGAGGATCAGTGATAGGATTTGGCCAACCTAGGATAGACTAATGATCTTTGGTCAACTGGATTCTTATCAATGCAAGCCAATCTCTTGCTCGAGATGATGAGGTTGTGCAAGGACAAGTTGGATTTCCTTTAGACAATGCTCTTGTCAAAAAGGGGGTGATTTCTGATTTGGGATAAGGGATGGAAACAACTCAAAGGTTTTGAACACTAAGTACTTGTGGATTTGGATTTCTGGATTTGGTGTAAAGGATGGTGAATTCTGATTTGGATATTGGATACTTGATTTGGATGAAGGATATGAGATTCTGATTGTGGATTTGCTGATGGAAAGATGGTGAAGGATGATGGAACAATGCTCTCTCTAAAAGGATGATGCAAATGCAATTGAGATGGATGATCTATGATGTTGCTAGGAAGATGATGATGAATGTAGCTAAGGACTCTAGAATGCAACTAAGGATTTGGTGATGATGCTGAGATGAAACTAGGATGAGACTAGGATGAAGGACTATCGAGATAGGATTTTGAGATCTGAAGGTAGAATGGACATGTGATGGATCCTAGCTAATCTTCTCTTTCAAGGTTGACGTAGAGATGGTTCACTCAGAATCGGTAGGCAAATTTTTTGACTCTTGCATTATAGCCAATATTATCAAGCTTTTCTTGATATTTTTCTTTTGCTTGGGTTGCTTGGATAGAGGATTGATGGCTCTTAAGGTTTCTTTCTGCAACTTTCTTCTCTTGATAAGCTTTGGATTTGGGCAACTTAGCTTTCAGATGTTTGATCGGATTGGGCATAACTTGGGGAAATTCTGATAAGTTGGTTTGAGACAAAAAGGTTCTTCAGATATCTGATTCCAAGGGTTTCTCTGCAAAATGTTCTGAGTATCTTGAACCGGGTTTGTTGATCAGTTTGATGTTTCCCAATGGCAAAGGATAGATTTCAACAAAGATTTTTGGAAATGCAATCTCCACAAGGGACAAAGAAACCTTGTGGGATACAAACAAGATAACTGACTCTGATAAAGCTTTGAAAGTGTATGTTCCAACAATGTTTTCATGGAGTATTGACTATCAAGCACTTCAAACAGATCTACCTAAGGAAGGTGAGTATCAAAATCACTTGCCTATAGCTTGGTACCCCCTACAAGGGAATACAAATGGTGAGTAATCTTGAGGCGACCCGGTAAACCCCTTGGAATCAGTCCTTGCACAAGGATTTTGATACTTTCGGATGTAGATAGGGTAGCATCTATTTTATTAGGTTTTTAATAGTTCCGTGGAGTCTCCATACCCAGTTATGCTAACCGCCTGTGACTCACTTAAGAGCCTAGCCAACAATGCTGGGGGAGGAATATTTACCTATCCCCAGACATTTGCATTTGGCACAAAATGCTCATGGATTAGGAGATATAAGTGAGTACTTTTTGCCTTCACTTTATTTATATACCGGCCAGGGGGGATACCAGTTTGAGGTCATTCTCTGAGGAGGAAGCACTTTTCTCCCTAGACAAGCCTCGCTAAAAGTAGAACAAGTGAACTTGTCCGAGTCCAAATGCTCTACGTTGTTTACTTTAACAGGATTTAAAAAAAGTAAAGCTCCTAATTGCACATCAAGCAAGTTGTTCTTTTTCCCAATTTGATTAAGTGATGTTTGAATTTGAACAATTGAAGACACAAGTGTTTAGGCTTTGATTTGTTCTTTTTCCAAAAGACTTTCGAGCATTTGCAGTTGCTTTGACTTAGGCATTCAAGATTGAATTATTGTGTTGATTTAGAACTTTGAAGTGCTTTGTTTTGTCCTTAAGGCATTCAAGATTGAATTTGCGCTTTGCTTGAATTGAAAAGGAGGGAATAGAGATGTTTTTTCTTTCCAATTTAGATCATTCAAGATTGTGTTTGATTTTCAAAATGATAATGACTCTTAGGACCTAAGTTCTTTTCCTTAGTTTCATTCAAGATTTGTTTGACTTTTCCTTTTTATGAATCTAAGAAAAATTTAAGGCAAAAACATAGTCCATGGCGACATTGTCCAGCTAATAAGTGATACCAAAAAATGCACAGGCGACACAAAAGAACTCACAAGCGACAGTTAAATGCTTACACGCGACAAAGAAAAATGTCCAAGCGAGAGAGAAATGATTTCACGTGACAAAGAAATGTTTTTCGAGCGACAAGTGAAGATTAATAGGCGATAGTAAAATGTGCATAGGTGACAGAAAATTTTGCACAGGTGACACTTCAACATGCACAAGCGACACTTAAAAATGCCTAGGCGACAATGAAACATGCATAAGTGACACTTAAAAATGCACAAGCGACAATTAAATATATACGGGTGATAAATGAAATGCTGATAGGCGATAATGGAGTTGATACAGGTGACAATGAAATGGTTATAGGTGAAAATGAAATGGTTATAGGCAACAATTCTGTACGCAGAGTCGTGAATGTTTATCTTGTAGGCGTGATTATTTCTGTTGTAGGCGATAGAAAAGAAGTTTAGACAAAATAGAAGTTATCAAGCACGAAAATCTTCAGAAAGTAGGCATCGATTCAGAGCTTGTAGGCATGATCAGACTCTTTATAGGTGTGACTGAACTATGTGTAGGTGACATTTCATCTGTTTCCTGCAAATCATTCATGAAAAATGGCAAATATGAGAGTACAAAGTATGATCTAATCAAGCTGATTTGTGGGTTTGGGTCCCACCGGGTGTGCTAGAATGTGGACAAGGCTTTTGAGGATACCTGTTTTGAAAGACTCAAACCAAACAAAGATTAGATTTTAGTCTAAGCATGAAATCAATTCAAAACAAATAAAACTCTAAACTAAGCCACCTCAGATTGAGCTAAAACAGGTGCACCCAAGCACTATTTGATTTGCTCTTGCTTAGGGGATGTGGGTGTGCTCTCTAAGCACTTGGAGCATGTTCCTTATGCATTTTAAGATGGATTGAGATTCACGAAAAACCTCAAAAATGGCACAATATTGGGTAGAACACCCAAAATTTCCCCTAAGGCCTCAAGAACTCAAGAATGCTTTAAATGGACATTTGAGCTATAATAATGCTTATGCTAAGATTGATTTTAACCAAATAGAGATGTGATGATGATGATATGCTATGTAAAATGAGGAAATAAACTATGTTAATCCATTATTACTAAATTAGGATGAGCTAAAATGCTTGAAAGTAAGCTAGATTAAGATGATTATGCTAAGTCTAGAGCTAAATGGGCATGATAACAATGCTTGAAATGAAAGGTGAATGGGTATTTTGCTCTTGGAAATGAGGAGCATTTATAAGATTTGCGAAGGAGGAATGAGTGGCCAAGATCAAAATCCTTAAGAGAGGCCAAGATTCATTCAAAGGGGAGCACATGGATTGTGCTAGTTCAGGGCCACCTCCTTGTGACAAGTGTCATAAGGGCATTGGGTAGAAAGATGGGAGGAATGTGCACAATTTGGGAAATGTGCCTAAGGTCAAAGGGTGTAAGAAAGGGGTGAGGAGCTTCTTAAATGCATGATAAATGCATGTAAGAGGGATAAGGAGGCCTTAAATGCATTTAATGCATGTAAGAGAAGTTTCTAGAAGTTTGTTGACTTTGGGTTAAGCTTAGGAGTTGGTTAACCTTGGTTAGGGAATGTGACAGGATTAGGGGGGGATTAGGATTAGGACTTTCTAGAAGAGTCTAGAATTTCCTTAGGATAAACATGGATTTTAGGAAATAGATAAAGATTTATTTATTTCCATGGTTTAGGTTTGAGAATATTTATTAAAAATGAATTTAATAAATATGAGGAATAAATATTTAATCTTAATTAAATATTTTGAGTTGGGATTAGGGTTAGGAAATGAAGGGATTAGCCTTTAATCGAAATTAAATAAGGATTAGAAGATTCTGGAAGAGGTTAGTGGTCTTAAGGAAATTGGCCAAGTTTTGGGCAAAAAATAAATAAATAATTTATTTTGGGATTTTTGGTCAATTTATTAATTAAATAATTAATAAATAAGGAGATAATGCTTAAATAAGATTTAAACATTTTTGGGAGGGATTTCTTAATTAAATATTTTTAATTAAGATAAAGGGATTTAATGACATAAAAATAAATAAATTAATTAAATAAATAATTAATTAATAAATGATGATGTCATCAGAGATTTTTCAGAAAATAAAAATACTTTATTTTCTAAAGGATTTTTAGGTGTTTACAAATTGTATCATTAATTAAGGGTTTTTAATGCAAAAAGCCATGATCACTGCTCTCGCGCCCTATTTTTTGACTTTTTAAATCCTCTTATCAACATCTACGCCATGGCTAGCTGTGATTTGAAGGTTGGTAGTGTGCAAAATTGAATGCAGAAGTGACTTAGGCTGGATTTGTTATAATTTGGCAATCATACACACACAATTTTTGAAGTATATAATCATGACTTCATTGCTTTCTGTGCTCGAAGTCATTCTGAAGTTGATTGAGAATTATTGGTTCTGAAGTTGTAGAAGTGAAGGAGTGAAGTTGCAGAGTTGTGGTATCTTCTTTCTCGACAGAATGAGTCATCCAGAAGTGAGTACTGCATCTTCCAGTGGAGGTGTGAAGGAGTAGAGCGGAGAAGACAAAGGGAAGCCAAATTGTTCTGATGAGTTTGTCAAGCTGCTACCGGGTTCAAACTAGAACAAGAAGGCCATTGACACAGCCTTTGAGGATCTTATGGACAAGTGAAGAGATCCTATCACACCTTCAAGATCAGGTTACACCATCTTCTCATATTTTTATAATAATAGGCATAAAGCAATTCCAGTCTGTAATGCTTGGACTCTAGGGATGGCCAAGTTGATATTGCCTAATGTTTTCCTAGATGTTGACCTAGTTATTGTGTTAGCAAGGCTTTATGACCCAATTTCAAAAACTATTAGGCAAGAAGACCAGTCTGTTTTCCTTACCTTAGATAAGGGATCCTTCGTGAGGGCTTTTGACTTTTATGCTTCTTCTTTCGCTGAGATTGACCTAAAAAAAGAGAGAGAGAAGTATGCTAGTAATCTTGGGTCTGTTAAAAATCAAATTGCTAGGCACATGCCCAAGCATTGTAATACATTGACCCTCTTCTTGTAAGTATGAATGATCCTTATCTATTTTCATCCTTGTGTAATGACATGAAATTCCTATGTCATGGGTTGTGTAGGGTTTTAGGAATAGATGGGGATGAGGAAAAGATTCCTGTCAACCTATTAATGATAATTTTAGATATTTAGAACTCTCTCTTAAACACTGACTATGATTACATCTAGTATGTAATCGATAGGATTCATGAGGGTTTGATATCTATCAAAGAAAATAAAATACCTATCAATTTTTTGCATTATTCCCTTCTCATGCACCTAATCTTATCCCACCATGTTAATTCCCTTAATGCTAGGATGTTAAAATTGAGGAACACTTTTAATAACCAACCAAACCCATTGCAGTACTGGTTGAGGGCTTGGAATTACACTTCCAATGAGTGTAATTTTTCCATTTTTCAAAATTACTTTGTTCATCAGATTCTCGGAATGTTGGGTACAAATGTTGTAAGATTATCACCTAAGTTTTTGAGATTGCTAAGGCCATTATAGTTTGAGGATAAGTGGATAGGAAATCACAATTGGGGTGATTTCTACCTTGGAGATAGTCACACAATTATTAGGGTTTATGGTTTCCCTTAACCCCCACATTTTTTACCTAGATATGTGCCTCCTAGAGTTTCCATGATGGAGTTTATATGGCAACTGATGTGGACTGACAAAGAGCACCTTGCACCTCATAGAAAGGGGACTTTTACACCAAGGCAGTTTAGAATGGGCAGTTTCTTAATTGGCAAAAGGGCTTTGGATAAGGTGAGCATTTGGTTAAATCATTTCAACATGTGTTTAGCCACTTGTAGGTATGTGGACTCTGAGGGTTTCATCAGGACAACTAGGATGACTTTGATTCCAAACATTGGGTCAATTAAGGAGCATGAGGGACTAGATGAAGAAGATGTGATAAGAAATATCTTAGATTTTGACAAAGCCAAGCAGAGATGGAAGAAATATTTTGAGTTTATTAATATTGAGAAAAGGCTAAAGTTACTTGGTATTCCTTTCAGTGGTTATTTCCCTAAGCTCCCATTTCTGCAAAGAATGGAGAAGATGATAGAGATGTATGGCACTCTATCTAAACAGTTAGAAGATCAGCTTGAAGAAAAGTTGGAGGTCCCAAGGGATTATTCAGCCTCAGAACGTAAGGAGTACACTGATGAGTCTCAAGAGGGTAGTAGTCCACCTCAAGGAGAGGATGTACCAATGATTGATTTGACTGAAGGTCAATAGGAGGAAAGGGCTACTTCTGAGCCACCTTTGAAAAAATAGAAACTTGAGGTTGGTGAGCCTTCAAAGAAGAGAAAGAAAAAGAGGGTAATTGATATTGCTTTAGCTCTTGTGCCTGGTGATAGGGCTTATCACCATCAAATAAGAAAGGCCACTAGGGATGGCAAGAAGATTGTAACAAAAGAAGAGGGGGATCTATCCTTGTTGTTAGAAAAGGATGAGAGAGAACTCTATTAGGAGGAATTTCTTAATGATGAACAGTTCATAGAAATTAAGAAATTTAGAGATTTCCTCATTTGGAGGAAACATGAGGAGGTGAAGAAGTCTTTGCCTAAGGGTATGTAGCCAAGTGAAGAAACAATGAGGGCCTTAACATCATATGATCCCAGTCTTGAAAGAATCACTATAGAAGAGGCTAGAGAAATGGTTAGGTCAAGTGGTACACTTATAACTCCTGGATGGAATTTGACATCCGCCTTCATCATAGATCAAATCAGGAATCAACCTAAGGGAGGCTTGTCATATGAGGTACAGATTGATGATGTGATCAAGGGAAGTGGCTATGACCCTAAGTTTCAAGTAGTTGCTTTATGATCTCTAGCTCCAAGAACTCAAAAACCATCTTTGGTGAGCATAGAAGACAAGATGGAGGGAGATAGGATAGTCTGGACCATGCAAAATACTATTGATCTTGAGGTTTCAAAGGTAGTTGTACACTTTTCCCACCTTAATGAAGCTAAAACTATCCAGCTGTCAGAGAGATATGACAAGTGGTTTGAAAATTTAGTGAAGGTAGAAAAGGATAGGGATCTACAACTTATGATGGTTAAGAAATTGGAGGATGAGGTTGAGGATTTAAAGGTGAAGCTTGAAGAAGCCTCAAAGGTAGTTCCTTCCCCTTCTTTGCAAATTGAGGCCCCTCCTTGGAAAGATATAGAAATTCCTGACAAGCCTACTGAGGACTTAGAGAAAGTAAGGTTGGATGCATCCTTGGATACTATAAAAAATATTGTGTAGTGTAGGAAAAGAAGAATAAAGGAGAAGATGGAAGTAGTCCATCAATCAATTAGTTAATTGCACAAGGCTAATGATAAGGTGAATGAGTCACTAATCACTTTGGATCCATTATACAGTGTATGGTAAGGAAGAAGCTTGTTGTTTGACAAATTGGATGCTTTGCAAGAAAGTAGGCCTGATATTCCTCAGGTAGTAACAGAAGTATTTGAGAAAATTGGTTTGGTAAGTGCTATATCAAAGTTTTTTAAAGGAAAATCTAACCAAATAAAGGCCAAGTTGGCTATGTTTGATAAGAACTATAGTAAGTACTTGCCTTCAGTGTATGGTGATAATGGAAATGTAGTCAGTATAGATGAGTGGAAGGCATCAATGGATCAATTGGTAATTAAACAGGATGCTTTCCTTAATAGTGACAGTGCCCTAGACTTGGAAGGGTGCAATAGTATAATTGATAGATTGTTTAAAGTTGAAGGTGACTGCATACGGTTTGTGGCAAAACCTAAAGCTATAACTGATTCTATGTGGGACCAATAGATCAAGTCACTATAGGAATTGCAAGCCTACAATTGGCCATTTGATGATGATGTGGTAGCATGGGAAAAAATTACAAAGAGGAAAAAGAAGAAGCCAGTTGTCCTAGTTTTGGAAGAAGAGGAAGAATAGAGCACACATGGCACCTGATCTAGAATTTGAGGGAGAGCATGTTTCAAACATAGGATGATGTAAGTTAGCCTGTAATGGTGGTCATCATTCATGTAACAAATCAAAGTAACTACTCTGAAATATCTCTAGACAAAGGTGCCACCTGTGAAGATGTTAGTAGTTGTGAACTAATTTCTGTTACTGTAATCACTGTCTTTTGGTTTGTACTTTTTGTCTTTAGTGCAAGTCATTTTCCTAGCCATCCAAAGCTTGTTGCATCCTTTTGAGGATTCCAAGATGGCTATAGGTATATATAGCAAGCTTTTTCTATTTTTGAAGGGTGGTCAAAGTTTTTGTAAAGAAAGACTGAATATAGAATCTGACTTCTTTGAAATTTTGTTGAAATTGTAATAGATACAGCTAAAAATTAATATAAATATATTGAAGTTCCATTTCTATCTCTGGTTGTCTTTATGTATGGATGCTTTGAATTTCTTATGCATTAATTAATAAGGCTTTTTAATGTATTGTTCACAAGGTGAATATAGGGGTTGAGCTCAAGTTTCTCTCAAGGAGAGAGTAAACCTTCAGGGAGGTCTCTGGGATTTGAAAATCTATGCATTAATTTGATGGCAGGGTTGGGAATTGGGAGAATAAATTGTTAGGAAATTTATTTGAATTTCAGTATCTTTGTGTTAATAGGATTTTGTAGATGTTTGGTTTTGACTCTAGCCCAATGAATAAGGCACTGGTTTAGTTTTATTTACATATGTTCACCATCATTTTATCAAGAAACTATCTCCATTTACTTTTACTTGTATGTTTATGAGCTATTTTAGCTATGTCAAGTACATAGATCAATTTTGTTATGCTTTGTAGAAGCAATTGAAAGGTAAACCCACCTGAGTTTTACACTCAAAGTGAAGAAGGCTCAAAGCCTTAGTACCTTAGCATTTAAATTGTGCTGGATGAAGCTGTTGTTAATACATGAGTCATAAGTTCAATGAGTTTCTAAAATATTTCAACCATTTGCAAGTTTAAGTGCTAACACATATCTTGTGTTATTTCCACCATGTTGGTTGTTGGCTAAAAGGCTGGACTGTCCTTAATTGGATCCACTATCCTTGATTGTGTTAGGTGGCATCAGAGCTGAGTTGATCTTATTGAGTCAAGGTTGACCTAGCAAGGCTGATCTTGCAAAGTTGATCTTGTTGGTGAAGAGATCGTATGATCTAAGTTGCAAATTCATGGCATTGAACTTGGGAAATCTTGACCTGGTTGTTCATGCAAGGTGGTAGGCTAATCTGACTTGCATACAACTTGGAGGTTATCACAAGGTGGTTGGTGTAAGGTTTTATTGCTTTGGGTTTTCTTATCTTTAAGGATGCCTTTGAGAAGATTGGACCCTAGAGCGATTGCAAATCTCTGTGATTCTATGGAATCGAAGATTACAGAGAAAGTGAAATCTGATTTTAGGTCTGAGATGGAATTGATGAAGAATGATATGATTGCTGAGATGATAAGAGCTATTGCTGGTGTACCTCAAAATGTTGGTACTAAGGATGGTTATGAGGAAGCTGTTGAAGACTTTGAAGCTATTGGATCTAGTGGTGATGATCAGAGAGACAAATTTGGTGAAGACAGAACTGCTCAGTTACCTAGATTAGGAGCTCAGTTAAGTAATAGTTTCTAATTAAGGTAAAAACAAGTTTTGAAGGGGCCCCAAAACCCTTTACAATACCGGAACAAAAGATAAAACTATAAGAGTTCCATACATACAACATTCTAGTCAAAACATAAGCCTAGACACCACAAACCCCTCACAAAGAAACAAATCCAAAGATACTAGCTAAAGACCCCCAACCAACCAAGAAAGAACATTGTCACCAAGAAAAGGGAAACAACCCAAGACATAATGTAAGATTTTCCATTACCTCCCTTCTTAGAATGGAGAGTCATTTCAAATTGAGGAGAGGAATTTTTATGATGTATACCAATAACTGGGGTCCACCCCTCCTCCACCAAAGAAGCCTTTTCCTACCATTCTTGAGAGGAGGATCTCAAGAGAGAAGTAGTAGAAGAAGTCTGGATAGAACCAACCAAGGAACCTACCTCCTTAAGAGAAGCACCAGGTCCATATTTCTCTACACCATTAGAAGGACCATCCAAAATAGGGTTGAATGGAGGGAAACTAGCAGACCCAACAAGAATAGAACCAACAAAAAAGACACCAGCAGACCGACCAGCACCGTGACAACCACTAGGAAGAGTAGATAAAATAGGGGTAGCTGGAAGGAAACCAGTAGATCCAACATGAATAGGAACAAAACCAATAGAATCAGACTATCCAATACCATAGGACCCAACAATAGAATTACTAGGAGAAAATATAGGAACAGTGCCATCAGAAACACCAGCAGACTGTCCACCAGCAAGAGAATCACTAGAAACAAATATAGGAACAATACCAACATAAACACCAACAGACTATCCACCAACAATACCAGAATCAACAGGATGACCCCAAGCAATAAAAGGATTACTAGGAGAAATACAATTAGAAATAGAAGGAACATTACCAATAGAAGAAACACTGACAGGATGAACAACCTCATAACTACCAGCAACATTCTTCTTAACAACTGTATAATGATCCAAGAAAGCACCTTTCCACCAATATGTAGACCTTTTAGTCTTAGTCCTCTATGCTCCACACTGAGCCACCAAATGACCCATTTTAAAACACTTCCTACATCTAAAGTGAATCCCTTCACAGTCCAAAGTTTGAATCTAGGAAGTATTTAAGTACTCTAACTTAATCATTTTTGGTAACCCCTTAGAGATATCCATCTCTACCAAAATACGTGCATAATTCAAATGCATAGTTCTAGAAGATTCTACATCTATCATCAGAAAGTCTCCAAGAGAATCACCCACTACTTCAAATAGGGAGTCAACCCAAAGATGGAGGGGAAGGTAGGGGAGCCTCAGCCAAATTGGAATCTTATAGTTACTGGATGGAAGTTTCTACTTTCTCTGGTACTTTGAAACCTGAGAATTTGATTGACTAGATTGGTGAATTAGAAGATTTCTTTGAGCTGGAAGAAATTGAAGATCCTCTTTGAGTGAGGTTGGCATAGACAAAGTTGAAAGGACATGCTACTCTTTGGTGGAAAGAATTACAAAGAGATAGAGAAGATGAAGGTGAAATGAAGATCAATCGGTGGAGGTTGACGGTGACTAAATTGAAAGCTAAGTTCATACCTGTTAAATATGATCTTGACTTGTTTAAGAAGTTGTAGAATCTAAAGCAAAAGGATTTGATTATTGAAGATTATACTGAGGAGTTATACAAACTTACTATTTGGTCTAGACATAGCAAAATTGGTAAGGAAAAGTTAGCTTGGTATGTGAATGGTTTGAGATTCAATATCCAAGATGAGCTTGGTATGTTGAAGATTGATTCTATTGAAGATGCTTATCAGTATGCTCTGAAGGTAGAAGATAAGTTGAAAAGGAAACAACATAGTAATCCTTGAGGGAAGGAAAATATTGATCACTCGGTGAAGGAGAAACCAATTGCAGAAGATGAATAGAAACCTGTAGAACCAAAGAAGACATGTAGATTTATCTTTAAGGGTACTTGTTATAACTATGGTGAATAAGGACACTGTTATTTTGAGTTGACACAGAAGAAGCTTGGTGACTGATGAACTACTTTGGTGAATGAAAATGTTGAGAATGAACCTGAATCTGAGAACTTTCTAGTTCAAAGAATATTACTTGGTACAAAGGAGGAACCTTGTCAGAGGAGTAACTTGTTCAAGACTCAGTGCGAGTCTAGAGGTAAACTTTGTGATGTTATTGTCAACAGTGGTAGCACTGATAACCTTGTTGCTGAGGACATGGTTCAGAAACTTGGTTTGAATAGGATGAAGCATCCTTATCCTTATAGGATTGGTTGGTTGCAAGATGATCATGCTCTGGAAGTAAGATAACAATGCTTTGTTGATATTCAGATTGGCCAGTATAAGGATCCTGTGTTATGTGATATTATGAAGATGAATAGTGTGATATATTTCTCGGTAGACCTTGGAAATATGATTGTAGAGCTATGTATGATTGTGTGAAGAATGTGTTTACTATTGAGAAGGATGACATCAAGTTTTCCCTGATGCCTTTGCTGGATACAACACTCAGTAGGAGAAGTCTAAGTATTGGTAGCCGAGTTGACTTGGTGGATCCTAAAGGTATGGATGATCAGTTTGGAGAACAAACCTGTGTGTTATCAAGGAAAGACTTGAAAAGATAGAGGAAATTGAGGTGGAATAATATGCAAGTTGAAAAGTTGGAGGACATGTATGTGAAGAACTAGTTTGGGGTTTATGTGCTGAATCCCAGAAGATGTTCTTCTCACACATGAACATCTTTTCAAACCCGGGGTGTTTGATGCAGGGGCATTCTAGGGTACTCGGTGAATTTGCATGGAGGTGTGTTGTTTTGGTTTTGTAGTACTCAATTGTAGCTTTAACTGATGGTCTTGATTATTGAAGTAGGCTCAGTTGCTAAAGGAACTTGGTGAAGCTTCTATGCTTGGTGGAACTTGTGCTCGGTGATGCTTGCGTTGCTTGATGTTGCTTGGTTTGGTCAGTTGTTTCACTGGTGCTCAGTTGTTTCTCTAGTGCTCGGTAGTTCTTATTTACCGACTGGGGTTCTTGGTGATTTGGTTGGCCGACTTGGTGCATTTATTGTTGGTATCTTTTTTGCATTCCCTTATGTAGATCTAGAGGCTAACATGGAGAATTAAATAGTCGTAAGGCTATTTGAGAGCTGACTTGTATTGCATTTAATATTTGTTTATAGGAGTTAATTATGTCATCCATCTGACTTGTGGCTGAAGATTAGTATTTAAGGAGTGTTTGGGTAGTTGTTTAGAGAGTAAGGGGGGTGGCAAATGAAAAGTGAAGTTGTGGAAAAGATAGTGTAGACTTGGATCCTGCGAGATCTAGCAGATCAAATTGAATTCTGATAGTTGTCATATCAGAGATAGTGGTTTGTATGCTTGGAGACAAGGAGATTTCTTGGTGGCTTGTGAGCACAAGTTTAGATCTACCTTAGGGTTTCCATCAGTTGCTGATTTGTTTCAGAACTGGACTAGCTAGAGTTGGATTGGATCTTGTTGATCTTGCAGAAATGTTTCTGTTTGTAATTGGCCCTAACCTGGAAGGCCTTACAGCCAGTCATGTTAATGAAAATCTGATTTGAGCATATCTTGTTGTGTTATTTCCATTATGTTGGTTGTTGGTTGTAAGGTTGGACTATCCTTAATTGGATCCACCATCCTTGACTGCGTCAATCTTTAGTTTTCTACCCATTGTTGTGATAGAAGTTAACCTACATATAAAATCATAGTATTTTGATATGAACCATATATTGGATCCTCTTGAATAAATTGTGCCTAGTATAACATATTTATAATTGTATAAGGTACACACCTTTTAGATGGTGCTACAAGATCAACTTTAGTAGTTTAAACCTTTGGGGAATCATTGCAGAATGGTGGAGAATAAAATATTTAAATACCAAGAATAGAGAACAAGGTCTTGTTGGCAATATAAAGGGCTGTGAGGTATCGTAGGTGTTATTTTGGTCATTTCTAGACCCATATATCTATTACATGCCACTTAAATAACCTTAAAAGCCCTCTAATATTAAATACTATAGAGGAAAAGAAAAATTCATTAGAATAAGATAGCTAAGAGTTATTGTGAAAGGATATAATTGAAAGACATTAGGAAGAGGTATTAAGAGGCTATATAAAGAGGGGGAAGTAATAGCTAAGAATATGAAATAGTGTAGAAACATGTATGGAATACTATGAACTCATTATAAGTAACAATAAGAAAGTGTGATACCTACATACATACATGCATGCATACATACATACAATATGAAAAGGGGATCACATAAAAGGATTGATTACCCCAATTCATAAGGCACATTGGAATACAAAACTACCTCAAGAAAAATATGATTGACATTGCTTGGTAGGAAAGATGTCAATGCAATATGAATGGCTTTGAGGTTTTTATTCCTTTTTTTCTTAGGATTGAGAAGGAGATAGATACACCAATTAATCCAAATAGGAAGTGAATTAATTGAACTGAAAATTAAATGTAGAGGTAAATTAGAGAGTATTTGAGTGCACGTTGAATCAAAGTAGAAGATATTGTGATTCAGATATGAGTTCTCGACAGTCAAGATCTGACAAACACCTATAAATGTAGATTTGGGACCTAAAGACTGTAACCTGACCTCCTACCAAATTTGAGCCAAATATGGAGGGTACATAGTTCCAAACTCAAACTGTATCCAGGTACAGATTGCCAAACCTGTTATGTACCCTATGTTTTCATCTAAAATTCACAGGGATGCTCTGTCTGATCCTAATTTTCTTGGATTTTTTTTTACAACTCCTCAACCTATTCTTCCACACAAAAAAATGGGCAAGAAGGTTCGCTAAAGGGGTTTTCCTTAGTTAAACCCCCTGTTTAGAAATGAACCTTGAAAATCAAAGGAAACTACATAAGGAAAGATGAAATAGAGGCCAGCTTTGAATTGAAAATCACCTCATACCTTGATGATGCAATGCTTCTTTGGATGTGACCAAAAATGTTAATTCAATAGCTTCAAATTCATAAAAAACAAAAGGAAATCATGAAAGAGCACCCTTGTATGATTGATGTTGTAGTTTTCCATAATGCTTGAAGAAGAAGAAGAAGAATGCCTTGAATATTTGGAGGATACTCTTGAAATCCAATTACTTGATTTCTTGATTGATTGATTGTATATCTAATGAAAGAATGGAAAGAGAGGTCTTTATATAGAGATAAAAAAGTAAAATTACCTTTAGGATGACTTAGAAAAATAATAATGACCTATGGGGTACACCTTTGGGGAATATGAAACCATAGAATCCCATCCCTAAAATATCAAGAAAAAATGTTGGGAACAATTTGGTTTTTATGAAATTGTACCCAAAAACCATCATGTACCCATCAAAATTCAATGAAATTTTAAGGGGATAAAGATAATAGTTTCTAGGTCCCACAAGATGAGACACATGAATATATGAGATCAATAGATATGTAAATCATGCCTTGAGCTTTAAAATGAGGTAAGACCCATATTAGAGTGAGGATATAGAATATTTTGGTGAAAATAAATTAAGAGAGGAATCATAATATTAATTTAAATTAATAAAGATCCAATGAGCATTAGGAGAACGTGAAATCAATTTGGGAACTCATAAACTAAAATGGGTCTAAAATGAGCACCTAATTAAGGGTACTTACTTTTTAAGATGATATATATATATATATATATGTGTGTGTGTGTGTGTGTGTGTGTGTAGATATTTATGTATAGACACACACACATATATAAATATAGATATACATGTACATACATACATACATACACACACACATATACATATAGATACATGCACACACACGTATACATATATATACATATGCATGTGTGTGTACATACATATTCATATATGTACACATATATATACATACCGTAGACACCTAAAAATTCATCCATATTAATTAAGTTTATTTAATTAATAATCCCTACTATATCATAATTAATTTTAATTAATTAATCATTTTTATCATATTCCTCTACCCATTTAATTATAATTATTTAATTAAGTCGGGTTCATTACCTAAAGTATTTAAATCTAATTTGAATACCCTCCTCTCTAATATATTTAATTTATGTTAATAAATATCCCTCATGAATCCCTTTTTAAATAAATTTCTATTTATTTAAATCCCCCCAAATCCTAATATTCTTCTAAACTATGGATTAATCTAAATCCAATTTAAATTAATCTAAATCCCTACCTAAAGCCTATCCTACACCCAGCACCTGACTTGCTAAACCTAATCTCTCACCTAATCACTCCTCTAATCTCACTTAGAAAGTGATTCCTAACCTCATTAGCCCTAATGGGTTTCTCACACATGTGTGATCAACTCTTCCTAAGGAAGTCACCAAACTTCCTTAAATGCTCCAAATCCTCTCTTAAAACCTTGTCCCCTTCACTCTTCCCCGAAGTTTCTCACACATGTGTGAGAAACCTTGAGCAACTCAAACCTTAAATTCCCATCTTGTCTCAATTTGACCTTTCAAATTAGCCATCCCCTCTAGACTATGTGTCTCCTATGTGGATGCCACATATGTGCCACCTCATCCAAGCCCTCTCTCTCCCTCCAAAAATATATAAATAGAGGCCTCTCCAAGAGAAATTCACCAATTCCTTTCATGGATTGTTATCATGTTAGTTTAGCTCTATAATTCATAGCATCTTAGCATTGTTAGTTTCTTTTCATGCTCAATCACATAGCATAATGTTAAATGGGTAATGAATCTTAGCTTAGTTTTCCTTGTGCATTGAAATTCCTTTTCAATTTAAACCACATAGCCTAATCTTAATGGTGAATGTACATTAGTTTTATTTTTCATTGTAATCTCCTTTAAATTTCAATCACATATCATTTTTAATGGTTAAATAATTTTAAATCTTGCATTGCACATCATTTCTAGCTTTAATCTTCATCATTTTCATCATAGGAACCCTTGTTGCAAGCTAATTCTCAATAAAGTTTTTTTCATCATTTGAGGTCTCCTTGGATTGAATTTAGCTTAGAATCATCTTAATATTGTATTGGGGATCTTCTCATTGTGTTTGGAGAGCACATCCACATTCTCCTAAAAAGAGAAAATCAAATGGGGCTTGGGGGTCCTATTTTGGCTCAATCGGAGGTGGTGTGAATTTTATTTCTTGTTATATGTTGCATTCATATTTTTGAATAATGTTTGAGTGTTTATGCCTATTCTTGATAGGTTAGGTTCAACACATCTACATTTTGGCATGCCGGTGGGACACCCACCACACAATTTTCCTCTCATTTTGAGGGTTTTTCATCACCCATTTTTGAAACTCCAAAAAATTTTGTACCAGTATGTGAGAATCATAGTATGAGTAAAATCCTCTAGCCCTATTTACTCATACTAAAGGTTCCCAATACTCTTACTACACATTTCCAATACTCATATTGGCCTTTTTTGCATTTTGATTGCTCTCTATCTACACTCTTTCTAGCTCTATTTTCTCGTACTTGAGCCTCTATATACTCATACTAAACATGGTATAATATCATAGTGGAACTCTATTTTAGGTTTTTTCTCATATTATTATGTGTGGTTTCTCATATGAGGCTGCACACAAAAGTCCCCTGCTCTATTTTCTTGTATCAGAAATAGAGAGCAAGTTTAGGGCCTCAAATCTTAATGTTTTTGGTTTTTGGTGATTATTATGGTTTTATATTTCCCTTGACCATCTTCTTTGCAGGTTATGACATGTTTTTGTAGGTCATTTCACAAAAGAAAACTTGTCAAATCCATCAACACCTCAAACTACTATGACTTTTGTTGTAGAATGCCTACCAAAGAGTCATCTTGAAACTACTAATCTATCTATCTTGTAGGTTTCCTAGGAAATATAAATAAACTTTGTGTCTTCATTATTAATATTTTTTCTAGGCATCTTAACAAAACTTCACTTTTAGTTTTTTGTCAAGTGGTAGGGGATTATGCTCTTGTCTCTTTGAGACAATAAAAAACCTAGACCCATTTGGCATTATTCTTTAATAGGGACTTTAGGAATGAACTAGTGTGCTTGATGTGTTTGGGAGAAAACAACATTGGATAGGAGAGTATGCTCTTTTCCCCTTGAGGGAAAATTATAAATCTAGACTCCTCTTGTTTCCAATCCATGATTTTCAATTTTATCCTTTATATGGGCATTTTAGTGAGGTAAAAATATCTTGGGAATGACCCACATGAGAACGAAGTGTTAGCCCACCACTCCAACTCAAGTTAATAAAATTTTATTTTTTGGTTAAAACCTCAGAAGATGGATGACATTTGAGATTATACTTGTCTCTCACCTAACACTTTAGTAGGGCATCAAGGTCTAAGTCATGTTTATGTGACTACTTGTGCCAAGGTGATTTGTGGGGCTATATGCCTAAATCACACTTGCACAGACACAAAGAGTGTGTTCGAATAGAGAACCTTACTAAAAGCCATTAAATAGAAGCTACCCGGTTCACCCCTAAAATTTTGATAATCCAAGTGCAAGGAGGATAGTAACCTTCTCAAGACACTCTCAATATCATACCTTCTTGAGTGTTTGGAGTCGAATAATATGACATCATGACTGGAGCCATTGCGTGCTTGGTGATGACCGTATTATGATAAGCTCTTGAAGTTTACCTAAGTCAACGAGTGAGGATTTTCATACTCAACCAAACTCATTAGGGTAGAAAGTGTTCTTGACTATTTTCAACATCAAAATCTTTTCCAAAAACCAATACACTTCAAAACATCATCAATGTCATTATCACAATTGCTTTTATCCCGTAAGGTTGCTTTATCCCTTGCTAGATTATTTTTAGACATGTTCCTATTATCTTTGATTTTAATGTTAGTCCTTTGTCATTGAAGAGATAAAACCCAAGCAAGAAAATCCAAAATTTGGTTCCTCAAAGCTCCTAAGATCATTTTTCCCATTCACCATCCTTCCAAGATATGACCGATTTCATGAAGCACAAGAAAGCGAAGCTATCGATCACCCATGTTTACCAAGAGAACAAAGTTACCAAACACAAACTCAAGGATCATCAACCTATCTTAATTGAAATCAAGGAAGAAAACAAGTATCAAGAAAAAATCTATAGAGTAACCTACAACTCAAAGATCATGTAGTTTGGAGCACGATTATAGATTAATCATCATTTTGTTACCCTCAAAAGTGAGGACTAGTTGGCTCATTGCATATCATATCCTTTCAAATATAATGAAACTATCTTGACATCCTTGCATCCTTTCATCATATATTAATACTTCAGTTTCATTTGTGTCACTCCTTAGGTAATCTCATTTAGATCATATCCATCATCCTAAATCTAAAATCCAAAAATCAATCAACCCATCCAAGAATCCTATTAGTATCACAACCTTTGTGTTTCTTAATCCTTATCCTAAATCAAAATAATCTTAGCTCCATCCTTCGACTAAGCATTGTCTATGGCAGCTCATACTTGTCTTTGTAGGCCTCATCATCTTGACCTAAAGATTGGCTTGCAGTGACAAGGATCCCATCTTCCAAAGACCAAAAGTCTATTAGAGGTTGACAATCCCACCCACCTTGATCCTACACTAGGAAGAAACAACTAATTTTGAAACTTAGTAGTCCTTAGTCCTTAGGAAATCCCCATCATCCTTATCCAATTGATATCCAAACATCCTTTAGTTCATCTAGGTTTATCCCTAATCTTGCATTTATCCTTAGATCCACCTAGGACTATCTTGTCCTTGTGTGTGTGAAAATTGTACCTGATCTGTAGACACAACACTTCAGTAAAACATTAGAGGTTAGTGATAATCAAAATCATGCAAAATTGAAAGCTATCTAACCAAGCGATTTACTGCCTTCTAATAGGTGCGAGATTAATGTTCTCAGATTGTTTATCGAGATCAGTGACCTAGACGACACCTAAATGAAGGATTTGAATGCAATTGATCTAGATATGAGATTGAATGCAATTAATCTATTTTTTTGGATTTTCTATGCAATAAGAATGATAAAAACTGATATGAATCTATGCTAATATGAAATTGATATGCTATGAATTGATCTATCTAACAATGATATGCAAAGCTATGAAATTCTATGCTATGATATGAAAAATATGCAATTGAAATTGATCTCAAAAAGCTTTGAATTCGCAAGTTGATTCTTTCAAGCTCCAATTGTGCAAATTCTCCAAATCTGATATGCTATGATTCCTGTAGAGTAAGTTTGCAATTTGCGAGATGAATTATGAAGAGCTGAGCCTTGTTTTTATAGAAATCCAGGGCTTTGGAGGTGCATGAGAAAAAGCCATAAATCACTCAAATAACTCGGGTTGATTTTTGAGTTATTTTTAAATAACAGATAATTTAAGTCACAAAACACATGCAAAAGCTAAGCTTTAACTCAAAATAGAGTTTAGCTTTAATTGATAATTGACAGTTGTCTGCTTTTATGATTGTGCATGTTTTAATTATGAATTAATTTAATAATAAAGTGATTTATTTCCAACTTAACTGCTTTTAAAAATAAAACAAATGATTTATGGGTTAATCAATTATTTAATCAAACTTTTATTAAAAACTATATTATTAAATAATGACAACTTGCTTTAATTAATTAAATAAGAATTTAATCAATTATTCATATGATATTAGATTTATTGTCAAAATTAAATAATACAATTAATAATAGATAGAATTAAATTTAATTACACAATTAAGTGGAAAATATTAAATCTAATTAATTAAATATGAAAATATTCAATTAATCAAACTTTAGGATAAATGTGATTTATTGCCAAATAATTATAAAATTAAAGATAATTATGATGATTAGGAATATTACTAGGAATATTTCCTGATGCAGAATTTAAGATAATCAATTATGATTCGATGATGTTTAGATGTGCCTTAGATTAGGACTTTGATGTCGATTTTGTTCGAATTGTTGATATTGGAGATTAATGAACATATAGCCCATTTTTGGGGTATTACAGTCCTCATCCTTAGTATCTTTAGGAACATATTGCATTCATCATCCACTGCATCATCATTTATTCATCCTAGGAATTACATTTCATACCTGTCGATACATAATCCAAGAAGAGAAAGAACATAAAACCTAATCTCACCACTAGCTTATTTGATCCCAACGATCCTAACAACACAATGGTAACATATGATCCACAACCACCACAAGTTGAGAATGTGTGGGAAGATCCAACTAAGGTACCTACCACATTTTCCATGGAAGCATTTATGAGATATCCTAGCCATGCCCAAATGGTTAGCACAATCATAGAGAAGAATCATCTTGCCATTTTGGCTAACTACACACAAGAGGGTACTCCCATTCTCTTAGAAATCTAGCCTTTCAAACCCATAAACCCCTCCAGCACCTTCCACACTATTTTGCAATAGATCCTCAATCCTAGCCACCAAGTGGCTCAAGTGGCCTCACCCATCCCCCATTTCTTGTAGTCTAGCACCACCTTCTCCATAGTGCAAGCAATGAAATAATCAACTCCCTTCACTATCATGGGACCACCTCCACCAACAACATCTCAAGCTACCACTTAGGCATAAAGCTTTGCACAAGTGCCACCTCCACCTCCCACGCAAATGCAAAGCTCCACATAATAAATACCCCCTCCTTCCATGAGCTAAGCCTCCATATCAACACCATTATTTCAAGGTGCAACACAAGAACCTCCCTCTACCACTCAAAAAACCTTCACACAAGAACCTCTTCCACCCATCACTCAACTAACCTCTACGTAGGTATCTCTTCTGCCTTTCATATTCAACACTCAATCCCAAAAACTTGCTTTCATGATAGGGATGCCATTCATGGGATCTAAAAACCCACCATCCACATCACAAAATCCCAGCATCACATCCACATTCCCAACCATCTCCACATCACAACCCACTACAAGGACATGTTTTTCTTGGGGCCTTACTAAAGTGCAAATGCATTCCCTAGGAATACAAACATAATCATCCAATCCCACAAACCCACAAGAAGTCTTCCCTGTCACCGCAAAACCACCACCATAACCTCCTCAAAATGCACCTCTTCACATATTCACCAACTACCTATCCATGCCACCCATCATCCCTCAAACCATACCACCACTAAAACAACAAAGTTCCTCTCTATTCCCTAGCTATCCTACACAACTACCTCCCATCACCCATACCCAAATAACCATTCTGACTCTTAGCAATGCGGGCATGCATCCCACTTACATCAGCCATGCATAGGGCCAATCTCACTAGCAATCCACACCCTTTTACCAACCTCCCCCACATCAATAGTACTTCCCAGTGCAACAACACCCCCTCATTCCCCAACAACAATAGTCAATGCCATAATCAACACAACATTAAGCTTCTGCATCTTAGAAACAATATGTTTCCCACCCACCACCTTAGAATCCATTCTAGTCTACTGACCTAGCCAAGAAATCCCCCTACCAAATCCAAAAATATCCCCCACAGAACCATCCATATTCACCTACACCATCAGATCCCTTTCCAATGGGGGTACCCACTCCAATGCCTATCAATTCAGAATGGGAAGAAATGAAGAATGCTCTCAAGGAGCTCAAATCTAGAACAAAAAGAAAGACTTTCAAATTTGAAGAGGTATGAACTTATCCTTTTGATAGATCTATCACAACAGTTACCTTCCCCAAGCATTTTGAGACTCCCAAATTTCATAAATATTGGGGGAAGGGAGATCCAGTTAGTCATGTTAAATAATTCTACATGGCTTGGCAAGAGGTTGGGTACAATGAAAACTTCCTCATGTGCCTCTTTCCCAAGAGCTTGGGAGGAACCAACATCGAGTGGTTCTATAAAATATCCTATGGGTCGATCAAAACATTTGTAGAACTTTCTAAGAAGTTTGTGGTGCAATACGCACACAATGTAGAGAACAAGTTGTCCCTATTGGAATTATGCAATTTGAAACAAAAGGGAGGTGAGAGCCTGGATGACTACCTAAAAATATGGAAGAAACTCACCATGAGGATGTCATATCAACCTCTAGAAAAACATCTCTCCAAAATCTTCATTGAGAATCTGCATCTGAAGTTATCCCACTTCATGTGAATGAATTGCATAAAAATCTACCAGGACATTAAGGGAAAAGGCATGGATATCAAAAGAGGCCTCTTGGATGATGACACAATCAAGCATTACAAAGAAAGCTCACAAGACTAACCCAATAATGATAGGCCTCGTTAATGGAATAAGATCAAGAATGTCATTAAAGATGGAGCCACCAAGACCAAAAATGTCCAAATTGTTGTATCTGGTCCCACACCACCTACCCCTTCCTATCATCAACCAACACTAACACCAACCTACTAGAAACATTGTTAGAACCAAGCTAATCAGACTAATTCCATATCAGTCACCTAATGTCAAAACAAGCCTTGCGTCCAAACTAATCAAAAGTGCACATTCACCCCTCTTGGTGAACCTTTGGACGTAATCTTCCACTATATGGCTAGTGCCAACCTGATTGTGTATCCCCAAACTTAGCCATTTAATTATTCAATCCCCAAACCAACATGGTACAAGGAAAATGAGTATTGTGACTACCATCGTGTTGAGGGACACACTACCATAATGTGCATGAAGCTCAATCACTACATCCAAGATATCATTGACAAGAAGGAGATCATAGTGGACACACCTACCCAACCTTCACCCAATTCCAACTTGTAAATATATCAAAATGTGTTTCCTCAACACAGTGTAGAAAAGAACACAACCAATGCCAATCCACCACCCTAGAATCAAGGCAAAGGAAAACAAGGTGACCATGCCAATGAAAAATACTATACCTCTACCTATATCAACTATGTCAGATATGTCAAATGCATATCCCAAGTTGAGCCCATGGTCAATGTTATCCATGTCAAGGGTACCGACAGTCAGTGTGTGGTCACCACACATAGAGGAAATATATCTTTTGTTAGTGCCAACACAATGCCCACTCTTAATATGCAATACAACCTCCTAGAACACCTTGCGAATACACCTACCAAAATATCCATCAAGAGATCCTCAATAACTCCCTCCAAGAGGTACATATCCCCACAAAAATCAACACTATCTAATTCAAAAAACTCATGGGGCACCTATCCACATCTTGCACCCTGTCCTTATAACCTTTTGACATGCCTTTCATGGAACCTGATCACAATCTCTCTCTCTGTATCACCATCATGGTCTATGAATTCACCATCAAAAGGGTCATGATAGATAATGGTTTGACCCTATATTTGTGCACATTAAAGTTCATCTAGTGGGTGGGATATATAGAGGCTGACATTTCACATGAAGTCATCACTATTAAATCCTATGAAAATATGGAGCATACCTTAGAAGGAACTATTTTTTTTCCCATCAAGTTGGGCCCAACCATTCAAGAGACCATTTTCCATGTTGTTGATCTTGATCTCCTATACAATATTCTCCTCGACTAACCATGGATTCATTTCATCAAAGCCATTCCATCCACCTATCATCAATTCATAAAGTTCCTACATTAGGGCACTGAAATCATAATCCACTATGACCCCCAACCCTTTGCATATTGTCATGCATTGGAAATGTCATTTCCCCACTACACCCACTGTCTTGGAGTTGAAATTGGCACTTTCATTACTAGCTCATCCCAATCCCACTGAGATCAAAAGATAATTCTCGCCTTTACTCTCTCTTTTTTCAAGATCAACAACAAGGGCTATAGAGAATACAACCTAATTGATGGCTTCATAGTAGGGGCCCTACCACTAGATCCACACACCAAAGGCACCCATGCCACCAAAACAAACCCCCTCAAGAAAACCCTAAAGTAAAACAAATGGAGCCATCAACATTCATCTTCCATGGCATCCTGAACAATCAAGAGATGGACCTTGATATCAATAGGTGGTACAAAGATCCCCCACCTCTTAAGACTAAGCTCCTTGGGTACTTTAAGGACAAATATCTAGCATCACACAAGTGGATCACTAAATAATGGAATTATCAAGGTGGTGGTTTAGGACCTAAAGAAGGTGGTGCGAAAGATCCAATGGAAGCCTCACTATGCCACATCAAGGCCTTGGATTCAATACCCCTCACTTGCATATACGAGGACCCAATACCATAACTTGGGGCATCAATGCGAGCAACATGACCCTCTTGAATATCTAGGATGACCTCATGGAAGTTGAAGACATCCCTGAAGAGGAAGAAAATAAATCCTACGATGATATATTCGACGATGAAACCTTCCTAAGAAATTTTGTCCTCCGTCAACTCGCTATCAACCTAATTGACCTCCCCCTCATCCATCTCAAACTCATAGACTAGGACCAACCAAGAGTTGCACACATTGATTATTTATAAAATGAGGAAGCACTCCTAAGATTCATGGGAGAATCAAACCAATAGTTAGACTAGAATCTGTAGTGTTTGCACGAGTGGCATGGTCTTAGCAAAGTAGCTTCTTAGAGCCAGGTACTATTGGCCAACAATGGAACATGGTGCATTTGAGTTTGTAAAGAAGTGCCTACCATGTCAACAACATGCCAATCTGATTCATGCTCTAGTGAAAGACTTTCATCCCATTGCGCCACCTTGGCCCTTCTCATGTTGGGGCTTTGACCTTGTTGGTATGATCACTCCCCTTTCCTCAAATGGACACAAGTATATCATAACTGCCATTCAATATTTTACAAAGTGGGTTGAAGCAATCCTGCTCACCCTTACCACTGGCATTCAAATATCTAAGTTCCTCCTTTACCATATCATCTATCACTTCGGCATCCCTTCCACCATTTTCATAGATCATGGAATACCTTTTGAAAACTAGCATATGACAAATCTATGTGCCAGATTCTGCATCCACCATCGCTTCTCCAGTCCATACTTCCCTCAAGGAAATGGCCAAGATGAGGCAACCAAAAAAATCATTTTGAAGATCCTCCAAAAGGTTGTCAATGATTCTGGTCATGACCGGCACCTCTCTAATGCCCAAAAATACAGGACAAAACACAACAACATTTTTTAAAAAAAAATACTAAGGACGACATTTAAAGTTACTCACAAAACTCGCTTAATGCGAAACTTTGAGAAGATAATGACTAACCACCCAATGTCGCATAGGAATAGTTATGGCGTGCGTTGGCATACCATCATCCCTAAATCAACTAACGACACTAGGCAATATAAATCCCTAACTAGGGATGGCGTGAAAGGGTCAATGGATAAAAGGGTCAGTTCGATTAACCATCAAGACAATGATATTCCTCTTATCTACTTCAAGGGTTGGTTATGACCTAAACACCTAGTTAAAAGAAAGGTGAATTTAAAGGACATTAATTAAATAACTATTTAGTCCATTTATTAAATTAATTCTTAAGATCACTTTGTTAAAATAAAATACGACTATAACCCTTCTTAAATTTACATCTACTTAACGTTTTAATAGACTAACTTTACATTTTCTCATCATTTAAACAACTAAGTTTAATTAACGTCCTTAGACATATATCATTTAAGAGGATGGGATGATCATTAATAATCAATAATAAATTCTATTGTTTAACCATTCAGATTCCTAATTTTATTATGAATATAATTTAATAAAAAGATAATTTCTAATTAAATTCATCATATTCACTCTATAATTGCATTAATATCTTTTTATTTATTAGATTAAATTTAATGACTATAGCACTAAAACATAACAATAATAACATTTCCACTTGATATTCATTTTTCTTTAAATCTTTCTAGAATAATATTGACAACTACAATAATACTTAATTAAAATAATCTAGTAATATTTCAAAAGTAAATAAACCTATTTATCAAATTAAATTCTTACAATCCAAAACTTACTAAATAATATAGACAAATTATAAGTTAATAAGTTTTCAATGATGTTCAATTGTTAAATTTTAATGAAATAATTTAGTACTTTCTTTTAAAATAAAAATAAAAATAAATTAAAACCTAACAATTTAAATTATTTAAAACTTACCCCATTTAAGATAAATTTCAAACTTATAAAATTGAATGAAAATTTATGGGGAAGATCTCAAGTTTTCATTACAAAAACATTTAATTTAATAAGTCAATCTTTAAAATTATGGATGCCATAAAAATCATAAAGAAATAAGAGTGTAAAGAGATAAATAAGAATTTAAAGGTAATTATATCTAAGTGGCTTCCCAAACCCTAATATGAAATTAGGGTTGGGACCACTTTATAGACACTAGAAACCCTAATCTATTTCATTTCTTTGTGCAGTATTTTCTTGGAGACGAGTTTTGAAGATTATATGTTTTGAGAAAATGTTGAAGGATAGCTCCATGGAAGTGTTCTTCCTATAGAGGTTGCATCCTTTGATGCATTTCCCGCCTCTTGTTTAGCAAGGGATGAAGCAAATGGGATTAGTTTGGGGTATACTTTCTAATGCTGCAAATTCATATCTCTTTTCTTTTTAATATTAGGGTTTCATTTTTTTTTCTTCTAACATTATTACAGGGAGGAATATCTTTATTTAAATTATATATATATATATACATATATATATATATATATATACATACATATATATATACATATATATATATATACATACATATATATATATATATATATATATATATATATATATATATATATATATATATATATATATATATATATATATATATATATATATGTATGTATATATATATATATATATATACATATATATATGTATATATATATATACATACATATATATATATATGTATATATATATATATATGTATATATATATATATATATATATATTGTTTAAAAGCTAGGGTTTTTGTTTTTATTTTTTTGAACCCCTTGCTGCAAAGATCTAGTGGCCATAGCCGCCTTGGCCGGCCTCCCGCATGCTATGCAGGTCATGACCATTGCAGTGATCGTGGCCATTGCAGAGGTCGTGGCCGCACAACAGTGACTGCAGTCACTGTTGTGCGGTCACGGCCGCCTGCAGTGGCTCAACCACTGTAGCGACTGTGGCTGCCACAGTGGCATGACCCGCTATATTCACAGGGTGGATGAGTATGGAAAGGGGGGGGATTCGACTCTCGGTTGACCCCCATTTTTTTATTTTTATTTTTTTAAAACTTAAAAAAATATATGATGTATATATATGATATGTAATATGTAATATATATATATATAAACAGCTTAAACACATAATTTATTTTAAGATATATATTTTATATAATATAAATAGCATAAAAACATGTTTAATATTACATATTTATGTAATTTAATTTCTTTTTTTTTCTTTTAAAAATTTAGTAAAGTGCAAAGCAACCTTTGATTTAATATACTAGAAAAGAAATGTGTATATATATATATATATTTATTTATTTATATATAGCTTGCATATTTATATATATAAACATATATATAACACTATGACTATTCTATTGTACTTTTTTTAAATATATAGGTCTACTAAACTGTAATATTCACATGCAAACAAATGTACAGATTTCTTTCCAGATTAATGTTTAAATATATATTATTTCTTCAAAATAGAATTTGTATATCAAATAGAAGAACAATAACATCAACTCCTTTTTAAAAATTTGTTATTCTAAACTAGAATTTTATAACACCAAATAGAGATTGAATGAAGAAAACTTTATGTCCTTCACATGCAGCATTAAACTTAAACCATATTCATGACACATAAATTTAGTCTTTTCCTATATTAGACTCCATCCAATTTTCTTAAATTTTCCTATTCTACCACATAACAAAATTAGAATTCTAATGTTCCACTTAAGCAAAGAATAATTTCTCTCTTAATGCATTCAAGAATATTTTCTATTCATGACTAAGGAAATCTTAAATTCCACATAAAATCTAGCTCTCTTATTGACAACCAATTTCCATCTAAATATTCATAAAAAAAATAACATCAACTTAAATTCTTTTCAAGACAAAATTAATTGGCTTATCCCAATACTTGAACTAAGGTTCACTAATTTAAAAAGCTATCAAACAGAAATTGGACAATGTTGTTCTCCACTTTTCAATATCTATTACACATGATGGAAAATATACACAAATATCTTTCTTGTCCTATCATATCAATTTCTTCATCATAAACAAACTTTCAACTTCAAACTTGAAATTTCATCTTTTCACCATCCAAGCAAAACCTGCAATACAAAGGTATTAACCACATGACCATGGAGGCTCACCTCCTAGCCTAGGCCATTACATGGCCACCCCCGAGCTAGGGGAAACAAGGAAGGATGGGCTAAAAACACTCAACACACCCAATCAACAACAAGAAACATAGACATCACATTTTTACTCCCAATCCCAAGCTTGCACATAGGATCATTATTGATCCCAAAATGGGTGAAGGTGGAAACATCACATATGGAGAAGCCATACTCAAACAAACCAAGTACTACAAATCATTCTTAAATTCCTTCACAAGGCTTCTTCCCAACATACCAGCTCATCACAAAGAGCATCAAACACATCCCTTACGGCCCCCAAACTATAACATAAGTAGGCCTCAAGGATGCCCATACATCCAAGCTCTACAACATATAGATTTCCCAACTAAGCCCTTCACCCCAAGACATTCTCAAATCCTCCCAAGGATGAGAATTATCTTGCACACCCAAAGCACATTCACAACATAAAAGGAAAAACAAGAGTAACATACATATGAGCATAATGAAACAAAATATCACAATTTCACACAAAAGATTTAACTTCACATTACAATTACAAGAACATAACATGGTAGATCCACCTACCTTTCCTTAAGCTAAGGCAATGGAGGATTTTTAGAAGAGCTATTCCTTTCTTCCTAGTTTTCCTTCTCCTTCACAAGCCTCCTAGTTTTATCAAGTCAATCCTTCTTCCCAACAAGAATGCAAGTCTAGAAGTGCCTACCCTTCCCTTACCCTCTTTTCCTAATAGCCCAAAAGACATTCTCTCTCTCCTATTCCCATCTCAAGGTAAGTTAGGTGTTTTTGTTCTAGCTCCCAAGCCACTTGTTCTTAGCTATGATATGGTAAGTATTTTAAGATACGGGGAAAGGGATTATCCTAGAAGACATGTCCAAATTCGTCACTTTCAAGAAGGGCTCACTTTGAGGGGCATTTTGGAAGCCTAGGGAAGTAAAAAGGGTAAAAATTAGCCCCCCAACCCATGCACATGTCTTGGGGCACTTAAAACTAGCCTTAACTACACCATAAGGCTCCATATAACCCTCCAAAAATCCAAGTAAAGTTTACATCCGAAAATGGAAGAATGATGACACATAACTTGGTTTCCCAAACCACTATCCATGCTTAGTTATTTTCAAGATGACTAAAGGGTGAGGTAGGGTCCACATTCCACTTAGGTATGCCAAATCATTACACTAGTGTCAAGTGACACATCACATTACACACTTGGCATGCCTGGTGGATAATTTACATTTACATTTACACAAATTGAATTTATATTCAATGATGCACATATTAACATTAACAACACAATTCACTCAAGCATTATGTTTACAAAAATAAAATCACATGACAATGAGTTCTTTCTCTTCTTAGAGTCAACCTTAGCATTAAATTGTTTTCACATAGATCCACCCTTGTTTCCCTGCATTTACAACCATGGTCATAATCCTGCACACTCAATTTTGATGTCAGTATCTCATAAATAAATGCATATATAATCATATTGAAAGTGAAACAAGATCAATAATAACATCTAAATTCAATACATAAAGAAACTGCATTTCATGATTCATCATAAACATAATCCACATTATACCCTAATTCTATAACATCAAACTGTAAATTCAATTTTGCATAAACAAGTAATCCCTAATTCAATTGCAAAACATTAACATATGTATTCACATCACATCTATCACATATTTCCATTTCAAAAGATGATGTAACATAATGAAGAATTCAAAATTCATTTATCTTTTCAAAACATATAATCAATATGAATCTAACATGAGCATGTAACAAGTATGAATAACATCAACATCATATAAATCTATAAAATCATCTCATAAAGTTGAATGGTAGAGAGTCATAATCCAAAATAGGTCTAATGTCACAACACAATGTATCATCTAGATAGACCAAGTGTCGAATCAACTGTCAAGCTAAGATGGGTCAGGGTAGGACCTCACAACGTCCAAATCAATCCTACCCTCTAGGCCTACCACACTTCATTTCTCACTCCCATAGACACCACCCCATACTCCCTGGTATGGTGCCAAAGTCATCTTACCAATTTAGGTTGAGCTCCCTTCATTACATGTGTCTATGAATAACTACACCATTGATGAAGACTATCACTTAGGACGCCTTACCCAATTGAACCTATTAGACAAGAAGAGGAAAAAAGCCTATGACCACTTGATAGTGTACAAAAATCAACTCAAAAGGAGCTACAATAAGAAAGTGCATCCAAGATAGTTCCAAGTGGGTAACATGGTCCTTAAAGAGAATTAGAAAGTACAAGCAAATTGAGAAAAGAAAGGCAAGTTTGAGCCTACCTGGTTGGGTCCTTATATCATCAAAACATGTTTTGGCTCAGGGGCCTATCAGTTGTCAACACTAGAAGGGGAGCCCCTAAATGATCCCATCAATATCATCCATCTGAAGCAGTTCTATTCTTGAACCACCTCCTATGTACTTGAAAAATTCCCTAAAAATTGCAAAAAATCTTGAAAAATCATTCTCTTGGTGAAAACCTGGTAAACATGTGCCTTGATGATATAAAAACATCAAAAAATTCAAAAAATTACAAAAAAATAAAAAAGTCAATGAAAAAAATCATCCAACGGTGAAAAATTGGCAATCAAGCACCTTGGGAAAGTATGTTGGTGAAAAGCTAGAAATAGACGCCATACATAGAAAACTAGATCATTATCTATCAAAATCCCTGATGAGGCATATTAATGCCATACTTTAGAAATATTATTAGCGCACAAGCTTCAAGTCCAATCATTAATCCACCAGCCTTAGATTTTGACCTTTTTAAAACCCCTGAAAACTAAAGCCAGCTTTGATTTTCACATATTCTTTGATATTTTCACTTCCATCCTTACCAAACAAGTAGCAAGAAACCTTGAATTGGTGTAGAGTGGGAAGTTTAGAACTAAGGAGAAATTTTGAAAAGGAGTGAAGTCAAGAACAAGGGTTATAGAGATTTTTAGTGAACAAGTATGGGTGGGCAGCCTATTCAGTCAAAACCAGCGAGTCACACGTCATTGTTGCAAGATCAAACTAGTGTTCATGAATTCAATCATGTGGGTTGGATCAATTATTTTATTAGATTAAATAGTCATGAAGAAGTTATTGCAGTAGAATTCTTGTGTACATTCAACAATGGCGTGGCATATGTGAAAATTTTGCAAGTTGAAGCTTCAGAAGTGCAAATAGCAGAAGTCTCTAGACTTCTTGCTTTAGGAGAACCTTTTTCACATGGTCATGACACCCACTCAGCAAGAGCCAAATTCTACCTACCTATAGACACTGCACTAAATAGTAGCAATCAAGGTACTAAAATACTCTCTCTTCCAGGTGATTATCCTCAGTTCGTTGTTCATATTATCAGATACATTACTTGCCAAGGAAGGTTTTCTTTTTTGCATGCTGTGCATTTTAAACTTTTGAACCATTTATGACATGGAAGGTTAATTAACATTCCAAATGTCTTCTACTCCCTATTGAATTTGAGTTCTAAAGATGTGAGGAAGGGTAGGCAAAATGTTGTTACCCATCATGGGTTAATAAAATTACTAGTAGAGAAAGCCCTACATGATAATTCTCCTATGACATGGGATGAATTTCTTGCCACCCCTCATGTCTAATTAAATAGAGATAGACCTGTTCCTATAGGGCCACATCCTAAGCATCATGAAGCGTAGGAAAATCCTCTTGCTAAAACCATTATAGAGAGAGCTCAGGAAAAACCTCCTCTACAAAAGAAGACATAACAGTAGAAGCTCAAAACCCTAATTTGGGGGGTGAAGACATTAGGGGCTTTGAAGAAACTCATAGTTCATAGAAAGCCATGAAAGATGAGAAAGGGAAAGGGAAAATGTCTGGTTATGAAGCAGGTGATACCCCTGTTCATCCTGCAACCATGTTTGCCTCGATAAAATCCAATCTATAGAAATGCTCTGCAATGTCAAAAGAAACCCCAATACAGTGTAGTGTCTATTTGAATTCAAGGAAAAAGACAAAGAACCCACCTGAGATGGTTGGCTTAAGTCATGAAGTTCCTCTTGGGGAACCTATGGATATGGACCCACAAGAAAAGAATCCAACCATGAAAGGTGATGATGTGATGAAGGAACTTGCAGCCTTAAAACCAAAAGAAACAACAAAAATGGATGTTTTTTATGTCTCTTAATCACATCCAGGGAATATGAAAATAGATGATGTTTTAGTAGTATCTACACCAGTTCAACAAAAAGATCATAAGGTAGAGCTAGAACACCTTGTTCCATAGGAAAATCGAGACTAGGTAGCAATACATTCTTTGTCGTTGGATTATTTTCAAAAAATTTAGTATGAATAGGCAATATGGGAAATAGAAAGGGATAGGTTAAAAAAGGAAATAGGGTAGCAGAAATAAGAAATCACACTCTTACAGGATAAGGTGGATTTAGTTGTTAAGTTGGTTCCTAAGATCATAGAATGTCGACCACCACCTAGGGTGTATGCTCTGTGCCTAAGGGAACAATTTTTACTATTTCAATTTATGATAATTATCAAAGATTTGAGTCCTAACATAGATACCCCTCAATCCTTTATGATTGCATATGAGATGTTACCTGACTTCATAAAGAACCTTCTCTATGAACTGTATTTGTACCATTATTTTGTTCCATCAAACACAGAATGGAATCCCCTGTTATTTGTGGGAGGCATACATTTGTCCTCACTACTTTTTTGGGTCAACAATGAAATCTATTATGGGGAACAGTTAAACAGGTACATGGAATTTGAATGTAATATTTCACTTCCATTACACCCTGAGAGAAAAACACCTAGATGCCTTTACTGTGACTGGTTGGAAATTATCTACGGTTTTAATGATTCCACACATAGAAGGAGGATACTGGCAAATAGAGAGTAGGTACATACAAAATTTGAAAGGTTGTCCTTGGCTGATGGGAATAGAGATGGAAATGGATTACAACAAAGGTGGGCTAGATTGACTATGTTTTTGAAAAAGGTAGAGCCACACAGAGTCATCAATTTTAGAGTTGTCATGCAAAGGGTCCACTAGTACATAGAATTGGGTTGACAACCTAGACCAGAATGATGGATGCCTCTCACATTCCAGCCTCCTATACTCTTGTGGCCACTATACCATTGTGTGGATGATGAGCTAGATGAGGATTTAGAACTAAGTCAGCTTGTTAGGGTAGATAGAATGAATGGATTCTACTGGAGGCTATGCAGTTTGATGATCGGGAAAACATAGGAAGGTGACTTTAGGGTGCTAGCAAAGATTAAAAACTCTTCAGTGCCTAAGGACAAGCCCTAGTCTTTGTAGGGTGAAAAATGATGAGGCATATTAATGCCATACTTTAGGATACCCTAGGATGATAAAAACTAGACCTTTTTCTCTATTTTGATACATTTACCTTAAGACTTCTATGTTTTTCTACTACTATATGGCATGTTGGCATCAAATATTTAACTTTGTTTAAACATACTTAAATATGCTATGCTTGGATGAATTACTATATTTCTTGTTCTAAAAGATGCAGTTGTGTTTCAAATGAATAGAGTAGTTGTTTAAATATGAATGATTATGCATTTTCTAATAACTACTGTCATAAATGTCTTATCCTAACCCTTGAAGGCATAGCGCATTGGAGTAGAGATTGTTGTTTTGACCAAGTATGGCGCATTCATTCATGGAGTGTTGAACCTGGTCTTCCTGCAACTTCTAGCGGAGAAGCATTTAGTGTAGCACCAGTTGAGGATTTCTAAAGAACAAAGTGGTAGTTATAGCAAAGAGCAAGGCGACGTGTTAAATTTCTTGAAAAGATCTAGGCACGAGTGGGAAGTTAGATTTGTTGTCATGACAACTCTTTCCTCCATTCTGGATTTAATCTATTTTAGTCTTAAAAGCTTTCCTTCTTTCTAGTTAGTGGTGTTGTAATAAATATCTGCCTATTTCTATGGCACAATTAGGGAAGTAGTTATGAGTTTTTCTTTAAATAAATCCCCCTCCTGCATGAGCACAGGGGAGAGCATTGTCAAGTTTATGATAGAAGCGGTTTGTTTTCAGTCGATCTCACTATTTTATGGAATTTGTGTACTTTGTCATTCAGTCAATAAATAAATGAAGTATTGATATTTAGTTGAGTATAATTATGATTTAGGATACTCATCCAAGGGGGCCACTTGGTGAGAAATCCATAGTTAGATAGATTCATACTAGTTAGAATCATTTCCTGCATTTCCACTATTTTAGTGCCAAGCATTGAACTGCTCCTATAGCCAAAGCTATAGATCAACTAACGCCTCTTGCAGGCAAAGCTGTAGAATAGAATAAATAATATGGTATAGTTCATAAGAGTATTCATTTTTTGGTATTAGTTATACTTCTGTAATTTTCATTTCAGTACTTACTTTCCTGCAACTTTAGTTAAGCATTACTTTAGCATTCATTTCCTGCATTCGTAGCATAGTTTCCCTTTAGCATTTCTTTCCTGTAACAACTATAAAATGTATGGCTGAGTGATACCTGGTACATATAATTTTTTGGCCCATTTCAATTAATACATCCCTAGTTTGACATACTAAATTAATTTCTATGAAGAGGATAAGCTGCTCAGTTGGATGTCCAATCCCTAAGTCCAGAATTATACCTAGTTTCTGAGCCTTTATAGGAAGTGATCATTTTTGGCACCATTTTTGAGGATGGTGTCGAACCAAGTCCTCACTAAGCCATTCTTAGAATTTTTTTCATTCCCATCTTTCATTAGAATACATTACTTTTAGAGGAACTCTACAAATCACATCATTGTGAGGCCTCACCCTAGACCCATCGTAGCTTTTCCATTATCATTATGGTAGACCTAGTAATTGGCTTAAGTTATGATTAATTAAGAAGATTTTACCCTTTTGACAAAGGTTTGATTACAGTAGATGTGAATACATTACTTTTTATGATGCTTCTATACTCACAATGTTAACCCTGTGCTACACTATGACTGTCATTTTGATGATTGATTTAGCTGAATACTAAGTTGTCACAATTCAGATATAAATATATGCTGATATGAGTTGTTTAGGAAAATGATTATCACAATTTGAATTATTGTTGCGATGTGAAATTTTGTGAAGGTTAAAGGTTAGGTGATGAAATATATTAATGAATTTCAAGACATTATTATGAGAATGACTTGATGATTTGGTTACTTTATTTTATGCCATATAAATGGTTTTTGAATTGACAAAATTAATGCTTATGTAAATTGGATAAAACTACATCATGATTTATATAAATCTGGAATGATTAGTGTGACATATGAGTTAACGAGATTATGTTCTATGATTCAATTTACATATTTTCATTTGAAAGTAATGATTAAAGTAATGATTAAAATTAAGATGAAGTATTATAGACACTAAAAGAATGTACCCCGTGTGATAGATAATTTTAATGGTAATGTTGATTCTGCATTTTGAATTTTGATGACCATACTTCTTGAGGTTACTCATGTTTAAATTGAGTGTACAGGATCATGGCCATGGAATTTTTTGGAGAATCATGACTAACCCCTATGTGAATCCTGTAAGGCCAAGGTTGCATCTATTGAAGAGACAAAACCTCATTGTAATGTATTTCCCTTTGTATAGTGTATGGTGTTTATTTTATCTACATTTGCATTCATTAAATTGTGAGATTAACAAGTGGACTTTCCAAGTGTGTTGTGATGTGTTATGTAGTGCCAATTGGCACACTTGTGAAAATGATGTGTCATAGCATGTCCACTTGGAAAGCTTGAGAACCCACCTTTTCCACTAGGTACCTAGCTCTATTTTCCATAAGGACCACTTGGTTTGTGAGCCCAAGGTGGAGTCATATTCATTGAGATTCGTAGGTAATCTTAACTGGGGTTTTTGAGGGGTTATATGGCCACCTAGGGTTGAGTTTAGCCTATTTTTGAATAGCCCACTTCATATACCTATGGGTTAGGGGAGTTTTTGACCATATGATACCTTATTTAGGCCTTGGGAAGCCTCCAAAAAGTTACTTTTCAAGATGGCCGAAAATCATAATGGGAAGCATGGCCTTGGGAAGATTACATTCTTGGGAGGACAAACCTTGTTTACTTTTCATGCCACTATCTTTTAAAGAACCTTTATTTTAGAAATGTGTGATGGATTGGGAAGAGTGACCATTAGGAGTTCACACTTCTTCTAAGGATTGGAAGAATGGGAGGATTTTGAATTTAGAGGGGAGATTGGAGACATTTCCTCTCTATCACCCACTCTCTAACTCTAGAGACTACTAAGGGATTTAGGAGAAAAGGAGGGAAAGACAAAAGGGAAGGGCTGTACTTCAATTTTCATTTCCATGGCTTCTATTGCAAGGTTGGTAGCTCTCAAGCTTTACACTTCTCTTTTATGTTGTCTTGCTTATGGCTTCCATGAAAGAATGAAGAAAGATTGTTCTTGTTTATGTTGCATAGTGTGTGTTCTTACTAGTATGTTGATTTTGTAATATGAAGTGTTGTTATGTGAAGTAAAAATATGCATGTATTTTTGTTGTCATTGTGTGTGTTGTTTAAGGGATTTTTGTTCAAGACCATACTCACCCTTGGGAGGGAAGAGTAGCCTTGTGGGCGAAGGGATTTTGACAACCCTCTTGGTGTAGAGTCTTTCTCCTTGGGAGAGAGAGATGCACCATGGATTATGGGGTCCATGGTAGGCTAGTAGCATCGATATGCTTGGGGGTTATAAGGGTTTTTCTTGGGAGTCATAAGGGTTTTGGCCATATTTGGTTGATTTGATTTGGGTTGTGAAGAGGAATTATGTTGTTCTTGTATGGAAGAAATGAGAAGTTTTGTTGTTTTTGTGTGAAAGAATTGTTGCCTTGTTGAAGGCTTGCATTTCATCTCTAGCCTTGTCTCCCATAGGGTACTAAGTCCACCTTCACCCTTAGGAAGCTTTATTTCAAGCTCCTTGTGTTAGCCATGAGAGGGTGTAATTATGTGTGTATTATGTTTTGAATGTGTTTCATTTGGCTTCATGCATACCCGGGTTAGTATTGGTTCTCCTAGCTCGGGGGTTGCCTCTTAGAGGCCTAGGATGGGAGGTGAGCTACCCATGGCCATCCTACAAAGCTTTCTTTTGTAGGTCCTTGAAGCATCTTGTTTCCATGAAAAGATTGTAAAGAGGAATATGATTGTGTTGGAGGAGTTTTGGTCCTCTGAGAAATGTAAAGGAGAAGATCTCTTTGTTAAGTATTTTTTCAAAAAGTATGATGTTTGTATAAGGAGATGTAAATATATGTATTTCTCATTTGAAGTTAGGTGTCTCCATTTTAGTGCATGAAAATTATTTGAAGCCATTATGTTGTAAAATAATCTATGTTAACATGACATTAAAAGAAGATTTAAATAATTATGCATTTTGGCATATTTTTGTATTTCAAAAGGATGAAATGTAAGACAAAACTATATTAGAAAATTTCCTTGTAAGTAAATGTTGATTGTTGGTTTAGGGATAGATTTGATTCTAATGTAGTTTCATTATTTTCCTTAGAATAGAAGAGTATTTTGGTTTACAAAAGAAATAAAGCATCTTACTTTTAAAGGTCATTTATCTTCTATTCCTGTTGTAATAGACATCTATTTTTTTTATAGAGTAACTTTGTTGTGTTTTGCCCAGTAGTGGATTTTTGGGCATTACAATCACTCCCTACTACTTGTATGCATAACCCAAGATTTTGATTTAATTGTCATTATTAGCGCACAAGCTTCAATTCTGATCATTAATCCACTAGCCTTAGATTTTGGCCTTTTTAAAACCCCTGAAAACCAAAGCCAGCTTTGATTTTCACATATTCTCTGATATTTTCACTTCCATCCTTACCAAACAAGTAGCAAGAAACCTTGAATTAGTGTAGAGTAGGAAGTTTAGAACTTAGGAGAAATTGTGAAAAGGAGTAAAGTCAAGAACAAGGGTTGCAGAGATTTTTAGTGAACAAGTATGGGTGGGCAGCCTATTCAGTCTAAACTAGTTAGTCACACGTCATTGTTGCAAGATTAGGCTAGTGTTCATGAATTCAATCAGGTGAGTTGGCTCAGTTATTTTATTAGATTAAATGGTCATGACGAAGCTATTGTAGTAGAATTCTTGTGTTCATTCAGCAATGGCATGGCATATGTGAAATGTTTGCGAGTTGAAGCTTCAAAAGTGCGAATAGAAGAAGTCTCTGGACTTCCTTCTATAGGAGAACCTTTTCCACATGGTCATGATGCCCACTCAGCCAGAGTCAAATTATCCCTACCTACAGACACTGCAATGGATAGTAGCAAGCAAGGTACTAAAATAATCTCTTCCAGGTGATTACCCTTAGTTCGTTGTTCATATTATCAGATAAATTACTTATGAAGGAAGGTTTTATTTTCTGCATGCTATGCATTTTAAAATTTTGAGCCATTTACGACATGGATAGTTAATTAACATTCCAAATGTCCTCTACTCCCTATTGAATTTGAGTTCTGAAGATGTGAGGAAGGGTAGACAAAATGTTGTTATCCATCATGGGTTAATAAAATTACTAGTAGAGAAAGCCCTGCGTGATAATTCTCCTATGACATGGGATGAATTTCTCACCACCCCTCATGTCCAATTAAATAGAGATAGACCTATTCCTGTAGAGCCACATCTTGAGCATCATGAAGTGCAAGAAAATCCTCCTGCTAAAACCATTCTATATAGAGCTCAGGAAAACCCTCCTCTACAACAAGAAGACGTAACAATAGAAGCTCAAAACCCTAATTTGGGGGGTGAAGACATTAGGGGCTCTGAAGAAACTCATAGTTCATAGGAAGCTAGCAAAGTGTTAATCTTTATTGAGCATTCAAGGTTTCATTAGTATCAAAGGCTATCAAAGAGATCAATTGAACACCTACATTGAGTTAGTCAGTAACCAAAAGTAAGACAGACTAGTCAGTAAAGCTTACACACCAAGCACCATACAGTTTACCGAGCATCAGCAGACACCGACACTGAGAGATAGTAAACTCTTAGTGTTGCAGTATACACTAAGGAGTTAACACAATGTTTACTGAGGATCATAAAAAATGACATAGTAATAAAAAAATGGCACATTCTTCTATGCAAATGGTTACAATGGATCGTAAGATGGTTTACCAAGATCAAGGAACATTTATTGTAAAAGATACTCATTAAATGCAATGAATACCTTATTGTAATAGTTGATCTAGGATATTTTACACCATAGATCTTAGGGTTATGATTTTTTATTGAAACCTAATTTTGTTAAAGAGGCAAAAATAGAACACTATATATTTGTATGTTCACATCATTTTTGGTGTGAACTGATATATGAATCAATGAGCACTTGAAGCTATTGCCTAACTTCAAGTCAATTAGTTAACAAAGCAGAACAGAGTACAGAGGTTATCAGATTAAGCAAAATCAGAGAAGGCTATTGAGCAGATTTAGAGCAGAGATTCATTACAGTTAAGGTGATATTTTATGAGCACTTATAGATCTATTTTAGACAATTGAGTTGTCAACTAGCAGATAATTTCCTATTGCTTTCTGACAATTGCAATAGAGTTTTGGATAAATCTCTTTACCAAGTAGACTTAATAGTCTTATGTAAATCTCTTAACCAAGTGCACACTTCATTAGTGTTGGTAAAATCTTGTAACTAAGTATATCTATCTAATCTAACATATTATTCCTAACAGGGTAAGATCACCAGAAGTGATCAAAACTTTATCCCTAACAGGAAAACCTTTTCTGTCTATAGTAGTGAAGAATTTGTGGGTGTCATCCCCACAGCAGTTTTTACCTTCTAACAAGGGTTTCTGCGTTACCAAAATACTTGTGTTATGTGATTGTCATATTGATTTCATATTGTTTACTTACATAAGTTAAATGGATGATTGATTCATGCAATTAGATTCTAGTTATTTTGCTTAGTTATCACTGTTTACAGTTATAGATTTGAAAGGTTCACAAGTGAATTTTTTGAAGGCACTGATTCACCCCTCCCCTCTTAGTACCTATCTCTCCTAATTCCAAGAGGAAATATGAGAAAGGGAAAGGGAAAATGTCTGGTTATGAAGTAGGTGATACCCCTGTTCATCCCGCAGCCACATCTGCTCCGATAAAATCCAATCTACAGAAACACTTTGCAATGTCAGAACAAACCCCAATATGGTGTAGTGTCTATTTGAATTCAAGGAAAAAGACAAAGAACCCACCTAAGATGGCTAGCTTAAGTCACAAAGTTCATCTTGGGGAACCTATGGATATGAACCCACAAGAAAAGAATCCAACCATGAAATATGATGATGTGATGAAGGAACTTGTAGCCTCAGTAAAAAAAGAAACAACAAAAATGGATGTTTCTGATATCTCTTAATCACATCCAAGGAATATGCAAATAGATGATGTTTTAGCAGCATCTGCGCCAGTTCAACAAAAAGATCATAAGGCAGAACTAGAACATCCTATTCCACAGGAAAATCGAGACCAGGTAACAATACATTCTTTTTCCTTGGATTATTTTTAGAAAATTCAATATGAAAGGGCAATATGGGAAATAGAAAGGGACAGGGTTAAAAAAGGAAATAGGGTAGAAGAAACAAGAAATCACACTCTTAAAGGATAAGGTGGATTCAATTGTTAAGTTGGTTCCTAAGATCATAGAATGTTGACCACCACCTATGGTGTATGCTTTGTGCCTAAGGGAACAATTTTTACTATTTCAATTTATGAGAATTATAAAAGATTTGAGTCATAACATAGATACCCCTCAATCCTTTATGGTTGCATATGAGATGTCACCTGACTTCATAAAGAACCTGCTTTGTGAACTATATCTGCACCATTATGTTATTCCATCAAACACAGAATGGAACCCCCTGTTATTTATGGGAGACATACATTTGTCCTCACTACTTTTTTGGGTCAACAATGAAATCTATTACTAGTTGGAAATTGTCTACGATTTTAATGATTCCACACACAAAAGGAGGATACTAGCAAATAGAGATTAGGTACATACATAATTTGAAAGGTTGTCCTTGGCTGATGGGAATAGAGCTACAAATGGATTACATCAGATGTGGGCCAGATTGACTATGTTTTTGAAAAAGGTAGAGCCACACAATGTCATCAATTTTAGAGCTGCCATGTAAAGGGTCCATTGGTACATAGAATTGGGTTGACAAATGAGACTAGAATGATGGATGCCTCTCACATTTCAGCCTCCTGTACCCCTATGGCCACTATACCATTGTGTCGATGATGAGCTAGATGAGGATTTAGAACTAAGTTGGTGTGTTAGGGTGGATAGAAGGAACATATTCTACTGGAGGTTGTGTAGTTCGATGATCGGGAAAACATAGGAAGGTGACTTCAGGGTGCTAGAAAAGATTAAAAACTCTTCAGTGCCTAAGGACAGGCCCTAGTTTTTGTAGGGGGAAAAATAATGAGGCATATTAATGCCATACTTTAGGATACCCTAGGATGATAACAACTAGACCTTTTTCTCTATTTTGATACATTTACCTTAAGAATTCTATGTTTTTCTGCTACTATATGGCATGCTACCATCAGATATTTAACTTTGTTTAAACGTACTTAAATATGCTATGCTTGGATGAATTACTATATTTCTTGTTCTGAAAGATACGGTTGTGTTTCAAATGAGTAGAGTAGTTGTTTGAATATGAATGATTATGCGTGTTCTGATAATTATTGTCATAAATGTCTTATCCTAACCCTTGAAGGCATAGCGCATTGGAGTAGAGAATGTTGTTTTGACCAAGTATGGTGCATTCATTCATGGAGTGTTCAACCCAGTCTTCTTGCAACTTCCAATGGAGAAGAATTCATTGTAGTGCTAGTTGAAGGTTTCTAAAGAACAAGGTGGAAGTTCTAGTGAAGAGCAAGGCAGCGTGTTAAATTTCCTGAGAAGATCTAGGAGTGAGTGGGAAGTTAGATTTGCTGTCACGGCAACTCTTTCCTCTATTTTGGATTTAATCTATTTTATTCTTAAAAGCTTTCCTTCTTTCTAGTTGGTGGTGTTGTAATAAATATCCACCTATTTTTTTGGTGCAATTAGGGAAGTAGTTATGAGTTTTTCTTTAAAAAAAGCCTTTGTCAAGTTTATGATAGAAGTAGTTTGTTTTCAGTTGATCTCACTATTTTATGGAATTTCTATAATTTTTCATTCAATCAATAAATAAATGAAGTATTGATATTCAGTTGAGCATAATTGTGATTTAGGATACTCATCCAAGGGGGGCCACTTGGTGATAAATCCACGGTTAGATAGATTAATACTAGCTAGAATCATTTCCTGCATTTTTGCTATTTCAGTGCCAAGCGTTGAACTGCTCGTGCAGCCAAAGCTAGGGATTGGCTAACGCCTCCTGTAGCTAAAGTCATGGAATAGCATAAATACTATGGCATAGTTCATAAGCATCTTCATTTTTTGGTAGCAGTTATACTTTTTTAGTTTTCATTTCAGGACTTACTTTCCTGCAACTTCAGTTAAGCATTACTTTAGCATTCATTTCCTACAATCATAGCATAGTTTCCCTTTAGCATTTCTTTCCTGCAGCAATGATAAAATGTAGGCTGAGTGATACCTAGTGCATATACTTTGCTAGCCCATTTCAAGTAATACATTCCTAGTTTGACATACTAAATGAATTTCTATGAAGAGGATAAGCTGCTCGGTTGGATATCCAATCCCTGAGTCTAGAATTATACTTAGTTTCTGAGCCTTTATTGGAAGTGATCATTTTTGGCACTGTTGCTAGGGATGGTGCCGAACCAAGTCCTCACTAAGCCATTCTTAGAATTTTTTTCATTCCCAGCTTTCATTAGTATACATTACTTTTAGAGGAACTCTACAAATCTCATCACTCCCTACTACCTATATGCATAACTGAAGAAGAGACGATAGAGGATGGTACTTGCCAAACCAATCCAATCATCCATTTGAGGAAGAGAGTTCATTTGTTTATGCCACCATTGACCTCCCTAAAACTACATCATCCTCCTCATCGTCTAAAGAAGAACAGTTTGGTTCTTTTGAAGAGTAACCTGAAATTAACGCATTTGCAGGAGTCTTCTCTCATTTTAGAACCCATTTTCCTAAAAATCCTATCAGAAAAGAAAACTCCTTACAATTGGTCATATACCAACCTCTTCATCATCCACCACCTCCGTGACCTATAAATCCTACCAGGACGGTGAATCCCCCCGCATTTCCATTCCCTATTACTAACCAACGAGACAATAACAACCTTAAAAACATACCTTCTTCTGCCCTGCCAAAATTCTACGGTCTAGTAACAGAAGACCTAGATACCTTTCTCTTTGAGTTTGATATTCTATGTAGAATTTATGACTACACCACTTACTCTCACAAGCTCAAACTCTTTCCTATCACTCTTAAGGATTCTGCTTTGCATTGGTTTATGGGCCTAGGATGGGATTTTGTCCATGATTGGGTAGGAATGGAGGAAGCATTCTTAACCAAATATAAGGAGTATTGTTGAGGAACTGATATGCGAGGAGAAGACATAAATAAATCTAGTTGGGATGTGAATAAGGTGAAATAGTGTCCACCTTAAAATGTATGGGGGAAATATGAGATCTACTTCTAAATACAAATTTCCAAAGGAAAGATCCAAATTGATCAACCAAAAGGTTAATACACAATTGAATCAATCTATGGAGAATATGAAAGAGGAAGAAAACCTTATATTTCCCTATAGAGGAGATGTGCTTGAAATATGAAATAATTGAAAGGGAAGTACTAACCTCAAAATAGGGAAAATCTGGAAAATGTTGATTTTTGATGTCTGTGTGCAATTTCAGGCAATTCTGCAACATGTTTTGGACTAGAAATGCTAAGATGAAGAAAACCCAGAAAACTTTTATCTTTTTGACAACAAGTAGTCTTTGACCCCGATAAAAGGTCAAAGGCTACATTAATATTTTGAAGGTCAACTTTGACTTTGTTTGCAGATCTCAGAAGTTCACTGAAAAGGGTATCCAAATCCAATCTCAAATCCATAGTTCCACGCCTGTACCTACAAGAAAAAGAGGGTTTTTGTTGTTTGTTTGAGGGGTTTGCCTTGGTCAAACCCTGATTTGGAATCAACCTTAATATTGAGATTGAAATGAGAATGCTAGCAAGTAGTAGAAGTAGATCTAACAATGAAGCTATGCAATTTGATAGATATGCAATTGTATTTCAAATGTAAACAAATATATTGATATGAAAGCTTGAACATGACAATAGCAAATGTAAATAAAAACTATGAAAGTAAATGTAAAACCTCCATGTTTGTATACTTGGAATCCACCTTGATAGAAGAATGAATGGATCTAGAAGATTAACAAATGATCTTGAAGGAAGATCACACCATCATGATGGCTAGATCTAGGGTTTTGAATGATGAATCTTGCATGTTTGAACCAAATCCCTTCAAAGGCTTGAATGCTTGAATCCTTAATCTTCAATGGAGAACTTGAATGGAGAAGAGGGCTTGAATATTCCTTGAAAATGCTTGATGAAATTCTTTCTTGATCTTGCTTGAGAACTTGAGTGCTTGATGGCAAGAGGAGATGATCTCATAAAATTTGATGGATGAAAATGAGAGAGGAAGGCTTCCTTTTATAGTGATCTAGGGCACAAACCTCTAGATAAGGCCGACATTGGGGAATTAAATCTCAATTAACCTTAACCTCTAGAAATAGACCCATATTAAATGCAATTTAAGGATTTACCATTCCTAAACCCGAAATGGCTGACCCGGAAGTGGGAAAACAAATATTTTTGAAATCTGACACCTAGAAATCATGGGAGTCTGAAATTTAAAATCTGGGTCAAGGATGAGTTAGACCCCACCCTAGGTCAAGGTCGAGGTTGTCCCTAACCTAGGTTAGGGTTGAGGTTGACTTTGACCCTCAAGGTTGACTTTGACCTTGAGGTTAGAAACCTCAGGACCTCAGTCCATAATGCCAAGAAATACAAAAATAAAGTGAAATCAGGTGCAGAGAGAAGAAAAATAGGGGGGAGAAATCCAGATTCAAGAAAAGACTTGATCAAGGTGCTTGACATGACCCTAGACCACTCACTCGGAGGGCTAAATGCTCTTAACATGGAAGTGCTTCCATTTTAAGATGATACATTAAGCCCCCACTTTAGCAAGAGTATGGACTCAATGCAAACTCTTGGTAAAGGGGAAGAGAGAAGAGATGCCAGTGGATTCGAAACAAGATAGAATGACACTTAGCTAGGGACACAAGCCCCTAGGCTAAGGATTCTAACTCAACATACATGCACGAGGGTGTGAAAACAAAAAGGAAAAAGACACAAAAGAGGGGTTAGTACTAAAACAAACCCAAATCAACTAGCACAAGAAACCTTGCTAAGAAACGTTTCTCATACTAATATCATATTTGGAAAGCTATCATAAAAGCATAAATGATTACATAAGAAAGACAAGAGCAACACTATAAATAACATAGCTTCACGATCCTTTCGTACTAGCATGAAAGTGAAAAGAGAGAAAGGGAAAAGAGTGATTACCTCACCTAGTAAGATGCCCACCTTACCATGAATCACCCTGGAGGGAGAACCCAATAGGTTCACCCATAAATAGTGCTTGCAATTGTAATGCATCTTCTGACAGCTTCTGGAATACCCATAGATCCACCTTCTTGTATCACTATGAATATGAAAATGTGTGTCTCCTCAGGATTTAGCAACTTATGTGCGTTACCTTTGGAAGATTTAGCATATTTGAAATGTGTCTCTTTTTAGGATTTAGAAACTTATGTGTGTTACCTTCCAAGATTTAGCATATTGAAAATTTTGAAAAATGCATGTCTCCTCAGGATTTAGCAACTTATGTGCATTACCTTCAAAAGATTTAGCATATAAATGCATGTCTTTTCAGAATTTAGCAACTTATGTGCGTTACCTTCCAAGATTTAGCATATAGATGCGTGTCTTTTCAGGATTTAGCAACTGATATGTGTTACCTTCCAAGATTTAGCATGTAAAAATAAAAACTATAGTTCAAGGGAGACCTTATATATGCCCCCCTCCTTATCGTGGCAGTCTACTAGACAGGATAAGGAAGAGGAAGAGGATACCTACTTCACAATGCAAGGAGATATCCTATTTACAACAATGTATACCATATTCTTAGCCAGGGATAGTGACCCCAACATCCAAGAGTATAGATAATCATGAAAAGAATATGTCAGTCATGGAAAAAGGATCCTCAAATAAAAAGATCTTATCAACAAGACCCCCACCAAAGAGAAGTTCTTTAGATAAAATATCATCTTTCAAAAGGTGAGAACAAAGATTCAATCACCAATCCCCCTACAAAAAAGAGGAAAAGGAATCTTTGGAATAAAGGAAACAAATCTAACACCAAAGAAAGGGTGAGAGTTTATAAAGAACATAATTTTCAACATAGAGAAGTGATGACTTAGGACAACAAATTCTCATGTAAAAATGTTATCCATAGTCAAATCATCTGTCAATATGATGAAATAATATTGCAATATAAACAAATACCACTAAGCTAAGGAAAGCAATTCCCTAGACAAAGAGAAAGAAGGAAGAACCTTTCCCCCCAAGGATAGAGACAAGGGATACCATTACAAAACAAATTTTTAAGAAAAGATATCTTGAATAAGCATAATGTAAAACCATAGAAAAATGGGAGAGCAAGAATACCAATTAAGCTCAAGACATAATATATGCTAAAAGCCTAATGGATCCTAGGAGACTGGATGAAAATACACCTCTTGCCCCCCAGTCTAGAGACAAGAGGGGAAGAAAATATACATTATTTCAGAAGGAGGGGAATCCCCTATATCAAAATTATGAAGGAATTGTAAAATTTCACGAGAGTGAGATATAATTCCTAAAGAAGCTCTTTCTCTAACATATAACTTGAAATGTTTACAATCAGTAAGTAAATGCATATTGCTATAATGAAAAGGACATTTATATTTGTATAAAGAATCTATCGGCATAGGTCTAAAGATTTATGTTTTGTAATTCATTAGTTCAATATATACCTTCTTAGCCACTTCTTGATGAGTATTAGGGTTATCTAAGATAGGTGTGGGGAGAAGAATGTGAAGAGGAGGACAATGTTTAACATCACCTACCTTGACTTGAGATTTTGAACAACCAACACCATATATATCTAGTTTAGGGGGTATATGAACTGGAAACCTAATACCATGCTCATTAACTCCAAGCCCTAAACCTTTATAACCTTGTTTAGTCACCATATTATATCCGGTAGTATACATATTATGTAAAGCTTCTATAGGAGATGATTTTTTATCATGTTCATGAGTAAAGGTTGTATAAGGTGGAATAATAGGTTTTGAAGAATTTTCTTTACCCTTTCCTTTAATATCATCATGAATCAGAGGAGAAGGTAAATCAAAGAAATCTTGCACATCTACATCCTGAGCTATAGCTTGAATCCCATCATAAGTATGGGAAGAGCAAGGATGAACAGATGGAGAATCAAGCATCGGATTAGGATTAGGATCAGGATTGATAGGATTAGGATTAGGAGATGGTGTATCATCTACCAAATTCTTCACATAATCCAAAAGAGTAATAAGGCTACCACATAAATCTTTAATGAAAATTTTGAATGTAGGAAGTCTAGTGTTGGTCAACTTCATAAAAGCATAGGCAAGAGCAAAATGAAGGGTCATCAATGTAAGGAAGTAAATAATACTCTCATAAAAATCATAAGTATTGTAAAGAGATGCTAAAAGAAGGGTAATAAGGAACATGACCACACACCAAAGCATCTTAACAATCTCCATAGTAAAATGAAATGCAAGAAATGTTTTTATATTTTATTGAATATGTAGATTTTTTTGTATTTTTGAATTTAAAATGCAAGAGCATAAACTAGATGCGAGAAATGATAAAATCTAACACAATAAGGCATCTAATTACACAAAAGAAAGGAGATTAGGTATGTCGAGTTCACCAAAATGAATAATGAAGGTGAACACACAAGGGAAAACAAAGGAAGATCTAAAATAATAGAGCATCTAAATCCACAAAAGAAAGGAGGGTAAGTGTGTCGGGTTCACCAAAATGAATAAGGTGAAATAGTGTCCACCTTAAAATTTATGGGGGAAATATGAGATCTACTTCTAAATCCAAATTTCCAAAGGAAAGATCCAAATTGATCAACCAAAAGGTTAATGCACAATTAAATCAATCTATGGAGAATATGAAAGAGGAAGAAAACCTTATATTTCCCTATAGAGGAGATGTGCTTGAAATCTGAAATAATTGAAAGGGTAGTACTAACCTCAAAATAGGACAAATCTAGAAAATGTTGATTTCTGATGTCTGTGTGCAGTTTCAGTCAATTTTGCAACTTGTTTCAGACTGGAAATGCCAAGATGAAGAAAACCCAAAAAAATTCTATCTTTTTGACAGCATGTAGTCTTTGACCTTGATAAAAGGTCAAAGGCTACATTAATATTCTAAAGGTCAACTTTGACTTTGTTCATAGATCTTAGAAGTTCATCGAAAAAGGTATCCAAATCCAATCTCAGATCTGTAGTTTTGCACCTGTACCTACAAGAAAAAGAGGGTTTTTGTTGTTTGTTTGAGGGGTTTACCTTGGTCAAACCCCAGTTTGGAATCAACCTTAATATTGAAATTGAAATGAGAATGCTATCAAGTAGTAGAAGTAGATCTAACAATGACGCTATGCAATTCAATAGATATGCAATTGTATTTCAAATGTAAATGAATATATTGATATGAAAGCTTGAACATGACAATAGCAAATATAAATCAAAACTATGAAAGTAAATGCAAAACCTCCATATTTGTATGCTTGGAATCCACCTTGATAGAAGAATGAATGGATCTAGAAGATGAACAAAGGATCTTGAAGGAAGATCACACCATCATGATGGCTAAATCTAGGGTTTTGAATGATCAATCTTGCATGTTTGAACCAAATCTCTTCAAAGGATTGAATGCTTGAATCCTTGATCTTCAATAGAGAAATTGAATGGAGAAGAGGGCTTGAATGCTTCCTTGAAAATGCTTGATGAAATTATTTCTTGATCTTGCTTGAGAACTTGAGTGCTTGACGGCAAGAGAAGATGATCTCATAAAACTTGATGGATGAAAATGAGAGAGGAAGGCTTCCTTTTATAGTGATCTAGGGCACAAACCTCTAGAGAAGGCTGACATTGGGGAATTAAATCCCAATTAACCTTAACCCCTAGAAATGGACCCATATTAAATGCAATTTAAGGATTTACCATTCTGAAACCCGAAATGGCCAACTCAAAAGTGGGAAAACAAATATTTCTGAAACCTAACACCTAGAAATCATGGGAGTTTGAAATTTGAAATTTGGGTCAAGGATGAGGTAGACCCTACACTAGGTCAAGGTCAAGGTCATCCCTAACCTAGGTCAAGGTCAAGGTCACGTTTGACCCTAAAGGTCAACTTTGACCTTAAGGTCAGAAACCTTAGGACCTCATTCCATAATGCCAGGAAATGCAGAAATAAAGTGAAATCAAGTGCAGAGAGAAGCAGAACGGGGGGGAGAAAGCCAAATTCAAGCAAAGACCTGATCAAGGTGTTTGAAATGACCCCAAACTACTCACTCAAAGGGACAAACACTCTTAACATGGAAGTGCTTCTATTTTAAGATGATATAGGATGACATAATGTAGATATGCCTCAAGTACTCAAGAGCTACTAGTAAGAGAGGAAGAGGATACAAAGCCACAATAGGAAGGACAAATGACACAGGTGCTTCCAGATCAAAGATAACCCATCTCTTATTTGACTTTAAATAGGATATCATCAATAATATGGGCATGCAACTAGATACCTTACAAGCCAAAAAGAAGCATGAGGAAGCCGAGGCCATGTTGGCAGAATTCTGTCCACACTGTCAAAAAAAGAAGAGAGATTGCCGGTGTAAGATGGTTACAAATATGGAAACTACCTAGATGCCAACTGACTATAAGCCTATAGAACCAGTGGATGACCAACTATTCTTCATTGCTCAGCGATGACCATGTGTACAAAGACAAGGTATGCCTCAAGACGCACTTACATTCAACAATCAATTTTATAACAATCAATGGAAACCTTCTATGAATTACCAAAATCCCCCATGGAATAACTATCAGAATCAATGGCAAAATTTCCCTAATCAACAGTGGCAAAACCCTTAGGGGAATTGGAAAAAACCTCAGAGGGCATGGTAACCACCACAGGGTAATTGGAAATCAAATCCCCAGTGGCGAGGAGGCCAGAAATGGCCAAATCAGTCCCAAGGATATCTGAACCCACCTCTTCAAGAACTATAGCAGCAATCACTCTTACCACAACCACCTACTAATAATCAACCTCCAAAACTGACCCAATTTCCTACACAACCACAACCAAACCCAAACAAAAAGTCTCCCACACCTTAGCAAAATGTGTATACTACTGATCAAATGTAGTATCCCATGCAGTATCCTACTTATGCTATCACCCTTGATGATATACACCTTGAGTCTAGGACTACTATTCCTGCTCCTAAACATCCAATCATAACTAAGGTGCTGCAAGAGGAGCCTATAAAAACCAAAATCACTATTCCTTTACCAATAACACAACCTCTAGCAAATAAAATCCACCCTACCGAACCACCTTTCCCATAAAGGTTGCAGCCCAACAACCCTAAGCCTACTGGGGAAACTGAATTCAACATCCTTGATCAGTTGAAGAATGTCAATGTCCACATACCTTTATTTCAAGAAATTAAGGATGTTCCCACATACAACAAAGCCATCAAAGAAGTCTACTTTAAGAAGCCTAGTCACAAGAAAAGAGATCCTCAAATGGTGTATGTGTTAGGTAAGCTAGTTGACATTATGTTAGGAAAGCTTACCATCCCAAAATATTCTAACCCAGGCAACCCTATTGTTGAAGTCATAATTAATGGGACAACCATTAAAAATGTATTGATAGATCTTGGAGCTGCTATAAATGTAATGACTAGGGATATAATGCAACAACTTGGCATACACAACCTCTGAACCACTCCTACCATCTTGCAGCTTCTAGATAGTTCCACCAAAAAACTTGATGGAATGATTGAAGATATAGTTGTTGACCTAGAAACCTAGTCATACCCAATAGATTTCAAGATCTTGTCACCAAAGGCTACCTTAGGAGGATACCCAATTATACCTGGTAGGCCTTGGATAGAAACTATTGATGCTCACATAGGTTGTTTTTTAGGGGATATGACCATCTCTGATGGCTAGCATACCAAGACTCTCATCTTATATCCCCCTACTCAACCCCAAATGGACTTAGCCTCACCAATATGGCCTGACATAGGAGAAGAAGTCGAGGTTATCAATTCAGTATCAAAGTTAATGATGATAAAAAGAGACCCATTTCTACAGCTTCAGAATGAAGACAAGGTGATCACCAATATCCTACAAAACTAGTATGGAACAAACTAGATTCTCTAGGTTGTTCTTCCAACAACTGCTCTCTGCAAGTTTTGAGCCCAAACTGCAAATGGTCCTCTCCTACATTCAAAGAAATCTACCATAAATTGCTTCCCCATGAGATACAAGTACCCTCATTTATAGATGCATCCATGATAGAGTTGACTAAGTAGATAGAAGTATCTCCTAGCCACTACCTATACATTAACAACAAACTAACCAACCTGCAGCAAACATCTCTGACTGAAATGTTGAAGGCACATACTAAAGAATTTGCTTGGGACTATTCTAACATGAAAGGCTTGGACCCAAAATTATGCACTCATAGGATATATCTAAAATAAGACAAACCTCCAGTAAGGCAATTTCAAAGATGAGTGAACCCAGCATTACGAGAAATTGTTAAAACATAATTGCAAAAGCTCCTCAATGTTGGATTCATTTACCCCATATTCAATATTCAATGGGTTTCTCCATTAGTAATTGTACCAAAAAAAGGAGGCAAATGGTGTGTGTGTGTGGACTATAGGGAGCTCAGTAATGTAACTAAAAAGGATGACTTCCCTCTTCCATTCATTGACCAAGTATTGGACTCCTTAGCAGGCAAAAAATATTTTTCCTTCCTAGATGGGTATAGTGGGTACAATCAAATCTGAATCCTTCCAGAGCATCAGGAAAAGACAACTTTCACTTTCCCTTGGGGGACTTTTTCTTATTTAGTTCTTCCATTTGGTCTTTTTAATCCTCCAGCAACCTTTTAAAGAGAAGTTATCATCATCTTTGCTGACATCTCTCATGACTTTATGGAGATCTATATGGATGATTTCACAACATATGGTGAAACTAATGAGGAAGCTTTAAACAACTTAGACAAGGTCCTGAAGAGATGTAAAGAACATAATCTATCTCTTAATAGCGAGAAATGCTTCATGATGATGCAAGAGGGGATAGTACTTGGCCACTATATATCTACAGTAGGGATCCAAGTGGATCTAGCCAAAATTGAAGTCATTCAAAACCTTCCTACACCAACCAAGAAAAAATATGTCTAAAGTTTTCTTAGACATGCAGGCTATTACCGAAGGTTCATAAAAGATTTCTTTAAAATGGTCAATCCTCTTCACTCTCTTCTTACTAAATATTTAGAATTTACTTTGACCCCAACCTGTGAAGAGGCCTTCTTGCAGCTAAAATCGGTCCTTACAATAGCCCTAGTCCTACAAGGACCAAATTGGGAACTTCCATTCCATATACATACTAACGCTTCAGATCATGACATAGGAGTCATGCTTGGTCAAAGAGATGACACTGTAGAGCATGTTATATACTTCATTAGCAATAATTTCCAAGGAGCTGAATTGAATTATATGGTCATAGAAAAGGAGCTTTTGGTAGTCATTTATGCCCTCAATAAATTATTCCACTACATAACAAGGTATCAAATTTTTGTGCACACTAACCATGCAGCCATTAAATACCTTGCTAATAATCCTACAATCATAGGATGACTAGCTAGATGGCTTCTATTATTATAGGAATTTGATATCACCATAGTGGACAAGCCAGGTAAATCTAACGTGGTTGTAGATTTCCTCTCATGACTGCAGAACAAGGATGAGCCACAACTCATTGATGATAGCTTCCCTGATGATCATCTATTCTCTATTTCAGCCAAAACTCCTTGGTATGTAGATATTTCCAATTACTTGGTCTCTCAAAGGTACCCCCCTATTTCTCACCAAAGGAAAAGAGACTCCTCATAGAAAAAAACTTTCAATTTTTCATGGATTGTTGATTGTCTATTCTATAATGGACCTAACCAAATATTCAAAAGATGTGTAAGGGAGGATGAAACTTCAGACATCCTCCATGCATGTCATAATGAGACTTATGAAGGGCATTTTGCAGCCAAGAGAACAACCATGAAGATACTAAACATGAGGTATTATTGGCCAACCCTCCATAGAGATGTTGTCAACTATACAAGAAAATGCGACTGATGCCAAAGGATGGTATGACCAACAAAATCTGATGAAATGCCTCTTTTTCCATAGGTGGTAGTCACTCCATTTGATAAATGGGGATTAGATTTTGTAGGACCCATTACTCCATCCTCAAATGACAACTCCTCCATTCTTGTATGTACTAATTATTTAATTAAATGGGTGGAGGTAGGTGCTATGAAACAAGCTTGAGATAACAAGGTCGCTGAATTTCTATATGAAGAAATCTTCACAAGATATGGTGTCCCAAGAGAATTGGTTACTGATCAGGGTGGTCAATTCACCTCAACATTGATTACTACACTTATGAATGAATATAGCATTCACCATAGGACCTCAAGTCCATATCAGCCACAGGTGAATGGGCAAGTTGAGGTTACAAATAGGGAAATAGAGGCCATTTTGACCAAAACTATGTAACTACATAAAAAAGACTAGAGCACAAGGTTACAAGAAGTTTGGGCATATAGGACAACCTAGAAAACCACAACTACTTTCACACCATTTGAGATGGTTTATGGAAAACATGTTGTAATGCCAATAGAAATTGAGCATAAAACATTGAGAACAACATTATAGTAGAACATTGATCTTCCAGCAGCACAATGCGACAATGTCATGTAGCTCAACCAACTGGATGAAATGAGAAAGGTAGCGTTACAACACACAAAGATGATCCAGATACAACACAAAAGGTGGCATGACTCACATATCCTAAACAAATGATTTACTCCTAGTGACTAAGCCCTCCTATATGATTCTTGCTATCAAGAAACCCAAGGTAAGCTCACTACCTAATGGTTAGGTCCCTATGAAATCAAAAATGTCTATGCTAATGGTACAGTTTAGTTATCAACCATCGACCCAATATGTTTCAAGTTATTGGTCAATGGGAATAGACTCCATCTATACCACAAACCACAAACAAAGGTTGAGTTCCTGTGGTAGTTTGAGATTTCTCCTTCCATAGCTGAACCTCCTATAGCAATCACGATCCTGCAACCGATGAACACTCCACACATTTTGAACCTCCTCCAGCTGAAGGTTTTCAACTAGTAGATGGACCTCCTCCTCTGGGTGATTTTCCTATAGCCAGCTACAAATTTCAATCATCACTTTAATTCTGCATGATTGCATCCATAATAAATTTTTCATTTCCCACAAAAATATTCTATTCCATAATAAATATTCCATCCCATCACCTTTTTCTTCACCATTTATTCATCTGCCACGTCTTTTCCACCCCATACTTCTCTTTGCTTGATGCATGCCATCATATCTTTTCAGATATTTGCATTTATGGACCTTTCACATTAGGTACATGATCATCTATTCTTTCACATACTCTGTACTTATTTAAACATAATTATATTTTATGCTTCATTTAATTTAGTAATTGTTTCCAAGCATTGCTATACTTTTCAACCAAACATGTGAGGACACCTGCGTCCTTTTCATAGGGGGTTGTATGATGGTATGAGATAAACAAATTTGGCCAAGATTTTGATTTAATTGTCATTATTAGCACACAAGCTTCAAGTTTGATCATTAATCAACCAGCCTTAGATTTCATCCTTTTTAAAACCCTTGAAAACCAAAGCCAGCTTTGATTTTCACATATTCTCTGATATTTTCACTTCCATACTTACCAAACAAGTAGCAAGCAACCCTGAATTAGTGCAGAGTGGGAAGTTTAGAATTTAGGAGAAATTGTGAAAAGGAGTGAAGTCAAGAACAAGGGTTGCAAAGATTTTTAGTGAACAAGTATGGGTGGGCAACCTATTCGGTCGGAACCAGCTAGTCACACATCATTGTTACAAGATAAGACTAGTGTTCATGAATTAAATCATGTGGGTTGGCTCAGTTATTTTATTAGATTAAATTTTCATCACAAAGCTATTGCAGTAGAATTCTTGTGTACATTCAGCAAAGGCATGGTATATGTGAAAGATTTGTGAGTTGAAGCTTCAGAAGTACAAATAGCAGAAGTCTCTGGACTTCCTGCTAGAGGAGAACCTTTTCCACATGGTCATGATGCTCACTCAGCTAGAGCTAAATTATCCCTACCTATAGACACTGCACTAGATAGTAGCAAGCAAGGTACTAAAATAATCTCTCTTCCATATGATTACCCTCAGTTCACTATTCATATTATCAGATACATTACTTGTGAAGAAAGGTTTTCTTTTCTGCATGCTGTGCATTTTAAACTTTTGAGCCCTTTACGACATGGACAGTTAGTTAACATTCCAAATGTCCTCCACTACCTATTGAATTTGAGTTCTGAAGATGTGAGGAAGGGTAGGAAAAATGTTGTTACCCATCATGGGTTAATAAAATTACTAGTAGAGAAATCCCTATGTGATAATTCTCCTATGACATGGGATGAATTTCTTGCTACCCCTCATGTCCAATTAAATAGAGATAGACCCATTCCTATTGGGCCACATCCTGAGTGTCATGAAGCATAGGAAAATCTTCCTGCTGAAACCATTCTAGAGAGAGCTCAGGAAAACCCTCCTCTACAACAAGAAGACATAACAGTAGAATCTCAAAACCCTAATTTGGGGGGTGAAGACATTAGGGGATCTAAAGAAACTCATAGTTCACAAGAAGCCAAGAAAGATGAGAAAGGGAAAGGGAAAATTTCTAGTTATGAAGCAGGTGATACCCCTATTCATTTTGTAGCCACATCTGCCTTGATAAAATCCAATCTGTAGAAATGCTCTGCAATGTCAAAAGAAACCCCAGTACAACATAGTGTTCATTTGAATTCAAGGAAAAAGACAAATAACCAAATTGAGATGGCTGGCTTAAATCACAAAGTTCCTCTTGGGGAACCTATGGATATGGACCCACAAGAAAAGATTCCAACCATGAAAGGTGATGATGTGATGAAGGAACCTCCAGCCTCAGTACCAAAAGAAACAACAGAAATGGATGTTTCTAATGTCTCTTCATCCCATCTAGGGAATATGCAAACAGATGATGTTTCAGTAGCATCTATGCCAGCTCAACAAAAAGATCATAAGGCAGAACTAGAACACCCTATTCCATAGGAAAATTGAGACCAGGTAACAACACATTCTTTGTCCTTGGATTATTTTCAGCAAATTCAGTATGAAAGGGAAATATGGGAAATAGAAAGGGATAGGTTAAAAAAGGAAATAGGGTAGCAGAAACAAGAAATCACACTCTTACAGGATAAGGTGGATTCAATTTTTAAGTTGGTTCCTAAGATCATATAATGCCAACCACCACCTAGGGTGTATGCTGTGTGCCTAAGGGAACAATTTTTACTATTTCAATTTATGAGAATTATCAAAGATTTAAGTCCTGACATGAAAACCCCTCAATGCTTTATGGCTACATATGAGATGTCACCTGACTTCATAAAGAACCTTCTTTGTGAGTTGTATCTGCACCATTATGCCATTCCATCAAACATAGAATGGAGTCCCTTGTTATTTGTGGGAGACATACATTTATCCTCACTACTTTCTTGGGTCAACAATGAAATCTATTATGGGGAACAGTTAAATAGGTACAATGTATTTGAATGTAATATTTTACTTCCATTACGCTCTGAGAGAAAAACACCTAGATGCCTTTACTGTGACTGGTTGGAAATTGTCTATGGTTTTAATGATTCTACACACAAAAGGAGGATACTAGCAAATAGAGAGCAGGTACATACATAATTTGAAAGGTTGTCCTTGGCTAATGGGAATAGAGCTACAGATGGATTACAATAGAGGTTGGCCAAATTGACTATGTTTTTGAAAAAGGTAGAGCCACACACCATCATCAATTTTAGAGCTTCCATACAAAGGGTCCACTAGTACATAGAATTGGGTCGACAACCGAGACCAGAATGATGGATGCCTCTCACAGTCTAGCCTCCTGTACTCTTGTGGCCACTATACAATTGTGTGGATGATGAGTAGGATGAGGATTTAGAACTAAGTCGATGTGTTAGGGTGGAAAAAATGAATAGATTCTACTAGAGGGTGCACATTTTGATGATCGGGCAAACACAAGAAGGCGACTTCAGGGTGCTACAAAATATTAAAAACTCTTTAGTGCCTAAGGACATTCCCTAGTCTTCGTAGGGGGGAAAATAATGAGGCACATTAATGCCATACTTTAGGATACCCTAGGATGATAACACCTAGACCTTTTGCTCTATTTTGATACATTTACCTTAAGACTTCTATGTTTTTCTACTACTATATGGCATGTTGCCATCAGATATTTAACTTGGTTTATTAAACGTACTTAAATATGCTATGCTTGGATGAATTACTATATTTCTTATTTTGAAAGATGTGGTTGTGTTTCAAATGATTATAGTAGTTGTTTGAATATGAATGATTATGCGTGTTCTGATAATTACTATCATAAGTGTCTTATCCTAACCCTTGAAGGCATAGCGCATTGGAGTAGTGAATGTTGTTTTGACTAGGTATGGCACATTCATTCATGGAGTGTTCAACCCAGTCTTCTTGCAACTTCTAGTGGAAAAGCATTCAGTTCAGTGCCAGTTGAAGGTTTCTAAAGAACAAGGTGGTAGTTCCAGCAAAGAGAAAGGTGATGTGTTAAATTTCCTGAAAAGATCTAGGTGTGAGTGGGAAGTTAGATTTGTTGTCACGGCAACGCTTTCCTCCGTTCTAGATTTAATCTATTTTAGTCTTAAAAGATTTCCTTCTTTCTAGTTATTGGTGTTGTAATAAATATCCACCTATTTATGTGGCATAGTTAGGGAAGTAGTTAGGATTTTTTATTTAAATAAAGCCCCACTCCTATGTGAGCACAGGGGAGAGCATTGTCAAGTTTATGATAGAAACACTTTATTTTTAGTCAATCTCATTGCTTTATGGAATTTCTGTACTTTTTCATTCAATCAATAAATAAATGAAGTATTGATATTCAGTTGAGTATAATTGTGATTTAGGATACTCATCCAAGGGGGCCCACTTGGTGAGAAATCCATAGTTAGATTCATACTAGCTAGAATTATTTCCTACATTTCTATTATTTTAGTGCCAAGCGTTGAACTGCTCATGCAACCAAAGCTATGAATCAGCTAACGCCTCTTGTAGCCAAAGCCATGGAATAGAAGAAATACTATGGCATAGTTTGTAAGAGTCTTCATGTTTTGGTAGCATTTATACTTCTATAGTTTTCATTTCAATACTTACTTTCCTACAACTTCAGTTAAGCATTACTTTAGTATTCATTTCCTGCAATCATAGCATAGTTTCCCTTCAACATTTCTTTCATACAACAATGATAAAATGTATGGCTGAGTGATACCTGGTGCATATACTTTGCTGGCCCATTTCAAGTAATACATCCCTAATTTGACATACTAAATGAATTTCTATGAAGAAGATAAGCTTCTCGGTTAGATGTCCAAACCCCGAGTCTGAAATTATACCTAGTTTATAAGCCTTTATAGGAAGTGATCATTTTTGGTGCCATTGCTGAGGATGGTGCTAAACCGAGTGCTCACTAAGCCATTCTTATAATTTGTTTCATTCCCAGCTTTCATTAGAATACATTACTTTTAGAGGAACTCTACAAATCACATCACTCCCTACTACCCGTATGCATAACCCAAGATTTTGATTTAATTGTCATTATTAGCGCACAAGCATCAAGCCCGATCATTAATCCACTAGCCTTAGATTTTAGCCTTTTTAAAACCCCTAAAAACCAAATTCAGCTTTGATTTTCACATATTCTCTGATATTTTCACTTCCATACTTACCAAAAAGTAGCAATAAACCTTGAATCAGTGCAAAGTGGGAAGTTTAGAACTTAGGAGAAATTGTGAAAAGGAGTGAAGTCAAGAAAAAGGTTTGCAGAGATTTTTAGTGAACAAGTATGGGTGGGCAACCTATTCAGTCAGAACTAATTAGTCACACGTCATTGTTGGAAGATCAGGCTAGTGTTCTTGAATTCAATCGTGTGGGTTGACTCGGTTATTTTATCATATTAAATGGTCATGATGAAGCTATTGTAGTAGAATTCTTGTAGACATTCAGCAATGTCATGGCATATGTCAAAGGTTTGCGAGTTGAAGCTTTAGAAGTGCAAATAGTAGAAGTCTCTGGACTTCCTACTATAGGAGAACCTTTTCCACATGGTCATGACACCTGCTCAACCAGAGCTGAATTCTCCCTACCTACAGACACTACATTGGATAGTAACAAGCAAGGTACTAAAAGACTCTCTCTTCTAGGTGATTACCCCCAGTTTGATGTTCATATTATTAGATAAATTACTTGCGAAGGAAGGTTTTCTTTTCTACATGCTGTGCATTTTAAACTTTTGAGACATTTACGACATGGATGGTTAATTAACATTCCAAATGTCTATTAATCCTTGTTGAATTTGAGTTCTAAAGATGTGAGGAAGGCATAGGAAAAATGTTGTTACCCATCATGGGTTAATAAAATTACTAGTAGAGAAAGCCCTGCGTGATAATTCTCCTATGACATGAGATGAATTTCTTGTCGTCCCTCATGTCCAATTAAATAGAGATAGACCTGTTCCTGTAGGGCCACATCCTGAGCATCATGAAGTGTAGGAAAATCCTCATGTTGAAACCATTCCAAAGAGAGCTTAGGAAAACCCTCCTCTACAACAAGAAGATGTAACAATAGAAGCTCAAAACCCTAATTTTGGGGATGAAGACATTAGGGGCTTTGAAGAAACTCATAGTTCATAGGAAGCTAGGAAAGATGAGAAAGGGAAAGGGAAAATGTATGGTTATGAAGTAGGTGATACCCCTATTCATCCTGCAGCCATGTCTACCTCGATAAAATCTAATCCACAAAGACACTCTGCAATGTCAGAAGAAACCCTAGTAGGGTGTAGTGTCCATTTGAATTCAAGGAAAAAGATAAAGAACCTACCTGAGATGGTTAGATTAAGTCAAAAAGTTCCTGTTGGAGAGCCTATGGATATGGACTTACAAGAAAATGATCCAACCATGAAAGGTGATGATGTGATGAAGGAACTTGCAGCCTCAGTACCAAAAGAAATAGAAAAAATGGATGTTTCTAATGTCTCTTCATCCCATCCAGGGAATATGCAAAAAAATGATGTTTCAGTATCATCTACGCCAATTCAACAAAAAGATCATAAGGCAGAACTAGAACACCCTGTTCCATAGGAAAATTGAGACCAGGTAACAATACATTCTTTGTCCTCGGATTATTTTCAGCAAATTCAGTATGAAAGGGCAATATGGGAAATAGAAAGGGACATGTTAAAAAAGGAAATAGGGTAGCATAAACAAGAAAGCACACTTTTACAAGATAAGGTGGATTCAGTTGTTAAGTTGGTTCCTAAGATCATAGAATGCCAACCACCACCTAGGGTGTATGCTCTGTGCCTAAGGGAACAATTTTTACTATTTTAGTTTATGAGAATTATCAAAGATTTGAGTTCTGACATAGATACCCCTCAATCCTTTATGGCTGGATATGAGATGTCACCTGACTTCATAAATAACTTTCTATGTGAATTGTATCTACACCATTATGTCTTTCCATGAAACATAGAATGGAATCCCCTATTATTTGTGGGAGACATACATTTATCCTCACTAATTTCTTGCATCAACAATGAAATCTTCTATGGGGAATAGTTAAACAGGTACAGGGAATTTGAACATACTATTTCACTTCCATTACGCCCTGAGAGCAAAACACCTAGATGCCTTTACTGTGACTTGTTGGAAATTATCTACGGTTTTAATGATTCCACACACAGAAGGAGGATATTGGCAAATAGAGAGCAAGTACATATAGAATTTGAAAGGTTGTCCTTGGCTGATGAGAATAGAGCTATAGATGGATTACATCAGAGGTGGGCCAGATTGACTATGTTTTTGAAAAAGGAAGAGCCACATAGTGTCATCAATTTTAGAGCTGCCATGCAAAGGGTCCAGTGGTACATAGAATTAGGTTGATAGCTGAGACTAGAACAATGGATGTCTCTCACATTCTAGCCTCCTGTACTCCTATGGCCACTATAAAGTTGTGTGGATGATGAGCTGGATGAGGATTTAGAACTAATTTGGTGTGTTAGGATGGATGGAATGAATAGATTCTACTGGAGGGTGTGTAGTTTGATGATCGGGGAAACACAAGAAGGTGACTTCAGGGTGCTAGCAAAGATTAAAAACTCTTCAGTGCCATAGGACAAGCCCTAGTCTTCGTTGGGGGAAAAATGATGAGCCATATTAATGCCATACTTTAGGATACCCTAGGATGATAAAAGATAGACCTTTTTCTCTATTTTGATACATTTACCTTAAGAATTCTATGTTTTTCTGCTACTACATGGCATGCTGCCATCAGATATTTAACTTTGTTTAAACGTACTTAAATATGCTATGCTTTGATGAATTACTATATTTCTTGTTCTAAAAGATGAGGTTGTGTTTCAAATGAGTAGAGTAGTTGTTTGAATATGAATGATTATGTGTGTTATGATAATTACTATCATAAATGTCTTATCCTAACTCTTGAAGGAATAGCGCATTAGAGTAGTGAATGTGGTTTTGACTAGGTATGGTGCATTCATTCATGGAGTGTTCAACCTGGTTTTCCTACAACTTCCAGTGGAGAAGCATTCAGTGCAGTTCCAGTTGAAGGTTTTTAAAGAACAAGGTGGCAATTCCAGCGAAGAGCAAGGTAGCATGTTAAATTTCCTAAGAAGATCTAGGCATGAGTAGGAAGGTCAATTTGCTATCATGGCAACTCTTTCCTCCATTCTAGATTTAATCTATTTTAGTCTTAAAAGCTTTCCTTCTTTCTAGTTAGTGGTGTTGTAATAACAATCCACCTATTTCTATGGTGTAGTTAGCGAAGTAGTTAGGAGTTTTTCTTTAAATAAATCCCCACTCCTACGTGAGCATAGGGGAGAGCATTGTCAAGTTTATGATAGAAGCAGTTTGTTTTCAGTTGATCTCACTATTTTATGGAATTTATGTACTTTTTCATTTAATCAATAAATAAATGAAGTATTGATATCAGTTGAGTATAATTGTGATTTAGGATACTCATTCAAGGGGGCCCACTTGGTGAGAAATCCATAGTTAGATAGATTCATACTAGCTATAATCATTTCTTGCATTTTCACTATTTCAGTGCCAAGCGTTGAACTGCTCCTACAGCCAAAGTTGTGGATTGGCTAATGCCTCTTGTAGCCAAAGCCATGGAATAGCAGAAATACTATGGAATAGTTCATAAGAGTCTTCATGTTTTGGTAGTAGTTATACTTCTATAGTTTTCATTTCAGTACTTACTTTCTTGTAACTTTAGTTAAGCATTACTTTAGCATTCATTTCCTGCAATCGTAGCATAGTCTCCCTTCAGCATTTCTTTCCTGTAGCAATGATAAAATGTATGGCTGAGTGATACTTGGTGCATATACTTTTCTGGCCCATTTCAAGTAATACGTCCCTGGTCTGATATACTAAATGAATTTCTATGAAGAGGATAAGCTTCTCGGTTGTATGTCCAATCCTTGAGTCTAGAATTATACCTAGTTTCTAAGCCTTTATAGGAAGTGATCAATCCCATCCCCCCCATCCCACTCACCAACTCGTCATCCTCCCCCCTCCCATGCCTATCACCAATCCGCATCTTCAAGGTGTTCATTGATCTAGTGTATGCAACAAAGAGATAACTTACTATCCCGCATCCTAAGCTTCCTATGTATATTACTTGTATAGAGAAATCTTTTGCCTGCATCCTAAGCTTTGTATATATCTCTGTCAATGTTGACCTATCCCAATCCTTGAGCTTTTTTACATATCTATTGTATTTATCACTCATTTCTTTTGTACAATATCATCGAGTCCCATTATATATATCCTTGTTCATCCTACAAAACTATAATCAAATAGTTTGTCTCACCTAGCCATGTACTTCAACAAATTCCTTAGTCACTATCCTTGATTGTCCCATTCAATCAATCAGACAATCTCTTTTGGCAAAGGATGTCTCTTGGATTTATCACTTTGATTTTGGATTGTTTCTTTGGTTCTTGTTTATCTTTTCGAAGGCTTCTCATTGTTCCTCTCCTCAAGGTCACTGTGATCCTTTATATCATGGTGTGTTGCAAATGGGGAAAATATGATGATGCAGGAGCATCCTAGGTGTAAGAGCAATCTTGCATCACCCAAAAAAATATTTCTGTTTTATATTCAATAAGGGCTATTTTAGTGCAGAGCTGCTATTTATGGAAAGTTACTATTTTTGGTAATTTTTGCATGTGCTCAGAATGATCTGATTTCTTTCTTGGAGGTTCATTTTGGTCATGTAAGTCTGCCAGTAAAGTTTCATTGCCAGATCAAGTGTATATTGGAAGATATTGAAGATTTTTGGTACTAGCAGCAGGGTACAAAAACTTTGAACTCAATTTTGAAGGCTTTAGAGGCCCCGAATGAGGTCAAAAATTTGGGTGACGGGCGCTTGCGCGGGTCAAGCCTGTAGAGCACTTTGTGGCGTTTCTGAAATGGGGTTATAATAGCCGATCGGGTCAACTGGTGATGACTTATGGTCTTCGGAAGTTGGGCCACCTGAAATGGCCAAAAATAATTTTCTTCAAAATTTCTGTTCGGGTTTCAAAGGTTATCTTGAGCCGACTATGATGTAATAAAATGTCAAATAAAATAATTCTAAGTTTGGTCGGCCTTATTGGCTAAAATTTTGGAACCTTCCCAGGCGGTGGATAATTGCCTATATAAGGAAGGCTGTATTATTGTCTTAGGCAGTTCAGAATAGTTCTGGGTAGTAGATCTGGGCAATAATTCGAGGCTTTGTCCTACAGAATATTGTAAGGGAATGCCCATGTGGCTTTGCATACTGTAATTCTAAAAGTTTGTAATTCCACATTTGTGGAGATAATAAGAAGCCAATTTTCTGTTCTTGCATATTATTGTTGTTTCTCTATTTCTGTTATGTGTTTGTGGTATTAAGGGGAGCACCCTTCATCAAGTGGTATCAGAGCAGGAGTTCTTGAGTGTGTAAACAGATCGCCGACTGTGAGGCAGTTTGCACCAGGACCGTGGCTAGGGTTTCAGTGCGCATCGCGAAAATGCCTCCATGAAGGGAACGTGGCGGAAGAGCTGGTGTTGTAACACCTGAGGTTAGAGAGCTGTAGAGACAAGTGCGAGCATTGCAAGAAGAGATTCACAGAGGAATGAATCTTAATGTCAGAGATGAAAGCGAGGATGAAGCCGAAGAAGAATATCAAGAAGGAGAAGCTGAAATTATGAACCAGGAGGAAGAAAGACTTTTTCAGGCGATTTCCAAGATTGGGAAAAGACCTAAGATTGAGGTTCCTACATTTTTTGGAAATCTTAACCCAGAGAAATTGATCGACTGGATCAATGAATGTGAAGAATATTTTGAGTATGAAGATGTTGAGGATCCTGATAGGGTCAAATTTGTGAAGGCCAGACTGAAAGGTCATGCGAAGATATGGTGGCAAGAGATTCAGTTGGAGTGAAATAGAAGGGGAAAGGAGAAAATCACAAGATGGGATCAGATGGTGGATAAATTGAAGCGACAGTTCATTCCTGTTGATTATGAGCTTGACCTACTAAAGAAAATGCAGAGTTTGAAGCAAGCAGGAAGATCTGTTCAGGAGTATACAGAGGAGTTCTATCGACTTCTCATCAGAGCAGGCCATGCAGAAGCTGATAAAGAGAAAGTTGCCCGATACCTTAATGGGTTAAGGCCAAGCATTCAGGAGGAGCTGAATCTGGTTTGAATGAACAGTATTGAAGAGGCATACCAGTTTGCCCTAAAAGTAGAGGAAAAGCTGAACAAGAAGTTTGAGAGCAGACAAAACGGAAGAGGTCGCGGTGGATGATCTGGTGGACGGTCATATGGTGGCCAAAATGAAGATCCAAAAAAGAAGGATGAGGCCAGTAGCAGTTAGAATCAGTGAGGAAATAATTCCAATCGCTTCCAGGATTAGAATAATAGAGATCAGAGAGGAAGAGGAAGAGGACAAGGATCTGGAAGAGGTGGCTTCCGTGGAACATGTTTTCACTGTGGAGAAGAAGGTCATAGGGCATTTGAATGTCCTCAGCGCCAAGGTAGAACAGACAGGAGAAATGAAGGCCAGGCCAGAGTTGCACATGTAGATGAAGATGCTAGATCGTCAAATTTTGAAGATGCTGAAAGAGGAGAAACGCTAATTAACAGAAGAGTCTTGCTGAGTGGTGAGAATGAACCTGAACAAAGGAGTAGCCTGTTTTGCACGAGGTGCAAGTGTGAAGGTAAATGTTGTGATGTGATCATTGATAGTGGAAGCACTGACAATTTGGTGTCAGAAGAGATGGTGACAAAGTTGAAGCTCAAGAGATAGAAACACCCACATCCATATCGGATTGCCTGGGTACAGGATGACCACAAGGTCATGGTCAATGAATAATGCCTAGTGAAGTTCAAGATTGGCGGATACCAAGATGAGGTATTGTGTGATATCATATCTATGGATGCATGTCATATGTTGTTGGGTAGACCATGGCAGTTTGACAGATGTGCTGTACATGATGGTCGTGCGAATACCTATTCCTTGACAAAGGATGGAGTGCGACATAAGCTAAAACCATTGAAGGAGACTGAAGAAAAGGTATGTGGTAATGCAAAGATAACTTTTGTTGATGGAAGAAATTTCCTAGATGGTATGAGGCATGAGCATGTATGTTTTGCTTTAATTCCAAAAGCTGGTAAAGAGGAAGTAGAAGATGTTCCTGTAGAAGTTGCAGATTTGTTGAATGAGTTTCAGGATATTGTATCCGATAACATGCTTGATGGATTACCACCAGTCAAGAAGATCAGTCATCAGATGGATTTGATTCCAGGAGCCAGTTTTCCAAACAAGGCAGCACACAGAATGACACCAGCAGAAAGTGAAGAGTTGAACAGACAAGTACATGAGTTATTGTAGAAAGGGTTGATTTGAGAGAGCCTGAGTCCCTGTGCTGTACCAGTGGTATTAGCACCAAAGAAGAATGGAGAATGGAGGATGTGTACAGATTCTAGGGCAATAAACAAGATCACAATCAAGTATAGGTTTCCATTGCCACGAATGGATGATATTATGGACTGTTTGAGTGGAGCTGTGTATTTCTCAAAGATAGATCTCAAGAGTGGATATCATCAGATTCGGATCAAAGAAGGAGATGAATGGAAGACTGCCTTCAAGACAAAGGAAGGACTCTATGAGTGGTTAGTCATGCCTTTTGGGCTAACCAATGCGCCGAGCACCTTCATGCGGCTCATGAATAAGGTTTTGAAAGAATTTCTGGGTAAGTTTGTCATTGTTTACCTAGATGATATTTTGATCTTTAGTAAGACATTGGATGAGCATATGATGCATATTCGTATGGTATTTGAGAAGTTGAGAGAAGAGAAATTGTTGATTAATTTGAAGAAGTGCAGTTTTGTGAAGAAAGAGTTAGTGTATTTGGGATTTGTAGTTTCAGCAGAAGGTCTAAAAATGGACCCAGAGAAGGTACAGGCTATCCTTGAATGGCCTACTCCAAAGAGTGCTACTGAGGTAAGATTTTTTCATGGTTTGGCTAGCTTTTACAGAAATTTTATCAGAAATTTTAGCAGTATTTGTGGACCCTTGACTGAAACAATGAGAGGGGATAGAAAAGAGTTTAAGTGGACTAATGGGGCAGAAAAGAGTTTTCAATTGTTGAAACAAAAAGTTACAGAAGAACCTGTTTTAGCACTTCCAGATTTTAATAAGGTGTTTCAAGTAGATTGTGATGCTAGTGGTACTGCAATAGGAGCTGTTATGAGCCAAGAAGGTAAACCTGTTGCTTATTTCAGTGAGAAGTTAAATGATGCCAAGAGGAAATATTCTGTTTATGATCAGAAATTTTATGCTATAGTTCAGGCATTAAAGAAGTGGAGACATTATCTACTTCCTAAGGAGTTTGTTTTGTATACTGATCATCAAGCTTTGCAATATTTGAATAGTTAAGGAAAATTGAATCAAAGGCATTTGAAATGGGTTGAGTTTTTGCAGAGTTATACATTTATTTTGAAACACAGGAGTGGAAAGTCTAATAGGGTTGTAGATGCTCTTAGCAGAAGGCAACTATTGCTGACAGAAATGCAGATTGAAGTGGTTGGGTTCAAGGAACTCAAGAATTTGTATCCAGAGGATCCTGATTTCGGTGAAGCTTGGAAAGCTTGTACAGAACCTGTTACTCTAGACAGGACAAAATGGTTGGATTTCATCATCCAGGATGATATGCTATTCAGAGGGAGTCAGTTGTGCATTCCACGAAGTTCTATGAGGGAGAATCTCATCAAGGAGAAGCATAGCGGAGGATTGGCTGGACATTTTGGTTGTGATAAAACCCTTGGTTTGGTTAGTGAGAATTATTATTGGCCACAGTTGCAGCAAGATGTGAAGAAGTTTGTACAGAGTTGCAGAGTATGTCAAATGGTGAAAGGAGTGAAGCAGAATATAGGGTTGTACCAGCCATTACCTATACCAAAGAAGCCTTGGGAGGATATCAGTATGGACTTTGTTCTTGGTTTACCAAGGACACAGCGGGGACATGATTCAATTTTTGTGGTGGTTGACAGGTTTTCAAAGATGGCACATTTCATTCCCTGCAAGAAGACTAATGATGTTGTTCATGTAGCAGAATTGTTTTTCAGAGAAGTAGTGAGACTTCATGGTTTGCCAAAGACCATAGTTTCAGATCAGGACACTAAGTTTGTTGGATATTTCTGGCGTACATTGTGGAAGAAGTTGAAGATAGATTTGAAGTTCAGTTCATCACATCATCCACAGACTGATGGACAGACAGAGGTGGTGAATAGGAGTTTGGGAAATCTGCTGAGATGTTTGGTTGGAGATAAGCCAACAGGATGGGATTTGATTTTACCACAGGCGGAATTTGCATACAATAATTCTGTCAATAGAGCATTGGTAAATCACCATTCCAGATTATATATGGAAGTAGTCCAAGAAATGCATCTGAGTTGAGAAAGACAGATAAAGGAGAAATAAGTAGTGCTGAAGCTGAGGATTTTGCAGAACACTTGAAGAACATCTATGAAGAGGTGAGGAAGCATATTACCAAGATGAACGCACAGTATAAGGCTAAGGCAGATGAGAAAAGGAGGTATAAGGAATTTCAGGTTGGTGATGAAGTCATGGTTCATTTGTGGAAGGAGCGGTTTCCAGTTGGTACATATAACAAGTTGAAAATGAAGAAGTTTGGACCGTGTAAGATATTGAAGAAGCATGATTCAGGAAATGCATATGAGGTAGAATTGCCTAGTGAGCTGAATATTTCACCAGTGTTTAACATTTCAGATCTGACAGAGTATCATGAAGGAGGTGTTGAAGATGAGATCACAATAGCACAGTGGAGTATTCCAGCAACTAGTTCAGACACTAAGGAGATCGAAGACATACTGGACAGTCATGTTGGTAGAAGCACAAGGAATAGGACATATGAAGAGTATTTGGTCAAATGGAAAGGATGACCTGTAGAAGATTCATCATGGCTAACAAAGGAGGAGGTTAACCGTCTTGGTTTTCCTCTGCACACCTGAGTCGTGACAGGGTCACTTCTCAAATTACCCTGGGTGTCTGATGCAGGAGCATCCTGGGTGTAAGAGCAATCTTGCATCACCCAAAAAAATATTTCTGTTTTATATTCAATAAGGGCTATTTTAGTGCAGAGCTGCTATTTATGGAAAGTTACTATTTTTGGTAATTTTTGCATGTGCTCAGAATGATCTGATTTCTTTCTTGGAGGTTCATTTTGGTCATGTAAGTCTGCCAGTAAAGTTTCATTGCCAGATCAAGTGTATATTGGAAGATATTGAAGATTTTCGGTACTGGCAGCAGGGTACAGAAACTTTGAACTCAGTTTTGAAGGCTTTAGAGGCCCCGGATGAGGTCAAAAATTTGGGTGATGGGCGCTTGCACGGGTCAAGCCTGTAGAGCACTTTGTGGCATTTCTGAAATGGGGTTATAATAGCCGATTGGGTCAACTGGTGATGACTTATGGTCTTCGGAAGTTGGGCCACCTGAAATGGCAAAAAATAATTTTCTTCAAAATTTCTGTTCGGGTTTCAAAGGTTATCTTGAGCCGACTATGATGTAATAAAATGTCAAATAAAATAATTCTAAGTTTGGTCGGCCTTATTGGCTAAAATTTTGGAACCTTCCCAGGCGGTGGATAATTGCCTATATAAGGAAGGCTGTATTATTGTCTTAGGCAGTTCAGAATAGTTTTGGGTAGTAGATCTGGGCAATAATTCGAGGCTTTGTCCTACAGAATATTGTAAGGGAATGCCCATGTGGCTTTGCATACTGTAATTCTGAAAGTTTGTAATTCCACATTTATGGAGATAATAAGAAGCCAATTTTCTGTTCTTGCATATTATTGTTGTTTCTCTATTTATGTTATGTGTTTGTGGTATTAAGGGGAGCACCCTTCATCATATGAGGTCTCTTTTGATCATTTTTTCTTCTTCTTGTGAGTCAGTTAGATGTGACCCTTGCAGATGTCAACATGTAATCTCCTGGGTTACATGGTGCACTTGGGAAATATCAGTTGTTTATAGGTTCCTCAGCATCGTTCCCACCATGCCTCCTCCTGGGTTCATGTGTGATGTTGGGGAAAACCTTGCATGTTTGTTGTGTCAATCCTCTACAATGTTGGTGAAAGGGCCTTGATTTCCTAGGAACTTTAGCGGGTCTCTACTGTTGCTATATCAAACTAGGTTGTTCTCTGCACATTAACACAATGAAATCCCCAAGTCCTATTAGCTACATTTAGATTCATATTGCATCATGCATCTCTGCTCATTGAATGGCATCTATTTATCTCCTTTCCCATCTCTTTCCCCTTCATTCCCTCCCTCCTTGTGTCTTTTACAAGAAAATTCCACAAAGTTTCCTCTTTGCACTATTTTCTCAAGGAGGCACAACCTCTTACCATCGTTGCTTCACCACAACATCTCCCTTCACCTGGGGAAACTTATTTTTCTTTTCTTTGATGCAACACCACTTGCGGCATCACATCAAAGAGGGGCAAAATGTTGAAACTTAAAAATTCATTCATATTAATTAAATTCATTTAATTAATAATCCCTGTGATATCATAATTAATTTTATTTAATTAATCATTTTAATCATATTCCTCTACCCATTTAATTATAATTATTTAATTAAGTTGGATTCATTACCTAAAGTATATAAATCTAATTTGAATACCCCCCTCTCTAATATATTTAATTTATGTTAGAACATATCCCTCATGAATCCCTTTTTAAATAAATTTCTATTTATTTAAATCCCCCCAAATCCTAATATTCTTCTAAAATATGGACTAATCTAAATCTAATTTAAATTAATCTAAATCCCTACCTAAAGCTTATCCTACACCCATCACCTCACTTTCTAAACCTACTCTCTCACCTAATCACTCTTGTAATCTCGCTTAGAAGGTGATTCCTAACCTCATTAGCCCTAATGGGTTTCTCATACATGTGTGAGAAACTCTTCCCAAGGAAGCCACCAAACTTCCTTAAATGGTCCAACTCCTCTCTTACAGCCTTGTCCCCTTCACTCTTCCCCAAATTTTCTCACACATGTGTGAGAAACCTTGAGCCTCTTAAACCTTAAATGCCCATCTTTTCTCAATTTGACTTTTCAAATTAGCCATCCCCTCTAGACTATGTGTCTCCTATGTGGATGCCACATAGGTTCCACCTCATCCAAGCCCTCTCTCTCCCTCCAAAAATCTATAAATAGAGGTGTAGACACTAAAAAATGGACAAAGTGCTTTTAAATTGCAAAAATCAATAAAATGGCTCAAAAATCATTAAAATGGACATAATTAAATTGAGTTGGACAAAATCAATTAAATCAAAGGAAAAAATCAAATAATGATGTTAAATAATTAAATCAAAGCTTAAAGGGGTGAAAAACACTACATAATTGGTTTTAATCAATTAGTTGTATAGTTGTTTAAATCAAAAATCAAAATGAACCTATTACCCTTACATAGCTAAATTTAATTAATTAATTGAATTTAATAATTCTTAATATCTTTCAAAAAAGATGAGCAACCAATGAGAATTGAGGACAAAAAGACATAAATCACTCAAAAAGGATGAATCTCAATCACTCATTCTAAAGTTTCAATTTCATCCACTCAATCTTGTCCTTTTGTCCAAAGCTTTGAGACAAACCTTTAAATTGTCCCCCCATTTATGAACAAAGCAAATTATTTGACTCAACCAAAGGTTAATCATGATTACTTCACTCCACACCCTACCCTTGGGAATTTACTATAAGTATGAGGCATTTTGAGAGAAATTCCCATCTTAGAAATTCATTTGCAAAGCATCCTTATTATAGTCATTTTCATAGCAATCAAGAGCATTTAAGAGCATTTGAATTATCTTTGTATCAATTTGAGAGTTAGTGAGCTAGAATAAGAATTTTTAGTATCATATTTCTCATTTTAGAAGTGTCACTAGTGGAGATTAAGCTGAGAGCTCTACTTACCACATCTAATTAGAGAGCCATGAGATGTCATGGATTCATATGCAATTCTTAGTTTAAATTTCCATTGTATTCGCTAAGATTTTTAGATATTAATCCTAATTTCATGAAGGTGCAAAGCATTCACACACAAATGGCACCCACCGTGGGGCCCTAGGCCTCACTTTATCATTTTGGTCATATATTGCATGCTTGTATTGTCACTTTTTCATGAATATTTTGTAGGAAATAGGTGAAGTCATGTGTACAAAAGATTCACTCATGCTTACAGTCATTCTGATGACGCTTAAGATCTCTACCCTGATGCCTGTTAGCTAAGGATTCACACCTAGCATACAACTTCTATTCTATCTTGATTTCTCTACAGTCACTTGTGAATTAGAAGCTCACGCCTATGAGATCAAAGCATTCAGCCTTTTGTGCTTAAAGTCATGCCTGTTAGCTAAGGATTCACACCTAGCATACAACTTCTATTCTATCTTGATTTCTCTATAGTCACTTGTGAATTAGAAGCTCATGCCTATGAGATCAAAGCATTTAGCCTTTTTTGCTTAAAGTCATGCCTGTGACTTAGGAAGTATCGCTTTACCACAATTTTTTATCACCTGTCTTTATGCTTTTCTTTGCAATTTTAAATAATAGTTACGCTTATAATCTATCAATTCACGCTTACTATTATTAAATTGTCTCTTAGCATAAATCATTTTCCGCAATTTTAAATTATGTTCACACTTTGAGATAAATTGTTCATGCCTGTGTAATTTTTAGTGTCGCCTCTGTCACTGCAAAGTGTTTCTTGTTGTCATTAAAGTTATGCCTGCTAACAATTTGTTCACGCATATTAGTTGGACAATGTCGCTTGTTGTCTATTGTCTTTATTTTCTATTAAACTGATCAAATCATTTATCTAACTCTTTGTTTGCATGATTTGACTATAAATGAGTAGGCACAGAAAGGTCTAGAAGCCAAAAAGTAGGTTTAATCAAGAAGGAAAGGCGTTAGCAAAGAGGATCAAGAAGGAAAACTTTGAGCACATTAAGGTTGTTCTTGAGACAACACAAGAGGAGGAAAATCAGGTACTCCAAAACTATCTTGCAATTATTGAAGCTTACAAAACAAAATTTGTTTCTCTCAATTGGATTTTTAGTCCTTAGTTCAAGTTTTTCTTTAAAAATTTGCAAATAAGGTTCCTAAAGTTCATACATAATTCTTTGCTTCATCAATTTTGATTTGGTTTCCCCTCATAGTGTTTGTTGGTGTTGACTAACTTGTTGGTGGACAAACATATTTGGAAGGAGCTATTTTCCAAGGTAAGATAAAAATAATGAAATCACTTAAAAATGCCCCTAACTTCGGTTAGCTACAAGGAAAAGGTAAGGCTCAACTAGTCAATATTTTCCCTTAGCTTGTGGCATTGGTGCATTTTGAGAATCTAGTAATTAAGAAGGATTAAGGAATCAAACACATAAATCAAAAGCCCCTTGTTTGTAGAAGAGAGTAGCAATACTCAATTCTCACTAGTTAGTGGGTGAGGAAATTGAACCTTGTTAACTATGTTTGTTGGGCTCACCTCCTGAGTTATAAAGAATACCATCCTAGAACTTTAGTTGGGCTCACCTCCCGAGTTTTTTCTTAATGAGGCTGGTGAGAGGGACAGCCCAAAGTTGGATACGCTCGCTTTTGTTGTGGGAATCCAACCCACTATAAAAAGAAATGCATGCATCCTTAATGGGGTGTGTGACAAAAGGGTTTTAAATTTTTCAAATTTCCTCTAGTAGTCCTCACAAATTATGCAAAATCGTACCTTGGTGTGTGTGGGAAACCCCTTAACATAATTGGGGGATGAAAGTTTAAGATCCATTTTGAACGGAATCCACAATAAATCCTTGATAAAGTAGCAAGACCACCTTTTAGAGCCAAAATGTTAAGAGCCAAATTTGACTTTAGGTAGGCTTCTTGGAATTCTTACTTATGTTATACTTGTGGAAATGATCAAGAATATACACTCTAGTGTGTTTAGGGACATGATGAAAATTTGATGTGTGTGTTGCGATTGTGTTCTATTTTCAAACAAGAAAATTTCATAAGACCTGATCTTAAACATTTAAAAAAATTCAAAATTTTACAAACTGGTCAGCAAAGTGCCGCCAATGCACAAAACAATACTGCCTATCAAAGGCAAAGTCACACCTGTGAATTTTATGAAAATGTGTATCAACAAGGAAGTCACGCCTAGAACATATTGAATCACGCCTGTTAAAACTGGAAAACTGCTTATCAATAGCAAAGGGCTGCCTGCATAACTATAGTGTGCCACCTAGTTCAATACCAGTTCATGCGTAAAAACATTTCAGTCATGCCTACACTCTGGCAAGTGATGCCCAAAAACAAAGAAGGGAAAATAGTGAACATCTCTCGAAGGTTTGGAAAGATTTTGACATCATTTTTGGATACCTTTTCAGAGATACTCCTTATCAGTGCAACAAATAGATCATATTCCTAAAAAATATTTATAATGATGGAACTATTTGAGAAATGAATCAATCCTAGTATGGAGGATAATTATCAAAATCAAGATCAAAATCTCCATTGGAATCAAAATGATGAGGTTTCTGAAGAAGAATTTTCAGAAGCAATCCAAGATCCCATGTTTATGGAAATAATGGGATTAATTATGAATAGGGATAAAGAGGCATACTTCATGAAGTTAGCTCAATTAGGAGCTAAGCGTCCTCATGATTTTGACACATCAACCTTGAGGGAGAATGGGGAAAAACAAAAAGATACATCATCTACAAAGCCATCATTAAGATCAATGTGTCCTTTTCTTTATGATGATAAGCCATCCATATCTTCATCTTCCTCACAAAAGGAAGCATTTAAGAGAAACAAACCTATCTTGGATCAAGGGAAATTTCATGATGAATCTACTTGTGATCAAGGTAATAAAGAGTGTGAAGAGAAAAGTACCACTCTCAAGCAAGATATAATGCACAAACCTCTATCAAGCAAGGTTTCTCCCATAGCATGTACTCCTTTCATCTTTCGTTCATCTCCAAAAGCTTCACAACTATCCAAAATTCCTCCATCAAAGAATGAGCCTAATGATGACACTTTTCACATTGACTATGTCTACCCTCAAGGGCTACCTCTAAAAGAAACCCAAGCTAACTTACATCTTGCTGCATATCATTTCCATGCTTCAAAGATCTTGGACCCGAAAGCTTCATGTGCTTCAATGCCTATTCTACCCATTCAAAAGGATCCTACATTATTCTTCCAAACATCCCCCACACATATCAAACATCTACCTTGTCCTTAGAAGTGGCTCCATGTCAAGAGGATAATCCAAAGAGAAAAGAAACAAATGTTGATAAAGATCAAGATCAAGATTATATACAATCCCCTCCCATATTTTATGAAGGTCTCATATCCATATAACCTTGTGATGATCCCCTTGCATCCTTTCATGTCTTCCAAGATGATATCCTTCCATTCCAAGAACCAAATATCCTTCCAAGTTCCATATTTTCTCCACTTCCCAAGCAAGATCAAGATATCACTTCCACCATTTCCAATGAGCATATTGAAAATCAAGAGCAAAATACCCTATCTACACCATTTGAATATCCTTGTCAAGATCAAAGTATCCCATCACTTCCTTTTCATATTCCTCCATGTTCACCTCAAGAAACCATCATTCTTCCAAATCCCTAGCATGATAATAAATCCCTTCAAGCTTCAGTTGATCCTATCAAATATTTTCCTATCAAATCTATTCATGAGCTTATTGATATAAAGATAAATCTTAAAGATGCAAACCTTGGCAATGCATCTCCTTTCAAAGATATTTATATCCCTTTCACACCTTATATCCCTCCATTCAAACACAACCATATGCCTTCACTATCCTCCAAATCTATTTTGGGTTCCTATGTCCCAAAACAAAAGTCTTCATCCCTTCCATCTGTATTAGGTCCATATATCCCTCCATCCTCCATTCTTATCATCCCTAGCTATCCATTCACTTACCCTACCATGTATCAAGATCAATGAAGGCACACATACTTGAATAATATCCAAACACAATCCATATGAACCCTCCATATTATCCCTATTCATCCATAATTCCTAAGTCCTTTGGAAGCAATGTTGATGAGCAACATAAAAATCATAAATCCAAGAATCGATATGTGTATAAAAATCACAATGTCCCATCTAATCGGCATGTGAATGAAAAGAAAAATGAAATATCCAAAAGGCTACAAAGGTCCACCAAGCAAAAATAAAAAAATAAAACGTGGGTTCCTAAGTCCCTCATTGAATAAATGCATTCAAAAGCATCACAAAAGAAAGAAAAATCAAAGACTATGTGGATTCCCAAGTCACTTTTGAAAGACTTGGACACAAAAGAAAAATCAAAATTGACATTCAAGCTTCCAAAGGCTTCCATTCCATCTCCTTCCAAACATCTTCCACTTTCCAAGTCTAATTTGGGTTCCTATATCCCAAAATTCACTACCTCAAAAAGATCCTTACCTTCTTCATCTATTGTTCCTCCATCATTCCACCACTTTTCAAAGTGTGTGTCAAAGTTGATCTTGCCAACATTTCCATCTACAACATACCTTCTTCTTATTCTCACATTCATTTTCCAACACCTAATTTCCATACTTCCATCCCTCTTATCAATATCTTTGAGCATCCTAGTCATACCCATGGTTTATTATAGCGTATCTTTCAGAGGAGCATTGTCCAAAGATTCCGATGTTGGGAGAATATTGAAAAATACAAAAAAAGAGAAAAAAAAAAAGAAAAAAGAAAAAAAAAGTGCCTTGGTGAAAACCTAGCAATAGGCACCTGGGTAGCAAAGGTAAAGAGAAACAAATACCATGATGAAAACCTAGTAAACAAGTGTCATGTGTAATTCCTCCTTCTTGCACTCCACACTTGGGGGAAAGTTTCATCCATATTTCCTCTCTCACCTTCATCTTGACAAGGTTGAACACATCCATGAGCATTAAGTATCTTGACATCCGTTATCCTTTCCATAAAATTATGTACTTGTTGCATCCATGTTACCCTATCATGATATTGCTTATCCCAAATTCACCTTCATTATTCCTTGATAGTCTTTCCATAATCCCAAAGCACCCCTTCATAACCTTTATCACCCCGTTATCCTGATTATCTTATCTTATCCACATCTTACCCAAAGTGACCCTTGGTCTTGATCAAAATGAAGAACTTAAAGTACAAAAATTTCTTATCAAGAACTTCTTGACATGTCCACTTCTTTTGGATCCCTCATTTTCATGACTGTAGATCATTTCCCTATAGGTTATCTAGCACTACATCATTGGCTTCCATGACTTATCCAAAACATGCTTCACATTGCTATATCATTTTTCCATAGCTTGGGTAATTTTGAGGAGATGGTCCTATGGTTCACATTCCTGTGCTTCATCTATCATGGTCTTTCCATCTCTAATCCATCAACTTGAAAATCCATCATTCATGTCCTATATCTTGCTAGACATTGGGGGAAAATCAATGTGATCTTGTTTGAGAGCTGGTAAAAAGGAAAGCATAAAGTGCTTTGAGATGCATCTTGCATAAACCGAGCTTTTGTAATATTTTGGAAGTTTTCCCAAGTCCAACATTTTTCCTATCCAAGTAGGGGCATTTGATCTTAATCAATGGATTTCAAAAAACATGCATCAATTCACATGACACAATGCATTAAAATCAAACAGATCCCATAGTGCTACTTTCGGTCACAACATCAGAGAGAGAATTATCACAGCTTTAGAAGAGAGAGATTTTTGTTGAACCTTTGATGGATATCATTGTTCACACCTAAGTATTCCAATCCCACAACTTGATCCTTGAACCTTCATTGACTTTATTATTCGGGATTAAAAATTGACAACACTTAAAAGATCAGAACATTTGAAAATTCTTTTTGAAAATCTTGATACATTGTAAAACACTTGAAGCTTTCTTTTGATGATCTTTATGTTGGAAACTACAATTGAAACAATTGTTGTATTGTCATTGATGTCAAACCTTAATTGGTAAGACTGTTGCTACTTAGGAATGTACTATATCTATTTGAGTGTTGCTAAGGGGGATAGGTAAGGTTGGTAACAATAGCACCTAGGGAAAGGTTGAGTTATCTTGATACTACAAAGTGTACTTGACTATGTTGTACAATGATGAGACAATGTATTGTTTATCTTAGTAAGACTGAAGACTAAACTAGTAGGCTTGACCAAGCAAAGAATGGAGAAATCATGTTTAAGCTGAGTAATGTTAGTGTCGACTGAGTCAATGTATGCCGAGCAAAATTCTAGTGTCGACTGAACAATAGTTAATTGCCGAGGAAGATAGTATAAGCCGAGGAAACATTTTTAGTAATGATCGAGCTTTCTACATGAAGACCGAGTAGTTGATCACAATATTGACCGAGCATCAGCATTTTTATATTTGAAGAGAATTTAGTTTTGGAGCCAACATTGTTGAATTCTTGGATAATGTAAAACATGTTGACTTTATTTATTGATTGTTTGAAAGCATTAAATGCACTGTAAAATGTTTTATTGTAAATATTTAAGAGATTTGAGATGATTCTAGAAATGAAGCTGAAGAACATGAAGTAGGTAGATTCAATGAATCTGACCTAACCCTAAGATCTATGAATGAGATTGAGTGGCATAAGATGAGTTAACCTAATTGAGGAAAGTATTAAGGGAACCTGAGCATTGGATATGTATGTGCATGGGTGAAAAAGAGAATGTTGGAAGATCAGTAAAGTTTTATTGACTTTATAAGTAGAAAAGGATGAAGGAGAATTGTGGTGGTTGCTTGAAGAAAAGTTTCGAGCAGATCAGAGATGGAGATGGAAAAGTTTCAAAGTCAGTAAACCAACATTAGTGTACAGAATTGGATCTGATATTTGCAAAGTGAGTTGTATGTTTTTCAGATCAATATTGCTGCTACTTTCTAACCATTGTAACAATCAAAATCCTTTTAACAAAGGTTGACCTAACAGTCATATGTTAAATCCTTTGAACAAGTTTGCATTCTAATGGAGTGTATGTAAGTCCTATAACAAGGCTCACTTTTAACAGGGTGATTGAAATCCTTTAACCGGGTCACACCTAACAGTGTGTATTGTAACCTTTGACAGGGTTGGCTTTTAACCGAGCTCACTTCAGAAGAGTGAAAATAATAGTAGCATGTTACAAAGTGGTTTTTCCCACATTGGGTTTCCACTATAAATCCTGGTGGTAATACTTGTGTGAATGTTTTGGTTTGAACATTTTTGTGTTTTACAAGCTAAGTTACAGCTGGGTAGTGGACTGCATTGTTATATGTTTCTATTATTGAATCAGTGACGATCGAATTTGTTTTGGTTATTGGATCTGATTTAAAGAAAAGTTTATAAGTTTATTTTATACATCAGGACCTGAGAACAACTGATTCACCCCCCCTCTCTGTTGTTCTAAATCATATTAACACTTTATTGAATTGACTTTTATCATATCTTTTTAGCTAATCGATGATGTTTCTACTAGATTGGCCATGATGGAGACATGATATTTTTCTTTTCTTTGAGTGAATGTCTTGAGGGAGATCCAACAACTTATGTGAATTCATCCAATGACATGGTCATCAAAGAACCATCGAGGACTTTCATATAGGGTGGAGGGTTGACCTTTGTTTGTAACATTGAATCCGTTGAAACCAGTATTCATACTCCCATAGTTGGTCATTCAACTAGAGAGGGTTGTGCTAGTTTCCTAAAAGGTGTTACCAAAAAGTGAAAAACAAAGTGGTATTCATATCATCATGATGTGGTCAGTGATGGTTGTACTTGCTTTCTAGTCCCACAATGCTCAATGATGAAAACATATCTCTATGGCATTTCTTTGCTAAAAGCTAGTGACACTTAGTTGCATTGTATTTCATTTTCATGTTAGATTAAGTGCATTGGTTTGTAGTTATTTTTCCAAGGGAAAAGGGGTTTCAATTAATTGTCTTGATCAATCAAAAAGGGGGAATCAAAGAAAAGTCCATATCATCATATCAATGTTCATAACATCAAATGATGAAATCAATCTATATATCAAGATATGATGTCAATAAAAAAATGATACATCCAAGTTCTAATCAAATAAACATCAACATGATACAAAAATCAACAACAAGGAAGATCCATAAATCTAATATCCAAGAAGCTAGGGACCGTACCTATAACTTACGAAAATGTGCCTATTTTGCAAATCAAGATAATCATATCAATTTTCTATATTAAGTGAATCATTTTAAGTCAATCAATCCTATCAGAATCAAAGTATTGAGAAATCACACCTAGTACCATTTGTTCATGTCTCTATGTCTTGAGAATGAATTATCAGTGACCTACCTATCAGTTATCCCATATTAGTTTTACTATCCTATTAGATTGACAAATCACATTCATTGGTACTATTATCCTGATATCCTAATCACTTATTTGTTTAACTACAACATACCTAGCTATCTTGGACATTCAATCATTTATCCAGAGACATCAACAACATTTTATTAATCATGGTTTTCTATATCAGCATATCAATTGAACCGGGGCATATTCTTGAATCATCGCATATCATCAAGATTTTTTAGAAATGAAAACATATTGACTCAATCAATCAATCAGTTAATCGGTTACATCAAAAAATTTCAACATCAAGAAATCAATAAGTTTTATTTTTGAGGGGGCATCAGAGTATCAAATCAAACATCATTGGAATCAATGGGGCATCAAAAATTTTGGAATCATTATTAGAGGCATATCAGTATCAGGACCTAGCAATCAATATCATATCAAAGGTAGCAATCAAATAAATTTCATATCAGTGAATCAGCAAATCAGCAATCAGGACCTAAAAAGTGATCAGGACTAAAAGAATCTTTGAATCAATGTTCTTCACACATCAATTCAAAGAGGGGCATTTGTAGACACTAAAAAATGGACAAAGTGCTTTTAAATTAAAAAAATCAATAAAATGGCTCAAAAATAATTAAAATGGACATAATTAAATCAAGTTGGACAAAATCAATTAAATCAAAGGAAAAAATCAAATAATGATGTTAAATAATTAAATCAAAGCTTGAAGGGGTGAAAAACACTACATAATTGATTTTAATCAATTAGTTGTATAGTTGTTTAAATCAAAAATCAAAATGAACCTATTACCCTTACATAGTTGAATTTAATTAATTAATTGAATTTAATAATTCCTAATATCTTTCAACAAAGTTGAGCAACCAATAAGAATTGAGGACAAAAGACATAAATCACTCAAAAAGGATGAATCTCAATCACTCATTCTAAAGTTTCAATCTCATCCACTCAATCTTGTCCTTTTGTCCAAAGCTTTGAGACAAACCTTTAAATTTTCCCCCCATTTATGAACAAAGCAAAGTATTTGACTCAACCAAGTGTTAATCATGATTACTTCACTCCACCCCCTACCCTTGGGAATTTACTATAAGTATGAGGCATTTTGAGAGAAATTCCCATCTTAGAAATTCATTTGCAAATCATCCTTATTATAGTCATTTTCATAGCAATCAAGAGCATTTAAGAGCATTTGAATTATCTTTGTATCAATTTGAGAGTTAGTGAGCTAGAATAAGAATTTGTAGTATCATATTTCTCATTTTAAAAGTGTCACTAGTGGAGATTAAGCTGAGAGCTCTACTTACCACATCTAATTAGAGAGCCATGAGATGTCATGGATTCATATGCAATTCTTAGTTTAAATTTCCATTGTATTCGCTAAGATTGTTAGATATTAATCCTAATTTCATGAAGGTACAAAGCATTCACACACAACCTCTCCAAGAGAAATTCACCAATTCCTTTCATGCATTGTTATCAGGTTAGTTTAGCTCTATAATTCATAGCATCTTAGCATTGTTAGTTTCTTTTCAAGCTCAATCACATAGCATAATGTTAAATGGGTAATGAATCTTAGCTTAGTTTTCTTTATGCATTGCAATTCCTTTTCAATCTAAACCACATAGCTTAATCTTAATGGTGAATGAGAATTAGTTTTATTTTGCATTGTAATCTCCTTTAAAGTTCAATCACATATAATTTTTAATGGTTAAAGAATCTCAAGTCTCGTATTGCATATCATTTCTAGCTTTAATCTTCATCATTTTCGTCATAGGAACCCTTGTTGCAAGATAGTTCTCAATACTAGTTTCTTGAATCATTTGAGGTCTCCTTGGATTGAATTTATCTTAGAATCATAGTAATATTGAATTGGGGATCCTCTCACTATATTTGGAGAGCACATCCATATTCTCCTAAAAAGAGAAAATCAAATAGGGCTTGGGTGCTCCCGTTTTGGCTCAATCAGAGGTGGAGTGAATTGAATTTCTTGTTATATGTTGCATGCATGTTTTTGACTAATGTTTGAGTGTGTACGCATGCTCCTGATTGGTTAGGGTCAACACATCTACACATACATATAAAGATACATACATGCATACATACTATACAAAAGGGAAAATGAATGGGGAGAGAAATGCAATGATAAAGTTATAAATAGATTACTTTCCCATTTCATTGATAGTGAGTTGAAACTGACATAAACGGAAATTAGAAGACAAAACTGACTTGTGATAGAAATTTGGTCTCAAAAATTTTTGGTCATGGAGAGTTTTGAAATGTTTTCTTGATATATGGATATTTTGGAAACATGTTCTTGAGATATGGAGAGTTTGGTAATGTGTCCCTGGTATTTTCAGTAGAAACTTTCATAGATCCTACAACTTTACTTGCACTTCCAAAATTTGATCTGATAGCTCTGTAACCCATTCCTGCACATATAAAAATGGGAAAAGGTTGGGAAAATGATTTATTCTTGGTTAAACTCCTATTTATGAAACAAATTTATAAATGAAACAAATTTGCATAAAATAAAGTAGATAGAAAGGCAAATGATTGATTTACCTTGCATAAACCCTCATGGACAGATGTAGAAATCAATCATACCCATGAAGATTCTTGAATGTTCTTGGAATCCAAATATTTGACCTTGGAATGAGATGTATAATCAAGGATTCCTTCATAAATGCATAGATCTATGATTGCCACTCCTAGATCTTGAATGCATATATGATTGATAATCACTTGCAAAGATGAGAGAAAAAGTGGATGGATGAATTGATCTTCTTGCTTGATTTTATAATTTGTCTACTTGGCAACCATGGAAGAGAAACTTTCATCAAATGTGGAATATTTCCTTGGATTTGAATTCTCTTTAAGAATTGGAGACTTGGAGATATTGATCTTGGATGCTTGTCTTCAAATCTTGAATCCAATTTCTCTTGCTTGCCTGAAAACTTGATAGCTTGATTTTCAAAGATGATTTCATATGATTTTGGATATAAAAATGAGGAGTGGTAAGGTAGTCTTATACTAATCCATCATCTCTAGATAAAAATTTGATCTAGGCTGAGCACAAATGAACATTTTGAAATAAGACCTTGGCATTAGGCTCAAGGGAAAGTTTGGCCTCCAAAACCCAGGGAAGTGTCTCTATTGGCAATGTGTTCCATGGAGAATGGGATCAAATTTCAATGGGAGATCAGGGAGAGAGAATAGGAGTGGGAGGAGAAGGTACATCTTGTCATGGTTAGGCATAATGAGCATTAAGACCTTGAAATTACTAAAATGGGGCCTAATAGGTCCTAAAGAATCCAACTATGGGTGCTAACCTTTTATGACTATGCATTTAGCCCCCACTTTAAAAAGAGTACAAGATAATATCATGCTCATGGTAAAGTAGATCAATTCATAAGAATGATCTTATCAAGTTCAAGAGACAAAGAAACATCAAGCCCCTAATTGACTTAATTCTTCATCAAATTTGAAACTAAGATAAGATAGGCATTGCTTGAAATAAAGAAAAGGAAATGAGAGAGAGAGAGAGAGAGGTAATCATTGGCCTAGTAAGGGATTGCCTTACTATGGATCACATAAAGAGAAAGCACTACAAAATATCACATTGAAGGTCTTGGAAGTTGTGTTATGCTAGTTAATCCATCAAAGAGGATCAATCAGTTAAGGGATCTAACAAAGTTGATTAGTCCTAAGGAAAATATTATCTCCATAGGGATCAAGAAAATGAAAGATCAATCCTTAAGGAATGCATTTTCTCCATTTAAGGGATATAGAAAAGAGATTAGGTCTAAGGAAAACATTTTCTCCTTAGGGATCAAATAAGGAGGATCATTCATTAATTAAATCCTTGTCTTCATTAAGGGATTCAATGAAAGGATCAACACAAGGAAAGCATTGTCTCCTTGGCCATATGCAAAAGAGGTTGCATTGAATTATTGTGTGTGTGTGCAAAATGTGAAACACAAAGTGAAATGTATGCCCACATGTTAAATAAATTGCAAATGCCTTAATGAAAGCAATGGCGTTAATGGAACATACATGCACCCATGAGAAATGTTTCTGCTATGAGATGCCCCCAAGAAAGGACAAACCAAGGGAAATGAAAACATGAAAAAAGAGAGCATGAAAGCGATCTACTAATTGTGGGGTCAGTATAATACAAGATATATTATATCAAAATGAAATGTCATTTGATGTAGTGAAGGATGTTGGATCCAATTAAGGACAGTCCAACCTTGCAGCCAATCAACAAAACATTGGAAATAACACAACAAGATATGCTCAAATCAGATTTTCCATTAATATGTCTGGCTGTAAGGCCTTCTGGGTTAGGGCCAATTACAAATAGAAATAGTTCTGCAAGATCAACAAGATCCAATCCAACCCTAGCTAGTCCAGTTCCAAAACAAATCAATAACTGATGGAAACCCTAAGGCAAATCTGAACTTGTGCTCACAAGCCACCAAGAAATCTCCTTGTCTCCAAGCATGAAAACTATTAGGAATGGGAACACTAAGAGGGGGGGGCTGAATTAGTGTTCACTGTATTTTAAATTTTCACTTTAATCTAAATACTAAATTATAAATGCTTAAGTATTGAATTAAACATTCACATAAACATGAAACATGAAATCAACACATGACACCAATATGGTTACGGGGAAACCCAAATAGGTAAAAACCCCAGTGGGACTTGATACCCACTAATAATCTGCACTAGTGTTTTGTGATCCTTGTTAGAAGATCCTTTACCCTGTTAGGAGTAGCTTTACATTGCTTTTAGTATAGTAGACCTAGTTAAGGGTCAGACCCTATTAGGAGTCTTTTACAATGATACCTATTAGGGGACTAGACTCACTGTCCTAGAGTTCACTGCTTAAATGATGAAGGCTACAACCTTCTAAATTAGATACACACTATATCTGTAGGTGAACTGTCACTGTGACACTTCTTGTCAGATATTTTCCTTTGGTGTGCTAATGCTTTGACCTCTTGCAAAGCTCTAATACATCTTATGCTCACTTAGCATACTTCTTCTCTACTTCTCACAACTCTATTACTACTTCCATACCAATTACAATGCGCGCACCTTATATTTATGCACTCATACCAAATATACAATTAGGTTGGCCCTATAACTAATTACAAATAATGCTTACAAATGATTTGGATTAAGCGTGCTTAAAATTATATATATACATATGTCGACAACCTAAATACAATGGGCACATAGCCTCTACAACATTAATTTATAATTGCATACCAAAATAGTCACTGTCGGCTCCATGCTCTGTTCGTTGCTGGCACATACTGGCTGTGCAACTTTAATTGACTATAACTTTCACATCTTTGTATATCTACTTATGCGCTCATAGAATAAGCATAAGTATAGTCTAGCAACCTTAACTTCTAGGGTGCATACCTTAATTCATCCGTACACACGTGCACTGATGCTCTGAGTCTCTGGTGCTCTGTATGATGTCTAGTCTTCAACACTTAACTGAATTTTGATCTTTACACTTAGTGCGCTGACTCCAAACTGCTATATGACTTTGTTGCCATAATGAAAACACTATATCTAGTCATATATCTTAGTATAGACAACTTTCCAACAATCTCCCCCTTTGTCATTGATGGCAACAAAGGAATATGGCTAAGTCTCTAACTGTCCCTTAATAAAAAAACTTTTTGTCTTCTATATATTTTATACAAACTCTTATATCTCCCTATACATATATGTACTCCATATTCTATACAACTCCCCCTTTGACATTAATGAAAAAGGTGCATCAAAAACTTTATCTACATACACTTACTGAGGGAAAACATCTGGATATGCAATCTTGAGTTTCTGGATCTCCTTCTTCCAAAAGGTTATCAGAGAATTGACTATCTGTAGATGGGTGCATAATGCATATTGTAGCTTCTTCGTCTTCTCTAATTCTATGTTGGGACCTTGATCATAGTTTATCATGGTCACATCAATCTCCTTTATGTTTTGATTGAGAATATCTAGAGAGGGTGCAAGAGCGTTCCTCAACTAAGTCTATCTAGATCTTATGTTCTCTATTTCTTTTTCTTCCTTTCCAATTATATCAAACTATCCTTGATAGACATTGTTTCACATGTTTACATCAATGGAAGTGTCTAGCACTGAAATCTTCACCTTGTTAATCATTGCCTCTGCATCTTTGATCTTCTTGAGATGGGCATCAGTGAACTTATCCTGATCCATGGATTCTGCAATGACTTTCCTTCCTTGCTCTACAAATTCCTTCAATGATGCCTAACTAGACTTAAGAGAGGTCAAGTCTAGCGAAAAATTACTCATTAGTTCATTGAGTCTCTTCTTTAAGTACTTTTCCTCTACCATTATGGCCATAGATTCTTTTAGGCTTGAAAAATTAACTTTGAACTGAGAGATGATTGTTCTCACATCATCAACTGAATGTACATTTACCATCTTCTTGTCCTCTGGTAGCAAGCTGTTCAAAATATTTATTGATTATACGAGGAGAGGATTCCTCATTACTTGCTTCTCCTTGGCCTTCTCCATAGCTAGGATGCTAAACTTAATCAGGTCTTCTTCCTTCCAGGAGTCCAAACTGCTAGTGTCAGGTGTAAGACTTGACAACAATGTTGAGGAGGGAGTGATGGGAGTGCTATCCATCATCTCTTGCTTCACCTTGACCAAATCAGTAGAAGATTCATCTTTCTTTTCTACCTCTACTCCTTTCTTTTCTTCATTAGATATATCTTCTATGATTACTTCTTCTTGTTGATTTTGAGGGATATTGTTGCATAAGATTTTTGCTTCCTCAGTGCTGACAAATGCTTCCTCAAACTTTTATAACTCCTTATCAGTGGCAGCCATGGCTATTTCCACATTGTCTATGATAATTATGTTGTATTTGAGTGATTCATTCATGGGCACAGAATGATCTTCTTCTGTTTGAGTTTCTACTATGGGTGTTGAGTCCTGAGGACCTGTCATTGGTACATTAGTGGGCTCTACCACTTTATCTTCCCTAATGGGTGCATGAGTGATGGGTGCAGTCAGTGGTTTGATCTATTGTTCTAACAAAACCTTCTCAAATGCTTTTTCTATTCCCTTTGAAATTAACTCATAATCTTTGTTCATGATATGAAGAGTTCTCATTTTTGTTCTAAGGTGCGGCTTCACCAAATTCAATATCAATTCCACTTCTTCTTTAGAACATACTGGCAGAGTATCTTCTAATACTTTTTCTCTTATTCTTTGATCTTCCTCATTAGCTTATCTCTTCAAATTTTCCAAAATATCTCATACTTTATCTGGAATTTCTATTTTCAACTCAAGGACTATTTTCTTGAATTTGATCATATGCTTGACAATCATACTATGAATCTCTAATTTTTCAATCTCACTGTAAGATTCATAGAAATTTTCTACTTGATCAATCCTGCCCTCATCAACAATTCTTGTATTTAGAACTTTGAGGCTAGGTCTGAATCCTGCCTAAGGAGGTGCTTGAGTGTTTTTCTTGCTCCTTAATGCTCATGAGGATGGATGACTTGTGCTAGCTTCTTTCTTCCTTTTGAATAAAAGCTTATACTCTGGAGGAGTATCTTTGGGCGTAGGAGGAGTATCTTGTGCTAGCTTCTTTATCCTTGTGACTGTCATCTTTCTCAATTTTTATCTTTTTCAACTTGGGATCTTCTTGTTCTTCTAATGCATTCTTCAATTCTAGGGGAATCTTCTCATCCCTTGCTTTATCAAGGTCTTCTTATGATACACCATGAATTCTTAGGATCTCTAATGTGACCTTTGCAACTTTTCTTTTTGTTGCAGCATTGTTTAGCTTAGCATCAACTTCTCTAGTCTTCTCTTCATAGGTTCCCCACCTAGGTTCATTGTCATTCTTAAGGGTTGATAGCAGTACCTGTGCATAAGCTTCAAAAACTTGTTCTTCAACCTCATACCCAAGTGGATGAATCCACTTAGTTCTAGGTTCCATAGCTTCCATACATGTAGTATCAATCTCCACCATGAAGCATATTGTATCCTTATACTTCTCTACAATACTCTCAAGAATCCTATACCTCATCTGCATTCTTGCTTTGAAAGTCTTCAATTCTAGGGTAATGTAATCTCTAAGTGTGCTTTCTGTGGATGCCTTCATTACTACATTTGGGGCCAAATTTCGACGGCCATTTGTCAAAATTTTGACACGTGTCCGTCACCATTTTTGTGTAGAAGATTGCGACAGAAGGCCTACCTGTCAGTTTACCGACACCATCTCACATCAGAAAGTTGCAAATGACAATGGCTTCGAAATGGCATTTCCTACGGTTCATCCATCAAAATTCTGATAACAAGACCTATCGAAAATATACAACCTCTATCAGAACTGACTGTTGAACCATATTATTTCTAATGGTATAACTATTGGAATACCAATAGTTAGCATCAAATTCTGACAGATCTACCTGTCGGTGATATGGCCTCACTGTCGAACATTCTATCGAATATGTTCTCTTTACGACACTTAAACTATTAGAATAGTGACAATTCAACACTATTCTCTGACAGGTTTCCCTGTCAAACGTATAGCGTTACTATCACACCAAATGTCATAAGTTATTTGTTTTTGACATTTTGTCTATCAAATGCATAGCGCATCTATCAAAATTAATTATGAATTGTTGAAAAACTGATGGATAGGCACATTAAAGTTAACACAACTCAAGAGACCATCATAGGTTGTCTCTTTCTTTAGTCTATATTATTGACAGAATGTTTTACCTTTCATTAGCTCATCAAATCTAGGGATTTGAAAGAATTTAATAGAATATTTTCATGACAATGTATATTATTTAAGTTGGCGTTGCATGAATTTATCTACTTCGCGCACTTGTAGACTATGAGGATGGTGATAAAGAAGCATTGCCATGGGAGGAGATGCTTCTTTATTGTCATCTTCATAGTATACAAGTGTGTGAAGTAGATAAATTTGTGCAACATCAACTTAAATAATATACATTGTCATGAAAATATTCTATTAAATTCTTTCAAATCCCCAGATTTGATGAGCTAATGAAAGGTAAAACATTCTGTCAATAATATAGACCGAAGAAAGAGACAACCTATGATGGTCTCTTGAGCTGTGTTATCTTTAGTCCTAGCTACCTATTGATCATCGAGAATAATCACTGCCTTGCATTTATGTACACTACAAAAATTGATCACAATCTCGCAAAAACATTTTACACTTATACATCTCATCAATACTAGAGGCCTAAAGTAATTTTATACGATCACTAACACATTTCATGCATGGATGAGAAAACACTATCCAAAGTTTCTAGATAACCATTTTTGAGAAGAGGAATGAGTGGAGGCCAAAGAAGGGATAATTGTGAAGGTTTTATAGATGTAGGTTACTGAATCATCATCTCTACACTGGTACTCAATTTGGCCTCCACTCCATATATGTCTTGTCATAATCTAAAAACTCTCCATCATTGATTCTTGTCATTTTTTTAGCATCTCTGTGGACTGAGACCCTAAATTATTGAGCTTCTCTTTGTTTCAAGAATAGTTTAACATTTTGTACTTAACAGGGCCAATCACGTGAAGGTGGAAGCTCACCTAGCCCCTCCTAGGAGCCTCTTATGACCCTTTACGACATTTTAAAACCTCTAAGATGTATTCTTAGGGATTGTAAATGGTCATAAAGGGTCATAAGGGGTCCTGGGACACAACAGCTAAGAAACATAAATTTAGGCATCATGGTCACAATTTTTTGGAGACACAACATAATTGAGTAGTTTTTCAAGACAATGCAAAGTAGTGGTTGCTTTGCATCATCTGGGAATAGCACTCAATTATGTTGTCTCTCAAAAAAATTGTGACCATGATGCCTACATTTATGTTTCTCAACTGTTGTGATATGTACATCACAGTCTGTCGTTGTTGCAACAGCAGAGCCTATATTCCACAAAAAAAAGGAAGACATCTTTTTAGCCTGGGTCTCGATCCTACCCCAATTGTCGAAGGATCCAGGGCTAGGCTCGAAAGATGTCTTCCCATTCTATCTGCAACATTGTGTCCATCCACAATCTTAGGAACATCATCATCTTTCCACTCTTCATTTTCCAAAATATATCGCTTCTTCAAGCTTGCAAAGTAATCTTATTAATAAAAGAACTCTTGCCAACATTAGGGTACCCATATATCAAAATAGTTGATGTTATTGGTGCTTGTGCTCAAGGATATCAATTCACTATTTTGAAATGGCCAAATCATTTTTATTTCGATTGTAGAGAAAAGGAGTGGGAGAAAATGAGTGGGTGAAAGTTGATCGAGAGTGAGAGAAGGCATTGCATTTTATTTGATCATAAATGCTCTCTAAAATGACCAATCAAGTTTTCTATTTGATTCTTTTTGGTGTTTTTTTTTCCCATATTCAGTAGATAAAAATCATGGTGGTAGCCACTTAGCCATCTTTTTGATGTTCCAAGTATTTTACAAAGATACAGGTATGTGGATTTATCATTCAATTGCTTGCAGTTATTGGTCAAATGCAAATATTTTGTCATGTTGCAAGGGCAAGATATTAGTTTGGTGTTTTTGGTTTATGTTAAAAGTTGATTTGGTAAAATCCTCAAAAAACACACTACATGTTCTAAAATGTAAAGAAGTTGAATGTTAAATGTAAGATATATATCTCATCCATAGTAATCAAAAGAAAGGACATGAAACTTATAAGGAGATTTACCAAACCAAAAATATAAGCGAATAGGAAACATGGATTGGTACGTTATGAATTGGTTTTTGAGGTGCACAATCTTCATCAATCTCCTCAGAACAAGACCCCTCCTCACAAAAAATGCATTTAACACAAAAAAAAATCTACAAAACTGAACCAATGGCATGTTTAGAACAAATAAATAGATTGATAATAATATGCTAAAAATTCTATTATGTTTAATACACGCAAAAGGACTAGTCCCAACAATTCTTAAACATACTTTATCTAATATGATAATAACATGCTAATTAAATTGATAAAGGTGTTATCTACATTTAATCTGCCAATTACTAATTACACAAAAAACAAATTTAAAAAACTGAACCAATGGCATGTTCTTCGTATGTGATTTCTTCATCTTTCGAGCCTCTGGCATCATATTCGACCGCAAATTTCAAATGCATTGCATTTTATTTAATCATGAATGCTCTCTGAAATGATCACATTCTACTGGTGTTGTGCCCTAGCGCATGCTTTATCTCCATTATTTGATGTTATCGGTGCTTGTGCTCAAGGATATCGATTCACTATTTTCAAATGTTTGGATCATTTTGGTTGTGACTGTTCCTCTAGTACATAGTCAGGAAATGTAACTGTCTAATTATTATATGTAATGTTGAATGGATTAAATGCTTTATTCTTGGTAGAAGTGAATGGAAGTAATAGTGTTGGTGTTAGGTTTCATTTATTATTGAATTCAATGATTTCCAAGATGTGTTGAGGAGTTTGCTCCTTGTTTAATGTTAACTGTTCCTGCACAATCCACTCATACAATAGTGAAATGCTATGTGATTGAAAATTTCATACAACTGGTCCTTTGGCGTGGATTAAATATAATCCAATCACTTATTGAATGCTTTGGAGACTACTGGTTTGATTGTCCATGCGTTACCAGTGATTGAGATTCATTAAAGGATACAAAACCCTTCATTTTGGGGTTATTGTGTGTGGATTCAAATGTAGGTTTGATTTGGTTAATGTTTAGAAGAGATCAATAAAGTATTTAAATAAAATCTTACATGTTTGGAGAGGTTTGAGAGGCACTTATAATGACTGTACCCTCACAAACAGCGGCATAGACTAGTTTTACTAAGTTTCCTTTCTCTATTTTGAGGTTTCCTTTCTCTACCGCAGGGGTACAGTCAGAGGGTTCATTGACAAAATGATCCTTTGAATGGTTACTATGAATATGAATGATTTGATATAGCATATTGCTCATTTTACTTGAAGTTTGGAATAGCTTGTGCAAGGGTGAAAGTAGTTTTGGTCGTTTTGGTCATGACTGTTCCTCTACACAGTCAGAAAATGTAATTATCTAATGATTATATGTAATTTTGAATGGATTAAATGCTTTATTCTTGGTAGAAGTGAATGGAGTTTCCAAGATGTGTTGAGGAGTTTTCTCCTTGTTTAATGTTAACTGTTCATGCACAATCCACTCATACAACAGTGAAGTTACAAAACTAAACCAATGGCATGTTTACAACAAAAAAATAGAATGATAATAATATGCTGAAAATTCTCTATATTTTGTTTAATACATGCCAAAGGACCAATCCCAACAATTCTTAAACATACTAGTTATTTGATATGATCAATTGTTAATAAAGGTCTAATTTTGTAGACTGCTAGCACGAAGGAAGATTTGACCTAGCCAAATTTTCCTTTTACCACACAAAAAAAATGTGTGATAACTATGTCTACTCCAACCTTAATTGTTTAAGAATTCATCATATTAGATAAAGTATGTTTAAGAATTGTTGGGAGTTCTATTAGACCTTTGTTGTAAACATGTCATTGGTTTTCAAAGGTTTGGATTCACGTTTGTTGATATTACTAGCATATATGTTTAATGATGCCATTGTATATTGTTGTCACTGAAATGACTACATTCTACTAGTGTCATGCCCTAGCCCATGCTTTAACTCCATTATTTGATGTTATTGGTGCTTGTGCTCAAGGATATCCATTTTTTTGAAATGTTGATTGTGGTTATCAAATGGATAGCCCGTGAGCTTCTAGCTAGGCATGATTTGTATTGATAGCTTAGGGTATCAAATGTATTGTATCATTGATAGTTGAGACTTTGTTAAAAAGAAATAGGACAAAGAATGATTCTAATTTAGTTTCTCTATTTTGATCTCTAAGTGGCTTACAACCCTAGAGAAGTATATGCAGATTTACAAATGCAATTGCAGGATACATAGCAGCCGATAATTCACAAAAAATCCATGCATCCAATTTGAATAGCAATTAATACAAAGAAATCGGTCCTCCAATGGCCCAATCATCCAGACCTTGACTGTCCCCTCAACCAATGACCCTTCAAAACTAGGTTATCATGTAATCAGTGAATGATCCTTCATTCTCCTAGTCTACCCTGCATCCAAACATATTGGAAATACACAATACAATGATAACAAGTCTTTCACAATCCCCCTTCCCTAAAGGGACACTATCAACCATCCCTTCCACATAGCATTTCACTATTGTATGAGTGGATTGTGCAGGAACAGTTAACATTAAACAAGGAGCAAACTCCTCAACACATCTTTGTTGTAAACATGCCACTGGTTCAGTTTTGTAAATTTGTTTTTTGTGTTAAATGCATTTAAATGGAACATTAAGCATAGTAATAATATGCTTAATCTATTAGTAATTGCAGATTAAATGCCCATAACACCTTTATTAGTTTAGCATGTTATTATAAGATACTAAAGAAGACCTACTATTTGTCAGAGAAATCTTCATTGTCCCCCACAATGAAGACAATGAAGATTGACCTCCTACCCCACAACAAAGAACATTGTAATAAGAATAAGATATAATATAGTGTTAGAATAAACTTTGAACAAAGACATGTAATGCTTAAGTTAATGATCTAAAAAGCTACAAATATAGGAATTGAAAAATAAGATAGTGCTAAGAAACATTTTCACAAATATGAAATGTGGGGAAAAGAAATAACATTAACAATGCCAAGATTCACAACATTAAATTTCACTTGCAGATGAGTTTCTGCAGTGGGTTGCCTAGCATCAAAAATATGTTGAGTTGCATTTGAGCTATAACTAAGAGTATCATGTGGAACAGACCCTAAACTTTGAAAGTTTTCTCCAACCTGGCAATTCAAAATTCAATCTAGGCAAGCATCAATAAGTGAAATAAATTATAGACATCAACATCAACATCATCATAATCATTAGAAATAAAATTTAAAGACATATTTTGGATAGTACTATGTTTCTTGAAAGTTTTTGTGATGCTTCTAAACTTTAAAGACATATTTTATGGCTTAATGATGTAAGTGTTCATTAATATTCATTAATGGCAGGCAGTGATTCCTTTGTAATAAAGGCATTGACAGCATTCATAATCATATAGATCTTTACCTGATCTAGTCACATCATCAACATCAAGGTCAGTTTGTCTAGCCTTGGCCTCAACCTCAACTTGCTCATTAACAACGACCTCTACACTCTCTACAGCTGCAATACAAATTGTTACATTAATCCAAACACCAATTGCAATTAAATTTGTATTACTACACCAATCAATTTAAGATGTTTACTTGTATTATTTGATGCACGTCCTCATTGTCATCAACACACATAGGTTGTGTACGGCAAGAATTGGCATGCTCCAAAGTTTCTAGATAACCATTTTTGAGAAGAAGAAAAAGTGGAGGCCAAAGAAGGGAATATAACTGTGAAGGTTTTCTAGATGTAGGTTACTAAATCATCATCTCTTGTTGATATATTTCAGATTCTACTCCGGAATGAACAAACTATAGAGATCTAACACAGCTAAACATAGAATAAAGTAAACAAGAAGGGATAGAAGATACCCGGATATCAACCAAGTATACTCCAGTCTATATGCCTCCAACTATACTAACAAAGGTGCTGAGGAGAACCTGATTAGTACCTTAGTGTTAGTGTATTGAGGAAGATTCCAATCCTAATAGAGGCTTCCAGCCTTAATCAACTCGTAGTTAACATTTCCAATAATTGCTGGTTGTATGGATCAAATCATAATCTAATCTTTATTCATGCTCAGACTTGTTCATATCTATTAGCCGAAGCTTCTTATCTTTCACACCAATATATGCTAATCTAAGTTTGCTTAAGGTAGAGAATCAAGGTTTTGGGGGAGGGAAGCACATTATGTTTTTGGTGCTTCTCTCCCTAGAATCCAACACCATATATATATGAATTGAATTATCTTTAAGAGGGCCGACCTAGTCTTATTAAATATATTTAATGTTAAAGCCAAGAGGCCGACCTTGGGCCCTTAACTAATTCAACCAACACATATATATAAATGAAATAATAATCTCATTATTATAAATCACACAAGGGTATTTATTTGATCAGTTTGATCTTGGTCGAAAGGCTATAATTATTAACACTCTACACTGGTACTCAATCTGGCCTCCACTCCATATACATCTTCTCAGAATCTAAAAACTCTCCATCATTGATTCTTGTCATTTTTTCAGCATCTCAATGGACTGAGACCTTAAATTATTGAGCTTCTCTTTGTTTCGAGAATTGTTAAACATTCTCTACTTAACAGGGCCAACCACGTGAAGGTGGAAGCTCATTTGGCCCCTCCTAGGAGCCTCTTATGACCCTTTACAACATTTTAAGACCTCTAAGATGTATTCTTAGGGATCGTAAATGGTTGTAAAGGGTCATAAGGGGTCCTGGGACACAACAACTGAGAAACATAATTGTAGGCATCATGGTCACAATTTTTTGGAGACAACATAATTGAGTTGTATACCCAGATGGTGGAGAGCAACTCCTGCACCTCCAATTCCAAGTTGACTACATCTATTGCTCATGAATATAAGGTCCTCCAACAGATGTATTCAACTTGGAATTGGGGGTGTAGAAGTTTCTCTACACCGCTTGGGTACACAACTCAATTACGTTGTCTCCAAAAGATTGTGACTATGATGCCTACAATTATGTTTCTCAGCTATTGTGAAATCTACATTTATGTTTCTCAGTTGTCGTGTTTATGTGCATGTTTTTTATGTATTTTGGATACTAAGTCTAATTTAATTTGTTTGTGGACTAAGACCTTAAATCATGTAATGAGGATGCTTAGAACACTAGTATATGAAAATTTCATTATTTAATAATAAAAATCTATTAAAATGTTTATACCTTCTCCCATTTGCTGGTGTAATTCCTTTTTGAGTATCCATTTTCTCCTTTGCATCCAAAATGAACTCATTCCAATCCCTCACTAGAATAAAGGGAGGATGCTCAAACTTTAGCAAGACTTCATACATGCATTTCGTTCATAGATTATGTTCAATGCGTTATTTACATTCGTAAATTAGTGTTGCGTACAAATCTACGGATGGTGTGTGTTACGAAGTCACGCTCAAGCTTGAAAATGATATTCAATCCATAGTCAAGGTCAAGGAACAAATGGAACAACCAAGAAAACACTATACGTTAAATCATGTGATTGATAGTAGATTGGGGCTCACCTAAGCCATAAACATGAAGAATTATTCTAAAAAAAGATGTAAACCATATATATGCGCACTTGAGGCAAAGAGAAGTTATGTCATATCCATATTAAAATATTAGTTACAATATGAAAATACTAAACTAACTAATTCCTGAGTTCATCTCTGCATATGGTCACAACAAAGATATGCGATTACAATACAGAGAAGGCATCGTAAAAATATAATTTCAGAATTTGTCCTAGCCTGACATGTTTTGCACTCAAATCCTTCATCGCGGATAAGTGGAGATGGGCGGATAGATGCAAATGATTTTTCATCGAACCAACTAAAGTATTCACAGCCATTATTTCCCTGTGATGCCCAATCTACATTAGTTCTTATATTATAATGAATAGTATTTACATTAGAAACATTAAATATATACACATCAGCAACCTTTTTTCTATTTGGGCAGCACCAAAATTGTCGTCCAGGGTTGTTCAGTGTCTGTGAAGTCTTCAACACACACTGCCCACCACCACATCGATAGTTTGGCACATTGACAAGAGTCATCAAGCCTATATATCAATAATGCACCGCACCATCATTACTACATTTATTATTTTTATATGATTATTTTTATATGAAATACACCAAGGAGTACCATCAAAAATATTAACCATTTACAATAATGAAAAGTAAACCTAAATCAAACAGCTCATTTTTTTATTAGCATGTGTAGTCTCTGTGTATATGAAAAATGAAAGAAATATGAAGCTGAAATAAAATAGTGAACAAAATAGTATTCGATCCACATAGACTGAATGAAATATACCATCAAAAGAAGGTGACAAAATCCTATCATGAAGCACAGACATAGGAAATCAAAAAGGGACAAAAGACAAGAAATAAGAAAAATCATTACGACTATAGAAAAATCATTTATACTACAATCAAAAAAAGAAACACTCTTTGTCAACAATTTTCAAAATCATTAGGTCTATAGAAAAATAATTAAGACTATACAAAATCAAATTTTAGAAATGGACGGTTCTGATGCTTTTCCATTATAACAATTGAGCATTCATCATTTGGTATTGTGTATTCCATTTAAGTATGTCAACAATGTTCAAAATCCTATCACCAAGCACAGACAAGAAATAAGAAAAATCATTATGACTATAAAAAAATCAAGTTCTATAAATGGACGGTTCTGATATTGCTTTGCCATTACAATAATTGAGCATTCATCATTTGGTACTTCTTGGTGTATTCCATTTAAGTTTTTTAGTTGTCATGTTTATGTGCATGTTCTTTATGTGTTTGGCTTCTCTCCCTCACAAGGGATGCGTCAATAGGTAATTGATTTGAAAGCATAATGATTTGACAATCTTTTTTCAGGATAGACGTAATCATCCTGCCAACCTTAATTAGCAACATTTGTGATATATGTCAAGTACTTATAATCAGTATGCCCAAAAAATAGAGACTTAGTAGTAAAAGCATGTCCTTTGGTTTACTAGTTTACTTATAATCAGTATGTCCTTTGGTTTACTAGTTTAATCTGGTTTAAGAATGGTTTGTTTCATGTTTGAATGTACCATTGAATGAAGCTTGGCTATATTAAGTACAATCTTAAGACTCATGACTCTTCAAATTCTCTTGTTTCCTTCAGACCTCCAAACATGTGTACTTTGAGTAGCTCTCCAACAAATGGACTTGTGATGATTTTCACAATAGTACATGTGTAGGAGGACTACTAAAAGTACTGCTTAAGCAAATCTGAATGTTCATCACCTGTGCATATAAGATTTGATCATAGAAGGTATATGCTGTCGAGTAAGCTCCCAATAGCACTCAGGTAAATATGCATGTTCATCACCTGTGCATATGAAGTGGCTCTAATGGAAGATACACTCACTAAATTTTGCATACTCCTTATTTTGTTCTGTGTTGATATTGTCAGACATGGTCTTTCTTGAATGGAATGACTCGTTACTTGTACATTAACTAGAATGTTGGTGGAAGAAGGATGATTTGTTTGCAACCATTTTTTCAACTCTAATTTCTCAACACAAAGGGACATTTATCATAGCCATAGAAAAATGATTATTTTAAAATGAAATACACCAAGGAGTACCATCAGAAATATTGACTATTTACAATCATGAATAGTTAACCTTAATCAAATAACTCATTTTTTTATCAGCATGTGTACTCTTTGTGTATATGAAAAATGAATGAAATATCAAGCTGAAATAAAATAGTGAACAAAAATTCAAATTCAAGGCCTAATTTATCAAGACCAACAAACATTAAGATGAAAGAAAAATCATTAAGAGTATAGAAAAATCATTAGGACTATAGAAAAATCATTAAGACTAGAAAATCAAGTTCTAGAAAAATCATTAAGAGTACTATAGAAAAATCATTAAGACTACAAAATCAAGTTCTAGAAAAATCATTATGACTATAGAAAAATCATTTAGACTATAAAATCAAGTTCTAGAAATGGACAGTTATGATGCTTTGCCATTACAACAATTGAGCATTCATCATTTAGTACTTCTTGGTGTATTCCATTTAAGTTTTTTAGCTGTCATGTTTATGTGCATGTTCTTTATGTGTTTGGCTTCTCTCCCTCGCAAGGGATATGTCGATAGGTAATTGATTTGAAAGCATAATGATTTGACTGTTCCAAGTAATGTTTTTAATCCTTTGAAGTTTCTCATGATCCTGATGTAAGTTGATTGGATTAAGCAATTTGGGGATCCAATAGGACTTTAGGGGAGTTCAATAAATTTTTTGGAAGACTTAAAGGAACTATTAGCATGACTGTTCCTTTATCTACAGCAAGTTAGACTGAATTTGCTAAGTTTTTCCTTTGTTTTGAAGTGTATTTTGTAATCTATTTCCTTTCCATGGACCCAAAGACGTAGGACCCATGGAAAAAGGATACTAACAATGTATTATACAACTCTAATTTTTTTGACTTGCAGAGATTTGAGAAAGTAAAGAGAACATTGGCTATGTTTAATGTTAATTGTTCCTACACAATCCACTCATACAACAATGAAATGCTATGTGATTGACAATTTCATACAACTGGTCCTTTGGCATGTATTAAATAGAATAAAAATTTTAGCATATTATTATCATTCTATTTCTTTGTTGTAAACATGTCATTAGTTCGATTTTTATCTACTAGTGTCGTGCCCTAGCCCATGCTTTATCTCCATTATTTGATGTTATTCACTGTTTTGAAATGTTGACTGTGGTTATCAAATGGAAAAAATAGAAAAAAAAAATTGTACATGAAATTTTTTTTACAAAACTGAACCAATGGCATATTTACAACAAAGAAATAGAATTATAATAATATGCTAAAAATTCTATTTTGTTTAATACACGCGAAAGAACCAGTTGTATGAAATTGTCAATCACATAGCATTTCACTGTTGTATGAGTGGATTGTGTAGGAACAGTTAACATTAAATAAGGAGCAAACTCCTCAACACATCTTGGAAACCATTGAATTCAATAATAAATGAAACCTAACACCAACAATATTCCTTCCATTCACTTCTACCAAGAATTCCAGCACAAGCACAAGCTATTCCAAACTTCAAGTAAAATGAGAAATATGCTATATCAAATCATTCATATTCATAGTAAGCATTCAAAGGATCATTTTGTCAATGAACCCTCTGATTGTACCCCTGCGGCAGAGAAAGGAAACCTCAAAATAGAGAAAGGAAACTTAGTAAAACCAGTCTATGCCGTTGTTTGTGAGGGTACAGTCATGATAAGTGCCTCTCAAACCTCTCCAAACATGTAAGATTGTCTTTAAATACTTTATTGATCTCTTCTAAACATTAACCAAATCAAACCTACATTTGAATCCACACACAATAACCCCAAAATGAAGGGTTTTGTATCCTTTAATGAATCTCAGACACTGGTAATGCATGGATAGTCAAACCAGTAGTCTCCAAAGTATTCAATAAGTGACTTGATTGTATTTAATACATGCCAAAGGACCAATTGTATGAAATTGTCAATCACATAGCATTCCACTGTTGTATGAGTGGATTGTGTAGGAACAGTTAACATTAAACAAGGAGCAAACTCCTCAACACATCTTGGAAACCATTGCATTCAACAATAAATGAAACCTAACACCAACACTATTCCTTCCATTCACTTCTACCAAGAATAAAGCATTTAATCCATTCAACATTACATATAATCATTAGACAGTTACATTTTCTGACTATGTAGAGGAACAGTCACGACCAAAATGATCAAAACTACTTTCACCCTTGCACAAGCTATTCCAAACTTCAAGTAAAATGAGAAATATGATATATCAAATCATTCATATTCATAGTAACCATTCAAAGGATCATTTTGTCAATGAACCCTCTGACTGTACCCCTGCAGCAGAGAAAGGAAACCTCAAAATAGAGAAAGAAAACTTAGTAAAACCAGTCTATGCCACTGTTTGTGAGAGTACAGTCATGATAAGTGCCTCTTAAACCTCTCCAAACATGTAAGAATGTCTTTAAATACTTCATTGATCTCTTCTAAACATTAATGCATGGACAGTCAAACCAGTAGTCTCCAAAGCATTCAATAAGTGAATATGAATGTTTGAAAACTTTCCTCTCAACTTCCCCAACCACTCCTAATCGGTTAGAGGGATTAGTTGAGTGCTTAGACACTAAAACTTCTTAAATATACTTTATCTGATATGATGAATTGTAATATCAACAAACGTGAATCCAAACATTTGAAAACAGTGAATCGATATCCTTGAGCACAAGCACCAATAACATCAAATAATGGAGATAAAGCATAGGCTAGGGCACAACACCAGTAGAATGCGGTCATTTTAGTGAGCATTCATGATCAAATAAAATGAAATGCATTTGAAATTTGTGGTCGAATATGATGTCAGAGGCTCGAAAGACATTGCCCGTCAAAGATACCAATCAAAGATGAAGAAATCACATACCTTCTCTCGCGCTCAGCTTGCACGAAGGAAGATTTGATAGCTAAATATTCCTTGTACCACACGAAGAACATTTCATTGGTTCAGTTTAGCATGTTATTATCATATCAGATAAAGTATGTTTAATAATTGTTGGTAAGGATAGGAATAGTGGAGATTCTATAAATATCCCTCTAACTAATTAGGAGTGGTTGGGGAAGTTGAGAGGAAATTTTTCAAACATTCATATTCACTTATTGAATGCTTTGGAGACTATTGGTTTGATTGTCCATGTGTTACCAATGATTGAGATTCATTAAAGGATACAAAACCCTTCATTTTGGGTTATTGTGTGTGGATTCATCCGCTTTAGCCAAGAAGATCAAGAAGATGGGGTAGGAGGACATTGTGGTAGAATAAGTATTTAAAGAAGCAACAAGAAGTAGTAGAAAAGTTTTCAGGAGTTTGGAACAACATTTCAGAATCCATGAATGGTATGGGTAAGGTGACCTTCATTCTTGGTTGTGACTTCAATGAAACATTAGATATGGCTGATAAGAAGGGTCACTTATTGATAGTGTTCCTTGAGGGAAGGGGGATTGTGAAAGACTTGTTATCATTGTATTGTATATTTCCAATATGTTTGGATGTAGGGTAGACCAGGAGAATGAAGGATCACTCACTGATTGTATGATAACCCAGTTTTGAAGGGTCACTAGTTGAGGGGACAGTCAAGGTCCGGATGTTGATAGTAATTCATTGAGGGAAGGGGGATTGTAAAAGAATTGTTATCATTGTATTGTATATTTCCAATATGTTTGGATGCAGGGTAGACCAGGAGAATGAAGGATCACTCACTGATTGCATGATAACCTAGTTTTGAAGGGTCACTGGTTGAGGGGACAGTCAAGGTCCGGATGTTGATAGTAATTCATTGAGGGAAGGGGGATTGTAAAAGACTTGTTATCATTGTATTGTGTATTTCCAATATGTTTGGATGCAGGGCAGACCAGGAGAATGAAGGATCACTCACTGATTGCATGATAACCTAGTTTTGAAGGGTCACTAGTTGAGGGGATAGTCAAGGTCTGGATGTTGATAGTGTTCCTTGAGGAAAGGGGGATTGTTAAAGGCTTGTTATCATTGTATTGTGTATTTCCAATATGTTTGGATGCAGGGTAGACCAGGAGAATGAATGATCGCTCACTGATTGCATGATAATCCAATTTTTAAGGATCACTGGAAGAGGGGGGAATGAAGGATCACTCACTGATTGCATGATAACCCCACCAAGCATTCTTTCCTTTAAGTTTCCACAATATCTCAAAATATGATCATTATTCTTTACTTTCTTCTATATGCTATTCTTTCTATGGTTTTGTTATCTTAGAAATATATCAAAAACATTACAGATGTGCATATAAAAGTAAAATATTGTCCTTCAATTGTTCCACATTGAAGCATTTCCTCTTGGGAGTATTCTCTTCATTTGTACAATATTTGTCAAAAATGGTTCCCATATTTCTTCAAGATCTATTTTAATCTTTATACTGCAATTTTGATTAGATTTGACCAATAGTTGATTTCATTGGTATTTTATAGCATATACTCCTAATGTGAAATGTGGAGAGAAAGAAAGAGACACACTAGGTATGAATTACATGATATACCCATCATCACTTAGCACTTAAATAATAATTATGGACAGGGAACAACCCCCTAACTTCTGGATGTTTGTTTCATGTTGGCCTCTTATTATATGCAAAGGTAGGCCTGTCTTAGGCTAACAACCATAGTGTAGGGGCCATAAATTATGGATCCCAAAATAGTGCACACTTGTATTAAATTAGGTTCACTATACTACAAGGGAATGGAAACCATGCAATAGTGTCTCATGGGGATGGAAGCAACCCTTCACCAAGAAGATGATTGTGTCTGCAATATTTACTAGAGGCAAAGAACATAATTTGGTTCCAGCAATTACTCCTTGAAGATAATGGCACCCACAAAACACTTGGAAAAGATAGCACTCACTATATCTTTTATCACTCTTTTAAAGTTGGGACAATAAATCTCAAAGATTGATCAATGAATTCTTGAACACAAAGAACCATTGATAGTTATGATTCATGTGTACAATAGCCAACAACCAGTTGTTCCAATCATGGTGTCCAATAATTATGTTAGAAAAATCATCTACAAATCCCTTACACAACCATAATAGATTCAAGCCATGAACCTTAAGAACCTAACAATGGGACTAAGAAAGATACAGCCTAAACAAATCTTGATCATATTCCACCCTATTGTAAGGCCCAAGAAGTAACTCTATCTTAAAGCTACACATTCCTCTAGATGAAGCTCAAAGGTTAGGTAGCTAAAGCATAGCAATACTTGAATGAATATAGGAATAATTTGATGTACAATCATTTGCTAGCTTGGTTTGTGGGTTTTCCACATAATATTTTCCCTTTAACCACATTTATAGTTTGAGAAAATCAGAAAAAATTGTTTCAGATTTATATTATCCTTTTGAACTAGCACACTGCCATCAAAATGCATAATCATTGGTCATATCAAGAAAATTCCTATTGATTAGTAGGATATCCTTATAAAAATTTGATGCATGGATTTCTTGTGAATTATTGACTGCTATGTATCCTGCAACTATGAAAGGAATAGTGTTGGTTTTAGGTTTCATTTATTATTGAATTCAATGGTTTCCAAGATGTGTTGAGGAGTTTTCTCCTTGTTTAATGTTAATTGTTCCTGCACAATCCACTCATAAAATAGTGAAATGCTATGTGGAAGGGATGGTTGATAGTGTTCCTTGGGGGAAGGGGGATTGTGAAAGACTTGTTATCATTGTATTGTGTATTTCCAATATGCTTGGATGCAGGACAGACCAGGAGAATGAAGGATCACTCACTGATTGCATGATAACCCAATTTTGAAGGGTCACTATTTGAGGGGACAGTCAAGGTCCGGATGATTGGGCCATTGGAGGACCCTAGTTCTTTGTATTAATTGCTATTCAAATTGGATGCATGGATTTCTTGAGAATTATCGACTGTTATGTATCCTACAACTGGATCTGTAAATCTACATATACTTCTCTAGGGTTGCAAGCCACTTAGGGATCAAAATAGAGAAACTAAATAAAAATCATTCTTTGTCCTATTTCCTTTTAACAAAGTCTCAACTATCAATGATACAATACATTTGATGCCCTAAGCTATCAATACAAATGGCACCTAGCTATAAGCTCATGGGCTGTCCATTTGATAACCACAGTCAACATTTCAAAAAAATAGATATCCTTGAGCACAAGCACCAATAACATCAAATAATAGAGTTAAAGCATGGGCTAGGGCATGACACTAGTAGAATGTGGTCATTTCAGTGATAGCAATATACAATGGCATCATTAAACACATATGCCAGTAATATCAACAAACGTGAATCCAAACATTTGAATATAGTGAATCGATATCCTTGAGCACAAGCACCAATAACATCAACTAACAGAGATATAGCACTAGCTAGGGCATGACACTAGTAGAATGCAGTCATTTCAAAGAGTAACTCCCTCAACAATAAAATGAAATGCATTCAAATATGATGTTAGAGGCTTGAAAGATGAAGAAATCACATACCTTCTCCTGCACTCAGCTTTCACTCCTTTTCTCCTGCTCTCCAATCAAAATAAAAATGATGAGGCTATTTCACTTCTTTTTTAAATGTATACCCTGAATCTATTGGAGTTTCGATGGTCAATTAAACACCCATCGGAATACCGACATCATCGGGGCCTATTACAAAAAAAAAACACCAAATTCATAAGAAAAAGTTACCCGTCAAAAACTTCTGTTGAAATTTGGCCCCAAATGTAGTAGTGCTTGTTTGATATCTGAGGCATGGTAGGAATGGACTTGTCTAGATACAAGTCTGACACTTTACCAACTATATGGAAGTACATATAGATGATTAGGGACCCAAACCTGAATACCTTAGTTTTGTCATGTTTGATAGCTTTGATATTGTCCATCAATTGTGCATGCAAGATCTCACACAAGTTGAACTCTCCATCTTCTTGCACAAGACAAGTGGCTACTAGAATAGTGCCCACAGACACACTATTCACCCTGCTGGTATGATGAAATTTGTAACCCAATATCATTGATATCAACTTGATGTCTGGTTTCTCTATAGGCTCAATGGTCATGCCGTGCTTATCACTTCTAGATTTACACACTTTCTCTACCATTTTCCTGACATCCTTACCCACTAGAAGGATGGTGCCTGTCTTAGAGAGGCATGTTAACTCATGAATCAAGTCTCCTATGATTCTTACTGGTACATCTCCAATCCAAAGAAAATCATCATGGATTCTACTCAATAATTTCTTTATCCATTCTTCCTCATAGAATTAATATGTTATGGCATATTCAACAATGGGGTGATCATTCCATTTTGTGTATTCATCCATGAACATTTTGTTAGGTTTCAAAATTGTGTCCATGTGCACCCTTAACCTATCTAGTCCAATAGGTTCCTTCTTACAATAGATGTAAGCCCTTATGTCTTCTGCATGCATGACACCCATCGGTGTGCGGGAAAATGCTCCCTCTAAATCATCTAGGGTTGATTTAAATGGGTACCTCTTGAAAACATACCTCTTCTTCTCAGCAACATCAAAAACAATAGGAGTGGCCATGACTTACTTGATATTCACTTTCCAAATGATCTCTGAGATGTTCTGACGGCTTCCAAAATAGCACAAAGAACTAGGGTTTCTTGCAACTAATCAAATGCTCTACAATTACTGATAGCTCAATCTCCAAATCTTCAATCACTTTGAGTATGAATGCAATGAGTAAACAAACAACTTTTTGTGTACTTAAAGTAAGAAATTCACCATTAATGCAACTCGCATAAACTAGGTTGTCACTTCAAATTTTCAAACTTGAGTTCCGCTAACTATTAGCATGTGCACTCTTGTACAAAGGTTCCTATACACTCCAATAGCTTAATTCCAAAGGTGCATACTCTGAGGATGAGTATACCAGCCACATAGGGGTCTAGAGCTAAATTAGCTCCCCCTATGACCCTGAGGGCCATTTATGCAGATGTAGAGGGTGCGTCCACTTGGGATGCATCAAATAAATTCTCAACAACATTGTCCTTCTTTCCTTCTGACCAAATCAAGCTCACATCCTCTAAGGCTTTTACAAACTTGACTTCTACTTTAGGATCCAAAACTGGTTCTTTGGTCCTTTTAGGGCTTTCCTGACCTTGCGTCCTTAATCTACAAAACTTTGAGATATGTCCAGCCTTGTTATAGGTGTGACAAATCACTAGAGGTCTATTATTCCTTAGCGCATTGACATGAGTCACCATTCTGCATGTTTTGGCTAAGTGACCATTATTGTTACATATCTGACATGTAACATTCTGAGAACTTCTTACATTGGTTTGATTCTGATTTCTTTGATCATGTTGAATCCTATTCTTCTTACTAGTCTTGCAATTTATTGCTCTATGACCAAATCTATTACATGTATAACAGTAACCATTGAAAGGTTTTACCTCCATACAGTTCCTTGCAATATGTCCCTGCTTGTTACATGCAAAATAGGTGCATTCTACAGGCTTGTGCTCATTCTTAGGAGGATCACTATTGTCTTTGGTTTGATCTTCAATCTTCTCGGTATCAGTAGAGTCCTTTTGTGAATCCTTTCTTGCTTGCATACTGTCAATCTGATTTTGTGCTTCATTGTATCCAATACAGCTAGTGTCTCCTTTGATTCTTCTTGCATACAACTGTGATTCTATCAATTCAGCACTAGTGTGTAATTTGTCAATATGATCCTTTGACTTCTTTAATTCAAATTCCAAGCTCTCTTTGATATTCTTTAGCTCCAAGATTTCTAAGTTAGCTTCCCTTAGTTCTTCATTCAGTTGAAGGTTCTCTTTGACTTGTTCATTGTAGACATCTTGATTGTTCATCAGTTTGTCATCTAATTCTTCAAGATGACTTAACAAGGTTGCATTTTCTTCACTTAATTTCTTGACTTTTTCCTCAAGTTCACTATTAGAGTGTCCTTTCAAACCTTTTCTTAGTCTTTGGATAACTAATTGAGCATCACTGACTTTTTCCTTCAGTTCTTTAATTTCTCTTTCTGAATTGTCTAGGTCTTCAAGAGCTGCTTCAAGATTCTTCTTCAAATGTTTCATATCTGCTTTGTCCATGATCTCCTCAAGTGGTTAAACTTCTTTACGGAGGACCAGAGCTCTAATACCAATTGTTAGGAATGGGAACACTAAGAGGGGGGGGGGGGTGAATAAGTGTTCACTATATTTTAACTTTTCACTTTAATTTGAATACTGAATTATAAATGCTTAAGTACTAAATTAAACATTCACATAAACATGAAACATGAAATAAACACATGACACCAATATGGTTACGGGGAAACCCAAATAGGTAAAAACCTCAGTGGGACTTGATACCCACTAATAATCTACACTAGTATTTTGTGATCCTTGTTAGAAGATCCTTTACCCTGTTAGGAGTAGCTTTACAATGCTTTTAGTACAGTAGACTTGGTTAAGGGTCAGACCCTATTAGGAATCTTTTACAATGATCCTTGTTAGGGGACTGGACTCACTGTCCTAGAGCTCACTACTCAAATGATGAAGGCTACAACCTTCTAAATCAGATACACACTATATCAACAAGTGAACTATCACTGTGACACTACTTTTCAAATTAGTTCCTTTGGTGCGTTGATGCTTTGACCTCTTTCAAAGCTCTAATACATCTTATGCTCACTTTGCATACCTCTGCTCTGCTTCTCACAACTCTATTACTACTTCCATACCGATTACAATGGGCACACCTTATATTTATGCACTCATACCAAATATACAATTAGGTCAGCCCTATAACTAATTACAAATAACACTTCCAAATGAATTGGCTTAAGCGTGCTTACAATTATACATATACATATGTTGACAACCTAAATACAATGGGCACATAGCCTCTACAACATTAATTTATAATCACATACCAAAATAGTCACTGTCAGCTCCATGCTTTGTTCATTGTTGGCACATACTGGCTTTGCAACTTCAACTGATTGTAACTTTCACATCTTTGCATATCTACTTATGCGCTCATAGACTAAGCATAAGTATAGTCTAAAAACCTTAACTTCCAGGGTGCATACCTTAATTCATCTGTACACACATGTGTTGATGCTCTGAGTCTCTGGTGCTCAATATGTTGTCCAGTCTTCAACACTTAACTAAATTCTGATCTTTACAATTAGTGCACTGACTCCAAACTGCTATATGACTTTGTTTCCATAATGGTAACACTATATCTAGTCATATATCTCAGGATAGACAACTTTCCAACACAAACCACTAGCTCAACTATCACAACTATCAGAATTCAATCTGATCTTCTAGATCTCATAGGATCCATGTCTACACTATCTTTTCTACAACTTCACTTTTCATCTACTACCCCAGACCTACTCGACTTCCCTAAAAAACTATCCAAAAAATCCTTAAATACTAATCTTCAGCCACAAGTCAGTTGGATGACATAATTAACTCCTACAAAAAAATATTAAATACAATACAAGTCGGCTCTCAAATAGCCTTACAATTATTTAATTATCCATGTCAACCTCAGATGTACATAGGAGAATACAACAAAAGATACCAACATTAAATGCACCAAGTCGACCAACGAAATCACCAAGAACTCCAGTCAATAAACTAGAACTACCAAGCGCCAGAGAAACAACCAAGCACCGGTGAAAAAACCAACCAAGCCAAGCAACACTGAGAAAGGTAGGTATCACCGAACACCAATTCCACTGAGCACAAGAAGTCTCACCGAGTTCCTTCAGTGACTGAGCTTCCTTCAATAACTGAGACCATCAGTTAAAGCTACAACCAAGTACCATAGAACCAAAATAACACACCACCATGGAGATTCACCAAGTACCCTAGAATGCCCCTACATCATCATCATCCCTTAAAGGTACTAGAACTAAAAGAAAAATGTAAGAATGTCACATAAGAGTTAAAAAGAAGAGTCTTTTTGGGCTAGTATCACATAGACAAAAGAGAATAGGTAGCTACCATTTTTCATCTTCCCCAATCAGAAAACATAAAGGCACATTTATGAATAGTGACACATGTACAAAATAACATGCAAAAACATATAGAAGAATTGAGATACAAATAGAGAAATGTCACAACATTTTGATTCCTTTATCACCTTGCGTTAACGAAGCAAAACAAGTCATTTAAAAAAATCTTTAAAAAACATATAACAAGAATTGAATCATTGGGGAGGTACATTGCGATAAGAAAACACACAAAATCTACCACACAAGAGGAGGTAGTCAAACATATCGCCTTCCCCCACATCTTGGTCTGTAGTGTTTAGGGAAGGTGGGAAACACACAAGAGGAGTAACATCAATCATGGAAGATAAAACAATAGCTAGTTCCAAACAAGGATCACATTGTGAAGATGGGTCACTTTGTTCGTTACTAGGATTAAGAGACAATTATTGTGAAAACATAGCTGTTAAATCATGTTTAACATCAATAATCTCAAACATATCATCAAAATCACTAGCATGAACATCATTTTTAGTTACATTATTAACATCAAAAGCATCATCATCAAGAGTATTTTCTTCATCCAAATTGATTGTAATAGAATCCAAGATATGAATAGCACTATCACATTTGTTAAATTTCATCTTTTTCAAGTTAACTTCCTCCTTTGACTCAAGCATAGGTTGATCAAAGGGAATCAAAGAAACAATATGTGTTTTAGGCGATGAATTTTTTTGGGAAGCATTTTGATGGGCTCTAGCATGGTGTTTATGATGGAAGTAACAAGCATGATATAGTTATGCTTGGTATTTTTAGAAATTAGGTTTGGTTCATGATCAATCAACATCGGGCCCTTTTCTTCTTGAGGAGGAAGAATAAAAGGAACTACATCAGGTTGAGATATAGCATCGACATAACACTTATAAGATATAGGAGCTAGAACTAAAGCAGAAGTATATGTATAGGGAAAGGAGATGGAATATCCTTAGGTTTTCTAAGTGCACAAATATTTTGGATTTTGTAGGATTGATATGATCATAAGAGGTTATCTCTGTGAGGTTGATTTGGTTGAGGCATATAAGGCCAAAAGAAATAAAGTTCAACAAACTCTCAAGGAACTAAAGGCTATAAGAGGCTATGGTTGACAGTCATGATTTGTCCATTGTGAGAAATTTCAAACATTTATGAATAGGAGAGGCCATGACTACCATGGAGGTAAGCCAAGGAAGAACAAGTTTGACTTGAAATTGATCAAAAGTTAGAATCATAGTAAAGGTAACATCTAAAGTTTTACCACAAAATTTAATGGGAATGAAATGGAGCCATGGAAAGGATATAGGAAACCATTGCAATCTTGGATCATAACATCAGATTTATCATAAAAAATCACATTGCAACTGTCTATTAAAAATATGTTCTTCAGTTATAACATTCACCATGCAAGTAGGATCAACAAGAATACCATGAGAATGAAGGCCATTAACCTTTTCCACAATGTAAAGAGGGTCATCAGGTGCTTTAATTGTCTCAGTAGGGTGAAAGGTAATAAAAAGCTCAGGTTCAAGTTTATATTTAGGTTCAGTTTGATCAACAAGGTTGAAAATGTTATTGGCTTCATTACACTTATCATCATAGTCAACAACATGAGTGGAAGAAGGAAAAGGTTGAGTAGACTCAATGATATTGGTAGAATGAGATGGAAACGGGTTAGTAAAGATTTTAAAGTTTTGGTTGGGAGGTGCTACAATTTTTTTTCCTTGATCATTAACACCCTCAACTAATATGGTATTGGAGTCAATGAGGTCTTGAATAAAAAATCTCAAATGGTAACACCTTTTAGTGTCATGATCGGGTTGACAATGGTATTGATAGGAAAATTTGTGATCAAAGTGTTTGGGTAAAGGTTTGGATATGTCAATTGGCTTAACAGAAGGAAGATTCAACACTTTATAAATAATTAGATTCAACACCACATTATGCAAAAATTCAAAAAGTTGAGTAAAATTACAAGCATGTCTAAAAATAGATGACAAAGGAGCCACACCTTTAGATGTTGCCGCCACTTGCTCATCAACATTATTGGTTAAATTATTGATCTTAACGAAGTTTTTTAGTTTCTGAAACTTGTTAAATTTTTTGAATTTGACGTCACTATTATCAACCAAGTCCATTGGATTGGTGCTCTCAAATTGACTCACTTGAAATTGATAATTAGAAAGCACTAAACATTATTGAGTAAAAGAGGAAAATTCAGAAAGCATAATCTTATATCTAATGTCTTTTTGTAAATTAGCATGAAAACACATTGCACATCAATATCAGGAACATGATAAGAAATCCAAGCATGCAAATGCTTAAATATACCAATGAAATCAGTTACTTTTTCTCTAACCCCTTATTTACAGTGCATTAAATTAGTTGAATAAATCTTAGGACCAATGTTGTTTTAGAATTTTTGGATGAAATAATGAGCAATTTTTTGAAAAGAATTGATAGAATAAGGAGGAAAAGAACAATACCATTGAAATGATTTGTCTCAAGAGGTTCTAGTAAACAATTTATCCATGAACCTATGATCATGAGATAAATCACTACACAATATTTGAAAGGTTTTGACATGGGTCAAAGGATCACCTTTACCATTATAAGTCTCAAGTTGAGGAATCTCCATGTATTGTCAAATAATGACACATGATATCCAAAGACAAAGGACTATAAGTATCACAAGTAAGAATGTTAAACTTGGATTGAGTCATTGAAGCAATTTATTGTTGCAAGGAAGATAGTTGAGCCAAGTTATTAATGGTAGAATCAATAGAAATAATGGTAGGAGGAGATATGTTTGAAATGTATGGAACACTGTGAGAAATGGAAGGAATAGTAGAATATGAAAAATGAATACTATTGTAAGTGGGCATTGATGGAGGTAAAGAAACACATGAAACATTTGAAGTAATATTGGAAATAATAGGATTAGGAATACTAACATGTGTAGGATTGAGAGTTTCAATGAAAGTTTTTATGATAGGTGGAGCATAAGTGGAAACATAAGGAATTTAGGTAGAAATAGGCATGGAGGTCTCAACACTAGTAGTAGGTGGAATGAAACCTAGATAATAGGATTGAAATTGTTGCAGGTCCATTTTAAGGCACGAATACAGATTTGGATGCAGAGCTATTAGTAGCAGATTATCTAGTTGTAATTCAATAACCCGTTTCTTCACCCCCATTAGAATTCCCTATGCAGGGAGATGGGAGATATTGTGAAAGACATTAATTCCATGTTCATCATTATGAATTATCCTCCTTAATCCCTCTACAATGGAAATGACCTCAGGATTAGAGTTTTCTTGTTGCTAAGATTTCTCAAAGTCATCAGAAAGTTTTTGGACTTTCATAGGAGAGACTCTTAAAGCTTCATCTTCTCCATGAGAATAATAGGAAATGTTGTTCTCCATAATATGATTGATTTCACTATTATGCATGTTGATCTCATCAAGATTCCTAGGAAAAATAGAAGGCCCAATATCAAAAGACCCCATAAGTCTATGGATTCTCCTAAATAGAATGCTATAAGTAGGACTCAAAGTAATAACACTCATGCACAAGCGAAGAAAAGATAGATATATCTAATGAAATTTTAAATTTTTGAAAGAGATATGCAGTAACAATTTTTTTTATAAAAAGCACATCTAAATAACAAATTGAAAGATTAATGTAAATCATGTAAAGTAGATCTAGATATAACTATGAAAATGAGGAAATGCAATACATAAAATGTAGATCGAAAAATCAGATCAGATTTTAAAATGTTAGTTTGAATGTAGGTTTGGGTGCATGCAATGTATCAAAGATACGATGTAAAGATCTCTTATTTCAATGCATACAAAATGTAAAAAGGACCTAACTACCAAATCAAAAGTATGTAAGAGGAGTCTAAAAACATAAAGGGAATCTAACACCACAATTAGAATAGAAATGTAATGAGTCAGGCTCACCAAAATGTACAATAGAGAAATCGAATGCGGATAGAAATGCAATGATAAAGTGGATATATTGCCTCCTCATTTCATTGATTGTACATTAGGAAGGAAGGATGACCCCAATGGGATCAAGAGGTGACTCAAGCACTCATTAGGGACAATATCTTTCCTTCCTTAGGTAATGTAATGAATGAAATGAGAATTTTAAGTTTTGTAATTATAAGATAGGAAAATGAGGAATTTGCATGCTATGGCAACCACAAAACCTATAAAATCATACAAAATAAACCTATGCTAAAATTAAATCATTGAAGGAAAGTATAAGAGAGATTAAAATATAGTCAAACAAAAAATCCCTTAATGAAGATCTAATGCCTTTCTTGCTTCTCCAAAATTTGATATGTAGTTCTCATGATGACACAATGCACCCAATGAAAGCAAATTGACTATAGTGGAAAGAAGATTTGAAAGATAGTGGTTAACCATTGAAGAGAAAATGAAATAAATTTATAGAGATTCATTAAAAATTACAAATTGGGAAATGAGTGTGCAAATTTGGAAAGGTTTCATAATTCTTACAAATCATGGCACAATTGATTCAAAATTTGGAAGACATACATCAATGCACAAATGGAGAGAGCTTTGGTAGGCTAAATTAATAGAAAATGATAGGGAAGGTGTAAGAAAAGAGAAGGCTAAATTATAGGGGAGAGATGGAGTAATTAATTCCCATATAGAAAAGAGGGAAATTTTGAATTTAAAAATTCCTTTATTCCCAAAAATTAGAAATTAGGATTTAGGAATTTAGAAAATCCCATAAATTATGTAATTATTCAATTAATTAATGTAAAATTAGTTAACTGTGAAGACTTAAGAAAGGGAATACATAAAATGTATTTATTTATCAAAACTTAGGGTTTGGGATAAATTAAGGGTTATTTATGCCTGAGAAGAGTGAATTAGTAAATTTTGATCTATATTGAGCGACAAAGGATTGATTTTGATGCTTTTGAAATAGTTTGAAAGTGATTGAATAAGTCAAATATGAGGCAAATCGAAGAGAAATGTTAGTAATTAATTAAATAATTTTCAATGTTTAATCAATGAAGAATGACACTATATCAGTGAATGATAAAGATCAAACACCCAATATAAAAGATATGTTAAAAAAGGGGGGCCATAGGTATGGAGCATTTTTGGGTGTCTACATTTTGCCCCTCTTTGAGACAATGCAATTATGAGTGTTGTTTCAAAGAAGAATAAAAGATCATGCCCCGATGGATTGAAAGAATGGAGGTATGATTCCCCCTCAAAAAATTGGACGAAAATTGACATGAGGAAAAATTTTCAAAAATAAAATGATTGCAAAAGACTGACAAAGAAATGTTATTAGAAAGTAGAAATTAGATGGAGAAGAGTTAGTAATGATGAAATATTGATTTCAAAGTGCACTTTTGTCATGAGAGCTTTATTTAATATGGAAAACTAGATGCATTACACCATGACACAAAAATTCAGGATAATAATGAAATTCCTTTGTGTAAAAACAAACACAATTGCAGACAAGGAATGTTTCCATCCATCCTAAAGTAGTGGACATACTTGCCCCATAACTTCATAAAAAGAATCCCTCAAATAGAAGACAAAAGTAAAAAAAGGGACCATGAACCATCCTGACCACTCTCATCACTCAGTGATATCCTTGAGTGCCATAAAAACATGACCAAAGATAAATCAATAAAAGATGAGACTCATTGGACCAAGCAAGCCAACAATCATTCTGATCTTGTTGTCAAATTTGATAGTTTATTTGATTGATAATAATGATGATGTTTGGTTTTAGGAATAAAGTACCCCATCTAAGACTAATAGTGTATGGTTTTGAATATACCACACCTTGTATAAGACAAATGATGATTGATAAAGGATAAATTGATGTTGTTTGATTAATAGGACAAGTTTGATCTAATTGATTGTTGACATGATTGGATAGTTTGTCTATTGATGCATGATTTGGTTAAGTGCAATGTTTGATAAGTCTTTAGATTGCATATATTGAAATGTTTGTCTTGTCGCAAGTGATAATTTATTGATGACATGAAAATGATTATGTACATTGTTATTACTAATTTTTGAAGAATTTTTAATTTTTAGGATTTTGAAAAAATATTTTTTTTTGTGCTTTTTTCAAAGTATTTTACATTTTTTAGGATTTTTTCTAGACTTTTTATAATTTTAAAGTATTTTTCATGACTTTATATGCTTTTTAGAGATTTTTTTCAGAAACATATATGATTTTTATGGTCTTTTTTAAGGATCATATTCATGTCTTTATGATTTTTTCAGGATCATATTCAATTTTTAGATGTTTCTCATATTTGTATTTGATTTTTTATGGATTTTTTCATGATCATATCTGATGTTTTAAATTTTGTTTAGGTCATTATATCATTTAATTTATTTTTTTTAAGGTCATTATATGATGTTTTTGAATTTTTTCATGAGCAAGATGTATTGAATTTCCCCAATGTCTAGCAAGGTAGGGACATTATGAATGGATGAACTGGTAGATAGATGAAGGCCAAATATTTCTTTGTATGTCTTGAAGTTGTTTGGATGTCAAGGACTATCCACATAATGAGATAACATGTTTTTTCCAAGCTTAGGGATTGAATATGACAAGATAGGTAATGATACTCTTTGGCACTGAATGACATGTGATGCATTGTAATGGACATGTCAAGAGGATTTTGAAAATTTATTTTTTATTTCACATACTTATTTTACATCAAGACCAATATAGGGAATGGATAGGATATGAATTGGAAAATGACAATATATGGATAAAACATGCAAGATCAATAATGGACAAAGGGTAATAAATATGCATTAAGGGTTGCAATAAGATAGGAAATATGGACCAAAGTTTTTGATAAGATAGGAAATATGAATCAAATGGATGTAGGTGATGTATATCAGATATGGCATTTGATGTTTCCAGGGAGATAAATGTCCTTGTCAAGATCAAAGTTGGGAAAAAGGGAATGAGGATGTTGATAGGATAAGAGATATGATGGACATAGGATAATTGGGGAAATGGTAGGGATAATAGGAAAATATGGGTGAAACCTACCCACAAGTATATAATGCAAGAAGTTCACAAATTATACATGACACATATTTTCTAGGTTTTCATCATGTTACTTTCCTAAAGTTAATTTTTGATAGGCTTTCACTATTGGATGGAATTATTTATCTTATTCTTCTTCTTTTTTGTTTTTCCAAGATGCTTGTTTGCCAAATTTTCATCAAGGAAATAATTTTTTATTTCTCTCTTTTTTTTTTTACTTTTTAGACCTTTTCGGAAGATAATGGATGCATGACATGACATGGAAAAAGGAATAAAGTGTCTTTATCTTTGAATAGTTCTCTTGAAAGGTATGAAATAATGAGTCATGACTGTGATTGTATACTCAATGACATTGATAGGGTAATGACATTTAAAGGATATAAAATGGATGATTGGATGGGATAGGATAAGGATTTAGGCAAAAGATTGGATAAGATGGATAAAGGGTTAGAAAGATGGTGTTGTATAATGGAGGGAATGTAGGAAGAATATATTTTGAGTGGATAGGAATGTGTAACAGAACAACATTGGAACACACCTTGTGGGGTGATGGAGTGACAAAGAAAAAGGAGATTTTGGATTTGAAGAGGAATGTATATAGATTTTCGAACAAAAGGACCCAAAATGGATTTGGAAGGTTGAATGAATTTAGATAGAGGGATAACAACTTTAGATCTGGACTTATATTTTTTTTGGGATACTGTGCTTCAATAAGTTTTTTGGGAATCCACGTGCATTTTAATTTTTTATTGTTTTTTGGGTTCTTGGAATGCATTGCTTGTACAAGAGATTTAGAAACCCATATTGCTTTTGAATTTTATTTTTTCTTAATGGGCCTTTGTGGTCTTTTGGAAATTTATTTTTCTTTTAAGATCATATTTTATTTTGTTTTACATGTCAATTAGACTAGATATGTTGATCCTTTATTGCATGTGGATTACTTGACTTATGGACTTTATGCTTAGCATCCAAATTTCTTGGAAAAGGAATAGGATTAATGGATGGATATGAATTGAATAGAGGCCTTTTGGATGGGTGAAAGGATCTCCGAGATGTGTAACTTTTCTATCTTGCATGTAGGAAAGGGTAAGTGGGTTGTGAGCTAGTGGATGGAGGAATATATGGACCTAAGTGTTGGAAACTACAATTGAAGCAATTGTTGTATTGTCATTGATGTCAAACCTTAACTGGTAAGATTGTTTCTATTTAAGAAAGTACTATATCTATTTGATTGTTGCTAAGGGGTAAGGCAAGGTTGGTAACAATAGCACCTAAGGAAAGGTTGAGTTATCTTGATACTTCAATGAGTGCTTGATTATGTGGCACAATGATAAGACAATGTATTGTTTATCTAAGTAAGAATGAAGACTAAACTGGTAGGCTTAACAAAGAAAAAGTAAAGGAATCTTGTTAGCTAAGATCTTTGTATCTATGATATTATATTTGGTGGACAAGATACCTTGTGTAAGAAATTTTCAAATGAAATGCAAACTAAATTTGAAATGAGTATGTTTGGGGAGATCAATTTTTTGTTGGTTTGCAAGTATATCAGATGGAGAAAGGAATTTTCATCACCCAGTCTAAATATGTTCATGAGATACTGAAAACCTTTGGTATGGAAGATTCAAGGCCAGTAAGTACTCCCATGGCTACTAGACAGAAGTTGTCTAAAAATGATGATGCTATAGAAGTTAACCAGACTTTGTATGGATCTATGATTGGAAAGCTACAATATGTTGTATATAGAAGACCAGATATTGCATTAGTTGTTGGGATTGTGGCAAGATTCTCTACCAATCCTAAGGAAACTCACCTGATGGCAATTAAAAGAATCATGAGATATTTGAAGGGAACTACTGACTATGGATTATACTATAAGAAGCATGACAAGTTTGAACTGAGAGTGTATATAGATGTTGATTGGGCAGGAAATGTAGATGACAAAAAGAGTACTGGTGGTGGAGCTTTCTTTCTTGGACAGAGATTAGTTTCTTGGACAAGCAAGGAACAAAATTGCATTTCCCAATCTAATGCTGAAGCTAAGTATGTGGTTGCAGCTGTGAACTATTCAAATTTGATATGGATAAAGCAATTGTTGGTAGGCATGAAAGAAGAAATCACTGAACCAGTTGTCATTTTCTGTGACAACACAAGTGCTATCAACATCTCTAAGAATCCAGTGATGCACACAAAGACCAAACACATTGCCATCAAGTATCATTACTTGAGAGAACTGGTACAAGACAAAGAGGTCTGAATGGAGTATGTGAATACAAAGGAACAATTAGCAGACATATTCACTAAGGCTTTACCTAAAGAAGCTCATGAATACCTGAGAATTTAATTAGGGGTCCTTCCCCTAACTGAGGCTGCCTAGTCAAGCTAGGAGCACTGCATCAAATGTGTTGCAAAGAGTATCTAACAAGTTGATGCAGAAACAGGTCACACTTTAGGAGCAGCCTAGAGTTGTGAAAAGTATAGCATAGATAAGAATCAGTCATAAGCAAAGATGATAGAGGGAGAAATACTATTACTGAACTGAAAATATGATATCTACATCTGTAGCATGTATGTTTTTGTTGTTGCTTTGGCATTTTTGTCAAAGAGGGAGATGATCACAAATGAATACACAGAATAAAAATTTTCATGGAAGATCAAGACAGAGGGAGAAATTCAGTGGATGGTCATACAAGCATGGCTAATTGATTTTGACCAGAATGAAGCTAAGGATATTATAAATATTTCTGATGGATAGATAAGTTTTGGATTGATTGGTAATTCATGTGCTATTCATATGGTGTTTCCATCAATGCCAAAGAGGGAGATTTTTGAAAACTATAATTGAAGCAATTGTTGTATTGTCATTGATGTCAAACCTTAACTGGTAAGACCATTTCTATTTAATAAAGTACTATATCTATTTGATTGTTGCTAAGGGGTAAGGCAAGGTTGGTAACAATAGCACCTAAGGAAAGGTTGAGTTATCTTGATACTTCAATGAGTACTTGATTATGTGGCACAATGATAAGAGAATGTACTATTTATCTAAGTAAGAATGAAGACTAAACTAGTAGGCTTAACCGAGCAAAAGTGAAGGAATCCAGTTTAAGCTGAGTGTTGTTAGTTTCAACTGAGCTACTATATGCCGAGTAAATTTAGTGTTGATTGAACACCAGTTAATTGCCGAGGAAGATAGTATTAGCTAAGGAAATAGTTTATGTGGTGACTGAGCTTTCTAGTGAAGACCGAGAAGTTGAACATAGTATTGACCCAGTGTTAGTATTTTGCATTTGAGGAAGAATTCAAATTTCCAGCCAACATCATTGAATTCTTGGATTATATAAAATGTGTTGACTTTATTTATAGATTGTATGAAAACATTTAATGCACTGTAAAACATTTTATTGTAAATCTATTAAGAGATTTGAGATATTTCTAGAAGGATAGCCAAAGAACATAATATATAATGGATTCGATAAATCTAACCTAACCCTAAGATCTATGAAGGAGATTAAGTGGCAAAAGATGTATTGACCTAATAGAGGAAGTATTAAGGAAACCTAAGCTAGAGGTTGTGATAGAGAGGATGCTGGAAGTGTTGTTGATGTTATTGACTATCTAAGAAGAGAAGGCTGAAGGAGAAGTGTTGTGATTGCTTGAAGAGAGTTCTGAGAAGATTAGTGATGGTGATGCAGGAGCATCCTGGGTGTAAGAGCAATCTTGCATCACCCAAAAATATTTCTATTTTTGTATTCAATAAGGGCTATCTTGTGTAGAGTTGCTATTTATGGAAACTTGCTATTTTTAGTAAGTTGGTCTTATGATCTCGGAATGTTCTAATTTTACATATGGAGGTTCATCTCAGTCATATCAGCCTGCCAGCAAAGTTTCATGGCTAGATCAAGTCTAGTTTTGAAGATATTGAAGATTTTCGGTATTGGCAGCAGAGTACAGAAACTTCAAACTCAGTTTTGAAGGCTTTAGAGGCCCCGGATGAGGTTTAAAATTTGGTTGACAAGCACTTTGCGTGGGTCAAACCTGTAGAGCGCTTCGTGGTGTTTCCAGAATGGGGTTATAATAGCCAATCGGGTCAACGGGTGATGACTTATGGTCTTCGAAAGTTGGGTCACCTAAAATGGCAGAAAATATTTTTTCTTCAAAATTTCTGTTTAGGTTTCAAAACTCATTTTGAGCCGACTTTGATGTAATAAATTGTAAAATAAAATAATTCTAAGTTTGGTCGGCCCTAAGGGCTAAATTTCTAGAACCTTCTCGGGCGGTGGAAATTGCCTATATAAAGAAGGCACGTAGTGTTGTCTAGGGCAATTCTGGGTATTGATTCGAGGCTTTGTCCTACAGAATATTGTAAGGGAATGCCCATGTGGCTTTGCATATTGTAATTCTGAAAATTTGTAATTCCACATTTGTGGAGATAATAAGAAGCCAATTTTCTATTCTTGCATATTATTGTTGTTGTTTCTCTATTTTTGTTATGTGTTTGTGGTGTTAACGGGAGCACCCTTCATCAAGTGGTATCAGAGCAGGAGTTCTTGAGTGTGTAAATAGATCACCGACTGTGAGGCAGTTTGCACTAGGACCGTGGTTAGGGTTTTAGTGCGCATCGCGAAAATACCTCCACGAAGAGAACGTGGTGGAAGAGCTGGTGCTGTGACACCTGAGGTTAGAGAGCTGCAGAGACAAGTGCGAGCATTACAAGAAGAGATTCGCAGAGGAATGAATCTTAATGTCAGAGACGAAAGTGAGGATGAAGCCGAAGAAGAATATCAAGAAGGAGAAGCTGAAATTATGAACCAGGAGGAAGAAAGAATTTTTCGGGTGATTTCCAAGATTTGAAAAAGACCTAAGATTGAGGTTCCTACATTTTTTGGAAATCTTAACCCAGAGGAATTGATCGACTAGATCAATGAATGTGAGGAATATTTTGAGTATGAAGATGTTGAGGATCCTGATAGGGTCAGATTTGTGAAGGCCAGATTGAAAGGTCATGCAAAGATCTGGTGGCAAGAAATTCAATTGGAGCGAAATAGAAGAGGGAAAGATAAAATCACAAGATGGGATCGGATGGTGGATAAATTGAACTGACAGTTCATTCTTGTTGATTATGAGCTTGACCTCCTAAAGAAAATGCAAAGTTTGAAGCAAGCAGGAAGATCTGTTCAGGAGTATACAGAGGAGTTCTATCGACTCCTCATCAGAACAGGCCATGCAAAAGCTGATAAGGAGAAAGTTGCCCGATATCTTAATGGGTTAAGGCCAAGCATTTAGGAGGATTTGAATCTGGTTCGAATGAATAGTATTGAGGAGGCATACCAATTTGCCCTAAAAGTAGAGGAAAAGCTAAACAAGAAGTTTGAGAGCAGACAAAATGGAAGAGGTCATGGTGGAAGATCTGGCGGATGGTCATATGGTGGCCAAAATGAAGATCCGAAAAAGAAGGATGAGGCCAGTAGCAGTCAAAATCAAAGAGGAAATAATTCCAATCGTTTCCAAGATCAGAGTAATAGAGATCAGAGAGGAACAGGAAGAGGACAAGGATTTGCAAGAGGAGGCTTCCGTGGAATATGTTTTCACTATGGACAAGAAGGTCATAGGGCATTTGAATGTCCTCAGTGCCAAGGCAGAATAGACAGGAGAAATGAAGGCCAGGCCAGAGTTGCACATGTAGATGAAGATGCTAGATCATCAAATTCTAAAGATGCTGAAAGAGGAGAAATGCTAATTAACAGAAGAGTCTTGCTGAGTGGTGAGAATGAACCTGAACAAAGGAGGAGCCTGTTTCGCACTAGATGTAAGTGTGAGGGTAAATGCTGTGATGTGATTATCGATAGTGGAAGCACTGACAATTTGGTGTCAGAAGAGATGGTGACAAAGTTGAAACTTAAGAGACAAAAACACCCACATCCATATCGGATTGCCTGGGTACAGGATGACCACAAGGTCATGGTCAGTGAGTAGTGCCTGGTAAAGTTCAAGATCGGCGGGTACCAAGATGAGGTACTATGTGATATCATCTCTATGGATGCATGTCATATGTTGTTGGGTAGACTGTGGCAATTTGACAGATATGTTGTACATGATGGTCATGCGAATACCTATTCCCTGACAAAGGATGGAGTGCGACATAAGCTAAAGCCATTGAAGGAGACCGAAGAAAAGGTATGTGGTAATGCAAGAATAACATTTGTTGATGGAAGAAAATTCCTAGATGGTATGAGGCATGAGCATGTGTGTTTTTCTTTAATTTCAAAAGTTTGTAAAGAAGAAGTAGAGGATGTACTTGTAGAGGTTGCAGATTTGTTGAATGAGTTTCAAGATATTGTATCTAATAATGTACCTGATGGATTACCACCGGTAAGGAAGATCAGTCATCAGATGGATTTGATTCCAGGAGCCAGTTTGCCAAACAAGGCAGCACACAGAATGACACCAGCAGAAAGTGAAGAGTTGAACAAATAAGTACATGAGTTATTGCAGAAGGGGTTGATTCAAGAGAGTCTGAGTCCCTGTGCTGTACCAGTGGTATTAGCACCAAAGAAGAATGGAGAGTGGAGGATGTGTATAGATTCCAAAGCAATAAACAAGATCACAATCAAGTATAGGTTTCCATTGCCACGAATGGATGATATTATGGATTGTTTGAGTGGAGCTATGTATTTCTCAAAGATAGATCTGAAGAGTGGATATCACCAGATTCGGATCAGAGAAAGAGATGAATGGAAGACTGCCTTCAAGACAAAGAAAGGACTATATGAGTGGTTGGTCATGCCTTTTGGGCTAACCAATGCACCGAGCACTTTCATGCGGCTCATGAATGAGGTTCTGAAAGAATTTATGGGTAAGTTTGTCATTGTTTACCTACATGATATTTTGATTTTTAGCAAGACATTGGAGGAACATATGATGCATATTCGTATGGTGTTTGAGAAGTTGAGAGATGAGAAATTGTTGATTAATTTGAAGAAGTGCAGTTTTGTGAAGAAAGAGTTAGTGTATTTGAGATTTGTAGTTTCAGCAGAAGGTTTAAAAATGGACCTAGAGAAGGTACAGGCTATCCTTGAATGGCCTACTCCAAGGAGTGCTATCGAGGTAAGATCTTTTCATGGTCTAGCTAGCTTTTATAGAAAGTTTATCAAAAAATTTAGTAGTATTTGTGGGCCCTTGACTGAAACAATGAGAGGGGATAGAAAAGAGTTTAAGTGGACTAATGGGGCAGAAAAGAGTTTTCAATTATTGAAACAAAAAGTTACAGAACAACCTCTTTTAGCACTTCCAAATTTTAATAAGGTGTTTCAAGTAGATTGTGATGCTAGTGGTACTGCAATAGGAGCTGTTATGAGCCAAGAAGGTAAACCTGTTGCTTATTTTAGTGAGAAGTTAAATGATGCCAAGAGAAAATATTCTATTTATGATCAGGAATTTTATGCTATAGTTCAAGCATTGAAAAAGTGGAGGCACTATCTGCTTCCTAAGGAGTTTGTTTTATATACTGATCATCAAGCTTTGCAATATTTGAATAGTCAAGGAAAGTTGAATCAAAGGCATTTGAAATGGGTTGAGTTTTTGCAGAGTTATACATTTATTTTGAAACACAAAAGTGGAAAGTCTAATAGGGTTGCAGATGCTCTTAGCAGAAGGCAACTATTGCTGACAGAGATGCAGATTGAGGTGGTTGGGTTCAAAGAACTCAAAAATTTGTATCGAGAGGATCCTGATTTTGGTGAAGCTTGGAAAGCTTGTACAGAACCTGTTACTCTAAATAGGATGAAATGGCTGGATTTTATCATCCAAGATTATATGCTATTTAGAGGGAGTCAGTTGTGCATTCCACAAAGTTTTATGAGGGAGAATCTCATCAAGGAGAAGCATAGTGGAGGATTGGCTGGACATTTTGGTCGTGATAAAACCCTTGCTTTGATTGGTGAAAATTATTATTGGCCACAATTGCAGCAAGATGTGAAGTTTGTACATAGTTGCAGAGTATGTCAAATGGAAAAAGGAGTGAAGCAGAATACAAGGTTGTATCAGCCATTACCTATACTAGAGAAGTCTTGGGAGGATATCAGTATGGACTTTGTTCTTGGTTTACTGAGGACACAGCGGGGACATGATTCAATTTTTGTAGTAGTTGACAGATTTTTGAAGATGGCACATTTCATTCCCTACAAGAAGACTAATGATATTGTTCATGTAGCAGAATTGTTTTTCAGAGAAGTGGTGAGACTACATGGTTTGCCAAAGACCATAGTGTCAGATCGAGATACTAAGTTTGTTGGATATTTCTGGCAGACATTGTGGAAGAAGTTGAAGATAGATTTGAAGTTCAGTTCATCACATCATCCATAGACTGATGGACAAACAAAGGTGGTGAATAGAAGTTTGAGAAATTTGCTGAGATGTTTGGTTGGAGATAAGCCAACAGGATGGGATTTGATTTTAGCACAGGCAGAATTTGCATACAATAATTTTGTCAATAGGAGCACTGGTAAATCACCATTCCAGATTGTATATGGAAGTAGTCCAAGAAATGCATCTGACTTGAGAAAGATAGATAAAGGAGAAATAAGTAGTGCTGAAGCTGAAGATTTTGTAGAACACTTGAAGAACATCCATGAGGAGGTGAGGAAGCATATTGCCAAGATGAATGCGCAGTATAAGGCTAAGGCAGATGAGAAAAGGAGGCATAAGGAATTTCAGGTTGGGGATGAAGTCATGGTTCATTTGCGAAAGGAGCGATTTCTGGTTGGTACATATAACAAGCTGAAAATAAAGAAGTTTGGACCACGTAAGCTATTGAAGAAGCATGATTCAGGAAATGCATATGAGGTAGAATTGCCTAGTGAGCTGAATATTTCACCAGTGTTTAACATTTCAGATTTGACAGAGTATCACGAAGGAGGTGTTGAAGATGAGGTTGCAGCAACATAGTGGAGTATTCCAGCAACCATTTCAGATTTCAAGGAGATTGAAGACATACTGGACAATCGTGTTGGCAGAAGCACAAGTAACAGGACATATGAAGAGTATTTGGTCAAATGGAAAGGACAACCCATTGAAAATTCATCATGGCTAACAAAGGAGGAGGTTAACCGTCTTGGTTTTCCTCTGCACACTTGAGTCATGACAGGGTCACTTCTCAAATTATCCCAGGTGTCTAATGCAGGAGCATCTTGGGTGTAAAAGCAATCTTGCATCACCCAAAAATATTTCTATTTTTGTATTCAATAAGGGCTATCTTGTGCAGAGTTGCTATTTATGGAAACTTGCTATTTTTAGTAAGTTGGTCTTACGATCTCGGAATGTTCTAATTTTACATATGGAGGTTCATCTCAGTCATATCAGCCTGCCAGCAAAGTTTCATGGCTAGATCAGGTCTAGTTTTGAAGATATTGAAGATTTTCGGTATTGGTAGCAGGGTACAGAAACTTTGAACTCAGTTTTGAAGGCTTTAGAGGCCCCGGATGAGGTTGAAAATTTGGGTGACAGGCACTTTGCATGGGTCAAGCCTGTAGAGTGCTTCGTGGCGTTTCCAGAATGGGGTTATAATAGCCAATCGGGTCAACGGGTGATGACTTATGGTCTTCGGAAGTTGGGTCACCTGAAATGGTAGAAAATAATTTTTCTTCAAAATTTCTGTTTGGGTTTCAAAACTCATTTTGAGCCGACTTTGATGTAATAAATTGTAAAATAAAATAATTCTAAGTTTGGTCGGCCCTAAGGGCTAAATTTCTAGAACATTCTCGGGCCGTGGAAATTGCCTATATAAAGAAGGCTCGTAGTGTTGTCTAGGGCAGTTCTGGGTAGTAGATCTGGGTATTGATTCGAGGCTTTGTCCTACAAAATATTGTAAGGGAATGCCCATGTGGCTTTGCATATTGTAATTTTGAAAGTTTGTAATTCCACATTTGTGGAGATAATAAGAAGCCAATTTTCTGTTCTTGCATATTATTGTTGTTGTTTCTCTATTTTTGTTATGTGTTTGTGGTATTAATTGGAGCACCCTTCATCAGATGGAGATGGTAAAGGTTCACAGTCAGTAAGCTAGCATATGTGTATGAGATTGGATCTGATATTTGCAAAGTGAGTTGTATGTTTTTCAGATCAATACTACTGCTACTTTCTAACCATTGTATCAGTCAAAATCCTTTTAACAGAGGTTGACCTAATAGTCATAGGTATAAATCCTTTGAACAAGGTTGCATTCTAATGGAGTGTATGTAAGTCCTATAACAAGGTGCACTTTTAACAAAGTGGTTTAAATCCTTTAACCGGGTCACACCTGACAGTGTGTTTGTAACCTTTGATAGGGTTGGCTTTTCACCGAGCTCACTTCAGAAGAGTGAACATAATAGTAACATGTTACAAAGTGGTTTTTCCCAAATTGGGTTTCCACTATAAATCCTAGTGTTGATACTTGTGTGAATGTTTTGGTTTGAACATTTCTATGTTTTACAAGTTAGATGCTATTGGATAAGTGGACTGCACTATTATATGTTTCCATTATGCAATTAGTAATGACCGAGTAGTTGTTGGTTATTAGATCTAATTTGTTGAAGAGTTTTACAAAAAAATTTATACATCTGGACCTGAGAACAACTGATTGCCCCCCCCCCCTCTTTGTTGTTCTAAATCATATTAACACTAAGATGGATGGAAGGGATGAAGGGGAATGCATATGTTTGGATTTATATTTTGAAGGGATACCAATGTCTTGATAATGAGGTATGTAACTATAGACACCAAAAACTGGGCAAGTGCTTAAAAATCATTCAAATTACAAAATCTTAATCAAATGCTCTAATTTTCATCAAAATGGATCAAATCAATTTTTAAATGGATATTTATTAATCAAAATTGGACAAAATCATTAAAATCAAAGGAAAAATAAAATGATGACATTAAATAATTAAATATAAGCTTAAAGGGGTAAAAAACACTACATAATTGATTTTAATCAATTAATTGTATAGTTTTAAATCAAAAATCAAATTGAACCTATTCCCTTACATGGATAATTTAATTAATTAGTAGAACTTAATTCATCCTAATATCTTTCAACAACAATTTGAGCAACCAATGAGAATTGAGAACAAAAGCACATGGATCACTCCAAAATAGTTGAATCTCAATCACACATTTCAATTTTGAATCTCAACCACTCAAATTTGTCTTTTTGTCCAAACCTTTGAGACAACCATTTAAATTGTCCCCCCATTTAAAAACATTGCAAATTTTTTGACTCAACCAAGGCCATATCATGATTAAATAACTCTACCCCCTAACCTTGGGATTTTACTATAAATAAGAGTCATTTTGAGAGCATAAGATATCTTAGAAATTCATTTGCAAAGCATCATCATTATAGGCATTTTCATAGCAATTGAGAGCAATTGAGAGCATATCATAAGAATTTGTATCAATTTGGAGAGTTTGAGAGCTAGATTAAGCATTGTATTATCATTTTCTCATTCTGGGATTGTCACTAGTAGAGAATAGGATGAGAGCTCTACTTACCAAGCTTGGATAGAGAACCATGAGATGTCATGGATGTTAATTTCAATTCTTAGTTTAAATTTTCTTTGTATTTTCATATAATTATAGTTGATTATCCTAATTTCAGGAAGGTGTTAAACATTCACACACAAATGGCACCCATCATGGGGCTTTGAGCCTCATCTTTATCATTTTATCAAGTTTTGTGTATTTTTGTCTTCACTTTTACGTAAATTTTGTAGAAAATAGGAGAAGTGATGCCTACAAAGGATTTAATGATGCTCCTGAGCATTCTTCCGATGCTTGACAGTAGTTGACTAACGCCTGAGTGATTCTTTCTCTTTTGTCTTTTATTTCTTCTAACGCCTGTGAGATAAAGTGTTATGCCTGGTAGTGTAAAGAGACACCTATGAACTAAGAACTAATGCCTATTAGCTGTCCTTTGCAGCCTATGATGATTCTTATTGCACAATTTATAGTGAACTGTCATACCTAGTATTCTTTAAATGACACTTAGTAGTTGTTATTTTCTACTTTGAATATTTTATCGTACACAATTTTCACTACTTTTAACGCCTAGCATTTAAAGTGTCACGCTTACTGATCTTTAAAAATCGCTTGAGTCACTGGAAAGTGACGCCTATGAATTTTAAAGTCATGCCTGCTAATTGTTAACTGACGTGCTTTAGCTGATAAATGACGCTTAACGTTTCCTGCTTAAATTTGCTGTCAGATCATTAAATTCTATTTTCTTACTCTTTGTCTATGTTTTTCCTACAAATGAACAAACACAGAAAAGTGTGAAAATCAGAAAGCAGAATCACGCAAGGAAGCAAAGAGGTAAGAATCCAAATAAAATGTCAAAAGGAAATTCATAGTGCTTTAATTCTTGAAAGTTTGGGATTAGAAGAAAAATGGTATGCTCGTTAGATTAAAGTTTTGGATGCTTACAAGATGAAATTCCCTACTTTGAGTTAAATTTACTTGCATTAAGTTGTTGAAATTTCTTGGAAAAATCTTATCAAAAACACTTAATTTGCAATTTCAATTGTTCTTTTGGGTTTCCTTCATTTTGTATGGCTATGTTGGACTAATTTTTTGGAGGATCCAGAGCGGGAACGATCGCCACTAGGTGAGTGAGCAAAATAAAAGCCCAAAAACCTCAAAAAAGTGCCTAGGCTTTGCTAGCTACAAAAAGAGGTATTTCTCACATCAAGCTTGCTTTACTTAAATTGTGGCCTTTCATTGAATCTAGCTTAATAGAAAAACCTTACTATTTGTCAAACTGAACAAGCATTAGGCATATGCTCTCCATTCTTTGAAGTGGATATAAATGCCAAACATGTTAGTTTAATTTGGTAGAAAGGAAGGAAGGAATTAACCGAACATTTCATTTATAAGAATCTCCTTGTTAAGAGGTTGAAAAAGAACAAAATCTGATTGAAGTGTTTGGAACAAAGAACAACAATAGGAATATGCTCTTCACTTTCTAAGTGAGCCAAATTTCCAAACTTGTTGGACTAAGTTCAATTTTCTTGCTTTTCTATACATGCTAGATAAATTAGCCTTAGAGGGCCTGCCTCTTGAGATTTTCCTTATAAGGACGATGAGAGGGAATGACCCAAGTGGGAGACAATAGCCACGGTACTATTTGACCCACTATAAAAAATAATACACTCTTCCTTAATAGGAGAGTGACTAGGTTGTGTGAAAGTTTCTTCACTTCCTCTAGTAGTCCTTTTGGATTGCACCAAATCATGTTTTTGTGTGTGTGGGAAGCTCGCAAGTGGGAAAAAGAGCTTGACATGATTTAGAAAGGAAGTATTTATTAAATCCTGATAAGAAGTAATCTGCCTTGTAGAGCCAAACGTGTTTAAAAGCCAAATCTGACTCTAGGTAGATTGCTTGGAAGATATTCTTGTTCATACTTGTGCAAAATGATCGAGAACATACACTTTTAGTGTGGTTTTATGGATATGGTACAAATTTGATGTGTGTGTTGCATTTGTACTTCATTTTCAAGAGAGAATATTTTGTAGACCTGATCTTACAACTTTTAAAATTTGAAATTTACAACCTGGTCTGCAAAGTGTCGCCTACACAGAGAGAAAAATCATGTATAAATAGTAAAGTCATGCCTGTGACTATTCAAGAAATGTCTTTAACAAGGAAGTCATGCCTGTGACATTTTAAGAAATGCTTGGAAAGAGTTAAGAAACATCTATCAATAGAGAAAAGCCATTTGCTGACCTGCAGAGCGCTGCTTAAAAACATTCTACTAACCGTGTATCAATTGTTAAGTCACGCCTACACACAGGCAAGTGACACCCAGAAACAAAAAAGGGAAAATAGTTAGCATTTCCTGAGGGTTTCAAAAAAATTTGATTTCATATTCAGATACCCTTTTGGCTATTTTATTTGTTCTAATATTCTATCTAGTCAGAAATCTTGGTTTTGAGCAATTTTAAAAAATTTATAAGGATTTGGCCACAAGCAAGTGAGATTAAGAACATTTTCAAGAGCTTGTATTCTCATGCCGGCTTTCACTTGATCATATTACGTAAAGAAAACCTTGCAAGCAGATGGAACTTATCTAAGGCAAGAACTCCCTTTTTTGAGTGATACATTTGTTGCACCAAGAATACCACAAGAACCCATCAAAGAAGTAGAAAACAACATGATGTTTTTAGGCAACTCAGGTTCAGATCAGACCAACAATGGAGGTATTGACCCAAACAATCCAAGGTTAAATAATAACAATGGAGGAGGGACAGACCCCAATAATCAAGGAATTAATAACACTAACAATGGGGGCAATGGTGAACCAACTACTGATGATGCAATCGATGAGAAAGTTAATGGAGCCATACAAAGCCCATACTTCATGAAGCTTATGGAGAAAGCACTAGAGAGAGATAAGGAGAAATATTTTCTAGACTTAGCCCAAAAAGGTCTTAAACTCCCTCATGATTATGACATCAATCAACTTAAGAAAGAGAAATTTGATGATGATCTGATTGACATCATGAATAAGCAATTTAAGTTATTTCAAACTCAATTGGACATAATAAAGCAAAGTGGGGCTCAAAAACCCTTTTCAATAGAGGCATTGTGTCCATTTCCATTTGACAAGAGTTTAATTATGATACCATTCCCTAGTAATGTTGTATTTTCTAAGTATGATAAATACGAAGGAGCATCTAATCCTCAAGATCATTTGAGGGAATTTTGTGCATTGAGCTTGGAGTTCATGCATGACACTACGTATTTAATGAGATTATTCCCTAGAAGTTTGGGAGGCATGGCCATGGAATGGTTTTCAAAATTACCTTTCGACATCTGAACTTTTGAAGAGTTGGCTTCTAAATTTGTAACACACTATTCATACAATATCAAACATGAGGTTACAATGATTACCCTATGCAACACCAAGCAAAAAGAGGGAGAAGGATTCATACTTTTCTTACAAAGATGGAGGACAGTATTTGCTAGATATCCTCGAAGTGTACCAAAAAAAGAAAAGATGGTTATATCTATAAATAGCTTGAGTAATGAGATGAACTATCGGTTAAGGATGCAATGTCCTAAGACTTTTCAAGATCTTATTTAAAATGAGTGACTAAGGAGGAAGAATTGGTTAAAAGTGGAGAGTTAAAGCTATATAAGGATAATAAGAATGGCAATAACAACAACACCTCCAACAACAACAACAATAACAATAAGAATTTTTCTAATAACTATAACCGATTTGGATTGAGGAACAACAATAAAGGTGTGGTCAATGATGGGGTTGTTGACTCTAATAATCTAAAAGTCACTCCTTTTACTCTTTTGGTGTTTCAAAATAGCTTATGCTCTTAGGTTGCCAATATACCCTTAGATAGATTTTAGGAGTGGTTAGTTCCAAATGTGAGAAATCTATAGGTAACTGGACCAACTATAGGGACAAGACTGCCCTCTTCACTTCTGGCTCTACAAAACCAACGTGGGTACACCTGATCCAATAGATGTAACGTTGTTCTTTACCTAATACTAGATCTTACAACATATGACAGTGAGAAAGTACTAAATAACAACCTATTATTCATTGACTCTCCATCACTGGGTAGAACAACTGTAAATGTAAATGAAAGTAAAATGACTGGTAATGATTTAATGATTTCTTGCAGAATGTAAACAACTATGCCAAACATGTAACAACATAGGGGATACTAGCTTATGATCAGTGCCTTATCCATTGGGCATCACACCTAAAGTAGACATGAAATACAAGAACAACTACTAAATTCATCTAAGAATCCAAGCCATAAACATAGTTAAACATCTCTTACACTACTTACAAATATCATTCCTAATTGAACCAAATGAATCTATGCTTCACTCAGAGACTTTTAACCTGCTCCTAGATCAAGGCTGAGAGATAAAACATATACACCAGTAACCTAATGCAATGTGTTGGAAAACTCAGAATTCATCAAGAACAACTAAAAGAGAGATCCAAGAATGAAAAACTATATTAAGTATGTGGACTCAAATCCTTTTATTACAAACTGATTCAGTAATATCATAGACAATATGCAAAAGATACAGAAGGTTTCTCCCTAGTATTGATACAACTAGCAAGAAATGTTACAATATGGACTGAGGATACACACTTAGCTTTACAACTTCTTGTGTCAAGAATTTCCAGCCAGCCCCTTCTAAATGATCACCAAAATCCTTTTATAGAGACAAGGATACAACAAGCTACAGATCAATTAGGGAAAAATTAGGTCTGTAACAACTAGTACAACAAGAAATAAAGAATGTAGATAGACCTTGAAACCCTGGAAAATCAGATCAAATCTGATGTACAATTACATTGGTTTCATATTCAAGGTTAATTGCAAATAGAAATTCAACTGATTTCTTGTTGCAGGAAACAAAAATTAATGCCAGAGCCAACACTAGAAAATCTTGCATGTACAGGTCATGGAAATCTCTAACAAACACCAAACCCTAGCCGCCTGTAGTCAAATAATAGTCCTTAGCATTTAAAATGGCATGGCACCCCAGGTAGGAAAAAAAATAGATCACGGAGGCCATCCATGTCTTCTACATCAAATTCCAACTGTAAATGTCCTGGTGCAATTAAAACTGAACCACCGCATCGTCCTATACAGCTCACTGTATCAAACCCTAGCAAAAACTCTACAAAAGATTTGAATTTGAAAGAAAACGGCTAACTAGCTCAAGTTTAAAATGTGACTGTTGAACTCTTCTATTTCCTGGCAGATCAAGTAGTCCACATTAATTACATAACAGTCAACTCATATTGCATCTCTTATACAGAATCGGATGGTTGTCATTATACTGCAATGCCTAAACAACATGCATCTTCACCAAGCGGTATAACGACAACTGCAAGATCTGCTCGAGCTTTAAACACACTTGGATGCTGAAAAACTGGCCCCACTAATAATTTTCCAAGTCACAAATCCACCAACCAATCAAAATAAGACAAATTTGCACACCTGGCAACATGGTCCCACTGCATCGTTATCTTTTCCGCCAATGAAAATCATGTACGTCAGCTCCAACTATTAGAGGACCCACCCGTTGTCGCCTGAGAATAAAGTAAGATCGACGGCTGGTGTAAGATCTCATAACACTAACAAAACCCATGATATCATACGCCAATTGTAGATCCTTTGCAAATGTCAGAGCCTTCAAAGACACGCCAAAAAAATTGGTCCCACTGACAACTGCCAAATCACTTCTCAGCAACCAATAAGAAATTGCCATTTCGCAACACCTGGCATCGGACCCACTAACATGATACACATCATAATCCACTTTGGCCAATGAAAAGCCACCAATTCAGGATGACTAGGTAAACAAGGACCCACCGTGCATAGGCTGCAACATGTTGGAAGATCGGGTGGCTATCGCATGATCTCAAGGGGAAGAAATATTCCATGAGATCATGCGCCTGCCATTAGATTGAAAGGGGACTGAGATGCTAGGCCCTATTGACCACACAAACATGCAACCAAAGAAAAAGAAATCACCAGCGGAGTCACAAAATTTTAAGGATTAAACCGCTAGGAACAGGAGACTTCACGGCCACTGCAGTCATTGAATCACTGAAAAGAAATGTTAACCGCCGGAGGACTATGCGAACTAGTGACAGACCAGGAAAGATAAAGTGCATGTGCATTTTTTAATCACTTAAGTGGCCTGAAAAGGTAATGAAGAAATATAACAAGGCCAGAATAAAAAAGTTTTTCCACCCTAACGACTAGATTTATGAATTTTTGAACTCAAGGTTTAAGGGTAGAGACCTAGAAAACACTTGCAGAGACTAGAGAAAATCTATAGAGTCATGAAAAATATTTCAAGTGCTAACAGTGGCTCTTTCTTGGGATGATGGGTAACTCATGCCCATGCAAGAATTCAAGATCACTGGGAGAGCAGACCACGCATAGGACAAAACAGGGACATCAAAAATTGGCAACCCAACCAAGAGGATAGAAAGGGAAACACACAACAAAAAAGGAAATATTTATAAAATTTACAAGCTTTACAACCTTACTTGATGGCCCTAGGCCACCATAAGAAAATCAAAGACCCTCCTGAATCAAAAATCTAATTTTCATCTACATATGTGACCAAATATCTGAAATTATCTTGACCACCTTGCCAACATATGTGAATACTCATGGGCTGAAAAATGAAACTATAATGATCACTACCCATGTTTCTTTAGTCACAACCATCACATTCATACTCATATTCCAAGAAGTAAGGAACATCATTTACTTCTTCTTGATGACTGAAAATAAAAAATTGATCTAGTAATGCATCAGAAAATGCAGCATATTGATTATCATGCATTACCACAAAAATACCTGGCTGAGAAGGACTTGGATCCTTAGACTTACCTTCATACATTGCCTCAGCCACTGAGCAACTTGGTTCCTCTATGATATCTTCATGAACTAGATCATGAACTAAGTGAAGGTCTTCTTCATAAATATTTTGATAGGGGAACAACTGATTTGCATCATCATTTTCACCAAGAGAAATTATGTCCCAATTATTGAAGACAAGGTCCTCAATACCATCACCATCACTGTCATATTTAGCAAAAGAAGGAAAAGTACTTGAACAAGAAACTTGTTCATCACTACAATCTCTATGATAGGGAAACACATTGTCATGTCCTTCTACCTCTTCTTTTGTAGAGTTACTACATGAGGAGGGCCCTGGTGTACATGGGTCATCAAGCACAAGCACCTATTGCATCCTGTTAGCATCTGACAAACCCAAAAATTGCCAGTGGGTAGGAGGAAAAAAATCAACACATTTATCATAAACATGTGAAATTTGAGTAACTAATTAGCCATCCTTCCATGGCTTAGCAAAAGATACAGAATCAAGACAAGACTCAAAATCTATACAACTTTCCCAATCAGTACTCAACACCATATCAGGGATATCTACATTACTTGAAGATGAACAAGCACTGATGACTTCATCATCTGATATATTATACTACACCTGGTCACCATTTAGTAGTGTTGGGGCAACAAAAGAATTAGAGGCACACATGTCAAATTCAGATCTTACTGACTCATGCTCTCGATCAAAATCAATGTGTGTTAGATGTAAGAACTTAGAGTCATCCCTCCCTGAATATCTGAGATATTCACAAGACAAGAAATCTGAAATTTGTTCACTATGAAGTGAACAGTTGTCCTCAAGAACACCCTCCTCTAATATACAATCATCAGCAACATCTTCATTCATCCAATCTTTTTCTTCATCTGACTAACTGCACAAATTTTCTGCCCCACATTGAGAAAAATCATCACTCTCATGACTATAAGAAAGAGTGTCAACACTTGACACATCTCCTTCATAAGTTCCATCATTCTCAACAATAGTACTACTAGACACAACCCCAAATGCATCTTCAAGTTCAAGATCAACATCATTAAGTATCCAATCCCTAATATGCACATAACACTCTTCATACAAGGAGGCTGGCCAATGGGTTGATTCAGGAAAATAGAGCTCCAAAACCAAGCCCATGAACACAGATTCTGAAAACTCAATAACCCTTGGAAGCTCATCATATGTATCACAAAACTTCTCATAGAACAAAGGTATTGATATTTCCCTTCTACCTCCCACCTTCAATCTCACCAATTGTATGCAATCCCTCTGGATGCCTTGGTCTAATAATGCAAGCTCCTCCTCAACTTTACCCATCATAACTTAATACAATACTTCCATAAAATTTTGCAAAAATACAACTGAAAACTTGAAGTATGCAAAACCTCTACTCACACCTTATTCCTTTTCTTAGTGCTTGATCACTTAATAAGGAAACATTTCAGACCTTGAAAAATACCTGGGAGTTCAGCAGTAGAAATTCAACTTGTTGGTTGGAAGGCAGGGCAGATCTAGAGCTCACCATGTAGCTCCATCAAGTTCTTTGCTATGTAGAGTCGCCACCTCCTTGGAGAGGAAAATATTGCAATGTTTTGTATCTTCTTCCAATCAACCAAGACCTCACTAGGATTTACACACTATTTATCAGGGACTGCACTGATCAAACAAAGAATTCAAAGTCGCCACTCAACACTTAGTGAGAAAATTTTACAAATTTGTTTTTTTTTTATTGACTCTTTTCTATGGCATCCCCAGCAGAGTCGCCATCTTGTTGGTTCCTGGATAGGATTTTACACTCCATAAGATACCAATATGCTTATGACTGATGTTAAGGAGTGGTTAGTTCCAAATGTGAGAAATCTATAGGTAACTAGACCAACTATAGGGACAAGACTGTCCTCTTCACTTCTGGCTCTGCAAAACCAATGTGGGTACCCCTGATCCAATAGATGTAACTATGTTCTTTACCTAATACTGGATCTTACAATAGATGACAGTGAGAAAGTACTAAATAATAACCTATTATTCATTGACTCTCCATCACTGGGTAGAACAACTGTAAATGTAAATGAAAGTAAAATGATTGGTAATGATTTCTTGCAGAATGTAAACAACTATGCCAAACATGTAACAGCACAAGGGATACTTGTTAGAGTATTATTACTTTATGCTTATTAATTAAATCATATTGATTTAATTATATAATTTCCTATTACTCTAGTTACTTAAGCTTCATTTAGGTTCATTATTAATTAATTATTAATTAATAATGTGCAACGTAGCTTTTCCCTTTAGGGTTTCTATCTCACCTTTTATAAGGTTGAGCCATGTACTTTTTCATTATCTCTTATGCATTTTTCACATTTGAGAGCACTTTTCTTCTGTCTCCATTTTTTTTTCTCTTGTAACAAGTTATTGGCTAATAGGTTCTTCTTGGGTTGTGTAGAATTGAGTTTGATCAATTCTTTCATGGTATCAGAGCTCAGATCAATGGCTGCTTGTTCCTGATTTGAAGGTTTTTGGAGCTTGAAGGGTTTCTAATTTTTAGAGTTTTTTGGTTGTGGATCTGGGGGCACTAGATTTTGGAGCACTTTGGGCACAAACTGGCCTCATGGTTGAGTCCAGAAGGCCCAAAAACCCCTATAGTCATATAAGGCACAACCTATTTCAGGCAAAGTTGCAATCTGAGGCAAAAAAATTTTACTTCCAGAGCCATACGGCCCTGGCTCGCAACCCAAGAAAATTTATTTCTATTTTAAAAAAATTTCTTCAAAAAAATTTTCTATGCAAAAATTTTTTGCATTCAAAAAAATGCATTTGAAAAAAATGATTTTCAACTTTTAAAAAGTTGTTTAATGCAAAAGTTTTTGCAACTTTTAAAAAAAAGTTGTGTTTCAAAAAGTTAAAGCAAGGTACTCAAGTACCTTGTTGCAGGTTGTATGCATGCATCAGCAGTCCAACCCCTACACATTTTTCAAGATCCACCAATTTCAGAGGATTTTTGGTGATTCCACCATTTTAGGAGGATTTTTGGCAATCTGCCAACTTTGGCGAAGTTTTTGGAGGCTGCACATGCAAATTTTTTGGGATTTTTTTTTTAAAAATCTTGGCATGGATTTCAAGGTGACAACTCACCATACAATCAGAACATAGTCAGAAGATGACATCATTAATGATGTCATCAAGTCATGTGATGGTCATACAACCGTCAATTTTTTTCCCATGATTGGCTTTTTCCAGCAGGCTTGCAATTTGGGGGTACTTGTGCTTTTTTGGTCCTACAGGGCTCATACGGACTCAAAATTTGACATAATACATATCGTCGGAAAGGTCTTTCCAAGCCTGTCACATTGGTGTAGGTTTCATTTCTTGATTCTTCCATTTTGATTCCATTTTTTAGCTTCAAAGTCAAGGTACACAAATTTCCATTCTGAAGCATTTCTTGCTCTTTCTTTCTTTCAAGCTTTCAGAATTGTACTAGAATTGGGTTTTATCAATTGTGGGGGGTGTTCTTTCTTGCTTTTATATCATTTATCTTAGAAAAACAAAACATTGTATCACATAAAACAAAACCCCTTCTACATCTTCTGTCTAGTTCTGAAAGAAAACATAAAAAAAAAAAATCAGTCAAAGCACAGGGCACTATGGCAGACACAACATCTGTTGAGCTTCTTACTCCACACAATTACCATGTGTGGAAGGCTTGTATGACATGGCTTCTTCAATCATGGGGGTTATGGTCTTGTTTGGATCTAGTACAGCCTCAGTTGACTCGACCATTTGAGGTCATGCAGCACAGGAACAAGATGGATGAAGCCATGGGTTTGATGTCACTACATGTTTCAAATAGTCTACTTTTTCACCTTGATGGATGCCTTACTCCTCAAGCCATTTGGGATAAGTTTCAGAATCTTTTTGGCACTATGAATGAGTTTAGGGCACTACAGATTGAGGCAAAGTTGACTTCATTGGTACCTGATTCTTTTCCCACCATTGAGGACTTCTTGATGAAGTTCAAATCTCTCTGTTCAGTTTTACAGGGATGTGGGAAGAACAAAACAGATAATGAGTGTATTTACCTTATTCTTTCTAATCTTCGAGGACAATTTCAGATATTTTCTTCTACTTTCTACTCCACTATGGATGCACTAGGTGCACGACATGTTATGCCCTCATTCGAGACATTTTATGACCGATTGACTCGTGAGAAATCAAAGCTCACTCAAATGGATTCTCTTACAAGTTCACAATCACAGGCATTGCTTGCTAAGTCACCTCAGGGTACACACATGCAGAAGCTGAAGCAGATATCAGATTCCTCTTCTTAGCACTCTACTGGCCCACCATCTTCTTCTAAGAAGGAGAAACAAAAGACTGAGAGACCTACATGTTCCTATTGTTAGAAGGGAGCTCATGATGATTCAACTTGTTTTCAGAAGAGATTTGATGGCTATGAAAAATAGATTATAGATTTGCAAGCTCTTCTTCAGAAGAGCAATGTTTCCTCTCCATCCTCTTCTAGCTCATAGGTGTCTTCTTCCACATCTTCGACATTTGGACAGGGTCATGCATTATGGGCATCTGTTGCATCCCCTTCACAGGTCCCTTGGATATTGGATTCAGGTGCTTCTCAGCATATGGCATCTTCTCAGGATTTGTTCTCTTCTTTTGTAGCTTCTCCTATTCCTCATATTCTCATGGGGAATAACACTGTACAGACAATCTGCGAGATAGGTTCGGTCAGCATTCAGGATGGCACATTCAATGATGTATTGTATGTTCCATCTCTATTTGCAAACCTTCTCTCAATTTATCAGATTACATGCAGTGGCTCAAGGAAGACAGTTGAGTTCACAGAAGATTCAGTCTTCATCAAGGATACTATGACAGGAGGCATTGTTGCTATAGGGACATTTGATCATTCCACCTGTCTCTACACCTTCTCTCACTTTGGTCCACCATCTCCATTGTCAGAGCACAACTCTCCTCTTTCACGAGAGCATCATGTGGTGCAGTCAAGTCACTTGAACCTTTGTGTTGTTCCTAAGACCAGTGTTGTGACTGCCACACCACATCCTGAGGCATACTTTTCTCTTCAGTAGGACTCTTCTTTAGCACTGCTAGACCCTCCAGCTCCATTCATCGAGCCACCAGGTGTAGTTGTTGAGGATTCTATAGAGGACACTCATCTCCTCTCTCCTGACAGTGTCAGCACACCTGTCATACCACCTACATTGGGGATTCCCTTTCAGGATCCTTGTGTTTACTCCTTTGAGCATCAGCTCGTCCTTCCAATGACACCTCATCTTTCGAGGGTACCTCTTTAGTGCTCACTATCTTTCACTCCTTTGTATTGGAGTCACAGTGGTTCATTCATTATTCCAGGGGTTCTTTCATTTTGGGGGGGCTTTGGAGCCCTGACCCTCTCTCACGGGGGGGTTGGCAGCATGCATTGTACTTATGGCTTTGAGAGAGTCTCTTGAAGTCATTTTTTGTCTTTTTCTTGCTTTTATATCTCTTTTTGGAAAGGAGTTTTTCCCACTGGGTTTTTTCCTTTGTCTCTAGTTTACAGAGATTTCCTTGTACTGGGTACATGATCAGGCCTTGTTGCTGGGACCCATTTCTTGCTTTCATAGTTTTGCTAGGTCAGCTTTCTCCCTGCATTCAACTTAAGGGGGGGTGTTAGAGTATTATAACTTTATGCTTATTAATTAAATCATATTGATTTAATTATATAAGTTTCTATTACTCTAGTTACTTAAGCTTCATTTAGGTGCATTATTAATTAATTATTAATTAATAATGTGTAACCTAGCTTTTCCCTTTAGGGTTTCTATCTCACCTTTTATAAGGTTGAGCCATGTACTTTTTCATTATCTCTTATGCATTTTTCACATTTGAGAGCACTTTTATTCTGTCTCCATTTTTCTTCTCTTGTAACAGGTTATTGGCTAACAGGTTCTTCTTGGGTTGTGTAGAATTGAGTTTGATCAATTCTTTCAATACTAGCTTGTGATCAATGCCTTATCCATTGGGCATCACACCTAAAGCAGACATGAAATACAAGAACAACTACTAAATTCATTTGAGAATCCAAGCCATAAACATAGTTAAACATCTCTTACACTACTTACGAATATCCTTCCTGATTGAACCAAATGAATCTATGCTTCACTCAGAGACTTTTAACCTGCTCCTAGATCAAGGCTGAGAGATAAAAAATATACACCAGTAACCTAATGCAATGAGTTGGAAAACTTAGAATTCATCAAGAACAACTAAAGGACAGATCCAAGAATGAGAAACTATATTAAGTATGTGGACTCAAATCCTTGTATTACAAACTGATTCAGTAATATCATAGACAATATGCAAAAGATACAGAAGGTTTCTCCCTAGTATTGATACAACTAGCAAGAAATGTTACAATCTGGACTGAGGATACACACTTAGCTTTTCAACTTCTTGTGTCAAGAATTTCCAGTTAGCCCCTTCTAAATGATCACCAAAATCCTTTTATAGAGACAAGGATACAACAAGCTACAGATCATTTAGGGAAAAATTAGGTCTACAACAACCAGTACAACAAGAAATAAAGAATGCAGATAGACCTTGAAACCTTGGAAAATTAGATCAAATCTGATGTACAACTGCATTGGTTTCATATTCAAGGTTAACTGCAGATAGAAATTCAACTGATTTCTTGTTGCAGGAAACAAAAATTAATGCCAAAGCCAACACTAGAAAATCTTGCATGTACAGGTCATGGAAATCTCTAACAAACACCAAACCCTAGCTGCCTATAGTCAAATAATAGTCCTTAGCATTTAAAATAGCATGGCACCCCAGGTAGGAAAAAAAAATAGATCACAGAGGCCATCCATGTCTTCTACATCAAATTCTAACTGCAAATGTCCCGGTGCAATTAAAATTGAACCACCGCATCATCCCATACGGCTCACTGTAACAAACCCTAGCAAAAACTCTACAAAAGATTTGAATTTGAAAGAAAATGGCTAACTGGCTCAAGTTTAAAATGCGACCATCGATCTCTTCTATTTCCTGGCAGATCGAGCGGTCCACATTAATTACATAACAGTCAGCTCATATCGCATCTCTTATACAAAATCAGATGGTTGTCACTATACCGTGATGCCTAAACAACATGCATCTTCACCAAGCGGTATAATGACAACCGCAAGATCTACTTGAGCTTTAAACATGCCTAAACACTAAAAAACTAGCCCCATTGACAATCTACCAAGTCACAAATCCACCGACCAATCAAAATAAGACAAATCTACACACCTGGGAACATGGTCCCACTGCATCATTATCCTTTTCGCCAATGAAAATCATGTACATCAGCTCCAACTATCAGAGGACCCACTCATTGTCACCTGAGAATAAAGTAAGATCAATGGCTGGCGTAAGATCTCATAACACTGACAAAACCCATGAGATCATACGCCAATTGCAGATCCTCTACAAATGTCAGAGCCCTCAAAGACATGCCAAAAAACTAGTCCCACTGACAACTGCCAAATCACCGCTCAGCAACCAATGAGAAACTGCCATTTCCATAACACCTGGCACTGGACCCACTGACATGATACACATCATAATCCACTTTAGCCAATGAAAAGTCACCAAGTCAGGATGACTGGGCAAACAAGGACCCACCGTGCACAGGCCGCAACATGTTGGAAGATCGAGTGGCTGTCGCATTATCTCAAGGGGAAGAAATATTACATGAGATCATGCACCTACCATTAGATTGAAAGGGGACTAAGATACCAGGCCTTGCTGACCACATGAACACGCAACCAAAGAAAAAGAAACTACCAGCGGAGTCATAAAATGTTAAGGATTAAACCACCAAAAATAGGAGACTTCGCGACCACTACAGTCACTAAATTGTCGAAAAGAAATGTTAACCACCGGAGGACTATGTGAACTAGCAATAGATCAGGAAAGATAAAGCGCATGTGCATTTTTTAATCACTTAAGTGGCCCAAAAAGGTAATGAAGAAATATAACAAGGCCTAAATAAAAAGGTTTTTCCACCTAACGGCTAGATTTATGAATTTTTGAACTCAGGGTTTAAGGGAAAAGACCTAGAAAACACTTGCAGAGACCAGAGAAAATCTATAGAGTCATGAAAAATATTTCAGGTGCTAACATACTCTTACAAGAACACCTACCCAAGTGAATAATGAAAATCAAGTTTCCAAAGTGCCTTTTAACAACAACAGCAATCACAATAACTTTGGGAACAATCAAGGGGCCAACAAGTCCAAACAATTCTATGCACCACCTCCCAAGAGGACATTCATGCCTTTAGGTGAACCTCTTGAGAATGCATTGAGAAATCTCATTGAAAATAAGATTATTGATCTACCTAGATCTCAACCGTATGAACCGCAAAATAAGCCCAACTGGTGGAGTGAGTTTAGTCATTGTGAGTACCACCAAAATAGAGGACATACCACAAATGATTGTTTGCAATTGAAAAATGTGGTACAAAACTTGATTGACAATGGTGTGATCACGATAGAAGGGCCTAAAAACAATGGAGATCACATGACATTTAAGTAGCCTTTCTATAACTATGAGAAGGGTGAATCTTCTAACGTGAATAAGCAAAGAAGCACCAATGTCAATTTTGCTCCTCATTATGACAAAATCATCAATACTTTATCTAGACATGAGCATGGTGTCAACGTTGTGGTAATCAAGGAACATCCCAAAGAAGAAACATCTTACGCCATTACTAGGGGGAAAACTTGAAGGATTACCCTACAAGAGGTTGATCCTAAACCTATTGTTCCTACACAATCAAGTATTATGGTTAAATATCCATCTACAACAATAAAGTCATATAGCTTGGTGGACCAATTACAAAAGACTCCAGCTCAAATCTCTATCTTGGAGTTGTTAAAATTATCTCCAAATCATAGGGAGATCTTGGAACAAGCCTTATTGGGGACTAACGTTCCTATTAACTTGGAGGAAGAGAAGTTTCAAAACATGGTGGGGCACCTCATAGCACCACATTGCCTTTCATTTTTAGATCAGGATGACATGTCCATCACTCATCTTCAAAATTTTCTAGTGCATATAGAAGTCCTCATTAAAAGACATAGGGTTAAGAGAGTTCTTATAGATGGTGTAGTTGGTCTGAACATTTGCACATTAAACCTTGTCAAGTCTTTAGGTCTATCTGAATCTTCTATTGATCCTAAGAAGAAAATTACCATAAAGGCTTATGATGAGGAGGAGAGATCTTCAAAAGGCATGATTGTCTTACCTATTCAAGTTGGTCCTATCAAAAAGGACACCATATGTCAAGTTTTAGATATGAGGCTAACTTATAATATATTATTGGGGAGGCCATGGATACACAAGATGTAAGCAGTTCCTTCTACCTATCACCAATGTATCAAATTTACATACATGGGAGAAGAAATCATAATTGGAGGGGATTCAAATCCTTTCCAATATTGCAGCACATTAAAGCCTCTTCATGAATCATTTATTCCTCACAATAGTGAAGGGATGGTGCCAAATACTATCATGGAAGAAACTAAAGGTGTTGATCCCAAGCTAACATCAAATGTTACCTCTACATCAAACCCTATTCAAACTAACTCAACTACATCAACTAAAGGAAAGGAAAAAGTGAGTTATGAGGGTCCAAGTTCAAAGGAGAATTTAGGAAAAATGTCCACACCAGAAGTGGAACTTACTAAACCTACCAAAGAAGAAAAAGAAAAAGCCAAAGAAGACCAATACAAACAAATGAGTGAAATTATGCACACATTTGAAAAATAATGTAGAATTGGTTCTAAGGGAGTAGGGGAATATTCTGTTTCTCTATTTGACTTACCTACTTCTCCAAAAACACATGGAAAACCTTCTAAAGAGCATCTTCCTCACAAATATAACTCTCACTTTGTAAGAGAGAGTGACAAATCAGCATTTGAAAAAGAAGAGGATGAGGTTCTACAATGGCTCTACAAAGATGAGAGTGATACCTCAAACAATCCCGTAGAAAGAGTTCAACATGTCAATATTCAAACTGACCAATATGGAAAAGGGTTTGAAATTATGGAAAAAATGGGATATAAGGGAAGAGGACCCTTAGGTATGAGGAATAGAGGTTTTTTGGAACCTATTGAACCTTCTTGGAGGTCAAAAGATGAAAAATCAGAGGTAGGTTACCAATACAAAGGAGAAAGTTCTAGCCCTATGCATGATTGTTATGAACAAGTGAATGTAGTAGAGTCTGAGGGTGATAGTGATGATTCTAGAGACTATGAGTGGGATTATTTATTTGAAGACTCTTGTCATGACAAAGATATTGTCATCATGAATTCTTATACTAATGTGCCTAAAGAACAAACTCAAAATAGTGAAGATCCGGAGATAATTCATACACACATGCAACCCGATCCACAGGAATCTCTCATCGAGAAAGCACACAATTATCAATGGGTAGGTGAACCTTGGATACCTTCGTAGTGGGATGATTCATATGGTAGGTTTACCCTGCATGTTTTCTTTCTCAGAGAAGTCTTTGAGGACTCAAGTGAAGAGGACTTCGATCCTTCTTCCATGGATCATCTCGACCAAGCTCATGTTATTGACCTTAACAATACAATGTATGAACCATCTAATGAGGTTGTGGCCTTAAATCCATCCAATGACAACTTGCCAATTGACCCTTTATCCTTAATGCATCTCAAACTTATTGATTGGGACTTAACCAAACCAAGTGACTTACTCTACTTTCCAAATGACCAAGCGATGACCCAATACCTAAATGCGGTTGAACCCTCTTTCACCAAAGAATTTAATCTCAACATGATGAAAAAGGTAGGGGTCCAACCTCTTAATCCAAAGAAAAAAATGAAAAAAAGTATAAAAAATGAAAAGTTCTAGTGGTGAAAACCACCATGTGGCACCACTCGGACCAAAAAAAGTAAAGATAAAGGATGTTTCCTATGGGGAAAACCCAACTATGGCACCTAAGGAAGAGAGGTTGGATACCCTACCAAACATGAAGAGGAAAGATCACCAATTCTCATAGAGCCAACGGAGAAAGTTAACATTGGAACAGAATTGGAGCCCAAATTCATACATCTAGCAGCTTCACTTACACCTTTAGAGAGAAAGGACTTCATCAAAATTTTCCAAGAAAAGCAAGTGAACTTTGCATGGTCCTATGCCAACATGTCGGGACTAGATCCAGACTTCATCATGCATCACTTGAATGTTAAACTAGGGGTTAAACCAATCAAGCATAAATTGAGAAAAATGCATCCCCATATAGCTCTTCTAGTGAAAGTAGAATTGGAGAAATTTTTGAAGGTGGGGTTCATAAGAGAAATTGGTTATGCAGAGTGGATATCCAATATTGTACCAGTTACTAAGCATGACAAATCCATTCGCATATGTACGGACTTTTGAGATCTCAATTTTGCATGTCCCAAAGATGCATTCCCACTCCCAAGCATAGATGTGCTAGTAGACTTAACAGCTGGTCACTCCATGTTTTCATTAATGGATGGTTTTAGCGGATACAACCGGATTAAGATTGCACCTGAAGATTGGGAAAAGACAGCCTTTACATGTCCTTTGGGTACTTTTTGTTAGAACGTAAGGCCTTTCAGCCTCAAAAATACCAGAGCTACCTACCAAAGGGCAATGAACACTATTTTTCATGATATGATGCACACCTTTTTAGAGGATTATGTGGATGACATATTGGCAAAGTCACATAAAAGAGAAGATCACCTACAAATTTTGGAGAAAATATTTACCCGATTGGAACAATTTAAAGTAAGGCTTAATAATAAAAAAATGTGCCTTTGGTGTTCAATCTGGAAAATTATTAGGCTACATAGTTTCAGAAAAAGGCATTGAGGTGGATCCTGAAAAGGTTCAAGCAATAATGGACATGGAGATCCCTAGAAACATCAGCCAAATGAGGTCTCTTTAAGGAAAACTTCAATCAATAAGGAGATTCATTTCTCAACTAGCTAAAAAGTGTCACTCATTCACTAGATTGCTACACAAGGACACCATTTTCATATGGGATGAAGAATCTGACAAGGCATTCACTTTGTTGAAGACTTACTTGATTAATCCACCAATTCTAATTCCACCTATCAAAGGAAAACCATTGCTCTTGTACATATTAGCAATCGAGAGGTCCCTAGGAGTTCTTTTGGCGCAAGAAGATGATCAAGGAAAGGAAAGAGCTATCTACTATTTGAGCCGAACATTGATCAAGTATTAATTAAACTAAACATTCATGGAAAGAGCATGCCTAGCTATCATCTTTGCTTCTCAAAAATTGAGACACTACATGTTGATGCATAAAGTAAAGCTCATTGCAAAAATTGATCCTCTAAAATACTTGCTTAGCAAAACTGCCTTAACAGGTAGGATAGCAAAATGGGTCATGATATTAAGTGAGTTTGACATTGAATATGTGGATAGGAAGGCCATTAAAGGACAAATGATAGTAGATCACTTAGCTAAAAATCCACTGGTTTCTACACATCCCATTCAAGTGGAGTTTCTTGATTCAGCAATTGTCAATATAGAAGCCAAGACATGGAAGTTGTACTTTGATGGATCGTACACACAAGGAGGTTTTGGTGCTAGCATATTATTGATTACCCCTCAAGGGTATACTATTCCCAAATCATACAAGCTTGTGTTCCCATGTACCAACAACATAGCTGAATATGAAGCTTTAGTCATTGGTATCAAGATGGCTTTAGAATGGAATATCACCGAGCTACAAGTGTATGGTGACTCTCAATTAGTCATCAATCAAATCAATGATGAGTATAATACAAAAGATGAAAAGCTACTACCTTACAAGACCATGATTGATGCTTGGAAAAAGTACTTTGTGTTGATAACTTTTGAACAGATTCCAAGAGATAAGAATAGAGTTGTCGATGCAATGGCTACCTTAGCTTTATTACTCCAAAAGCATGATCAAAATGAAAGGTATGAATTCTTGGTGGAAGAGTTGGAAAAACTGGCATTTAACCTTCCTGATACCCAAATTATTGCCTTACGCAATGGACATGACTCACCTTGGTATGGCCCTATCTACACACACCTTAAAGACCAAGTATTACCTGAAAACCAATCCCGAGCCCAAAAATGACATTTCATAAGACAATCGGCTCATTACATTATCCTCTCTGACACATTGTATCGAAAAGGTCTTGACGGAACTTTACTTAGATGTCTAGAGGAAGCAGAGTCTAGGGTAGCTTTACATGAGGTTTACAAGGGCATTTTTGGGTCGCATTCAAGCGGTTTAAACTTAGCTAAGAAGATCCTTCACATGGGGTATTTTTGGAAAACCTTATAAAAGGATGTTTGTCACTTTGTTAAGATATGCACAAAATGTCAATATCATGGTGATATGATACATGTACCAGCTCAAGAATTACATCCTTTTGTTACACCTTGGCCATTTTATCAATGGGGGTTTGACTTGATTGGCGTGATTTATCCACCTTCATCCAATAGGCACAAATACATCATCACAGCTATGGAATACTTCACTAAATGGGTATAGGTCATTCCTTTGATCACTGCTACAAGAAAGAAAATCTCCATGTTCATCCTTAATCACATCATTTGTAGATATGGTATTCCTTATGCCATAATTATCGATAATGGAAAATAATTCAAGAACAAAGATGTGGATGAACTTTGTGATACTTTCCACATTACACATCACTCTTCTTCCATTTATTATCCACAAGGAAATGGACAAGCTGAAGCTACAAATAAGAATATCCTTAAGATCTTGAAGAGATCAGTGAACAAATCAGGAAGAGATTGGCATGTACAAATCAACCTAGCTTTGTGGGCTTATAGAACTAGCATCCATGCAACTATAGGATCTACACCATATTCATGGGTTTATGGAGCCGAAGTTGTTCTACCTTTGGAGGTTGAAATCCCATCCCTAAGAGTATCATTGCAAGGATTAGTAACGGATGAGGATTATAGGGTTGCTTGACTTCAAAAATTGGAATTATTAGAAGAACATCAAGCTCAAGCCTATAAACATTTGAAATTCTACCAAAACATGATTTCAAGAAACTACAACAAGCATATTAAACCAAGAGTTTTTCAGGTGGGTGATCTAGTGCTAAGAGAGAACCCTAAAAATCAGGCAGAAAGGGAAAAGAAGGGTAAATGGGAAGCAAATTGGCTTGGTCCTTTTATTATTGTTTCTTCATTTGGAACGGGGACCTACAAATTAGCCAATTGAGATGGGGAAGAATTACAAGAGCCGATTAATAGAAACCATTTAAAGAGGTTTCATACCTAATCATATGAGAGAGTATCAAGAAGAAAGAGTATTAGATGAGTGTGTATCCAATGACTCAAGCATCACTCTTGTACATGAGAAAATAAAAAAGATCAAAAACTTTGAGAAAAGTTCAAAATCCAAAAAAAATTTGAAAAAAAAAAGATAAAAATTGAAAAATTGAAAAAAAGATAAAAAGATAAAAAAGTTCCTTGGTGAAAACCTAGCAATAGGCGCATTGGTAGCAAAAAAAAATGAAAAAGAAAAAAGAGCAATAAGCCCAAAAGGTGAAAACTTGGCAATCAAGCGCCTTTTGTTCCCTTAAGTCTTTCCTAGTTGCATGTGTACATATTGCATTTTCATCATCTCACTTGTAAATCTTCATTGCATTCGTCATGTGTGCATAGTCATAATAAAACCTTTTAGCTGCATTGTTGCATTGTCTATTTGCCCTAAGTTTGTCACGTGATCACATTTATCACTTGGGGGAAGGAAAGGATTGGATTTTTGGTACAAACAGATTCAATAGTGCTACTTTTGGTCACATATCAGAGAGACTTATAAGAGCTTTAGAAGAGAGAAAGATTTTGTTGAACCTTTGATGGATATCATTGTTCATAACCAAGTATTTTGATCCTACAACTTGATCCTTGAACCTTCATTGACTTTATTATTCAGGATTAAAAATTGACATCACGTAAATGATCAAAATGTTTGGAAATTCTTTTTTGAAAATATTGATACATTGCAAAACACTTGAAGATTTTTAGATAATCGGTATTGAATTGACTTTTTATCATGTCTTTTTAGCTAATCAAGGATGTTTCAACTAGATTGGCAATGATGGAGACATTATATTGTTTTTCTTCTTTCTGAGTGACTGTCTTGAGGGATATCCAACAACTTATGTGAATTTGTCTAACGACATGGTCATCAAAGAACCATTGAGGACTTTCACATAGGAGGGAGGATTGACCTTTTCTTGTTTATGCAAATGGATACCTTAGCTATTTAGATTTTCCATATCTTAATACCAAAATCCAATTGCAACATTGAATTTGTTGAAACCGATATTCATACTCCCATAGTTGGTCATTCAACTAGTGAGGGTTGTGCTAATTTCCTAAAAAGGTTACCAAATGTGATATAAGGTGGTATTCATATCATCATGATGTGTTCAATGATGGTTGTACTTTCTTTCCAATCCTATAATGCTCAATGATGAAAATATTTCTCTATGGCATTTCTTTTCTAAAAGCTAGTGACAATTTAGTTGCATTGCATTGCATTTGTGTTAGATTAAGTGCATGGTTTGAAGTTATTTTTCCAAGGGAAAAGGAGTTCAGTCATTATCTTGATCAATCAAAAAGGGGGTTCAATTAAAAACATTATCCTTGGTTCAAATCAATAATGTGAGATCATCTTTTGCATTCATGCATAGCATTACTCATTATTCATTATCCTTATATCATAAAAAGAAGAAAAAGATTCATACATCATTTGCATACATTTAGTTAAGGATAGCGCATTAAGAGTTGTATACATTAAAAAAAATCAAAAACATATTTGCATTCATTATATCCATATTTCCATAATAAAAAATTTGCATCCATAAATTGAAAATCAAGAAAATATACCAAAGTTACATTATCATTTGCATCCATATATCTATATCATATATGAGATACATTGCATCCATAGCATAATCAAAAGTAAATGCATCATAAACATCATATAGATATACATATAAAGATGATCTCACATCAACACATCACAGGAATCAAGGAAAGTATATCATCATATAAATGTTCCTAACATCAATGATCCATCAAATCCATATATCAAAGATACAATATCAATAACAAAGTGGTACATCCAAGTCCTGATCAATAAACATCAAATGTTAATATGATTTAGAACAATAGAGAGGGGAAGTGAATTAGTTGTTCTCAGGTCCAGATGTATAAAAACAAACTTTAAACTCTTCAACAAATCAGATCTAATAACCAACACCTACTTGGTCATTACTGATTGCATAACAGAAACATATAACAGTGCAGTCCACTTATCCAATAGCATCTAACTTGTAAAACATAGAAATGTTCAAACCAAAACATTCACACAAGTATAAACACTAGGATTTATAGTGGAAACCCAATTTGGGAAAAACCTCTTTGTAACATGTTACTATTATGTTCACTCTTCTGAAGTGAGCTCGGTGAAAACCCAACCCTATCAAAGGTTACAAACATACTGTCAAGTGTGACCCAGTTTAAGGATTTAAACCACTTTGTTAAAAGTGCACCTTGTTATAGGACTTACATACACTCCATTAGAATGCAACCTTGTTCAAAGGATTTATACCTATGACTCTTAGGTCAACCTCTGTTAAAAGGATTTTGACTGTTACAATGATTAGAAAGTAGCAATAATATTGATCTAAGAAACATACAACTTGTACATACTAAATAGTGCACTTCTCTAAGTCATTACTTCCAAGAGAATCCATGAATGGGAAACCTTGAGAAAGAGACCTAGAGCTCCCTAGGCATGGAGTCACAAGGATGTTGATGGTGCTCTTAGCTAGAGCTATTGAAGCATGCAACCTTGCTAGTAAACCACACAATGGGATATTCAAAGAGACAAGGGCAAGAATGCCAATATCCTCAAGAATCAACAATGGAAATGCAATGCAACTATGCTAAGAATGAAGATGCAAGCTAAACTATGGAAAGGAAAGTATTACAAATCCTTACTAATTAAGCTATGTGAGCTAATCTAGAGCATAAAGGAAACTAAGCTAGATGCCATGAAAGCTATGATGCAAGAATAAAACTAGAATGCAAGAATTATCTCCAAAGCTCCAAAGTCTCCAAGAAATCCTGCAGCATAAGATTAGTATTCAAAGTTGGGATCCTAGAATGAGAAAAGAGCTCTCCTTTTAAAGGAAATGAAAATGAATGGACCATGGAGATTAAGAGGCAAAAGATTTAATCAATGGTGGAGCTTGAAAGAGGAGCAATCCATGTGCACAAATATCCTCCAATGAGAAAATAAGAGTTGACTTTTGTGTCCATATGAGACAAAAAGGCCTTTTCTTCTTTTTATAAAATAAGAATAATGCTTTATTTGTGCAACTTAGGATAAGAGGAAAGGTGGGGGCTTTTTATTTAATAAAAGGTGAGGGAAATTCTTTTTAAATAAATAAAGACTTTACGATAAAATGGTTATCCCATGGAAAATAATCGAATAAATGATAGAATAGGATTTGATCAAGGAAATTGATTTTGAAAAATATTGATTCGAGGATTTGATAAATTGCTGAATGGGGGCCCAAAGTCTAGGTGACCATTTTAGGGTGCATACACAACTCACTTTGCAAATATTGGATCCAATTCCATACACATATGCTAGCTTACTGACTATGAATCTTTTCCATCTCCATCACTGATCTACTCGAAACCCTTCAAGCAATCACAACACTTCTCTTTCAGCCTTTTCTACTTAGACAGTCAATAACATCAACTATACTTCCAGCATTCACTTCTCTCTCTACAAATTCAACCTCTCACTTAGGTTTCCTTAATACTACCTCTATTAGGCTAATACATCTTTTGTCGCTTAATCTCCTTTCCAGATCTTAGGGTTAGGTCAGATTCATTGAATCCGTCCAACATTATGTTCTTCGGCTATCCTTTTAGAAATATCTCAAATCTCTTAAAGGTTTACAATAAAATGGTTTACAGTGCATTAAATTCTTTCATATAATCAATAAATAAAGTCAACACATTTTACATAATCCAAGAATTCAACAATATCGGCTGGAAATCTGAATTCTTCATCAAATGCAAAATATTGACACTCGGTCAATACTATGTCCAACTTCTCAGTCTACTCTGGAAAGCTCGGTCACCACATAAACTATTTTCTCGGCTAACACTGTCTTCCTCGATAATTAACTGGTGTTTGGTCAACACTGATTTTATTTGGCACTCACTAGCTCGGTCGACACAAACAACACTCGGCTTAAACTAGATTTCTTCACTTATGCTCGGTTAAACCTACCAGTTTAGTCTTCATTCTTACTTAGATAAACAATACATTGTCTTATCATTGTGCCACATAATCAAGTACTCATTGAAGTATCAAGATAACTCAACCTTTCCTTAGGTGCTATTGTTACCAACCTTGCCTATCCCCTTAGCAACACTCAAATAGATATAGTACTTTCTTAAATAGCAATAGTCTTACCAGTTAAGGTTTGACATCAATGACAATACAAAAATTGCTTCAATTGCAGTTTCCAACAATCTCCCTCTTTGGCATTGATGGAAACACCATATGAATATCACATGAATTACCAACTAATCCAAAACTTATCTGTCCATCAGAGAAATTTATAATATCCTTAGCTTCATTTTGATACAAATCAATTAGCCATGCTTGATCATCCATTGAATTTCTCTCACTATCTTGATCTTCTCATTCTGTGTATTCATCTTTCATCATCTCCCTCTTTGACAAAAATGCCAAAGCAGCAACAAAAACATACATCCTGTAGATGTAGATATCATCCTTTCAGCAGAATATTTCTCCCTCTGTCATCATGCTTATGACTTATTATGACTTTGTTGTTCTCTTCATAACTCTAGGTTGCTCCTAAAGTGTGACCTTTCTCTGCATCAATATGTTAGATGTTCTTTGTAGCACACTTGATGCAGTGCTCCTAGCTTGACTAGGCAGCCTCAGTTAGGGGAAGGACCCCTAATTTACTTCTTAGGTATTCATGACCTTCTTTAGGTAAAGCTTTAGTGAATATATCTGCTAATTGTTCCTTGGTATTCACATATTCCATGCGGACCTCTTTATCTTGTACCAGTTCTCTCAAGTAATGATACTTGATGGCAATGTGTTTGGTCTTTGTGTGCATCACTAGGTTTTTAGAGATGTTGATAGCACTTGTGTTTTCACAAAAGATGACAATTGGTTCAGTGATTTCTTCTTTCATCCCTACCAACAATTGCTTTATCCATATCAAATTTGAACAATTGACAACTGCAGCCACATACTCAACTTTAGCAGTAGATTGGGAAATGCAATTTTGTTTCTTGCTTGTCTAGGAAACTAATCTATGTCCAAGAAAGAAAGCTCCACCACTAGTGCTCTTTTTGTCATCTACATTTCCTACCCAATCAGCATCTGTATACACTCTCAATTCAAATTTGCCATGCTTCTTGTAGTACAATCCATAGTCAGCAGTTCCCTTCGAATATCTCATGATTCTTTTAACCATAATCATGTGAGTTTCCTTAGGATTGGTAGAAAATCTTGCCACAATCCCAAAAGCTAATGCAATATCTAGTCTGCTATGTACAACATATTGTAGCTTTTCAATCATAGATCTATACAAATTCTGGTTAACTTCTACAGCATCATCATTCTTAGACAACTTTTGTCCAGTAGCCATGGGAGTACTTACTGGCCTTGAGTCTTCCGTACCAAAGGTTTTCAGTATCTCATGAACATATTTAGACTGGGTGATGAAAATTTCTTTCTCCATTTGATATACTTGCAAACCAACAAAAAATTTGATCTCCCCGAACATACTCATTTCAAATTCAGTTTGCATTTCATTTGAGAATTTCTGACACAAGGCATCTTGTCCACCAAATATAATATCATCTACAAAGATTTTGGCTAGTAGGATTCCTTTACCTTCTTCATCTTTCATGTATAGATTGCTTGTGTCATTTATCCTTGAGAATCCAATCTATATTAGGTAGTTGTGCAATCTCTCATACCATGCTTTGGGAGCTTGCTTTAGTCCATATAATGCTTTATTCAGTTTGCAAACCATGTGTCTTCTATTTGGATCAACAAATCCTTCTGGTTGTTCAATATATACTTCTTCTTCCAATATACCATTTAAAAATGCAGACTTGACATCCATTTGGTATACCTTGAAACTTTTATAGGCATCATATGCAAGCAAAGTTCTGACTCCTTCCAATCTTGCTACAGGGGCAAATGTTTGTTAATATGATTTAGAACAATAGAGAGGGGGGGGTGAATCAGTTGTTCTTGGGTCCTAATGTATAAAATAATCTCAAAAACTTATCCTTAAATCAGATCCAAAACCAAAACAAACTTGGTCATCACTGATTCAATAATAGAAACATCTAACAATGCAGTCCACTACCCAGTTGTAACTTAACTTGCAAAACATAGTAATGTTCAAACCAAAACATTCACACAAGTATTAACACTAGGATTTATAGTGGAAACCCAATTTGGGAAAAACCACTTTGTAACATGCTACTATTATTTTCACTCTTCTGAAGTGAGCTTGGTAAAAAGCCAACCCTATCAAAGGTTACAATACACACTATCAGGTGTGACCCGGTTAAAGGATTTCAATCACCCTGTTAAAAGTGAGCCTAGTCATAGGACTTACATACACTCCATTAGAATGCAACCTTGTTCAAAGGATTTAACATATGATTGTTAGGTCAACCTCTGTTAAAAGGATTTTGACTGTTACAATGGTTAGAAAGTAGTAGCAGTATTATCTGAAAAATATACAACTCACTTTGCAAATATCAAATCTAATTCCATACACTAATGCTAGTTTACTGACTTTGAAACTTTGTCATTTCCATCTCTGATCTGCTCAGAACTTTTCTTCAAGCAATCACCACAGTTCTCCTTCAGCCTTTTCTGCTTATTTAGTTAATAAAACTTTCCTCTTCCAGCATTCTCTGTTCTCCATGTACATGCATATCAAAATGCTCAGGTTCCCTTATATTTTCCTCAATTAGGTTAGCTCATCTTTTTCCACTCAATCTCAATTGTAGATCTTAGGGTTAGGTCAGATTCATTGAATCTACCTGCTTCATGTTCGTCAGCTCCTTTTCTAGAATCATCTCAAATCATTGTAGAATGCATGGATCAAGATAAGCTTACTGATGCTCATTTCAAGAAAATAAAAGAGGTAGAAGCTATGATTGAGCAAGTGAAGAGTTTAGTGAAAGACAAATCCATAGATGTGAACATGTACAATAATGTCTACCAAGGATAGATTGATAAAATTGAGAAGGCAAAAAAAGAGATGACAGAGATAAGAGCTAGACAGACTCAGTTGAGGAATGCTCTTCCACCCTCTTTAGACATTCTTAATCAGAATATCAAGGAGATTTATGCCACCATGATTACCTATGATCAAGGTCCTACCACATACTTGAATAAGATGGAGAAGCTACAGTATGCACTATGTGCCCATCTCCAGATAGTAAACTCTTTGATCATATTTTGGAAGAAGGAGATCCAAAACCTAAAGATAGCATATCCGGATGTTTTCCCTCAATGAGTATGTATAGATACAGTTTTTTGAAACACCTTTGTCATTAATGTCAAAGTGGGACTTGTGTATAGAATATGGATCAAAATATGTATAGGGAGATATAATTATATGTATAAATGATAAAAAGCTTTTTTTGTATTAAGGACAGTTAGCAACTTGGCCATATTCCTTTGTTTCCATCAATGACAAAGGGGGAGATTGTTGGAAAGTTGGCTATGCTGATGTATATGACTTAATATAGTGTTGTCATTATGTAGACTATTGGGGTGCACTTATCATCATACATTGACTCTAGAGGTGAAAAAGTTCCCTAGGCCCAATGATTTTGGAGAGGAGAGTGTGATTGATCACAATTGGGAAGACTAGTATGCATTAAAAGATTATACCGAGATAAAAATATATGGACTTGAAGGTACACCATATGTTCTTCCAAGAACAATACCTAATAGGGTTTCTTATCTCGAGATTATTAGACAATTGGCTTCATCTAGTACATTGCATCTCATCTCTCATGGTAAACAATCCATTATGTTTAGGTCTTTATCTTTTGAAGACTCCATAGTAAAGAGTACTAAGAGTTATGATCTAGTGAAGACAAAAATAGGTTATTATCAAATGTCATAGGGTAATCCTAGAAATAGGTTATGATCTAGTGAAGACAAAAATAGGTTAAGACCAAAAATTCTCAAAAGCTACGTGCATATGAAAATGAGCCTTTGTTGATATATGATTTAATTAGAAACATAGAAGAAGAAGAAGAATAAACAAAGAATATGGGTATATATGAAAAAAATTTCAAGGCACATGAATGGAAAAAGGGCTAGAGTAAGATTAATTTACAAGTGTTAGAGGGCATTAAAGACCATGTGGCCAAAGCAAAAAAATCATTGGAACATAAAGAAGAAATTATTGATGATGTATTCATAGGGGAAAGATATAGAGGATTATGAAATAAATAACACCTATTGCACACCTCTCACCAAAGTCCACAACAAATTTTGGGTATAATGATGAACCAATGATGGAAGTGGTGCCTACGAATCAAAAGCCAAACTTGGAACCTGATGATAGTCTCCCTAATGAGATTGTGTTGAAACCTTTGGAAACAAAATAAGTTAAAGATGAGAGGATCCTTACATGTGATGATTTTGTGTTAGATCATAATTGTATCCATACTACTAAGTTCAAGACATTTTTGTTCTAGTACAAGAGAAAATTTCTAAGAAGTGTACCATCCTAAAAAGTTAGCACCCATTATTGGATGCCTTTAGGACCTTTTTGGGCCCTATCTTAGTGATTTACTAGATCTAGATGTGTTCATTCTTGATTTCCCACTTCCACCTCTCCTTTCTCCTCTATTTTTTCAACACTTCCCACATCCCAAAGGTCATTGTAAAATACGCCTCTTCGAGACTAGGTTGATTCAAGTCAACCTAGTCCTTAGGGGTTATTTTTCAATGGTCTTTGGGCCCAATGCAAGGTTTTTTCATTTCCTTCTCTTGGTTGTTGTCGGCCTGTCAATTTTGGATCTTGAATTCACTATAAAAGGAAACTTAATCTTCTCATTTTCACACACATTTATGAGCAATCTCTCTCATGTTCAAGCAATCTATGTGCAATAAATTAGTGATTTCAAGTTCTCTTTTGGATTCAATATTTGAAGACAAGGCTTACAACTCAAGATCTCCAAGTTTCCTTCCATTCAAGATCCATCCAAAGGAAATATTCTCTTATTGATGCAAGTTTATCTCTTCCAAGGTGGCCAATTAGAGGAATTTCACAAGAAAGAAAGAAGATACACATTTATTTCCTTCTTCTTCCTCTCCTCCATTGAAGTGATCAAGAATACATGTTAATATGATTTAGAACAATAGAGAGGGGGGGTGAATTAGTTGTTCTCAAGTCCAGATGTATAAAACAAACTATAAACTCTTCAACAAATCAGATCTAATAACCAACACTTACTCGGTCATTACTGATTGCATAACAAAAACATATAATAGTGCAGTCCACTTATCCAATAGCATCTAACTTGTAAAACACATAAATGTTCAAACCAAAACATTCACACAAGTATAAACACCATGATTTATAGTGGAAACCCAATTTGGGAAAAACCACTTTGTAACATGTTACTATTATGTTCACTCTTCTGAAGTGAGATCGGTGAAAAGCCAACCCTGTCAAAGGTTACAAACACTTTGTCAGGTGTGACCCGGTTAAAGGATTTCAACACTCTATTAAAAGTGCGCCTTGTTATAGGACTTACATACACTCCATTAGAATGCAACCTTGTTCAAAGGATTTATACCTATGACTGTTAGGTCAACCTCTGTTAAAAGGATTTTGACTGTTACAATGGTTAGAAAGTAGCAGTAATATTGATCTGAGAAACATACAACTCACTTTGCAAATATCAGATCTAATTCCATACACATATGTTGGCTTACTAACTGTGAATCTTTTCCATCTCCATCATTGATCTGCTTGGAACCCTTCAAGCAATCACAACACTTCTCCTTCAGCCTTTTCTACTTAGATAGTCAATAACATCAACAACACTTCCAGCATCCACTTCTCTCTCTACACTCAACCTCTCGCTTAGGTTTCCTTAATACTACCTCTGTTAGGTCAATACATCTTTTACTACTTAATCTCCTTCGTAGATCTTAGGGTTAGGTCAAATTCATTGAATCCATCCTACATTATGTTCTTCGGCTATCCTTTTAGAAATATCTCTAATCTTCTTAAAGATTTACAATAAAATGTTTTATAGTGCATTAAATGCTTTCATACAATCAATAAATAAAGTCAACACATTTTACATAATCCAATAATTCAACGATGTCGGCTAGAAATCTAAATTCTTCATCAAATGCAAAATATTGACACTCGGTCAATACTGTGTCCAACTTCTCGATCTTCTCTGGAAAGCTCGGTCAACACAAACTATTTCCTCAACTAACACTATCTTCCTTGGCAATTAACCAGTGTTCGGTCAACATTGATTTTACTTGGCACTCACTAGCTCGATCGACACAAACAACACTCAGCTTGAACTAGATTTCTTCACTTTTGCTTGGTTAAGCCTACCAGTATAGTCTTCATTCTTACTTAGATAAACAATAAATTATCTTATCATTGTGCCACATAATCAAGTACTCATTGAAGTATCAAGATAACTCAACCTTTCCTCAGGTGTTGTTGTTACCAACCTTGCATATCCCCTTAGCAACACTCAAATAGATATAGTACTTTCTTAAATAGCAATAGTCTTACCAGTTAAGGTTTGACATCAATGACAATACAACAAGTGCTTCAATTGTAGTTTCCAACAATACATACATCCAAGATCCAAGGATTTGGAAAGTGTCGATCAATTAAATTTGTGAAGACATCCTTGATTCTACAACATACATTCCAAGCATACATCTTTGTGGGTTTATTGGATATGTATCCATCCATAAGATTTTGACAAGAAAGGCGAATACTTACATTTGTCTTGTTTCACATGCTTTACTTATTTCCTTTCAAGGTTAATTCATGTCTAGGGGATTGACCAAGGAAATCCATTTTCTACAATATTTTCCCCATTTTTCATATTTGTAGGAACAAGTGTGTAGTTGCAGAAATGGATTTTCCAAATTTTAGAACCGGGACCTGATCCTCTACAAAATTCATCAAGTTTCAGCTTTCTAGGACTAGGCCAAATTTTTGGGACTAGGCCAACTTTTGTGACATGTTACTTTGGATCTAAAAATTTCACAATCGGAAGTTATAGGTCTGACAGTCTCGGGTCCCAGATGGTTTTTGATCTTGATAGGTTTTCATCAGTCAATTGGAGATTTAAATTTTACTTGTCCTTTTATATCAATTAAGGTAAGTACATCATTCTCATTTTCCTTTAGCACTTTCTTTGATATATAAATTTGATATCATATATTGTTGGTTATCATCTTCTTTATTAGTGCATAAGTGTTTATCATACTTTACATTGCATATACATACATTTCTGTCCATATAGGGAATACCATATAAACATCCCCCATCAAATCTCCCATTTTTCTAAATCATGCTTTAACACCCCTTCACCCATTTTAGGTTGTACTAATCAGATTTGGTCTAAGGGTGGGGTTTGGTATTCCAATGTATATAGAAAGTGGGGGTCTACTATTTATTACCATTTTCTATGCCACAAGGAGAAATTTGAATAATGATACTCTAGTGGATGAGGATGATTTGTTGAAAAAGTTTAAGGAAGAAGTAGAATTTGAAATGAGTATGATGACCCCTCATAGAGGGAGACAACTTTTGAAAGATGTAGGAGTCATTATTTACTCAAGATGAGATATGAGATCAACCATTATATTTGAAATTTTTGTGAGGTAGCGTGACCCAGCAAAGAAGTTACTATCAGATGAGATAGATAAAATATAGATGGGCTTTGCATATGACCTTGAGAAAAAATATTTGTTGCAATGGGATCTATACCAAGAGATACAAATCCTATTCTTGTGAACACCAATGAAGGTTTTGGTCACCTAATGATCTAGAAGGTTGGGGAGACTGATCCTAGGGTCATTTCCAAACTAAATCTAGATGTATCACAACTAAATCAAGCACAAATAGAGAAGCTATTCTGAGAGAGGAATACTTATAAGGCTAAGTACGAAAATTCTAAGCAAGAGAAGTAGTAATGGTAGGAAAGGGAAACACATATCAGAGAAAGGGGGAGCTATCTTTGTTATAATTTTTTATGTATTTTCATTAATGTCAACATGTCTAATATGATTCTTTGATTTTTAAAATTATGTTTGGATGACTAGTGTGAAGATCATATGGTTTTGATATTTGTTATGAAGTTTGGTTGACAAATATGTAGATTTACTAGTATAACAAAATGTTCAAATGAATGGTGAAGGAATGTTACTAAAGATGAAGAATCATGAACCTCATGGGATGATGTAGAGGTTTTATACATGATTTATGTTAAGTTTGAGTTGATCAATGATGATTTTATCAAGTTATGGTGTCATAGATGAAGACTGGTTATTTTTCTAATTGCCAGTATTATAGAGTTACACATTTGCAAAGATTTCTTTTGTGCACATTTTGTAGATGAGATATTTGGTTATATCTAGAAATGTATTAATGATATAGCAATGTGTATATCATTCAAAAGGTTTGTTATTCTAATGGTTTTCAAGGCATTTACAAGTGTTTCAATTGAGGTTAGTAGTGTTCTTAAATATTATAAAAAATTACTGACAATTTTGATGGGGGTGAGAAATTTGATTGTTTGTTTGAGCTTCATGATTCCTTAGGATAATCTTGGATTATGTGTTTGATGAGTTGACAAATTACATTGATTGATGTGACCAATTTCAATGGACCTAAGTTATGATTTTGAGTCCTTAGCTAACATGTCAAGAAAAGATGATAAAAATATTTATAAGAGATTAGTAAAATGTTTTAGGTTTATGGTTATGATCTCAAGGTGTTCTTGATATATATAAGAAGTAATTTACAAATGTGTAGTGATATTGATGGTTGATTTTTTGTGGAGAACTAGATTATTGAGGATTAGGTTTTTAAAACCTTGTTCTTGATAAATATGGTGAATTAGGGTTTGATTAGTGTGGTCATGTGTGTGTGTTCCAAAATTTAAAGGATTACAAAGGCAAGAGGTTTCTAGTGAATCACTTTTAAAGATCTACTGAAGTATGGATTTATCATTTAAACATGATAGAGATAATTGCAGCAAGGGATTTGATTGTATTGAAATGGAATTGAACCAAGCATAGGAAGATACTATCATACAATTCATGAATTCTCATATTGGTGTATGAATTGTGGTTGTAAGTTAGCAAGGATTACTTAGGGTTGGATCCTAATATAAATTTAGTAGTGAGCTTTAGGAAGTGTGCATGAATGCATGTTCATTATCTATATTGTAATAAGCCTATACTTCTTCTAATAAGATATTAGTATTATTGTGGGTATCATCCCCATTGTAGTTTAAGCATTGAAGATGAGTGAAGAGGAGAAAAGTTCATCCTATGTGCAGAGGACCAATGAAATGGTGTGTGTTATCATATGTTTTTGTGGAAATCTTGATGAAGATTAGATTGTCTCAAATATTTTGGTAACATTTCCTCCTACATATGACAACAAGGTTGCAACCATAGAATAAATAAGGACAATAAAAAATGTGACCAAAGATAAGCTAGTTGGGAAGCTTACAACCATTGAGTTGAGTGCTTTGCATAGTTCTCTACCCAAGACTAAGAAAACATTCAAATGCACAACCATAGTGAAGGACATGCAAAGATAAGATCTGACAAATAAGGAGAATATCAAGATGTGAAAATGAGATAAAGGAAATGGAAGAGGAAGATAGAGTTATTGAAGAGTTGGAATAAAAGCTTGAAAAAATGATTTACTAAAGAGATCCTAATATGAGTAAGAATAAAGGTAAACCACCCTTCAAATTTTTTCAATGTGGTAAGGTATGACATTATGCATTAAGGTGCCCTACTAGATCTTTTAAGTATAGGCATGAGTCCAAGCCTAGAGGAAGAGGGTGTTATTATGTTCTATATGATGATGATGTTATTGATGATGAATCTAATGAAGCTCCTAAGTATTATGATGAGTTCACATTCATTTCCATTAAGGAATGTGATGAACCTAAGACTGATATTATAATACCTTCTAGTGTTATAAATGATATTGTTGAAGAGAAAGTTGCTAGTTGTTGAAGAGAAGGCACTAGAAACTGAAATTGCTAAGAAATATAAGTGGATAATTGATAGTGGTTGTTCTCACCACATGAATAGAAATAAAGGTAAATTCATAAGATATGAGAAGTACGATGGTGGAAAACTGAAATGGGGTGACAAATCTAGTGGTAAGATCAAAGGAAGAGGCCCAATTACTTTGGATGGAAAAATTAACATTGATGATGTATTGTATGTAGAAGGCTTGAAGTATAATATTTTAAGTGTTGGTCATCTGATGGATAAAGGCTATGGATTTCATTTCAAGGATGACATGTGTAAGATCTTGAATGACTATGGAAAGGAGATTTACACTCAATCCAAAACAAGAGGTAACATATTTCTTTTGAATGGTGGTCAGGAGACTTGTTTAATTTATCAAGTAGATGAAAGATGGTTGTGGAATAAGAGATTGTGTCATGTGAATTTTGATAATGTTGTTTCTATAATTTCTACTTCTATTGTTAGAGACATTGCTCGAGTGAAGAAGCTTGTTAATACAACTTGCAAGGAATGCCAATTTGGTAAGCAAAAAATGGTTAATTTTAATTCCAAATCTAATAACTCCAATGGTTTGCTAGATCTTGTTCATAGTAACTTATGTGGTCCTACAAGAATAATATTTTTTTAAGGTGACATATATTTTATGTTTCTTATTGATGATTACTCTAATATGGTATGGGTGACCTTTTTAAAGAAAAAATATGAAGCATTTCATAGGTTCAAGGCTTTCAAGTCTATGGTGGAAACTGAGATAGGACTAAATTTGAAGTGCTTCAGATCAGACGGGGGAGGTGACTTCACATAAGGTGAGTTCAATTCTTTTTGTGAGATGCATGGCATAAAAAGATAGTTTACTTCTCTATGGGCCCCACATTAGAATGGTTTGATAGAGAGGAAGAAAAAAAATTCTAGACAAAACTAGAACCATGATTCTTGAGATAAATGTTTCACTAATATTTTGGAGATAAGAAATCAACACTATAGTATATACTCTTAACCAAGAACAAATAAAAGGAATCACTGGTAAGACACCTTATGAAATCTAGTATGGAAATGTGCCTAATATCAAGTATTCTAATTTTTTTTGTAAAAGGTGTTACATTAAGAGAGATGAGGACATAGGTAAGTTTGATGTAAGGAGTGATGAAGCATTAATCCTCAGCTATTCCACCAAGTGAAAGGCATATAAGTGTTATAACAAAAGGTTAAGAAAGCTAGTAGAGAGTACAAATGTTAAGGTGGATGAGTGTCTTGAGAATTCGGCAAGACCTAGTGAGTGTGAACATCAGAAGGATAGTAATGATTAGAGACATGATCCAAAAGTATAGAAGATAAGTCCAAATATGACAAAGAATTTAGAAGATGGATCCTACACCAGTGGAGAAGATGAAGAAGTGCAAAAGCTAGAGAAAAGGTAGAAGACTCCAAGGTATGCGAGACTGAATCAAAATGAATGAAAGCTCATTGGTAATAGGAACAAGGGAGTTCAGACAAGAAGAAGGATTACAAAAGATCATATTTTTTAATATCAGAGGTTGATACAATGGATGATGACTGGACTAAATCTATTAAGGAAGAGATTAAGACTACAAATGATCACATGGAGAAGCTCAAAATCAAAGCAGCCAAGCTTGAGGCATTGCTTGAAAGAGAAAACAATGGTGCCAAATATGTGAAAGGATAATGCTCCAAGTCTAGTCAAGACAATCCTAAATCCAAAGGATAGAATAATAAGAAAAAGAATAAGAACAAAGATAAAGAGTAGAAAAACCAAGGCAAGTAGAAAGATAAGGGAAAGAAGAAGTACAAGGCAAATAAGAAGAAGAAGAATTAGAAGAATTGAAAGGATATGAAGAGGAAAAACAATAAGAAGATAGTGGTAAGATGACCTAAAACTTAGAATTTCAGTGGTAGTTGTTTTGATTGTGGGAATTATGGACATAGAGCCTCAAATTACAGAAGGAAAAATCACTTTCCTAGAATTAAAAGAAACAATCATGTCTCAGATAGATTCAATGGTGTGAGAAGGATAAATGATACTATCATAAGGCAAATAGGTAGATTTACATGTGCTATGATGAGGAATGATTTTAGTAAGAAGAATATTTTTATATGTCTCAGATACAATATATCTACCCAAATTGTTTAACACTCCATAGACACACATGTAGATTAATTTGATCCAATAGAGATGAACAAGGATATGAAATAAAATGTAAAGAACATATAGGAAGAGAAAAAAGGAAAGGATAAGGAGAAGAAAGATGGAAAGAAAAATAAGCGCATTAGTAGGGTCAAGAGAAAGAAAAGCAAGGATGTTGTCAATAAAGAGTCTACTCTTACAGACAATTTAGGTTTCATTACCCCTCCTAATCAAAACTAAGATGAAAAATATTGCATCAGTCTAGCATGCTTTAAAGAAGAATCTTATAATTGGATTGGTGTAATGATGATGCTACTCAGAGGGAGTAGTAAGCATGGTAAGGTAATTATTTTTTATCTAAAGTTGAGTTTTTGAAGAGAGCTATGAGGAATTTTAGAAATTGGAGAGATAATGTTTTAGTGGTTGATCAGATGTTGGATGTGTTTAGTGGCTCATAGATTTGTGAAATAAGGAAAGAAGAGCTTAACAAGGTAGCATAAGTAGAGAAGGAAAAGGAAGAAAACATTCATATGAAAAATCAAGTTGAATATAAGAACAGGTGATATACCTTTGTCATGAATGTAAAAGGAGGAGAGAAGCATATGTGAAAAATAATAAAGATCATATAAGAAGAGAAGATCACAACAGATCAAAAGAGAAGATTAGAAGATTTTTTAGAAGAGTATATTGGAAAAATAATATCACATGAGAGAACAATGTTCATATACTTGCATGCAAGAGAGAAGAGATTTTGTCAAAGAAAAGTGATGTACATCCAAGGAGAGAAATTGATGGAGAGAAGAGTATGTAATTTGATTGAAACCAAGGTGAGCATGTTCCTAGTGGGAGAAGAGATAGAGTAGAGGTAATGAAGAAAATAATAGTTAGAGAAACTCTAAAATATAATGATGTATTCTGGATATTGTTGGTAGTATTATTTGTTTCTGATTGCATTACTATGTTTTATTATTTTTCCCATCACATGTTACCATCAATTCCAAAGGGGGGATCATTGAAAATTGGGATGTTTTGTCATTGCTATAAACATTTCTACTATGATTCTTTTATGGTTACTATGATATTTCAATGACTAGTGTGAGTATTAGATGGTTTAGATATCTATTATGAAGTTTGGTTGACAAATATGTAGGTTTTCCAATAACACAAAATGTCCAAATGAATGGTGAAGGAAGATTACTCAAGATGAGAAGTCACCCAACTCATGGTATGAAGTAGAGGTTGTTAGAAATAAAAATGCACCAACACAGCTGAGAAGAGGGGGTGAATCAGTTGTGTGTGAAATCTTAAATTATTAATTCATTTTGAGATGATTAATTCAAATAAATTGAAATAGTAATGTAACCATAAGAACACCATAAAATAATAACACCATAACACACATAATTGTTATCAAGGAAAACTCTATTAAGGGAAAAAACCCTAGTGGGGATGAAACCTACTAATAATGCACTAAATATATTGTGTCCTTGTTAGGAGACCTAGCCCTATTTGGAGCTAATTATTGCATTCAATACAAGTTCCTATTAAAGGATAGACCCTTTTAGGAGTCTTTCCAACCCTGTTAGGAGTTGATTACAAGGATAGGCTCACTACCTGAGCACACTATCTAAAGTGAAGGTTAAATCCACCTTCTTAGTCCACTCTCCAAATAAATGTATAAGAGTATATAGTAATAGTAATGAACTGACTTACAATGATTAGCTTTACCCAAATAGTTCCAATGAAGTGATTAATTAATTAATTCTTCTCTACATCCAATAGACCTTCCAACAACAAGTTCACAACCTCTGCTCAATCATAATGCTCTCTTTCATTATTCTAAGGAATGACTTTCCTTTATAAAAGTTATAATAAGCAATTAGGTTGGCCTATTAGGACTTCCCCAATGCACAAATGAATACATAGACCCTTTCTATGATACACAGTATCTTAAAAAAATATACAAAAAGTACAAATCATCAAATGCACTCCAAGATCCACAATCCATGTTAGAAACCTTTTGAACATCTTATCTCATCTAGTCGGCCCCAAATAGGTCTTCGTAAGACCACGCGCTTCATTTGACATCACCAAGATCCTGACGATCCAAGAATATCACATAATGTTCTTTCATGTGTATTTTGTCAAGCCTCAAGCTCACATAACACAATCCATGCTCGCATTTGAGTTATCCTAAAAACTTAGAGACCATATCTATCATAATCCTTTGTTACTGCATTGTGACCAATCTTCACCAAAATAATCATAACTCATGTAAAAGAATATATAATGATTTGTGACTTTAGACATAAGGTCTACACACATGCATCATTTCAAATATAAGCTCACATATCTTGGAATGCTATGTAATGTCCATACCACTCTATCAAACCTGCATGTTCCTATCATAACCATTATGTCTGATGAAACCAACTAAAACATATATTGACATCAATGAAAAAATATGAATTTCAACACCTCAAACAAAAAAAATCCCAAAAATATCCCCCTTTTGACATTGATGGAAATATATGTGAAAAACCATCAACCCAAAAGATCTTCTCAATGACCTCTTCAATACTCCCCCTAACATAGTAAGGGTTTTTCATCTATAAAACTCCCCCTTTAACATCAATGGAAAATCATGCTAATTTTCTTCTTCTTCAACTCTACACATCCCACCTAACCAAGGTGTAGCAATTAAAATCTTCATGCCTACAACAAATTAGGTTCTTGATCACCCAAAAGTGCTTTGTTATGTTCTATGATCACTCCCCTTGAGGAGTACATCCAAGCATCAAGTCTAGGGAATGATATAGCTCTGATGGCTACTAGACTAATGCATTCCTTCATCATCTAATTTATACAAGGAGGGTTTATCAACCCAAGAATAGCTCTGATATATTCAAAGGTATATTTTAGCAAATATTTGGTGAATATATCTACTATTTTCTCCTATGTACTGATGTACTCCAATCCAACTTCATTTTCTAAAACCTTGTCTCTCAAAAAGTGATATTTAATTGAAATATGTTTAGTCTTTGAATGCATAACAAGATTATTTGATATGTTCATTGTGCTTGTACTATCACAATGCATTACATAAGGCTCTTCAAATCTTACCCCTATGTACTTCAATATTTGCTTCATCCACACAATCTATGTATAATTTATGGTAGAAACCACATACCCTAAATTAGTAGTAGACTGAGCTATAAGATCCTTTTTTTGCTCAACCAAGAGACTGACCTTTTCCCAAGGAAAAAGGCTCCACCATTGGTTCCCTTCCTATCATCTACACTTCCTACCCAATCTGCATCAATAGAAGCACACAATGTGAAATCATCAAATTTATCATAACATAAACCATATTCTATTATTTCTTTTAGATATCTGAGTATCTTTTAACAACAAGGCAATTCTCCCTAGGATCAGCTTGGAACCTTGCAACAATTCCAACTACACTTTCTATGTTTGGCCTAGTGTGTTTTAAGTACTACAAACCTCCAGTCATGGACTTGTGCTTTATCTTAAAGACACTTTTAGATTCATTAGTATTTTAAAGCTTAAACTAAGTCACCATAGGTGCACCAACATGTTTACAATCCTTCATTCAAAAATTCTTTAGAAACTCCTTAAGATACTTGGTTTGTGAGATGAAAATACCATGTTTATTTTTAATTATTTGTAACCCAAGGAAAAAATTTATTTCACCAATCATTGACATTTCAAACTCACTTTTCATTTCTTCATAAAACTTATGGCTCATGTCATCATTACCTCCAAAGATAATGTCATAAAAAATGCCTCAACAATCAAAATACCATTTGTACTAGTTCTCAGATATAGATTACTATCTACACTACCTTTTCTAAAACCAAGATGAAATAGATATCTATCAAGACAAGCATACCAGGCCCTTAGTGCCTTCTTTAGTCTATACAAGGCCTTCCTCAACCTGTAAACTATGTCATCATCTTTTGTCAAAGGAAATCCATCAGGCTACTCTATGTATACTTCTTCCTCAAGACCACAATTCAAGAATGAAGACTTCACATCCATCTGATATACATTGAAATATTTATATGCTACATAAGCAAGGAACAATCTTACTTCCTCTAATCTCACAATAGGTGCAAATGTTTCTTCAAATTCTATACCTTCCTTTTGTGAATAGACCTTGCAGACTAGTCTGGCTTTATTCCTTACAACCATTCCTTATTCATTCATTTTGGAATAATCATCAATAAAAATAATGAAATACCTTTCACCATAGTAGGAACTTGTCTTGGTAGGACCACATAGATCTATATGCACTAGATCTAGCTTCTCCTTTACTGAAAAATGATTTGTTGCAAAATATTCTCTTTATTTGTTTCCCCATTACACACTCTTTGCACATAGTGTTAGTATGCTTGATAATCCTTGGTATATCTCTAACTGCATTTTTTTAATTGGCCTTCACAATGTTGTCAAAATTGATAGGATAGAATATTCTATGCTACAACCAATTGTCATCTATCTTAGCCACAAAATAACTAGCTTCTGTAGTAATCCATTGAAACACATTACCTCTTGTCTTTGTGTCTAATGTGATCAAGTATCCTAACACACTTCTGATATTACATTTTCCATCCTTCAACCACAAGTGGCAACCCTTGTATACAAGTTTTCCAACACTTAACAAGTTGTTTTTAAGGCCATCAACAAAAAAAATATCATCATTGTTAGTTTTTCCATCAACAGAGATTGATCCTCTACCATTGATCAATCTAGGAGTGTTATCATCAAATCTAACCATTCCACCGTCATATTTGTTTACCTTCAAACAAACTTGTCTTTATCACAAGTCATATGATGAGAGAAACCACTATCTATAATCCATTCTGATTTCTTTTCCACATGTGATACTAAATATTTCTCTTCATGAATAGGTTCTTCATCCTTAATTGCAAAAAATCCAATCTCATCTTCATCATTTGTAGAATCATTAGAAACACTATCACTAGCATAATAACATTCCTTATCTTTCTTTAAAAACTTAGGTTTGTGTTTAGGGACCCTAGTATGACATCTAGATGCAAAATGACCAATTTTATTGCAGGAAAAACATTTTAGGGGCAACTTTCTTCAAACTTACCTTGACCTCTCTTTTCCCTTTTTGTAATCATAGCCACAAGCTCATCCAATTTTCTCTCTTATTTCTCTATTTCATCCCAATCATCATTGTATTCTCCAATATTTTCATATTTACTACCTCTACTAGTGCTCGCAAGGCTAGATAAAGTCCTCTTGTCATTGTGAACAGTGGCCTTAAATGTAGTTTCCACTTTAGGTAATGCATCTTGTAGATTTTTAGTTTCAAATGTGGTTAATTTATCATTCAACATCTCTTTGTTGAAGTTTTCAGTGAGAGGAATGATCTCCTCAATAGCCTGAACTTTTGTCTTATAAAATAGTGTCAAAGATCTCAGAATCTTTGCAATCACTTCTTCCTCGGTATGTGCATCTAGAATTTCTAATTCATGTAATAACCTCAGTTACCCTCTACACATATCCTATGACATTATCATCATCTTGAATTCTTAGGTTCTCTATCTTTTCTTTCCAATTCTACAATTTTTCCCTTTTAGTGTATTGATCTCCTTCATATAAGGCTTTTAACCTTATCCAGATTTTGTGTGTTGAATCAAGTTCCTTAACCTCTATGAATTCTGCTTCTGAAAGTGTATTTATCAATGCTTCTCTTGCAACCATGTTACAATTAAACAAATTATTCTCATCTTCAGTAGCATCAACTATCTCATATTTTGTCTTGAGCTCTTCATTCCTTTTGATAATCATCCAGTAATCAATTCCCATGCATATCAGATGAGTCATCATTTTCTTCCAAATGTCAAAGTTTTTAGCATCAAACTTAGGGATCTCCTTTTTGTAGTAAGACATATTAGGATCTCCTGAAGAAGTTAAACTTTCTATCTATGAGGACCAGAAACTCTGATACCAATTATTAGCAATAACAATGCACCAACATAACTGAGAAGGGGGGGTGAATCAGTTGTGTGTGAAATATTAAAATCTAAATTAATTTTAAGTTGATTAATTAAAAAAAATTGAAATAGTAATGTAACCATAAAATCATAACACCATAATACATAGAATTGTTTTCGAGGAAAACCTTGTTAAAGGAAAAACCTCAGTGGGGATGGAGCCCACTAATAATGCACTAAAAATATTGTGTCCCTATTAGGATATGATTATTTCATTCAGTACAAGTCATTATTAAAGGATAGACCCTACTAGGAGTCTTTGCAACCCTATTAGGATTTGATTACAAGGATAGGCTCACTGCCTGAACACACTGCCTAAAGTGAAGGTTATACCCACCTTCTGCATCTACTGTCCAAATAAATGTATAAGAGTATACAATTATACTAATGAATTGACTTAAAACAAATATCTTTTCCCAAAACATTCCAATGAAGTGCTTAATGAATTAATTCTTCTCTACATCCAACAAACCTTCCAACAACAATTTCACAACCTCTTCTCAATCATCGTGCTCTCTTCCATTATTCTAAGGAATGACTTTCTTTTATACAAGTTATAATAATAAATTAGGTTGTCTTGTTAGGACTTCCCCAATGTACAAATGAATACATAGACCCTTTTTAAGATACATCTTAAACAAGTATATAACAATAACAATCATGAAATGTTTGCCAAAATCCGTAATCCATGCTAGAAACCTTCTAAACACCTTATCTCCTCTAGTTGGCCCCAAATAGGTCTTCACAAGACCACATGCCTCATCTTATGTTACCAAGATCCCAGCGACCCAAGAATCTCACATAATGTTCTTCCATGTGTATCATGTCAAACCTCAAGCTCACATACCATAATTCATGCTCGCATCCAAGTTATCCTGAAGACTCAGAGACCATCTCTGTCATAATCCTTTGTTACTACATTGTGACCAGTCTTCACCAAAATAATCATAACTCATGTAAAATAACAAATAATGATCTATGAATTTAGGCATAATTTTTACACACATCCTTCATCACAAATCTAACCTCGCATATCCTGGAATGTCGTACAATGTCTATACCACTCTGTCAGACCTTCTTGCTCCTATCATAACCTATCTATATGATGAAACCAAATAAAACATATGCTAACATTAATGAAAAAACATGAATATCAACACCTCAAATGTCATAAATTCCAATAGAGGTTCTCTACATGTTGCATGTCAATTTGGAGTTGTTGACATCATGATTTGATAAGTTATGGTGTCATAGATGAAGACTGGTTAGTTTGGTGATTTCTAATATTACAGAGTTATAGAGTTGCAAAGATTTCTTTTGCACACATATTGTAGATGAGATCTTTGGTTTCATAGTTGGGAATAGTTTAAGGACACATAAAAGTGTCTACCATTTAAAGGGTTTGTGATTATGATGGTCTATAAGGAATTTAAAAGTATTTTAGTTGAGGTTAATAGTGTTCTTTAAGCTTGTCACAAGATGATGAGAGATGTGATGGAAGTGATGGATTTGATTATTTATTTTAAATTCATTATGCCTTAGGATAATATTTTTATTTTCCTAATTAGTTGGCAGCTTACATTGATCAAGGTGACTAAGTTCAAAAGATCTAAGTTATGATTTTGAGTCCTTAGCCAACATATCAAGAAAAGTTAATAAAAATATTTATAAGAGATTAGTAAAACATTTTAGGGTTATGGTTATGATCTAAATATGTTCTTGATAGATTTAAGAAGTATTTTTAAAACATGCAGTGATTATAATTGCTGATATTTGTGCAAGGAGCTAGATGATTTACGATTAGGTTTTGTCGACCTAGTTCTTGATAAATATGGTGAATTAGGGTTTGATTGGTATGGTCATTTGTGTGCACTAGATTTTGAAGGATTATGGATGCACGAGGTTTCTAGTGAAGTAATTTTATAGATCATGGAAGAGATCGTTGAAAAAATAGATTTGATTGTACTAAAATGGAACTGAACTAAGCATAGGAAGATGTTATAATATAGTTCATAAATTCTTAGATTGGTGTATGAATTGTGGTTGCAAGTTAGTAAGGCTTCCTTAGGGTCGGAGCCAAAGTAAAATTAAGTATTTATCTCTAGGAAGTTTTCCTAGATACATGTGCATTATCCATATTGTAATAAGCCTATACTTATAACAAGGTATTAGTCTTATTGAGGGTATCAAACCCATCGTGGTTTTCACCCAGATTGGGTTTTCACGTGAAAAACCTTTGTGTTATGTGGTTTTGATGTTTTCTAATTTTTTTACATGCTTTACATTTTACAAATCATTATTAAGGGTTTAAGTAAATAAATGTTTCATATTTTAAGGTATTAAGGGTTTGAAGGTTTTTATATTTTTGGTGCAACTGATTCACCCCCCCCCCCCCCCTCCCTCTCAGTTGATTGCTACTTATTTTCTATAGTATTATGATTACAAGTAGAAAAAGGGTAGTTTTGGCCCTTTAAGACACCACATATTAGAGTCTAAAATCCCCAATGATTGAGAATAAATTGAAAGATATAAATGAGATTGTTGAGGGGAAGGTGTATAACCTAATGTCTGAGATAATTAAGTGCCACTTCAAGGTAATGATGGCATATTCAACTAGTTTATGAAATACTTACAAATGAACTGTCAAATCCCTTGAAGAGAATGCCCAATTAAAGAGAAAGATGGGTGAGAAAATGGAAAATAAGGATTCTTTGTCTCCTAATGACCTTGTAGATGGTAAATAATTACTTAATATAAACAAGGATTTCTACAAAAAATTGGTTGAGGATATAAAACAATTGGATGGGAATGACATAGATATACTTCCTACATTGATCAATAATGGAGTACTTCTTTACATGGAGCAGTGGAAGGATGAATTGAATAAAGATATTCCTCAAGTACTTGGAGACATAAAAGATGAAGAGTATATCTTGCACAATATGACAAAGATCAAGGATAAATTTTATAGGCAAAGAGTATACAATAATGCACTTATTTGTTAACCTTGTTGTATCTAAGAATCATAATTGTATAGATCACATAGGGGTTTTTAATGTGTTTCTCTTATAAAAAATTAATTAGTAGTTAGATTGTGTCTTAAAATTTCATAGCATATCATAAATATAATACAATCAGTACTTTTCTCTATAATTTGTGGTGTGAAATCATTTTTCTTTTGAAGTTCATTTCTTTATAGTTTTAAGTTCCAGGAATTGAATGTTGTTTTAAAATATTTTATGTGAGATTGATTGTGTTATATTGATTTAAATATCAATGATACTTTTAAATCATTTAAAGATTTCACATCTTTATGAAATATTATATGTTTGGTCCCCTTAAGTTGGGGTTAAATTCAAGTAGCTAATTTTTTGGTGACATAAGTAATAGCATCTTATACTAAGATTTAAATAGTCAAAAAACCTTTACAAAGTAGAGGTTTAAAAATTATCCTCTAAAGTTATACATGAAAATGTTTGAGAAGGTGACTCTATACCCAAAGAAGGAGAAGGCATTGGTCCTTAAAAAATAAAAAATATCTATATTAGAATAAAAAATATAGGAGTTATAAAGACTTAGGAGAAGAGGTAGAAGTAGAAGAATGATAAAGTAAGACAATATGATAAATAAAAGAAATGGAGAAGCAATTAATTAATAGTTAGATTGATCGATTCCAATAATTTATGTTATTTTCAGATAGATAAAATATATATTAGAAGTAGAAGATAGAGAGAAGATTCAATCTTCTAGCATCAAACTAAAGATAGATTTGGTGAGTAGGTACACTTGCCTAGGTTTTGTAGAGCCTAAATTGCAAGGGTTTTAACCATACTTAATTAATCCTATTTGTTGGCCAGATCAGTTGAGAATCTTGATTATAGAAGTTAGCATAATCTTAGAACTTTTTAATTTATTGATTTGGGAACCAACACCACATTTTCCTAGGTGTTGCATAGACTAATTAGTGGCACAAAATATCTATTATATCAGCAAAAATAGATATGAAATGCAAAACATAAGAATTGAAAAAAACATACGCAAACTTGACCAATTACACATTAGGTTGACCAACTACATCACACAAAGGTCTAACTACACGGGTGACCACACTTGGAAGTCAAACTTCCCAGAGGGTACACTTGGAAGGCCAACTACATGCACTTGGGAGGCCAACTACCCAAGGGGCAACACTTGGGAGGTCAAGTTCCTTGGACCTGAGACAACAACTAAAAAGACTCAAAAACTACTATAAGCACCTAAATCTGATAGAATTGAGTTCATAACCATGTCTATTGAAATCAGTAGGGATCATTAAGCCATTTGATCAAGTCAAATTTAAAATATTTAAACCAATTTGGACCCCTCATTAGACTAGATATAGATTTCAATTAATTTTGAAACACCTAACTAATCAGATTTGCATTGAACTCTAGACTAGGTGATTGTTCATTTAGGGAGTCCAAATAAAAGATGAAGGTTCATTTTAAGAGCCAAAATAAAATTTGAGTGTTCATTTTAGGTTCATTTTCCATGTTAGGTTTCATTTTAACCAAATTCGACACTTAGATTGTAAGTATATTGAATATAGAAAGAAAACTAAGGCCTAAACCCTAGAAACTAAGTGTTATTCCCAACTGCCTAAGGTTTGATGACCAAGTGCATCCAAGGTCACACTTGGGAGGCCAACTACATGCACTTGGGAGGTTGATTGGGTGCACTTGGAAGTCCAACTAAATGCACTTTGAAGGCCAACTACATGTACTTGGAAGGCCAACAACGTATACTTGGGAAGCCAACTACCAAAGGGGCCACACTTGGGAGGACAACTGTATACTAAGCCACACTTGGGAGCCCAACTATGAAGGACATAATTCCAACTATGCAAGACAAAGACCAACTGTGTAGATATGCTCTTGAACCTTTAAAATCACATCCAAAAATGCAAAAAATGTCAGATAAGAATGTTCATGTTGGGTTCAAAAAATGTAAGGTAAGAAAATGAGGAATCTGCATGCTAAGGCAACCAAAAAACCTATAAAAGAACACAAAATATAACCTTTCCTAATATTAAAGAATTGAAGGAAAGTGTGAAAGAGATTGAAACACAATATAAAAAAAATCCCTTCATGAATCTCTAATGCCTTTCTTGCTTCTCCAAAATTTGATATGTAGCTCTTATGATAACACAATGCACTCAATGAAATAAAATTAACTATAGTGGTGAGAAGATACAAAAGACTATGGTTAACCATTGAAGAGAAAATGAAATCAATTTATCGAGATTCATTCAAGATTAAAAATTGGTAAATGAGTGTGCAAATTGACAAAGTATCATAATTCTCACAAATTATGACATGATAGATTCACAATTTGGAAGGCATAAATTAGTGCACAAATGGAGGAAATTTGAGTAGGCTAAATTAATGAAAAAGGATAGGGAAGGTGTAAGTGTTGATTAGGTCAAATAACTAAGAGAGGGTGAATTAGTTATTCCAACACAAATAAACAATTTCCACTATCAGTAAATAATTAAATAGTAATAATGCAAACTTAAGATTTTTCGATTAAGCACAACAAACATCTATTGTAAAGATATGCATGAATAACACAGGAACAACAAAATAGAGAACACCAAATTTTGCATGGAAAATCCAACTGGGAAAAACCACGAGAAGCTAATTGTCATGAATATGAAAAACACATGTTAGGGTGACACCGAAAGGTGATTTGTACAAAGGCTCACTACTAGATATGAAAAGGGATTACTGTCAATACATAATCTCACTACCGATACACTAAGGCCCACTACCGATAGACAAAGGCTCTCTACTGATACACAAAAGATGTGAATAGATATAGAATCCACCTCTAATATCTTCATACTATTATCTAAGAACATGGATCTCTTTTTGAATGAATCCATAGTCACTTCATATGTCTGTATATTGTGTATGATATCACATGATTACACCTCCAATATATACACCACACTAAGATCCAATTGGTCAGCCACAATATTTGAAATAGGTCACACAGTATCATTCCCACTATGGAAGGAAATGAATGAGGACACCTCGACCAAAACAAAACACCATGATTTAGACCAAAAAACCATCTCCAAAGCACTCAATTCTAACATAAATATAAAGTACGCTAAACCAAAAAGCTAAGACCGAAAAAACATCCAAATAGGATGAAACTAAAACTTCCATGGGCATGCCATAGTAACCATCGATGAAAGGACCAAATGAAACACAACTCACTAGTATGTAGTAACTGATAAGTCACCATGTCAGTACACAACAACCAATACATCTAGAGAAGATATGTTGACATCAATAAAAATCATTAATGAAAACAACACATCAACCTCACATTCTAACAATCTCCCCTTTTGTTATTGATGGCAACATTCATCAATAAAAAATTATAACACAATTGAATCAATAATTTTTTTTTGAATGGGGCAAGAGAGCGGGAAAGCTAGAAATGGCATACCTGGTGTTTCTTCTCCCTATGCGGCAAGAGGATTGATGGAGTCTATGCAGGATGACAAGGATTTTGAGGAGATTTTAAAGAGTGAGAAGGTATCCTATTCTGGGGTTCCACACGATGGTGAAAACAATTGTGACCTAAGAGGTGGCAAGGTTTCATCCAAGGATGTTCTTACTACCAAAAATAGGGAATTGGTTTCAAATGACCATCTTAAAGCCCGTCCATGGTTGGATTTTTTTGGGGTCAAACCGAGTGGTAAGTCATTTTTTCTAAGGGTGAACAATATTTTAGATCCTATAAAGGGTACATTTTCTATTTTCATCTCTAATCCTATTATTGACCACTTGATTTAGTCTATGGACTTGACTCTTGTTTGGAAATTTATGGGCCCAAGACCAAACATTGATTTGGTAAGATATTTTATAGAGAAGTAATTTTCTATGAAAGGTCAAGTTAAAGTAGTTGTGATGCCAAAAGGCTTCTTCTCTTTTGACTTTTCTAATGTGGAGGACCTTTTTTTAATTCTCTATGGGGGACCCTAGATGTTTGGGAAGTCATATTTATCTCTTCAAAAATGGTCACCTAACCTAGATCTCAATGACACATTATTTTTTTCTACCCATTTTTGGGTAAGGCTTCCTGGTCTTCCCTTTGAGTACTATAATGAAGATGTGTTTAAAGGAATAGCTAGTGCCTTTGGAGAATTGTTGTCTATAGATCCTATGACTATGACTAGATCAAGAATTGTCTATGCAAGATCTTATGTTAATGTTCATCAATTCTCTGATCTCACTTAGACTATTGAGTTAGTATCCAAGTTGGGTAAGTGGCCTCAACCTCTCAAATTTGAATCTCTTCTTTTTCTTTCTTTTCTTGTAAAAATATGGGTCATTAGTCTTAACAATGTCCTACTAAGAAACAAAGTAAGAAAAATGAGATTAAAGCACAAACTTAGAAGATATGAAAGGAAAAATAGAATTTAGTAAGGAATGGACGTGATGTTGGTCCCCTAGCTAAGGAAAACAAGGGAAATGGAAATGACCAACATGATTTTGAAGAGGAAAATCCAAAGATGAAAGGGCATAATGAAAAAACTAAAGAGACAGTCTTCCCTTCGATTGAAGAAGGAGAGAAAAAAAAATATAATGAAAGGAGGGAGGAAGATCAAAATAAAGGTCTTGAAGAAGAGGAAATAGATGAAACCATGGGGCTACAACAAGATATGATGGAAAGGCCTTCTCTTGGAGAGGGATCTCCTAAGGTCTCAGGTATGATTTTGTTACCTTCACGGGTAGAGGATTCTCAAAGTAAGGAGAGGGGTTCTCAATCTTTGGAACCGCTTGATGATGCTCAACTTTGTAAGACCCCTAGAGATGGAACTCTTTTGTTTCCATCTCAAGATGAAGAATTATCCTCTATCCTTGATTCTATTCCTTCAGGATCTAGTTGGGGGAATGAAATTTCTGACAAGGAACTGGAAGGACATGTTTTTGACCAAGGAGAAGGCGTGCCTTGGTCTACAGTGGGAAAGAAAGGTAGGAATAATCAATCTGATGCCCATATTATTTCTTCCATAAAGAAGCAAGGGGTCTCAACAAGGAGCATGAAAGTTGATGTGGGAAATCCTAAAAAAGAACAAGGCCAAAATTTTAATAAATTTATTAGAGAACAAGAGAGTAAGAAAAATATAACGGATGGAAGACAACTTACTACCCAGGATATTTTTACCCCTGGTTACAAATGAAGTTTATCTCATGGAATATCAGGGGGTTAAATGCGCCCCATAAGCAGGATGTTCTTAGAAATGTGGTGAGAGACCATAAGTTGGATATTATTCTTATCCAAGAGACTAAAATGCCTAAAGAAAAGGTTGAGAAGATCAAACTCTTCAAAAATTGTGGAGTGGTGGGTAGAATCTTTAATGGTGCTTCTAGGGGAACTGTTGTCTTTTGGAATCATAACTTTATAGAGGGATATATTTTGATTTCTGACTCTAACCTGGTAAATATTAAATTTTATCATATTAGAGATGATTTTTCATGGGTATTATCTCATATTTATATTCCTAATACTAAATATGGTATAGCCAAGTTCTAGAACAAACTGGCAGATTACATAAATTTGTTCTTCAATTTTGAATGGATAGTCATGGGAGACTTTAATTCCCCTCTAAGGGATAATGACAGGTTCTGGGGCTCCCAATCCCAAATGGATGGAAGACTAGAATTGATGGAGTTTATCATTCAACATAAGGGTTGGTAAAGAGTTAATTCAAGTTTGTCTTGATAGAGCCTTAATTTATAGAAACTAGTCGAACATGTACTTATGCTCTCTTTTCTCCTTTGTTAGAATTGGATCAGATCATTTACCTATCTCTTTAGTGGTTGATCTCATATCTATCAAGAGAAACTATCATTTTTTATTTGAAAATATGTGGCTAGCTCATCCTCATTTGGAAGATAGAATTAAAGAATGGTGGAATGTCAATATTGATGGGATTGTTATGTTTAGAACAACTAAAAAGTCAATACTTTTAAAGGATAGAATTAAGACTTGGAATAAGGACGTGTTTGGTGATATTTTTCAAAAGAAGAATTTTACGAAGCTATAATTATGAGAAGTTCAGGATATAATCCAGTAGGAAGGTTACTCGTAAGATATTTTGAAAAAAGAAAAAGAAATTCTGGTGGAGTATCATGACTTCATATCTAAGGAAGAGATATTTTGGAGGCAGAAATCCAGATCTCTTTGGCTTCACCAAGGAGGTAGAAACACTAGGTTCTTTCATTTGACAACTCTAAAACAACATGCTTCTAGAAGAATATCTCATATTCAGACTGTTAATGGAAGACTTGAAAATGAAAAGGATATTAGAAAAAAAAAATGGTTAGTTTCTTCTCTTCACTTCTTTCCTCTGATCATAATATTGATTTGGTGGAGGAAGAGAGTTTGTTATCCTATGTTGTTTTTTTAGAAATTTTGGATTATTGTTGAGAAAGATATCTCTCATACTATTAAATAGTTCTTTGGTTCCAAGTCTCTATTGAAGGAACTCAATACTACCTTTTTGGTGCATATCCCTAAAAAACCAGGAGTAGACACTTTGGATTATTTTAGACCTATTAGTCTTTGCAACTTAGTCTATAAGATATTCTCAAAGGTTCTTACTTCTAGGTTGTTGGCTATTCTTCCTTCAATAATTTTTCCCCAACATAATGGTTTTGTTCCTGGAAGAAATTTTTTTGATTCAATTATTAAGGTCCATGAAACTATCCACTCTCTGGATAGTTCTAAAAGTCATTTTTTTTCCTCGAGCTAGACCTTCCCAAAGTCTATGATAGGGTTGATTGGAATTTTCTCTACAGGGTGTTAAAAGCATTTGGCTTTGATGATATGTTTATCCAGCTTATATTGCAACTAATATCTACTACCTCAGAAACCATTATTTTGTGAAATCCGTAATGGTATTTTGTGAACATTACCTCTAGAGGGGTTTCTAGGGGTAGCACCCCCTAGTTAGAGGTTCGGGGGTAGCACTCTTGAAGAAAAAGTTGTCGATTGTAAATCACCAAAAATGTTTGTTATATAAGTGGTTGTGGAATGTAAAATGCCAAGATCCATCAAATAGTGTGATTACATTGGTATAGAACAAAGTGATGAATTATGTTGTAATACCATAATACATTTTTTGTTAGATGATAATACAAAGATAGATGACTATTTATATGTGGGTGTAGCCCACATTGGTGAACCATGTTAAATCTGTGTGTTCTTAAATTGTTTGTTTTTGTATTTTTCTAGATTATTATTAATGTTATTTGATTGATCTAATTTTCTTTAATATTAATAGATATTCCATACTCTAGACTCATGCGCCATTATTAAAGCCATAGTATATTGTACCTTCAATCTGTTGTAGGTACACAATTTATTTTTGTTAAAAATAATGAAAAATAATATGATGCACAAATAAATATTAGAGCCTCTTTATATTTTTTTCAAATCCCCTTTTATTATTAATTGGGAGTATAAGAGTATGGATATCCAAGGACTAGTTTGGCTCGACCAAGGGTGGCTACAAATAGGGATCCATCTCCCCAAATAACAAGGCACATACCTATTAATGGGTCAAAACTAATAATTTCAACCAAATCCACCCTTAGTATGTGAGTAGAGAAGCATATCAAAGGAGTTTGGCTTCTTTTCCTTCTTGTCCCTTTTTCCCTTTCACTACTTTCCAACCTTCCTCCAACTTTGTAGCCTCCTTCTTCCATACCATTGGATCCTTAGAAGTTGACACCACTCCTACAACCAAACATCAAGAGACTTGCATAAGTCATTTCCTTCACTATCATGGCTTCCTACATTGTTAGGACCAACATTGCCTAAAGTCGCTACTCCTCCTGAGATATAAAAAGTTACTCCAAACTAGACTCAATTATCCTCCTGATAAGCATATTTCCTCCCCAATGAGAAATTTATAATATTAACATTGTTATTTGTCTTTGATATATCCCCTATAGAGGCATTTGAGACAACACACTCCAAGCCCTATCATCCCAATGTACCTTCCTATCCCTTCACGAAAATTGGGGATTTTATAGATTTGGAATCTATAATCTACTCGATTTCAATGAAAAATTATTCTTCACTTGGATTATTAGAAGATTCATTCTACATCAAAATAGGGGCCATCCCTCCACCAAGAAGACTTAGTCTGAAAGCATCTTTTGCATCTAAAGGAAATGCCTTCATAATCTATAGGTTGAAGCCATTCACCACTATCTAGTTTCAATGGTAAAACCAATGGAAGGGCTTTTGAAAAATCTATCTGGACCGTAATATGAGTGTAGGAAGTGTGAAAGAAACATGAGGATCCATTAACCACCCCAAAAAATCATCCAAGAGTATTCCCACTACCTTTAAAAAAGAATCAAACTAGAAATGTAACAAAAACATTGGTAGTCTCACCCATAAAGGAACCTTGTGAAAGGATTTGGTTGTAGAGTTAAAGGTTGGGTGTCAGGGTTTCAATGAGAACATATGCTTCTCTTCCCAACTCTAATGATTTCACATAGGATTTTATTTCAGTCCTTCTCATTTTTAAACATTATCAAAAGGAACCCTCAAGCACCAAGGTAAATTTGGAAATTATCTTCTAGAATGGGGCACCAAGAATCTAATAACCACTTATGAAGCTCACTTAGACATGGGAAAAACCCCTTGAACCTCCATATCAAACCCAACATGCTAAATAAATTTTTATTTTCTGCAACTTCTATTTTGATCTCTTCATCCAAATAAACCATTGGTTTGTCTCCAAGAGACATAACCCATTTCATACTCCCCTTGCCATTTTTACACTCCTTCTTAATTACCTCTTTGAGAATTCCATGCATCAACATGCCCTTGAATTATATCCTCCTTTTTTTTTTTCAAGGCCAACCCAATTCTATCTTGGAGATTGTGGCAAACACCTTGAATAAATTTCTTAACCAAACCTTCCTCATGAAGACAATCCCTCATGACATACATAGAAGAAGCCTCCCCTTTCCTGAAACCTTAGAAGTCCTTCATTTTCATCCTTCACAATAGATGGTCCTCCTCACATATGATATCAGTGATGTAACCACCATTGAAAATACCTTAGTCATTCCTACAAACTCTCCTTCCATGCACATCAAACTTCAAACCTTCTTTCTTCTAAAAAAAATTCCTTAATAGCTTAAGGAAGTTCTTAGCACAGTATAAGGAAAGAGTCCAAGCCATATCTACAATAATGAGGAACATGATTAGGAGTCTCGCATCCATCTACAAATTCCTAAAATACCAATTATTAACATTTATAACCTCTCTTGATTGAAAGAAAGATGTTTAAATATGACTTCCTTAAATTGAAGAAGATTCTAGTACATCCACTTTGTAGTGCCCACCCATAGTTTAATTTTCAATTTTATATTCCCAAACTCTTTTAGGCCGCTTTTATGTGTGCGTTGATTATTTCAGTTTTATTATGTGGTTTTGTATATATAACATTAGATGGTGATTTGATGATTGGATAATTATGGATATTATATATATTTGCAGTTAGATGATGTTAGTTACTTTGATTATGATTATTTATATTTTTAAATGATATTTATGTTATGATTTTACTTACCCCATAATTGCATGTGTATGGCTATCATGTATGCTTTTACTTTCCTATTTGACATGTTTGATATGGTTGAGGGATGAAGTTGTAGTTACTTGCTTGCAAGATCCATAGGTATTGGGCATCGACTTCCCTGAATTGTCAGGATGAGCATGCCCTATCGCAAGTCTCAATGGTAAGAGGGGAGATAATGTATAGATCCAAATCCCAACCTAAGCCATTTTATTGTCCTGAAATAGTGGACAAGTTTATGGTATTTTACCCTTCCTGAATTCGTCTAGGTGATGTGAGTTCATAGCCTTTCCCTTGAGCATGGTTATGATTTTATTGGTTTCAGTTGGTCTATGGTTGTTTGATATGTTTGTTATGATTAAATAATTTATTTACATTAATTATGTGGTTTTTAATAAATTAGATCTTACTATATATAATTATTTAAATGTGAAAGTACTTAATTAATAGAAATTAATAAAATACATTTATTAAATTGAAAGATTTAATTAAACGCCTACTTGTGTAAATGAAAGCATTTAATTAATGGAAATTAATTCAATGCACTCCTTTAGAGATTTAATTAATTATCAAGATTAAATTTTCAAATATAAGACAATTTATTAATAGAAAATAAATTATCATGTGGAAAATAATATTAGACTAAATAATTTTAATTAAATTAAATTAAAATGCAATTTAGTTGCAAAAATCAATTAGAATAAATTAATAAATTAATTGAGAGTTAATTGAATTGAAAAAAACAAGGAATGCAAAATACTTGAGTTATGTTAGAGCTTTTTCTTGTAGGACCAAACTTGGTAAATATGTAGGCTTGATTCTCAAATTTGAGGACTCACAAGTTTGACAACAAAGAGTCTAATTGATGAGGATTAGATAAGATCCTCCTTCTTCTTTGAGCTCCATGGGACTTGGACATGAATTGCCTTGGATAGTTTACTATATTTCAAGTAAAACTCAATGGTGGATTAAGTTCTTCACTGTTATGCTATTGTATTTCAAATTACTTTAATAGAAAGTCACTCTGCAAACAGCTGAGAATATCCTGATACAGAGTATTACAAGGGAAACCACAAAGGTAATAACATATAACAGTGGCATAAGGATGTTCATCCTTCTTCTTTTTCTGCATATGACTCAAGGAAGGCTAACCTTTTGATTCTCTCTTATAGGAATCAGCAATATGAATTGTACTACTTGAACATAGTCCTATCAAGATATGCATGAACTTAAAAAACACAAATGTACTGGTAATTATATTTTGTTCTTGATGACTGAAAGATAACTGCTTCATAGAAATCAAACCAGTGCCTAATCCATTGGGCAAAAGAGTCTGAATGTAAATCCAAAGGAAGATTTCAAGGAAATACAGTAGAATGCCTTACAAAAAACATGCAATCTGAATAGAATGCCTTACAAACTATCCTGTCAATCTTATGTTGTTATCATCAAAATCCTAACATATATGTCTACTCTCTAAAATTGCATATGAGCATTTAATCCTTTCCTTGAAAGAAACTTGCAATCAATTAGACTAGTTGCCTTACAACCGGTATGTTTTTAAATGCCTTACAAATTCAAACATACAAGAGTAGAACATAGAGCAAAGAGACAATAATAAAATAAGACAGAAATTGCAGTGTATTTTATTGAAAATGAGCTTGTCTCAATACATACAAATCTTGAAATTCAGGAGCTTAGACATAGAGTTTGGAAATCTTCTCTGCAGACTTTTAATTCCAATATTCATCATCCTTTTTAAAGAAGTTACAATTTCTATTAAAAACATCTTGCAATCCCTCAGGATGCAACAAGCTTCAGATGTTTGTAACCCTAACCCTAAAATAGAGAAAAGACAAACACATCGAAGGACCTTCAAATAGTGGAAAGACAAAACACTTTTGAACTTATTTGATATCTGATCTGTTTATCTGATAACTGACACCTTCTGCAAGGGATTCCTGGGAAAAGAGAGTCCAGAAAAGCAAGAAATCTGATCTGCAAAAGATATAATTCCCTCCCCTATGCCAGAAAATTAATCATGTCTGAAATTGAAATATCTTCGTCAAAATCTGATCTCGGATTAAAGAAGCCATTATTGCTCTCACTAACTCAATCAAATCTGATTTTAACCACCGTCAATGCATTCCTCATCTTTTGTCATTTTCGAAAACATATTATATGCCCATATTCTGATAAAAAATTAATCTGCAGGCCATATTTCCGTGAGCACACTCTGCCATTTAAATATTTTGAATTTATCTCTAAGTTTGAACTATATCTCATTTTAAATTCTTTTTGAATCTTTAAATCTGCCTTTTATGTTCAAACCTCACCAGAATTCGCCAAGTGTCATGATGTGATTGGATGCTCAGACTAACCCTGACCTTAACCTCTAATTTGGAGACTAGGGGACTGCCTTTGATCTTTGAGTCTTTGAATGATTTCGCTAACCATGGGTTTATTCGGCGAACTGGCGAATAGACCTAGTCTCTTAATCTTCGAATTCTCGACCTCTAACCGTCAGCATCTCGCGACTTGACGACTAACCGCCCGTTGGATCTTCGAATGTCAAGCACTTAACCGCAAGGATCTGGAGACTGTGCAACCAAGTAGTCTCTGAATCACACAACATTTGGTCCTTAACCACCAACATTCGATGACCTGACGACTAACCGCATTCTCTAGGTCTCTGGATTTTCGCCTAACTATTAGTTTCATCTCGTGACTATGCGACCAGCTACCACATGTCCTCCTCATCCATGTCACTGTCGTTGCTTATCTGCAAAATTTACTTAGCTTTGGCCCATCGATATGAATCCCAAGGCACCTCTACGCGTGCATGGGCAGAGCATCCTGCTCTTTCTTCTAATTCATTATGTGAGCGTTTGGGCATTTATGCATTCAAAGTTCCCATTTTGGGATAAATGTGGGACTAAAATTTTGAATGATTTTAAAGACTTTTCAAAACTTTTTCTATGGTGCTAGCTGGCACACAACCCCATGCAGGCCCATATGGCAAAGTTTACACTTAGCCTCTCTTTTCTTTGAATTTACATTAGACTTGAGCAGTGGTGTATTTAAACTCTTTAAAAAACCACTTCTGGGTGCATGTGGGATAAACCCACATGCAACCCCTTCATGTTTCTCTCCTTCCCTGGATGTGTGTGATCCTTATTTCTTCATTCCTCATTGTCAAGCTTCCTCTTTTCAACTTAACGCAAAACATCTCTTTTGCTCATTGGCTTCTTACATTTCATGGCCTTTGATTTTAACGCTGGCTCCTTCATTTATTTTCTTGGCACTTATTTTGGCTCACTGACTCTATCATTTAATGGCATGCTTACCCTATTTTGTTTTGTTTGTTTTGTTTTATTTAGTAATTAACTAGCACATACCCCTTGACTGGTTTCTCATGCTAAAACAAAGAAAAACATGGCTTTGTTTTGTCTGTTGGCTGCATACTTTCCTCTTGCATGAGTGCCCCCTTGGTTAATGTCTGCAGCTCCCCATTACTTCCTTACACAGACTTCCACTCATTTTTTATTTAATGTGCTGGCTGAAGCAACAAACAACCCTTGACTTCAATTCATTGTATGCTGGTAGCCCAAACACACAGTATTCACATTGTCTTTATTTACTTTGCATTTGGTTTGGCTGGTGTTGCAAGTCTTATGCACCCTTCTGCCTTGCATTTTTATTTGATTCCCCTTTTATTTAACTATATGTTGCAATAGCACCCCTCTGAGATTCCTCACACAACCAAAAGGAGGCTCACATAGCTCCTTAGGAAGGCTGCGTGAGACCTTAGTTTCTTACGCAGTACCTCTTGGGAGAAATATGCCTGGGTAGAGGAAAAATGAAGAAAAACATTATTCTTTGAAGATGTATGCAGCCTCTACACTGTATTTAATACTCATTAACTTAGATTGGATGCATACCCAGCCAAATGAAATCTGTTGCATACTTAGTCAGTAGGGAATTTATAATTGGATACATATCCAGTAGCAACGGTTGCTTTGCAAATGTTGTGCAAGCATTTTGAAGATGGTACAAGTTGAAACATTTATCTTCTGTATTGGCAATCAATTCACTATTATTCATCTTGGAAAACATTCCTCCTTAAACTTACGAATTGCCAGCAGCACTATGTAATGAATATGGCAAAGTTCCATTTTAAAATAATGAAGCAGGTTGGACCCCAAACGGGTCCGGCTTAATTTTTTTTTGAATTCAAATGCCTAGACTTCAAAAACATTACCCAGATGACTGACAGTTTTAACCGGATCCAATCCAGATAACTGGAAACTTTTAAAAACTTCAATTTTTAATACCTCGCTAGTCGGCAAACTTGAATAAATTGCCTCCAATCGCCCCTTTAAAAAATTGCTCAAAATTAATCATTGGAAGCTGAAAGTTGGCGAGTATGAACTTTTTAGTACATATAATCACCCCATCAAATGGCTTCGTCCAGAAATGAACAAGGAAAGATATTTAAAAGTTGAAATAACCCGTTTAGAATTGTTAGCAAACACAAACTGAAATCACTACAAATTGCCTCGGAAGGAGTTGGATAAAAAATATCAAATGGTGAGCTGAGGTCGAGCCACTGAGTGTGGTAGAAGAATCATATGCAAGGAATGCAAAAAAATAACCCTCAACTGGAGACAACCATCTACCAAAAAGCTACGAATTTTAGAAAATGACTACTTTGTGAGTTTATTCTATGCAAACTTTTTATCAGCATAAAACACCTTTCGTCTGATCTTGCAATCCATTCAAACGGAACCCTCTTGGTTTGAAACCCTCATAAAATGATCTCCATCATACATAGAAAACAAGGCTGCAATCAGATTCAATGAATGATCAACTGACGATCCAAAAATAATCCTCAAACTCGTGCCTCCAGAAAGCAACTTCAAAAATTGACCAAACAGTCTTACAGGAACATGCCACTGGGAACACACGTTCACCTCCAACATTATAGTACGTCAGTCAAAGGAAAATGCTTAGAAAGACTTGAGCCCAAAGTGACTAATGATCAAACATGGCCATTTGAAAACTTAAAACTTATCCGCACTGCCAAAATCACACAAGTCACTTCTGGAACTAGCTTTAAAAAAATCACCCAATGAGATCTTCAGGAACCAAAAACTTGGGCACTGAATCATCCCCACACAAGGTGCATGGATCCATAATTAACTCACCCAATAGATCAATTAGTCGGTTACAATCAAACGCCAAAGTCAGCCTGTTAGAAACATTTAGGACTAAAACAATGAAATGTGCATAAATCTGATTTGGAATTGGCCTGGAAAAGTGATCAAATGGATTGGTAGAGACCTCAAAATCTATAAGAAAGTACACTTACATATCTACTATACGGAATAACATTAAATTATGCCTTCCCCTAAACAGTGATGCAAACTAGGAAGCCTCAAAGTAGGCCACTCAGACAACTAAACAATGCACTCTTGTTAAAACATAACAATTTGCAAATGGAATTGCTCTAGCAAAGTGAGTAAACAGACACATGGGAAGCTAAAATTTGGCATGAAAACTCTCTCTCATGCCTACAACATGATGCAATAGCCTACACATTATGATCAATCACAGGGAAAAAGAGGTAATCATCTGAAGTGGGTCATTCAGTGAAAATCAAGAAACACACATTATGAAGATTTTTGGGAACACCCTTAAATGACCACTTCAAAAAACATGTAACTGAAAATTAAAAGTTCAAACCCACTACATATGTCAAATGAAAGGCTATGAACACCCTATCTCAATGGTGCATCATGAAGAACAACAGGACCCTATTTTTAATGCACTCAAACTAGGCACCTTACAATGGTTTTCAAAGACACAATTATGACACTTTGACAAAATTTTAGAAACATGGACTCAAAAATATAGACTGAATTTTTGAGCTCCAACAAGTTACAAATTAGAATTGCGTGAATTATGGAATTGATGAAAACAAAGATGTGAAGTTTAGTTGAGTTCCAAAATTGCATGGTTGAGTTTGAATTTATATATTGGAAAGGCTTAGCCATTATTACACAGGTTTGCAGATTTGGGTGAAGGAATTGAATTGAAAGATTCTTTAGATTGTGAAAGACTGAATTTTTCTATGTTTCTGGTCTTCATCATATTTCTTCAATTGGTGGTTTGAGGTAGGATTTAGAAACCCTCGTAGTGTTATTTCTGGTATTCCAGAAAGATTGTTTTCTTCGTGCCTGTTAGATTTGGGTGTTATGACTATTTTGTGATTTTCCTTTCATGTTGAAATTTTTGGAATTAGATTTAGGAAATTTGGTGCTTGAATGAATTCCATAATTAAATTATGTTTTAAATTCAATTGGGGTTTGAAAGATGTATGGTAGAAAAATCTTAGGGTTTGAATTGATAGAATTATTAAAATATTATACATAATATTGTGCATATGTGAATTCCTCATTGTCAAAATCTGTGGAAAAAAAGAGAGAAATTCTATTTTGGTAAACCCTAGGTTGAAAACCTATAGGATATTGTTTTAGGAAATATTAAATTTAGATCTGATAAGGGTTTGAAGGAGTTATTAATTCATAACACTAGAAATCATAATCATCAATTGATTGTGAAAACCCAAGTTAAATTAAATAGTGGAATTAGGTTCTCAATTAATTAATCATGTGTTTGTGTAATATATATATATATATATATATATATATATATATATATATAATTTAAAAAATATATAATACATATATTTATGTAAAAAAATATAATATGTTTCTACTTTATTAAAAATAAATTAAAAAAAAATAAAAATGATAATGCAAGGCGGGGGGACCCAGTCCCCACCCCACGACTCCCATGCTACCCTCGGTAGCAGCAACTGCTGGACAACAGAGCCCTGTTGGATGACAGTGCCTGCCTTGTCAAGATATTTGGGAGAGGGTTAAAACCCCTCCCCCAACATATTGTTTTTATTATGTTTTTATTTATTTATTAATTATTATAAATTATAAATAAGTTTTAAAATAAATATATATAAGCTATATATATATATATATATATATATATATATATAATTTATTTAAATTGATAATTATTATTAAAGGAAATATAGGTAATGTTAATTTCCTTTATAAATTTGATTAAATATTAGAAATTAATAATGGTATTTTTATTAACATATTTGTTTAACAATATGAAATCTAAATAAATGTATACAATTAATTACATTTACAATTAATTCTATTCTCCTAATTTACAGTTAATTAATCATTTTCATGATTCAATCCTCATAAAGCTAGTTCAGGTTAGGTATTGATGAAATTAAGGAATTTCAAATCTTAATCCATGAGTTAGTCTACTAAATAAAACATTACAATCTGAGTCCATTTCTATTGATAGTCATGCTATGAACATAAGAAATTTATGGGCACTTTACGAATCTTTTAATTTGTCATAACACTTTCTGTTTTAAGGATTATCATTTTTGTGATCAATGAGACTTCATTGTAGGTTGGCATGCCCTTAATATATGATGATTGTTTTGACTAAATGAGATGTTAACTTCTTACATTCCCTATCTTGAAGTCTGCTATGTAAGAGGGCAGTATATATATGTGTGTGTGTTTGTGTGTGTATTTTTGCATTTTTATACTATACTCACAAATGTATCTATACTTGTTTACCTTTAAATTCATTTACATTTATTTACATCTAATCTTGATTTCCTATTTTGAAATCATTTTTCTTCACCTTCTGAGTTCTTCTTTCAAACTCTCATGAATTTCTTCAATTTCTTGCCTGTTAGCTCCTAGGTTAGCTAACTTATCTGCGTCTATATTGCCCTCCCTGTAAATGTGATTCACTATATAATCTCCTATAACTTCAAGAGATTCCAATATTTGTTCAATAGCACTATTTAGTTTCCAGTTCGACGTTCTACCCTGTCTTATTGCATTTATAATAATAGCTGAGTCTCCTTCAATCACAATTCTTTTAAGCCTCCATTTTTTGCACCAAGCCAGACCTACTCTTATAGCTTCTATTTCAGCTTCGTTATTTGTCTCAATTCCTATAGGTTTTGCTAACCTTCCTAATAACTTTCCTTCTGCATTATGTAAACATATCCCTATACCTGCCACCCTTGGGTTTCCCCTAGCTGCCCCATCAAAGTTCAACTTAATCCATCCTTGCTCCAGTGGTTTCCATTTACAGTTCGCCCTTGATAAGGATTTATTGTCAATGCTAGATCCAATCCAGGGAGGAACTTTCAAGCCATACCACTTCTTTCTCCAGGCACAGGATGGGAATGCTCATTAGGATGGGAATGCTCATGATGGGAATGCATAACAATATTTGTTTAACAATATGGAATCTAAATAAATGTATGGCACAGGATGGGAATGCTCATCAGTTCTTCTTAAAAGACCATTGTATATAAAAGAGTAATATATTTGTGTTCACTATCATGGAGGTAGGCCTCCATTAATCTGTACTAAAGAGGGAATGTCCTCTTCGACTCCATCAAGTGGAGCTTTGTAATCCTACGCCTGTAGGAACTCTAAACTTGATTTGTTTCTCGACAAAAGTCTCGGGCCAGACTAGAGGTTTTCTTCCCCGTTCTTTCCTACCAGTGCTCGCACGAACGGAGGAAAATGTAAAAAGATAAATTTTAAATAGATAAAATCAAGGCTTCAGCCGTTTATTGATAAAAATAAATAAATAAAAAAAAATATCAATTATTATTTCTGTTTTAATTTTTATTAAATAGAATTGGGCTATTTAAGTTGATTATTTTTAATAGATTTATGATGAAATTATATTGTCTTTAGTAATTTTAAACCTGGAATCAATTTATTTTAATAATGTTATAAATTGATTTATTGGGTGTTAGAATTTAATTCGATAACTGTAATTATAATATGTTAGTGATTATTTAATAGATTTATTTATGTAATGAAATATTACAAATTAGTTTATTAATTAAATTCTTTTGCATGTTTTATTTTTCCTTATGTGTTTGGGTTGGAAGGGAATATTTTACATTAGATTGTTAGGACTGTTACCAGAGGCGGGGTTAGGGTTAATGTATTGTATTTTATTTGCCTTGCATACTTCTATGGCAATTGATCTTTGTGTTATGACCCAACCTTATGGAAATTGATTTTTATGATGGAAGTTGTTTATTGTGTCTTCCTATTATACTTTGGAACCCAATTTTGATGTTATGATTTATGATGACCTTAAGTTATGGTTTTGAGATTATGAAGCTAGGGTAGGTTATCTAGGTGTTAAAGGGGAAGTGGCTTTCTTTGGAGGTGTAGGAGCCTGAAAGTGGCTACCTGGGTATCCTTAGTAGGTTACTTAAACAAGTGATAATATAAATTAAATAGGGGTTTAAAATGAATTAATAAGATAATAGTTTCCTCACCCATGCCTTGAGTACTAGTATAGGCTAAGGATGGGAGAGAGAGAAGATTCTTTCCCATATAGTATTGGCGGTGAGTTCTGGGATGATCGATTATCCTTATCTATATGAGAGGATTTTAGGTTCTGCCTATGATCATACTTGGGAGTCAGAGTCCAGTGAGATCAGTCCAAGGGGTTGACATATGTGATGATACTTCCCTAATTTTATCTTAGGTTTCCTACATGTTTTGGTTACCTTTGGATTTAGTATGTTTTCCTTGGAGTTTATTGATATACATATACCCTTGAGATAGGAATCTTATAGGACCCTTGCTTAGTTTTACCTGATTGATTTTGGTATTGTTATCTGAGTGGGGTATGATGTTATCTCCTCAGCATGGTGGGAGTGGAACCACAGGTTTCCACAAGGTCAGGAGGTAGTGATTCTTTTACCATTTGACTTTGACGTTCCTGTACCAGTGTTGGATGATCCTTGTTGCAATTGCTTCTTATCCTATCTTCTTGGAGACTTATTCTTATTCTTTCTTTATTTGTACTTTGTATTTAATTATAAATACATACCTTGCGACTTGTGTACTGGATGTGGGAGATTATGTATACTTCATTATTCAAATGTATTATGATGTATTATGTAGAGGATTTAGATGATTATTGCAATTAATAGATTTAATTGTATTTATGTAGTTTCTACGTCAAGGAACCCTTGAGATTTGTAATCTAAAATTGAAATTTTGTTTATGTTTACTTATGGACTTAATATTTTACTTTCACTTTTTTAATCATTATTGTTTGTAAACTCTCAAGAAAAAAATTATTTTATAAACTTAGTAACATGTTTTAGGTTAATATCTCTAGGGTTCCCTAGCGGGGCATTACACACTTTCTTCAAATGAAAGCACAAATAATCATATTTATTCACTCTTAAAGCATTCAAAATTTCTATTTTGTTGGTATGTTTTCATGGAAAATAAATTTCCTAAATAGAAAAGAGGAAGGACAATAATTGTTATAAATTATATACATCTCAATGTAACTACATAACCTTTTCCTTACCCCATTTCAAATAAAATGTATTTTTACAATTGAAATTATTTCTCATAGTTTGATTTCAAGTCTATATGTTGTTAGATATGGGTTCAACTTCATTACTTTTAGTTGTCCTTTTGACCACTATGAATGGAAAATTATCTTCTAATGTGACAGATACTTAATTTATTTTGTGGAGTACATGAATAAATTTGTATAGGGAAGTTCTAAATATTTGTGTATGTATATTGATACCATTTTAATTTATATTAAAATTTTTGATGACCATTATATTAATCTAAAAGTATTTTATTGTAGAAAATCTAGGATTGTATTGTCTATCAATGAGATACAATAGTGTGAGAATAATTGTAGGTTATTAGGAATGATTGTAAATTATGGTATTCTTGAGGTTCAATCTTATATGAAAGATAAAGTTTTAAGTTTTGAATTCCATTTTGATAATAATAATCTAAAACCTATTTTCATAATAGGGAATTATGTGTAGGTTATACCCTAGTTCAAGATATGATAGAAAGTATCTCCAATAATTGTTGACGAAACAAACTCAAATGGGAAGATGAGCACACAATGTATTAGGAGTCACCAGTGGACTCAATCTTTTAGGATCACTTGCAAAACCAAAAGATGAAATGAATTGTAAGATTTACATTTATTCTCATGAGAGATGGGTTCTTGTGAAGCACTACTCATGAAACATGAGTCAATGAGTTTGACTCAAAAACTACATAGTTGAATCCTAGTAGAAATATCACAATTTGAATTGTTGTAGAAATTACCTCATACTTATTAATTGATGAGATAAAGGGGATCTATAATGAATGTTTCATAAGGAATAACACTTGCTAAATGGTAGCAAGCTAAGTGGGACTAACCTTAGAGGAAACTCCATGGTTAAGCACACTTGAGTTGGAGCAATACTAGGATGGGTGACCTCTCAGGAAGACCTGATGCTTCACCCATGTGAGAATAACCTAAATGCAATGAGTTATAATTTTTTCATTGATTCTCATAAGAGATGAGTTCTTGTGCAACACTACTCATGAAACATGGGTCAATGATTTTGACTTGAAAACTACATAGTTGAATCAACAATATCATAATTTGACATGCTATGGAAAGTACCTCCTACTTATTGATTGACGATCTAAAGGGGATCTATAATGAATGGCTCATAAGGCATAACACTTGCTAAAGAATTTGAAAATTGGGTAGTCAACTAAGTGGGATTAAACTTGGAGGAAATTGCATGGTTAAGCATACTTGAGTTTTCAGAGTAATATTAGGATTGATGACCTCCTAGGAAGACCTGATGATCTACCCTTGCGAGCATCTCCTAGATAAAATGGGTGAATTTTTTAAAATTTATTCTCATGAGAGATGTGTTCTTGTGAACCACTACTCATGAAACATGGGTCAAAGAGTTTGACTACTTGAAAACTGTATAGTTGGATACTGATAGCAATACCATAATTTGAATTGCTATGGAAAGTATCTTATACTTATCAATTGATGAGATGTAGGGGCTCTATAATGAATGGTTAATAAGGCACAAAACTTGTTGAAGGTTTTTCAAATGAATTGGAAAGCTAAGTGGGCTTAATGTTGGAGGAAATTCCATGGTTAAGTGCACTTGAGTTAGAGCAATACAAGGATATATGATCTCCTAGAAATGCTTAATGCTTCACCCCTATGAACATCACCTAGATGAAAATAGTGTTAAGTGTTCCACTCACTCTCTTGAGAGATGGGTTACTATGAACCACTACTCATAAAACATGATTCAATGAGTTTGAATAAAAAACTACATAGTTGAATCTTGATAGAAATATCACAATTTGACGCACGGTGTAAAATACCTTGTAGTTATTAATTGATGAGATAAAGGGGATCTATAATAATGTTTCATAAGACAACACTTGATAATTGTTTTGAAAATTGGGTAGCAAGCTAAGTGGACTTAACCTTGGAGGGAAATCCATGGTTAAGTTTTCTTGATTTGGAGTAATACTAGGATGGGTGACATCCTAGGAAGGCTTGATGATTCACCCCTAAGAGGACCACATAGATGAAATGAGTGATAAATATTCCATTCATTCTCATGATAGATAAGTTCTTGTTAAAAAATACTCATGAGGCATGGGTCAATGAGTTTGAATAAAAAACTACATAGTTGAATCTTGATAGAAATATCACAATTTAACTTGTTGTAGAAAATACCTCCTACTTATCATTTGGTGAGATAAAGGGGTTGTACAATGATTGGTACATAAGGCACAACACTTGTTGAAGGTTTTGAAAATTGGGTATCAAGATAAGTGGGCTTAACCTTGGAGGAAACTCCATCATTAAACGCACTTAAGTCTAGAACAATAATAGGATAGGTGACCTCCCAAGAAGTCTCGATGCTTCACCCCTATGAGCATCACATAGTTGAAATGAGTGGTAATTTTTCCATTAATTATCATGAGATCCGAGTTCTTATGAGCCACTACACATGAAATGTCAGTCAATTAGTTTGACTTAAAAACTATACAGTTCAATCCTTATAGCAATATCAAAATTTGACTTGTTGTGGAAAATACCCCCTACTTATCAATTGATATGATAAAGGGGCATTATAATGAATGGTTCACAAGGTAAAAAAAATTACTACAAGTTTTGAAAATGGTGTAGCAATCTAAGTGGGATTAACCTTGGAGGAAACTTCATGGTTAAGCACACTTGAGTTGGAGCAATATTGAGATGGATGAGCTTCTAAGAAGGCCTGATACTTCACCCTTATGAGCATCACCTAGATGCAATTAGTGCTAATTATTCCATTCATTCTCATGAGAGGTGAGTTATTGTGAACCACTACTCATGAAATATGGGTCAATGAGTTTGACTTGAAAACTACATAGTTGAATCCTAATAGAAATATCACAAACCAAAAGATGCTTACCATAAGAGTGAAACACAATAAAAGTAATGCCTAGTTATGGGTACAATGGATTCTTATTTCAAAATGGACATATGATGCCTTGATTATAAATTCAAGGTTGATAGGAAAGATTAGACAAGATATTGACATGTATCTTAGTCCTATGATTTGAGACAACTAATCTTATAATTATTAAATGACCTAGAACTCAAGAATTAAATGTCAAAATGTAAGATAAGATCTATTTGATAACTAAGACCTTTTGAAAGGAATTATAATACTTAGAAACCTTAAAATATGAACATGACCCACTAGTAAACTAGTCAGGTAAAATACAGGTTATTCAATTAAACACCCCCCTTAAGTTCAAATTAGGGAATAGTACATTATTATAAAAATATTGTAAAACGTGAAGATTATTATGGGTACCGATTAGTAGGCGATTTAGGTGCCCATTTATAAATGCAATGTATAAACAATGAAAAGGAGAAAACCCATTGAGTTAAAACTCCTATCTAAAATAGAGAATATATAAAAACATGTAAACAAGTGATGAATGGAGGAATTAATGATACCTCTAAAAACTACATCCATCACAAATATAGAATCAATTATCCCTTCATAGGAAGAAAATAGAGAGCCTATGTAGCTCCAACATAATGTATGATTTCCTGTAGAAATGGTGATGCTTCAATAAAAATCAAGATCGAATACCTAAAAATAGCTTTTCTCCCTTTTGGAAGAAATAAGACCAAGTAAAAATGCAAAAATGATTCCTGTTCTGAATATGAATTGTAGGAAGAAGAATTCAAATGTATAAACAATCAACATATAAAGTAGAAAAGTAATATCCAATGCTAACTTATGTTAAACTAAATCCAAAGAGAAAGATGATGTAACAACCATTGTGCCATGAATGTCATCAAATAGGAGAGGTAGCCCTTTAAAATTGAACTCAATCCTCTAGGATCACCTATAAAACCATAATATGCCTTTCATAAGAGAGCATCAAGAGAAAAACAATGTATGATTATGGGCACAATGAATTAGATTACATTAGATACTACATCACAATTTTTACATATGATGCCCTTCTTATAAAGACAAGGTTGTTTTGAAAGAATATACAAAAACTTGACACTTATCATTTGAGAAAAAATAAATTGATGATTATTAAATGGATTATGACTTAAGAATTAAATTATAGGCACATTCTTAAAAATGCCAACCATTTTAATATTTTCAAAACTAATCCTAAGATGTGGGGATTTTTGTTTCATGCAACGTGGGAAAACAATGATAGAACAAATAAACAAACCGCATGAGAAAATGAAACTAAGAGTGCAACACATTAAACATCATGTTGCAATAAGCTAGGGAAGGACAAGAAGTCATCTTGTCAACTTTTTTTATGTTCCCTTGTCGAAATAGGATTTAATAATAAATAATAATAAAAATAAAATACAAAAAATAAAAGTAAATATTAAATTGAAAATATAAAATAATAAAATTAAAATATAAAATAATAAAATTTAGTTAGGGAAGGGTCAAAAGGCATGAAAAAAAAGTTGTGTCTCCCTCAAACATGAGATATAAAAAGGGAGAAGGGAATTTCATTTGAATGAGGGGAGAAAGGAAGGAAGAGAAAAGGGAAGGTGTAATCAAGGAATAATTAATGGAAAAGAAAAAAATGAATAAAAATAAAACAATGAAATGACCCCTCAAAAGGAAAAGGTTATGACAGGTTGTGACTCTTCTAAGGGGTGGTAATTATAGAATGCTATGAATTTTTCAAAGGGCATAAATTATGAAGGGTGGTGACTCTTCTAAAAGGTGGTAACTATGAAGAGTTGTGACTCATTCAAAGAGTGATATTTATGAAGGGTTATGACTCTTTTAAAGGGTATAATTGATGAACGGTTGTGACTATTCCACAGGGTGGTAATGGTGAAAGGTTACAACAATTACAAAGGGTAGACATGATGAAGAGGTGTGACTCCCCACCATTGAAGATATAAGGGAGAAATCAACTCATTTGAAAGGTATGAGGAATATCTAACTATTTATTAGCAGAAATATAAACAGATCTAAAAGATGACAGTAGACCTATATGATGAATAAGAGCAAACATAATAGAGATAAACCAAAATCAGAAACATCGATAAAGGTAAGAAGTAGTGACCATCATAACATAAGAGAAAGAAATATCCATCAATAAATCTAGCCATTTTGGAGTTGAAATTAGAGAAAATCTAAGGTAGACATATATAAACAAATATAAACTAGGGCTTGCATCAAAGCAATCAACACTTGCACATAATTAGATCCAAACATCAAGCAAGCATTGAACCATTAGGAAAAGTAATAAAAATTATTAGTGCTCATAAAAGAAGACCCATATATTTTAGTGATCAGAATTAGAGATCAAAAAATATTGCAGACAATATCATTCTTATCTATTGGTGGGTGTAGTAGAGGGCAATCCCCCAAAAAGGGACATTGCATCAATATTACAAAGAATCCTAAAATCAATTATGACATAGCAAAAAATCAAGATAAGTTTTCTTTTTAAAATTACTAGATTAGAGTTATCAAGTTGAATATCATAATAATATTCCATGTTTATAGGTAAATTTATATTTATGATATAATGCAGTTATCACTCTAAGTTGGAATTAATGTTTTAGGGCAAAAATTAGAAATTTCCTAAAATAGGGACATTTTAATTCCAAATACATTTTAAATGACAATTGCATAATTTTTGGTAAGCAATAAAATTCAAAGTAGAATGATTTACTAATTGTCAGTTACATAGCTACATCATACAATATCTTAATGTTAATGACATAGTACCTACTAAACATTCAGATTCATAGAGAATATCATGTAATCACATATTAGGCTAGACAAGCCACAAAATAAGCCATATAATATGTACCTATACATAGACCATGACTACCAAAAAATTGTAGAAAAATGTCTCTCCAACCAAGCATAGAGGTTCAAATAGCGCGAACAATTTTGGATAACACCTAAGACAAAAAAATATCATTGCCCACGTGAATTACTGAGCGCATTCGAAACATTGTTCCTATATTTAGCAACTATGCATTATACACTTGTGGGGTGGGGATGAATCATATGCCACAACAACATGCAATTATGCTCAAGCTCTCCTCATCATGCTCTCTTATATATCCTCCATAAATATTTTCAATATGTTTCTCATCTCATTTTTTTCCTTCAACATTGATTGAGGGACAATTCTTGTAGCATAGACCTCACCCTTATAAAGGTTGTACAACTTGATGGCTTTGTCCAAGGTATTCCCTAAAATGAAGTGTTCCTCAACATAAGCCTCTACAATTCATCTAGTGCTACAATTGGATTGCAACAAGCCCAAGCATTGTGAAAAAAAATAGATACAACCTGTAATGGATATATGCATCAAAGCTCCATAGCAAGAAGTTTTATCCCAATGACTTCGAGGATCACATCTTGAACACTTATGACATCACATTGATACAACATCAAGGTAGTTTGAAATCTATGGTATCTTCCCCTTGCCCAATAGGAATTTTTATCTGGTAATTTCTGGGCACCAATGCAATTGATTCACAAAAGCAGACAATATAGTAAATGTCACAATTCTTGTTAGATAGTCACGACCAAAGAAGCAATAATTACTATTTATGACGGTGGAAAATCCATGTCAATGTTTGTGGTTTCCCTTAGGAAGGCTAAAACACAATAGATAACATACTAGTAATGAAAAATAGTCCTTCCAAGAAATAACTAGCAACTACAAAACTAGAGTACAAACCAACAATGAAACAACTACAAAATGCTTCAAAAAGCACTACAAAATGAACTAGTAGAGATTACAACCAAATATACATTAAAACTCTAACATAAACTATGGGACACAAATATTAACATGCAAATGATACATCTACAAAGAACTACCAACAATGATGAGAACCACAAAATTGAGATTACAATAGAAGAAAGAAGGAAGAACAAGCTAGAATATTAACATACGATTGATACATCTACAAAAAAATACAAAATGGTCAAGTAATCTGAGAAAAATGGACCAACAATTATTAGAACCACAAAATTGAGATTACAATGAAAGAAAGAAGGAAGAACAAGTTAGAATATTAACATATGAGTGATACATCTACAAAAAAAATACAGAATGCTTGAGTAATCTGAACAAAATGGACCAACAATGAGTACAACCACACAATTCACATTACAATGGAAGAGAGAAGGAAGAACACCAATCATTCTTGAAAGAAATATCTTAGGCCTTGTGCTATTATGTAAAGCATTGTGATCTTATTGAAGATCATTAGTAGTAACTCTTTTGAAATGGATTGTATCCTCTAAATGGACTTCATGGGATTAAATAATGAACAGATAACAGATCTACTTTACCCTTTAAATTACAAAATTAAAATCCATGAGATTCAAAAGCATTAGAGGGATACATCTATTGAGAATTACAAACAATTATTTTAACCACAAAATTGAGATCACAACAGAAGAGAGAAGGGAGAACAAACTAGTATATTAACATAGAAGTGATATATCTACATAAAATTATAGAATGCTTGAGTAAGCTAAACAAAATGGACAGCCAATGAGTACAACCATACCAATTGATATTACAACTGAAGATAGAAGGAATAACAATAATCAATCATGAGAGATATATCTTAGGCCTTGTACCATTATGTTAAGTATTTTGATCTTTGGAACATTGTTAAGAGTAAATATTTTCAAATGGATTTTCTCCTCTAAATTACCTTCATGGGAATAAATCATGAACAAATAATAGATCTACACTCCTCATTAAAATAAAAAATCAATATCCATGACATTCACAACCATTTAAGAGATTAAATGTTAACAACCCTTATCATTAAATGAATTGTAGCGAATAAGAAGCTCCTGCTATTAAACGTTTATAATTCTTTTATCAACAAATTTACTGCACAACTATTTCCGCCCTTTGATGCATTTCATCTTCGAAATGAACTACACTGAAGGTTGCAAATGTTACTTATACTAATTCTAACAATGTTAAAGTTGTGTAACGAAGGATGTATTTTGAGAAATGTTTATGATAATGTAGAGGTGACATTGTAATACTACAAAACATCAAAACCCTAACAATATTTAGATTTCAGGAAGCAATTTTTTTTTGCTAGGTGGGAAAATGTGGTGTAACAAAACAACTAGGAAGAAAAAATGACATTCGAGAATGAAAAATCCAAAACAAGAGAAGAAAGACGAACATGACAACAAACAATAACACACCATTTATGAAAAATCGTCTAGAGCGAACTGTTAGGGTTTGAAACCCTCAATAAAATTGCCTAACATAATGACAAAGTGACAAACATTATTGAGAACATATAGATTACCTGATTTTCTTTGTCTCACGTTTACCACAAAATCAACCACCAAAGCCAATCACAACTATCCCTCCAAGCCTCCCGTGAGACAAATATTTCACTCAGAAAGGGGCCAATGCAAAACAATAAGGAAAAAATTATCTTCTTTGAACATAATCCTAACATTCCTGATCATTTGCAACAAAATCATAAGGTCTACACACCTAGTCAGTAAGATTTGTAGCTGGTTGTGTTCGATTCACACAACTTGTTCCATGTTTTCTCTCAACGTCCCTTAATAGTACATAATGAGTGGATGGTCGTTGTGTCATTTTTATTGTTTATATGCACCACTTTTCAATTATTTTTTCAGCTGGAATTTCCCTAATTGTGACAATCTACAGTCCTTTTATCCAATTCCATCTGACCATCTACCCTATCGACATCCAATTCTATTCATCTATCCCTCTATTAGTCAAAAACTACCTATCTTGTCACACTACACCATGATGCTATATAATACATACTATACATACTCTACCATGTAATTTTTTGTTACTAGATAACTTTTGGTAGATTACAGTACACATACAAGAATGTTTTAAAATATAATTAGGATTACGATCTTTTACACATTAAAAAAAATCCATCTTGAAAGTTATCTTTTTAAGAAGACTACATTAAATAATTAAATAATATATATATATTGATTAAAAAGAAAGAACACTAACCGTTATGCCCCACGCCCATAGACTATACCCGAATCCTAAAACACGGGCCAAGGAAAAGCAAGAACGCGGTGCTAATAAAAATTAAAGCATGCACCCAGTATGAACTATTTTGTTTTGGCGTGGTGGTATTTGTCATTCGGCTGCTTCGGATCGATTTTTTTGGGCATTGGGCGAAAGTTTGGTTTAGAGGTCCTGTTCGTCTTTTTACGGGTATGTCATATCTTTTCGCTGCTGTAAATTTGCGAGGCCTTTTTTAATCGATTCCTTTTAGTTTTTCTCTCTTTTTATCTTTGATTTATCAGAAAGGGCTTTAATGAAGAAGCAATATCTTTAAAGCATTCCAAACATTCAAGGATCATTTATCAATCATCATTCATCAATACATCAAATCAGCACTTACTCAAATTCATGAAACCAGCACACCCTCAATCATCACTTATAAATTCATTAAAAGTAATCGAATATCTAATCAATCAAACAAAAATTCATTCCATCAATTAAACATACACACATCCCATCATTCCAACATCAACTATTGAAGCATCTACCATTCTAGCAAGGGGAAGAGGCTTTTTGCTGTTTTGTGGATTTTAAGAAGGCCTTTGACACTGTTCCTAGGGATAAACTATGGCACAGAATGGAAGAATTGGAGGTCTCAAAAGAGTACAGGGCTGCTGTTCATAAATTGTACGAACGGGTTCAAGCAAAAATCAGAACTAAAGAGGGCATGTCAGAATGTTTTGGGAGTGACATTGGGGTCAAATAGGGGTGCTCTTTGTCGCCTACTCTCTTTGGCCTATACATCGATAAATTGGAAGAGTGGCTAAACAAAGCCAATGGGGGAGGTGTGCAATTGTCATGTTATGTGATAAAGTTACTACTCTATGTTGATGACCTTATACTAATTGCAAAGAGTGCGCAAGATTTGAGAGAGCATTTGAAGAATCTTGAATCCTTTTGTTCAGAGGTTGGGATGGAAGTCAATATTGCTAAAAGTAAAGTCATGATCTTCTCCTTGAAAAAGAAAAAACAGCAACACACTTTCATATTCAAGGGCAGCCCGTTAGCAATGGTGGAGGAGTACAAATATCTCGGAATTGACTTCCATTCTGGACTAAGTTGGGAGACATGCAGGTCAAAACGGATCCAGGGGGATGGAAGTCCTCCTACCTTCTTCAAAATAGATGCAGGAAAGCGGAACTTTGGGACTGGAAAACTAGGAAGACCCTCTTTGGTCTTTTAGTGGTCCCGGTTTTTCTTTACGGATGCGAGGTTTGGGGGAGCAGCATATCAAATAATAAATGGAGACAAATAGAAAGAATCCAGAAGCATCTCATTACTATTAACCTCAAGGTCAAGGCAATGGTCCCTTATGAGATCCTTTTGGTGGAGGCGGGTATGTTCCCAATCGAGGCCTTAACAATTATTCGACTGTTAGGTTATTTGAAAAAAGTGGGAAGTATGGATAAGCATCACTGGCCTAAATTGGTGGTTGAAGAGGAGTTAGCACGTAGGAAAAGAACATGGAAGAAATAAACAACAAATGGTTGAGCAAATGGAACATTACCCTCTAGGAGTGCCCAAACACCAATCTGGAAATAAAGAAATGGGTGTTAGAAAAATTCAAAACTGCCATGTGGACGAATTTGATAGGAAAAAAAAAGGCCTACTATGTTAAGGAATTTAATCACACATGGGATCATGGGGATAAAGCATATTTAGGGTCCACAATTAAAGGAAAGGCCAAGATTCTAATTGCTCAGTTAAGGACTACCTCCCACCATTTACGATGTGAAACTGGTAGATGGATGGTCCCTAAAGAGAGGTGGGAAGAGAGAATTTGTGCTTTCTGCAGCAAGGGAGTGGTGGAAACAGAATGACATTTTATTAAGGAATGTGGGGCGTATGAGGATATTCGCAGCGAGTACAGGGAGTGCTTGCAGGTGAGCAGCATGAAGGAACTTTTCGAAGAGGCAAGATTACACAAGACAACAAGCTTCCTAATCCGGATCCACAACAAAAGGAACAGTTTGGAGAAATCACAGCAGGATGCCTAACTTGATTTTGGTCTCTTAGACCGGTGGTCTTGTGGACGTCATTAAAAACATTTCATTTCAGCATTTAATCATTCAAATATCGATCACTACGACATGAATTATTCAAGCATCATTTTAGCATCCACTCATAAATCCTTTAAGAAATGGCAATTAAGAAAAATCAAGTAATCGGCAATACTCTAGAAACTCCTTTAGCAATCAGTCTTGGATTTGAGGAAGTGTTTTGCAAATAGGAAGGATAGCCGCCTTCCAAGTCAATGAGAAATGAGAGGATGATCCCCCTATCACGCTTTTATCAAGTATGCCACTCAGAGATGGAATGGACGATTGGCCTTCCATGGTCGTATGCTAGGAAGTGGAATGGATGACCAGTCTTCTGTGCTCTTGGGCTTGATCAAGGAGGATGGCCCTTGTCCAAGACGGTCTGGGAGTTGTAGTTCCCCCCTTACATGCTCTCAACAGTATGAGGATGACCCACCTTAATATTGCTATTTGCAAGTCTTCTAAGAAATTCACAATATGATTTGCTATGAGGGATATGCTATGATGTATTGATCCCAATATTACTGTTGCTATGATTTATTGATGTGAGTATTATTGATCTTCGACAAGACAGTCCGAAGGAGAAAATCAAGATAAGTTCTAACTTTTGAATTATTCTTAGAATTATAAGTTAAATATTCAATATTATAATGAAACATCTTTGGTTTTGATAAAATTATATTTAAAATATATTGCAATTCGTATGTTTATTTGGAATTGTTGTTTAGGGAAAAAATCAGGAATATCCCAAGAAGGGACATTACACTGCATTTTGGCAACAAAATCAGAAGACTACACACAATAAAATGTTAACAAATCTCCAAGCACAAGGAAAACTGCTCCAATATCACTTGATCCGTTGACCACGGTGGATATTCCACATGGTTAGTTATCAACTTATGGATTTCATGTTGAACATGCACGCCAGCTTCCAAATCCTGTTTTTTCTACCTTCAATGGTCGGATTACAATCTATGGTGTTCATTTATATTTTAGCCATACATATGAGAGAAATTACAGAGATACGGCCATGCAAATCAAGAACACACAACTGAAAACACTTGAGTTAGGCTTGGAGAAAACCTCAAATGGGTATAAAAGTCTAGTAAGAGTGAGCACCCACTCCTCATGTATTTATTTCTTATTTGGTTACAAGTGTTTCTGCCTTTTAGGTTGTTACAGAATCCTTAATTGATAATGGTAATTCACCAACTCCTAAGACCTGCAGCTACCTCTATAATGTCTTTTTTTGCTCTCCTACAAGCAGCAGTCATGAAAACACTCACTAAAAGGCTTACAAATCATGCCTGACATGTCTAAGCTCTCTTGCAGTCATCCCATGCATTTTATATAGCCTTGCGAGCCTTAAAAGTGGAAGAGCAAATGTTCAAAAGGAGAGATCAGATGACAAAACCTTTTCATAGCACAACAGGGTTGCATGCTGCTTTCTTCAGAGAGGTGAAAATGTTACTGTTTATTTTCTTGCATTTATGCTGTGGTAGGTTGTACTTTTGTTGCTCATTTCCACTGGTGAATTATCTTACTTTTGCTGCTTGTTGCTACTGACGAATTCACTTAAGGTTTTCTGCTTGGTTTTAAAACCTGGTTTAATTTTTTAAGTTATCCCAAAGTTGTTACAGATTACTGTAGATAATGCACTGACAAGAATACAGTCCCCTTTGCAGTGCATCATCCTGAGTGAAGTCAATCTCTCAGTCACTAGGTCCATCACAATGTACTTGCAACTGCAGTGAGGACTCTTGACCCACCTGGTCCACTCTTATGATCCATTTTCAGATCACATTTCAGTGATTCACCATAATGAGGCTTCTGGTCCCCCAACACTACTGAACCATAAGAGGATCTCTTTTCCCCACACCCTTATTGAAATTCAATTTGACTTTCCTAGGCAACAATCCCTTCAAGCTAATTTGAGCCAGGGCTCTTGATTCTCTTGACTTTTCTAGCCTAGAAAGTGCAGAAGCTGAAAGAAAAATCACCTGCATAAAAATTTGAAGGCATCTTTTGAACCAAAATTTTCTTACCTCCATTCGAGGGCGTTCTCTCAACCTCAAGAAGCAACATATGAATTCCACACATCTGCTGTCTCCTTTCTTCTCGCTTCTTTTGATTATTCAGCCTCTGCATATTCCCCATTCCAGCTCCTTTGTCTTGTTGTCCAAATTTCTTTCTTTCAACAATCAGTCCTTTCTTTTCCCAATGTGTGCTAGGTTTCTTGCCCTTCTTTTTGAACGACTTTTCCTCCTTCATCTTGAATGTCTTTAGCTTTTTTTTGTAGTCACATTTCTTCCGACATAGCCACAAAATGATTTTTCTACCCACAAAACAAGCAGGGATGTGCTTCCTAGCAATTCTTAGCTATACACCCTGTCTTTTGTTAAAAGAAAAACTTTATGAAATACTTGACCTTCATATGCTCTGTTTTCCTTCTTGGACTTCTTGAATAACTCCACAAGCTGCTGCAGTTTCTTGAGGCAGTGCCTTCTTCCTTCAATTGCCACCGATCCTAGGCAATGATTCACACTCCCGAATGCCTTCATCCATATCAATTGGCTGTTCACTCCTTTATGACATCTTGTACTTTCTTGACTGCTCATGGAACTTCCTGCGTTGTTATCTTACTTGGATTTGTTGTTCCACTTGTTTGGAGTCTCTGTTTACCTACAGATTCTTGTGGAGGAGAAAACATTTCTCGTGGAGTGTCTTTCATGTACATCTCAGTTTTTTTTTTGTGCATTGCCTAGAGGACTTTTTCTTCCTCTTTACCCCTTCACCATCTCATTGTAATCTTTCTATTGTCACCCACTTTTCTTGTAATTTGTGTTGCAATATTTCTAATGCTCCCATGAGGAAATTTCCTTGGCTTTCTAACAGTCTGCAGCTCCTCATTTTCTCCTCATAAGGGATATAATAGTTTAATTAAATCCTGATTCTCCATTTGAATCAGTCAGATATCTTCTTGGATTTCGAGTCTTGACTTCTTGGTCTTTCCGGTGGCATGTTTTTGCAACTACCAGCCTCTACATAACCACAAAACTAAAAAATGGCCTCACAATAATTCCCCTAAGCAAACAATCACTCTCATAGAACTTTTTTTGTGAGAATCTACTATGTAGCCTTTTGTAACTAAGATTTATATTCCATTCACTAGTTCATCACCACTATGGTAAAAGAATGCCATATCATCCTTATGCAACATTGGCAGTGATAAATGGTCATGACCTTCATGATTACTAAACTATTTATCAGTTACGAGGTGCAATGTTTGTGTCTTTATGAAATTAACTGCATTAGTAACATAGATATGTTATTGTGTAAATAAAAATGTAAATTTATTTTTCTAAATAAATGTCATCTAAGATCAGAAACTTACGACATTGCAAACTGTCTATTGGGGGCAGGTTGAAGTGTAATATTGTCCAATCTGATATTTGTCCTTTTTGTAGAGACATGAAGATATGAGGCATATTTGGGATGAAGTTTGTTGGAATTATGTGTTTAATGAAACTAAGTTGTAATCAGGCCTTATTCAGGACCAGGCTTCATAAAAATCTTCCCAAGGCCTTCTTGGATTTGTCTACTATCATTTTGATTATAGACTATGGTGTAAATCAACCTCCATATGAAGGTGGACCATGAATTGTCTCTCTAATTGATTTAGATAAGCTTGACCCCAGTGGTCCAGCATCTTGACCTGAATTTATGGATCATTCGGTGCTACCTTAGGCTACCCTTCCCCTCCCCTGCCAACATTTCCAATTTCTGTATTCATTGACATATTAAGCTCCTTTTGTTGGTTAAGCATTGGAAGAACAAAGTAAAACTTACTGTTCAACACAGAAAATAAAAACACAAGACATGAGAATGATCTGATTTATGAAAACCAGATTACAATACCTGGTGTGATACCTGCAGTATTGTAGAATTCAACACGAAAATTGAGAACAACAAGATTGCAAATCAAAAACTGTCTCCATTCTATTCAAAATTGGAGTTTATACAAGTCAGATGAATCCCAAGGGTCACACAAATCCCTTGGAATTGAAATGAAGAGTCATCATAATGTTTATTACAATTAAACTATTAAAACTATCAAAATTTATCAAAAAACTAAATATAAAATTTAGGTCCACTTGGAGAAGGTATAACTTTCTCATCCTAGCTCTGAATTACGAACCGTTTGATGCGTTGGAAAGGTATTCAAATAATCTTGAACGAAATTTCGGAAACATCGATGTTCCATCATGTTTCCGGGCAGCATATTTGCCCAAAAATGCACCGAAGACCCTCAAAATTGCAATTTACTAAAACATATGAATTTTTTGAAAAATTAGATTTCAGTATTTTCCACTTTAATCCTGATCATTCCTCCCCCCTTAAGAGGCAATGGGCCCCATTGCACTAATCTGCTGCAACAGATGAGGAAATTGTTCTTCAATTTGTTCCTTAGTAAACCACTTGCCTTGATGAGAATGCTGACCAGCTCGAACCACCCGATACAAAGGAATGTTCTGATTTCTCAAAGTCTTTAAAATGGCTTCAGTAACATGGTCCCACTGGACTGGAGCAGTAGTAGAGGGATTTAACTCTGCAGCTTGAATGTGTTCAGTAGCTTGGGAGATATCCAATAAAGGAGGAAAATAGGGTCTCAACAATTCCACATTGAAAACTGGATGCAGTCCCAAAAAGGATGGCAAATTAAGTTCAAAAGCATTCTCACCAACTTGTTTCACAATAGTGTATGGTCCATAACGAAGAGGACGAAGCTTCCTATTTGGTCCATGCAGGCGCTCTTTCTGAAGATGTAACCATACCTTGTCACCAACCTGAAACTGATGAGGAGTTCTATGTTTATCATGTCTTTCCTTATACTTCTTATTACTCTGCTCCAATATCTCATGAACTTGTTGTTGTAGGTGTTTAATGTTATCAATGAATTTTTCTGCTTTATCTATCTCCTTGTCACCATTCAATGGACTACTAGAGTGTAGAGATGGTATTGCTACATCCATAGGTGCCAATGGCTAGTACCCAAGAGAAACCTCAAATGGACTGTGCCCTGTAGTACTATGGAGTGCACGGTTGTAGCTGTGTTGCACATAGGGTAAGCTTTCATCCCATGTGCGAGGATGTTTTGAATGATACATCCGTAAAATATGAATAATCATTCGATTCACCACTTCTGTCTGCCCATCTGTTTGGGGATGGAATGCTGTGGACTTTGTCAATTTCGTGTCCATTTTAGCCCATAGTGCAGACCAAAATTTGCTGATAAACCTGCTATCCCTATCAGAAATAATGGTTTTTGGCAAACCAAAATGAACCCACACATGTTCAAAAAATAGCTTGGCAGTATCTTCTGCAGAAATCATCTTTTTACATGCCACCATGATAGCCATTTTAGAAAACCTATCTACCACAACATATACACAATCATGCCCCCGTCTGGTAGTTGGAAGCCCAGACATAAAATCCATTGAAACAGACTGCCATGGCTTATCAGGAATAGGTAATGGTAAGTATAGACCCAACTTACGGTTTGCTGACTTTGCAATTGCACAGGCTGCACAAGCTTGTATATGTGAAATGATATCCTGCTTCATTTTTGGCCAATAGAAATACTTTTGAAGGATAGCAGTAGTCTTACCAATACCAAAATGTCTTGCAACACGACTATAGTGAGCTTCCCACATCATTTTCTTCCGTTCTTCGGTGGGTACACATATGTGACCATTATGGCAAAGAAACCCATCCTGCAAGTGAAAATCAGAGACAGATTTTCCTTCTACCAAATTACTATAGATGTTAGCAAAATCAGGGTCAGTACTATATAGTTGTTCCCAAGTGGATGATTGATGACCACATGAATCCAACACTATTGTCAAACCTGCAATTGGAGGCCTACTCAAACAATCTGCCACTTTGTTACTGCTTCCTTTTTTATGACGAATGTTGAGGTGAAATTGTTGTAAATAGGCTGACCATCGTTGATGTCTATCATTTTGTAGCTTCCCTTGTGTTTGCAAGAATTGGAGTGGTTTATGGTCTGTATGTATAACAGTTTCCTTTCCCAGTATATAGTGTTTCCATTGTTTGCAAGCCTGAACAATGGCATACAACTCCTTATCATAGGTGGGATACCTACGTACTGTATCAGAAAAAGTTTCACTGTGATAGGCAACAAGATGCCCATGTTGTGTGAGTACCGCACCAAGAGCATAATCTGATGCATCTGTTTCTATCTCAAATGCTTGGTGTAGATCTGGAAGGACCAATACTGGTGCTGAACATAGTCTTTTCTTTAACTCCTCAATGCTTGTTGCTTTGCCTCTGTCCACTGAAATTTTGCTTGTGCTCCACCCCTTAGTGATTGATTAAGAGGCCATGATATGTGTGAGAAACCAAACACAAATCTGCGATAGAAGTTGGCTAAGCCCAAGAAGTTGCGAAGCTCTATAAAATTTTTAGGGGATGGCCAATCTTGGATTATTTGAATCTTTGCTGAATCAACATGAACACCCTCAGTGTCAATGATATACCCTAAGTATTGAATACTCTGCATACCAAAAGAACACTTCTCAATGTTGGCATAAAGTTTGTGTTTTTGCAGAGTTGAAAGAACTTGTTCAACATGTTGTAAATGCTCAGACCAAGTCCTGCTAAAGATGAGTATGTCATCCAAATAAACAACTACAAAAGAATCAATGAATGGTCTAAGCACATCATTCATCAATCTCATAAATGTGGCTGGGGCATTTGTTAGGCCAAAAGGCATGACCAACCATTCAAACAAACCTTCCTTAAATTTAAATGCAGTCTTCCACACATCTACTGGATCAATTGGTACTTGGTGGTATCCAGACTTCAAGTCAACTTTTGTAAAGAATTTAGCCCCCCTAAGTTGGTCCAACAAATCATCAATTCGAGGGATTGGATATCTATTTTTAACAGAGATTTTGTTTAATGCTCTATAATCAATACAAAGCCTCCATGTCCCATCTTTCTTTTTAGCAAGGACAATTGGACTTCCACAAGGTGAAGCACTTGGACGAATGTGTCCTTTCTGAATCAAATCCTGAATTTGTCTCTTAATCTCATCATTTTCCAAAACTGACCTCCTATATATTGGCTCATGTGGTAGCGGTGTGCCTGGGATTAAATCAATAGAGTGCTTGACTTGACAGTGTGTTGGTACTCCTACTGGTGGTGTAAACACACTGTGATATTCTTTCAAAATTTTATCCATCTGATTTTGTTGATTCTCTGTTACCTTAGCATGTGTATTAAGAACAACTGACTTTGTTTGTTCAGGGCGAATCATGAGTACAACAAAAGCTCCAGTTTGAGCAATCAAGCATTTACATTGTTTAGCACTAATTAAAGAAGCAGTTTGTGTTGGACATACCTCTGGTATTCGATACCTCTTCCCACCAAGCTTGATTGTAACACTACGTGGCCTGGACTCATACACCCCATGCCTCTGATACATGTATGGCTGCCCCAACAAGACATCGCATACATCCAATGGTGCTACATCACATATCACTTCATCCTTGAAAGGCTTGATTGAATATGGCAAACGACATTGTTGATTTATTTGAATATCTTGTTCCTCATTTACCCATCCCATAGAGTATGGTTGTGGGTTTCTTGTCACTTTCAGATTTAATCTTTTGACTGTCTCCCTAGAGATCAAATTCTTTTGACTCCCATTGTCAACAATAAAATGCAGAGGCTTTCCATCAACCCACATCTGTGAATGAAAAAGTCTCTCTTCATCTTCACGGGGCAATACTTTAGCAGTTCCAACTACGGCATATGGGTTTGCTTCTATGATGGAATCATTCTCCTCTTTCTCAGAATTATCTATTGGTGATGATTCAGGTTCAGCTTCCTCTCCTCGTATTTCTGTCATCAAATTTTTAATATTTCGACAATCCTTTGTATTATGGGTTGGGGACTTATGCATCTCACACCACATGCCTGTGTCTATCTTTTTAGTAGACCACCATGTGTTCTTGGGTGAATTTGAATGAAGTTCCTTGGTCACCTGTTTTCCTGCAAATTTATTGCCACCTTCAACCCTTGGCTTGTTGTTTGCAAAGTAGTCCCTCTTCCCTTTTTGCTTGGATTTTTCTTCAATTTTTGTAGCATATTTATAGGCAGTTGCCAATGTCTCAATATTTAAAAATTCCATCTCTGTTTGAATATACCTGTGAAGTCCACTCCGATATTTCAAAATTCGATGCTTCTTTGAATCATTAATACCGAGTTTTGCTGAAAGTGAATGGAATTTATTAGTGTAATCTTGCACAGACTGATCCCTCTTTTGTCGAAGAAGTTGCCATTCTATGTATTTTTGTTCATATACATCCTCCGGGAGGTAAGCTTCTTTTATGTATTCCACAAATTCTCCCCATGTGGGCTTCTTATCAAGAGATAGTATAAAACCATCTTCATCAACTGATTCTTGTTCTTTATTTGCTACTCTGGTTTCCCATGCTAATTTCACATGGGTTTCAGCTTTGAGGAGAGAAAATGTTATCTTTTCAGCATCTGAGAAATTATTTACAGAAAAGTACCTATCCAACTTTGATAACCAGTTATCAACAGCTTCAGAATCGACCTTTCCTTCAAAATTCGGGATGTCAAAATTGACCTGCACTTTGAAAGGGGTATTTCCACGAAATGATGTTTCAGATTCAGAGGGTTTTTGCTTCTGTAGGAGGCGTGAAAATTGACTCATCATCTCCTCTCGTTGCTTATTTAAAGCTTCCTCGACCAACTTCTTAACATCATCATCTGACATCTTCGATCATGTGCGTCTCAAAGGTGGGTATTTTGACAAATCTTGTGTATCCAATCCTAATCTTTGGTAGGAAGACCTTGTGTAAATTGGCATAAAGGAGCATTCCCGCTCTGATACCACTGATCTGATTTATGAAAACCAGATTACAATACCTGGTGTGATACTTGCAGTATTGTAGAATTCAACACGACAATTGAGAACAACAAGATTGCAAACCAAAAACTCTCCATTCTATTCAAAATTGGAGTTTATACAAGTCGGATGAATCCCAAGGGTCACACAAATCCCTTGGAATTGAAATGAAGAGTCATCATAATGTTTATTACAATTAAACTATTAACTATCAAAATTTATCAAAAAAAACTAAATATAAAATTTAGGTCCACTTGGAGAAGGCATAACTTTCTCATCCTAGCTCCGAATTACGAACCGTTTGATGCGTTGGAAAGGTATTCAAATAATCTTGAACGAAATTTCAGAAACATTGATGTTTCCGGGCAGCATATTTGCCCAAAAATGCACCGAAGACCCTCAAAATTGCAATTTACTAAAACATCTGAAATTTTGGAAAAATTAGATTTCAGTATTTTCCACTTTAATCCTGATCAGAGAATTTACCTCCCATTTTTCTTGTTTCAGGTTGCACAAGGCATGGAATTAGAGGATACACAAAAATTGCGATCCTTATTTATCTCATACTCCTAAGCCATTATGTGGTTAGCCTCTTTTAACTAAATATTAAAAATGATCATTAGTTGAACAGACACAAGGATGTTCTTTTTGTTATTTTTACTTATGGTTGTATGAGGCGGAGAAGTAAAGGATACACAAAAGGTTGCAATCCTTTTTGAGTGAACAAAGAGTTTGAATACATTATTTGACTAGTCCGATGTAACTAAAATTTAAAACAATTATAGTTGTACAAATACAAAGATTTTTCTTCTGTTTTTCTTATTTTAGGTTATATAATTATTTAAGACTATTTAAGATTTGATTAGGGCCTAGGCCATTACACCTAAAATTAAAAACAATCACAAGTTGTACAAATGCAAGGAGTTTTAATTAGCCCATTGCAACTCAATATTAAACAATCACTAGTTGTACAAACACAAGGATTCTCTTTTTTGTTCTTTTCCTACTTATGATTAAATGAGGTGGAGAAATAGAGGATACACAAAAAGTTATAATGCTTATTGAAGTTAATTAGCTCAATGCAACCAAAATTTATAACAATCGCTAGTTGTATAAACACAATGATTTTCCTTCTTTTTCTCACTTTAGGTTTCACAATTATCTGACTCTTTAAGACATTATTTGATTAGCCCATTTCAACCAAAAAAAAAAATCGCTAGTTATAGCAAGGCAAAGATTTCTATTTTTAAATTTTCTTAGTCTAGATTGCACAAGCACAAAAGCAGATGATACACCACAAATTGTAATTCCATTTGGTATTGTTTAATATTTAGAGAAAAAAGCTATGATTTTGGTTTAGCTTGAATTTTGAAGTACTAATTTGAAAATCAATGACTCTCTCTCTCTCTCTCTCTCTCTTATTTTGCTTATAGAAAAAGATCATGGTTTTCTTTTTTTATATTTTTTAGGTTGGGCCTTCCCACATCTATTCTCCTGTTTAGGGATCTTCACCTTTCCTTTACAAATTATTTTAAAATGTGAAAGTGACTTTCCCAAACAGTTGCAGGGATGCCATGCTTCTTTTGAATGGTCAAGGAATGTGTTAGGGCTGTTCAATTTTACTATCTCCTGGTTAGGGTTGCGCATAGGTTTCAAAAGAGGTATTGTTGAATTGAAAAAATGGCTATGTGTAGTCCCCTGTTCACCTCAGTATGCCATGTTTTATTTGAATGTTGACCTTCTTTACTAGTTGAAAATAATTTAAAATGGGTGTTCTATCGTTAGGAAACCGGCCCCCCCAATGTTGTCCCTTTATGTTTTACCGTTGTTGTCGGTATGTTGCCTTTTCTTTAGGCCTTATTGTTTCCCCCGCTTCCCCACAAAGTTCTAACTTGTCAAGCTAGGTGTTGTGCGGGTGAGCGGGGTTGTGGTCATTTGCTGGTATATCTTAAGGCCCTGTGTCCCTGCATTGGCAAGTGATAATGTTAAGCCACATGTGTGGGTGAGCAGGGTAACAATTAGAAGGGGTGAAATTAGTGGAGAGGGGTTGAACCGTGGTCCTTGCAAGGGATTTTCAAAAGGGAGCAAGAGTAGAGCGGGTGTGCGAGGTGCTAGCAAATCAACGAGGCAACGTGCAAATATTGGATCTCGCAACCCCGCAAAGGTCAATCCAAGTCCGAAAGATGCAGTGTGGGTCTGTGGGGTAATGAAACGTGATTGCGGTGGCGCGCAATTTGAAGACCCCGCATACTCGCGAGAGCCAAACCAAGCTCAATAAATTTTGCACAAGTGTGCGGGGTAGTCATAAATGAAAAGAGTTGGCCTGGCTTTCCACGTTGGTAGGTTCGACGATGGAACTTATCTTGCAGGTCTGTGGGGGGTTAAATAAATCTAGTGATGATCCAAGAAAGTGTGTATGCCTTGCATCCCTGGGATGATCCAATGTCGTGAATGCTATATGGTACGGGTCCACAAGGTGATCGTTATGAAGAGGACTTGCTAAGGGAGATGCATGATCCCGTGCCCTCACCATGGTTAAGGTATGATTTGAGGGCAGCTTGCGGGTGAGCAGGGTGCTCAGCAATGAAGAAACATCAAAGGCTATGGTTCGATCCGAGGGGGTTAAGCAAATGATTACCTACCACATGGTGCCATGTAGGTAGGAAAGTGCAGGGTGAAAATGGTCAAGGCCTTTTGACGATGCATTGAAAAAGAAAGTGGCGACATGAAAGATTTGGGAAGAGATGTGACGTCTGATAGAAATATTGCAGGGCTTTGATACCAGTGCAGGCTAGGAAATCGACGAGCTTGCCATCAAAACTTTTTGAGTGTCCTAGTGAATTTGTTGCAACCAAGAAAAGAAGGTATGAAAGATCTCACAGTTGTTGGGTTAGTGCAGAATTTCCAGATGTGATAATTTGCTGCTGCTATTCTGCAACTTGAGAAATGTGAGTTGTAGCTCAAGGCAGGAAGAGATAAATATGTCCTTTGGAGTTTGTTACACGCATTACATGAAAGTGTTTCTTTGCTCGAAAAGGCTGAGGATGGAGCTTGTAGAGGGAGCAGATGAATTCTAGTGCAAGAAGAGATGGTTGAAGAGAACCATGTTGTAGGAGATGTATAGAGACCACGGATGTGAGCTGTTTGATATTCCATTTCGTAGCTAGAGGGATATTAAAATTGCTACAAGTAGCCAAAGGGATATTAAAATTCTTGAGTGTGACTATAGGCTTTTTTTGTGGCTTGCAAATAATTCCAATCTCTTTGGCTATTGCTCTGATTCTTTGTAATAGGTGGGATGCAGAGAGAAATCAGGATGTTGATACAAAAGATGGGGTTTTGGAGTCATCCGTTTCCCTTTGAACAAAATTTTCGAAGTTCTCCCTTCCGAGGGGAAATGGTAAGAATCTTGCATCCTGGTCCTCTCTGCATCAATAACCACCTCTATGTGATAGTGGCATGGCTCACAAGCCTGGTTGGTTCTTTGAAGCATTCTAACCTTGGGCTCTCTTGTATACCAGCCGAGCAGTTTCACTACAAGACAAAATTGGAAGCAACAATTTCTAGTGGGAGAATATTCTTTGTAACCGATTAGTGGCAGTCAAAAATGAATTGTGTGTGAACGACCTCTAGCTTGCATTCCTTGCAATTATAAAAGGAATACCAAGGCCATATTTGAGGGTTCTGAGGTTTTTTGGCAAAAGGAGCATGTACATAGAATAGTGTCTTAATTTAGGTTGCAGACTGAATGTATGCTCTGTAATTGCTTGATTTTATGAGCAAGTGTGAACCATTTTGTGCGCTAATGTTGCTACTGTTATGAAAATGTCTCCAAGATGATGTATTAGAGAGTACATGAACTCAATGTATCAAGGATTTTTAGGTTTTTCTTTGCAAATTTCATTGCAATTTGTGTTGTTTATTCATGCCTCTCTCTCAAGGACAGTGTTAAATGCTCTGTTTGAACAACAGTGATTTGGAATATATTATGTGGATTTGTAAGAAGAATTTCATAATGGAATAAGATGATATGTTAATGTTAGGCATTGACATGTTGTAAATCCATTGGTTTAACCTTGTTTGCTTGTGGGATCTCATTTGCAGTCTTATATTTGACTTTGTAGCCAGGGCTGGGCGCTGGTCTGTACATGGCTTGTTGCATTTTCAGAAACATTCAATATCATCAAATTGTTTTTATTTTCTTGTTGTTAGGTGTAAGTTTGAGTTGTTTTCACTCTCAAAGATGTAATAACGACATATATGATATATCCAGAATAGAGCCAATTCTGAGAGCATTTATGTGTATTGTGGCTATATATATTGAGAGTTATCTGGTGGTTTGTTATGCTTGTTTGAAACTAGTTGATATCCATAAGTATTACTAGGTTTACCCACCTGGGTTTTGCAGAGCTCGAAGAGTAGAAGATATCAGTCTTGTGACTAAATCTTGTCAGTTGGCCACTGATTTAGGATACCTGTTGATGGGAGAAGGCAAGCCTTTATGGTCATCTTAAACATTAGATGGAAATACCAGCGCGACTCTATTGGGGGTAGAGATATAAGAGTCTTGTTAAATCTGTCCTAGAATCCTTGGTTTCATTTGTCAAATTATTATCCAATCGAATTAGAGTCAAGAAATGTGAAAGAATCTGAGATTTGTTTTAGATATAGAGGTTTTCAATCTGGAAAAGGTTTTATTGCAGCATAAGTGAAAAGTATTTATGTGGCTTTTCTGTTTGGGAGAAAACTCGTAATATATTAAGGTTTTAAATGGGTCTTAGTTGTTTGAAATATTTCCTCTATAAGGAGGTGGTGACTCTGAATGAAGAACTTGATGGATATGCAAAGAAGATCCCAGATCTATTAAGTTCCCAGTCAATGGAGAAGATGAACAATTGCTGCAGTACTCCAGGTATTCCTCAAATTTTCATGAGAATAAATGTTCCCTATTAGGTGAAAATAGCACTAAGGGAGGGAAAGTGTTATAATAATTTCTACACACTTCTCAGTTTCTCTCTGCATTGTTTTTACTATCAGAAGTATGCATGTTCTTTAAGTTGTATTATTTGAAAAGGGGGTCTCAACATTAGCTATAGCAAGCCATGTATTGTGATCTCATGTTATGTAAAAGAAAATTTGTAAGAAGGTAGATGTCAAGATGTTTCAGTGTATGTATCCTGACATAGTTCCAAATGAAACCATGATTTCTAATCAGCCTTAGTTATGTGATGAGGAAACTGGTTTCAAAACTCAGAGGTATAAGGCCACAGATTTTAGTGGTATTGGTGGTTTCTCAAATTTCATGCCACCTGAAGTCAGGGAAAGACTTCCAAGATTTAGTGGTGGTAAAAATAAATCAGGAGATAAACATCTTTAGAGATTCTGTTATTTGCTTGAGGATTATGAAATCGAGTGTGAAGATGTGGTCATGAAATTGTTTGTTCAGTCCTTGAAAGATGAGGCCAGAGATAGGTTCTCAAGTTTTCTGCCGTGTACAATCAGCACATGGGATGAGTTCAAGTTAGTTTTCAATGATCAATTTGGTGAAAGAATTTGTGAGAGCTTGGCTATAGAAGAGTTCATGGATATCCATATTCAGGATGGTGAAATGGTTCCCGAGTTTAACCTCAGGTTTATGAAAGCTTTAAGAAGGATTCCTAAAAATTGTAGGCCTTAGGATGCAATGGCATTAGTTATATACTTGGGTGCTTTTGACAAAAAGATGAGTTATAGATTGAGGATGAGGATCCAACGAGCTTGCATGAAGCCTTTTAAATTGCGATGAACATTGAAATGGTGTCTAAGTATAAAATGATAAGAAGGCTCAAGCCCATGAAGAGAGCTTCATATGCAAGTAAAAAATGCAGTTTAGAGGTTAACACTAGCAACCCTTATAATTACCAGCTTGCTGTCCCAAGTTTTATTTCTTCCAAAAATGCTGGTAATGGTTTTTTAAATGTTATTCATAAACCATTAAGTGATGGAATTAACATGGATGAAGAAAAATGTTTTAGATTGCAATCATGCCTTATGTTTTATTGTCAAATGCATATGGGCAGCCATATTAATATTTATGTGCCTGAAAGTAACACCTCATGTGAAGAGAGGTTTGCTGCCCCAAATGATGTACAACTCACCATTGTAAATCGGATTGAGCTTGTGCAGTTATATCAGCAATATGAGACTCTTGCCAAATCCATTGCACATGTCCGAGCAACGATTGAAGTCGAAACAATGAGGCTTGCCAACAATGAAGACAGTACATCAGTTAAAGAGTGCAAGGATATCAACATCACTAAGATAGTCCATTCACTTTCATATGGGCAGTAGTTAAATGATGACCATGTCAATGCTTATGCTTCTTCAAGTACACTTGTACTTGGTGATTCAACTCAAGCTGTTTACTGTCCCAATGGCCATGATAAGTCATATGAATCTGGAATGTATTCACCTATAGTTTCTGAATATGGAGGTGATGCCAAAAGTGTAACCGATGATACGAGTGAAAGTGTAAAGTCTCCTCATGCTTTTTACACATGTGAAGCTTTTAATGTTGATGATGAAACCAACTCTCAAAGAGATGACAGCAAACGACTGGAAGAGATGGATATGCTTCAAGAGAGGGAATCTGATGCAAATGAAGACTTTCCTTATGATCAGAAAAGGGATACCGTATGTGCACTGAGTATGACTTCAAAGAATTTTCCAATCCACTGTATCAAGAGACAATGGAGGAAGAGCAGGTGATAGATAATCAAAGTCTGAGAATGATTGTCAGATTTTTTCAAATCCTCTATATGATGAAGCTACAGAAGAGAATCAAATACAATCTTGCCATGGAACAATTGAATATGGTTTTTACAAAATCTCAAACCCATTGTATGGTGAGGATGAGACTTTTTCAACTGATGAGGGTTCTTTTTTGTCTTGTGAAGTAGATCAAAGTGCTGTTGAAATTGACATATCAGACTTGTCAAATTTTGATAATTCTGTATATGATTATGATGATGAATCTAACAATGATCACCATAGTGCATGCAAATATGAGCATAGTTTTCAGAATGATGAAGGAAACTTTGATGTTGATCAAGGGGTTGTGCCCATCTTTATTCAAAGTGATTTGTGTGAAGTAAACAATGTTGTCATTGAGATTGCTCATAACATGGGGGTGAATAAGACTGAAATCAGTGAGATAAGGCCACCTGGGGATCATGATGAAGATTTTGAAAATACAAAGGTTAGAGAGAATAATGTGCATTAGGACATCACGATTGAAGTTGCTGATGATTGCACAGCTCAGGATTGCAATGTTCAGATTCAAACATTTTGCCATGATGACTTTGGTGATCAGACATTAATGAATTTATTTGAATATTCTTTTAAGAGCCTTTACATGGATGAGATTGATAATTCTGAGGATAAACTAAAGATGCAATCAAAAGTCTTGGCACATGAAGAGTTTCTTGAATGTTTACATGGATTGCATGAAGATGAATGCGACAAGTCTTTGCTTAATGTACAAATTGATCATAAGGTGGAGTATCAATGTTTTGAATTCCCAGTGCAGCTGATTGAGTTTGTTGTTTATCATGGCAGTCGTATTGAATATGAGGGATGTCACATGCATCCATCATGGTGGGACCATAAAAACTATGTTTCAAATTATGATGCTTTTTAGTGTATGCATGATTACATGGTATCAATGAGTGTAAAATGTGCTGAAAGTGCTAAGTATGGCGACAAGATGGATGCCGTCAGCTATGATATGTGTGATCAAAAGCTTTGCAGCGAGTTTTTTAGATTGTTTATATTGTGGTATGATGAAAATCAGGTTTTTGACAAAGGAAAATTTTGGTTTTTCACTTTTGGTAGCCTGGGGCCGCCAACAGAAGGATAAGTTTGATTTTCAAAAGGCAATGTACATAAAGAATAAGGAACCCAATGGAATTAATACTTTGTCTGCATTTTCGAGTGATCTGAATCCTCGTGCTGGTTTGCAACTAGCCGCCCCCAACTAGAGCTATTGTTAGGACTATTCAATTTTACCATCTCTTGGTTAGGGTTGTGTATAGGTTTTCAAAAGGGGTATTGTCGAATTGAAAATGGCCAAGTGTAGTCCCCTGTACACCTTAGTATGCCATGTTTTATTTGAATGTTGACCTTCTTGACCAGTTGAAAATAATTTAAAATGGGTGTTCTATTGCTAGGAAACTGGCCCTCCCAATGTTGTCCCGTTATGTTTTACCGCTGTAGTCGGTATGTCGCCTTTTCTTTAAGCCTCATTTGTTTCCTTCGCTTCCCCACAAAGTTCTAACTTGTCAAGTTAGGTGTTATGTAGGTGAACGGGACTATGGTCACTTGATGATATATCTTAAGGCCCTACGTCCCCGCGTTGGCAATTGATAATGTTAAGCCACATTTGCGGGTGGGTGGGGGTAACAATCAAAAGGGGTGAAAATAGTGGAGAGGGGTTGAACCCCGCATCCTTGCAGGGGATTTTCAAAAGGGGGCAAGAGAAAAGTAGGTGCGCTAGCAAATCAATGAGGCAATGTGCAAACACTGGACCCTGCAAGGGTCAATTCGAGTCCGAGAAGTGCAGTGTGGGCTTGTGAGGTAATGATACATGAATGTTGTGGTGTGCAACTTGAAGACCCCACATACTCGCGAGGGGGAAACCAAGCTCAAGAAATGTTGTGTGGGTGTGCGGGGGGTTAAAGAAATCTAGAGATGATCCAAGAAAGTGTGTATGCCCCGCATCCTTGAGATGACCCAGTGTCTCAAATACAATATGGTCCAGGTACACTAGGTGATTGTTATGAAGAGGACTTGCTAAGGGAGAGGCATGACCCTGCGCCTCCGCCATGGTTAAGGCATCATTTGAGGGCAACCTACTGGTGAGTGGGGTGCTCGGCAATGAAGAAACATCAAAGTCTATGGTTCGATCCAAGGGGGTTAAGCAGATGATTAACTGCCACATGGCGCCATGTAGGCAAGAAAGTGCAGGGTGAAAACGATCAAGGCCTTTTCACGATGCATAAAAGAAGAAAGTGGCGATAGGTAAGATTTGGGAAGAGGTGTGACATTTGATGGAAATATTGTAGGGCTTTGATACCAGTACATGCCAGGAAATCATCGAGCTTGCCATCAAAACTTTGAGTGTCCTAGTGAATTTGTTGCATCCAAGAAAAGCAAGTATGAAAGAGATATTGGGTCAATGCAGAATTTCCAGATGTGATAATTTGCTGCCGCTATTTTGCAACTTGAGAAATGTGAGCTGTAGCTCAAGGCAGGAAGAGGTAAATACATCCTCTAGAGTTGGTTACCCGCATTACATGAAACTGTTTCTTTGCTCGAGAAGGTTGTGGATGGAGCTTGTAGAGGGAGTAGATGAATTCTGTTGCAAGAAGAGATGGTTGAATAGAACCATGTTGCAGGAGATGTATAGAGACCACAAATGTGAGCTGTTTGATATTCCTTCTTATAGCTAGAGGGATATTAAAATTGCTACCGGTAGCCAAAGGGACATTAAAATTTTTGAGTGCGACTACAGGCTTTTATTATGGCTTGCAAATAATTCCAATCTCTCTGGCTATCGCTCTAATTCGTTATAATAGGTGATATGCAGAGAGAAATTGAGATGTTGATATAGAAGATGGGGTTTCAGAGTCATCCAGTTTCCCTTGAACAAAATTTTCGAAGTTCTCCCCAGCGTGAGGGGAAATGTTGAGAATCTTGCATCCTAGTCTTCTTCGCATCAATAATCACCTTTGCACGATAGTGGCTGGACTCATAAGTTTGGTTGGTTCTTTGAAGCATTCTAACCTTGGGCTCTCTCGTATACCAGCCAAGTAGTTTCATTACAAGACAAAATTGGAAGCAACAATTTCTAGTGGGAGAATATTCTTTGTAAGGGCCCGTTTAGTTGTGGGAATTAGGAAAAGCTGGATTTGATCAAATGCTGGAAATGGTCAAATCATGGATTTGATAATCCGGTTTTTCATTTTCGAATTATGTTTGGATCGTTTGGTTGACCCGAAATATGAGTGAGAAGACCATGTATTTCCTTTGTTTGGTTCCACTTTTTGAAACTGGAATTGGAATTTGAGTATGATTTTATTTTTATTTTTTTGAATTGTTTTAATGTTTTTGAATTTAATAATTCATTTTTATTAATTTAATTTTATATAGAAAATTGAAGCGAAGTTTAAAGGAATTTGATTCATGTCAAATAGCAAGGTAAGGTCATCGGTAGAAAAGCGAAGTTTAAATGAATTTTCGCTTTATTCATGTACGTCAACAAACCTAACCTAAATGCGTTTCGTGTCATTGCAACCTACTTGAATGAAAATCGGAAAATGGAATCGCAGACCGTTTTAGGCAGCCAAAGTTGGAGGCAAGCAACCAAGTTACAATCACTGATCGCAACCAAAATTTAAAAAAAATTAAAAATTTTAAAAAATAAAAAATCAATTTTTTTTTGAAAAAAAATGTGAAAAAAAATTCGACAAAAAAATTCAAAAAAAAATTTGACAAAAAATTTGAATTTTTTTCAAAAAAATTTGAATAAATAACAAAGTTACAAACCACCCAAACAAATAAAAAATAAATTAAATCCCTCCGCACACAAATAAAAATTAAAAAATTAAGTGGTAGACATGAAAAATTTAAAAATTTGCTTTACCCCCAATTCCAATTCCAATTCCATCTTTTCAAGTGGAAGATGTAAATGCTCATTTTGGGCAAAATGAGCATTTACATCTTCCTATTCTATTTTCATATTGCATTCCCAAACTGAAGATTCGATGAAATCGGAAATAGCAAATGCCAATTCCAGGCTAATTCCCACAACCAAACGGGCCCTAACCGATTAGTGGCAGTCAAAAATGAAATGTGTGTGAACGACTTGTAGCTTGTAGCATTCCTTGCAATTATAAAAGGAATCCCAAAGCCATATTCGACAGTTCTGAAGTTTTTTTGCAAAAGGAACATTGAAATAGAATAGTTTCTTAATTTAGGTTGCAGACTGAATGTGTGCGCTGTAATTCCCTGATTTTATGAGCAAGTGTGAACCATTTTGTACACTAATGTTGCTACTGTTATGAAATTGTCTCCAGGATGATGTATTACAGATTATATGAACTCAATGTATCAAGGATTTTTGGGTTTTTCTTTGCAAACTTCATTGCAATTTGTGTTTATTCATGACTATTTTTGGTCCACTAATCATTGCATTACCCCTAAATCTGAGAAGTATTAAGAAAATAAGAGTTGCTTAGAATTTCAGTGGTTTTGTACCTTAGTTTTAGTGATACCACTTCAATAGAAAACAAATAAGGAGTTCAGTATGCTGCAATATGGATGTGTAAGAGGCCACAAAGGAGCAAGTGAAGTCAAGGATATAGGTCGATATATTTTGTTGTAATATAATCCTGTAAGAAGCCACAAAAAAAAAGTTTAGTAGATAAATGATAAATCTGTCTGATAGAATAGAAGGTCACAGTTTTCTGTGGATCTTATGTTTGTTATGCAAACAGAATGGTGCCTGTGATGGGTACCATAGCAGCAGTTGTTCATTGTTTGCCTTGTTAATTGGTTTCTTTGATTAGATTCCTTTTATTTCTCATTTACACTTTTAATCTATTGCAGGGGTACACATCATTGCAATTCTTGTGTAAAATTTCACTCTGTCAGTGAAAGTGTAGATCAATGGCGACTGCTGCACAAGTTCCAACAAGTTTTGGCCGTGAGCTCAGGGCTTGCCTTCGCTGCCGTTTGATCAAGACCTATGATCAGGTGTTACAACAAACTGTGCTATTTCTTATCTTGTATTTGCAAAGAAAGAACTTAGAAGGAAGTTTGTTGTCGCTTTTTGTTTTGTGTCATGTTGGGATTATTTTGCTGGCTTTCTGTTGTTGAGGTGGAAAATAGCTTTCTGGGAGTTTTTAATCCGATGACACATTTCTTTGAATTTTATGTGATTGGCTAAACTTATCAACAGAACAAGCATGTAATTAACCTGTTTTTAATTGGACTAAGTCCAGTGCCTGATGTACAACTTATCATTCCTTAATCTTTGTTTTCTAACTGATTGAATAGTTCAGGGAAACTGGTTGTGAAAACTGCCCTTTCTTCACTATGGACCAAGATCATGACCGGGTAGTGGATTGCACGACATCCAATTTCTCAGGGTAAGGTTATTGTATAGTTTACAAGTTTGCACCACCATTTGAATTGACAATGGAAACAGTCTTTATGCTGAGTTAACAATGATTGCTGTTTCATAGTTGAGTGTAAAGACTGTTTGCATTTTTCTAATTGTGTAATGATGTACATCCTTTCAGATTTTCTGTTGAAGAAGGCACTTTGACATTGACTTCCTGTATCCACTTGTTGATTCTTGGTTGGGTGGTCTCAAGTGTTGTATTTTTTCAGATGGTCAAATGAAGAATAAGGCATTTTGTAATATTGATACTTTGCATTCATTTGGAATGTAGAATGCATTTTTAATTTCATCACAATTCAAATGATTGTTACACTAAGCAGGGGCTTGGTATGATGCATGATTAATTTGAACTTGAATATGATTTGGTATTTTCTATCAGTCATTCAGATGTTTTCTGTATGTCTGGTCAAATCCAATTTTGGTTGTTATGGGTGGTTGCAATTGATTTTGGTGGCTTGTGCTGATAGAGATCAGTTAAGAAACACTATTGTTGCGAATGGAAGCACCTAAACAATATAGAGGCTTGAAATGCTTTTCAATTACCTAGTCCAAAAAAAATCACCTTGCCAGACTGCCATGTGGTGTCAAAGGGCAAAATTGCGAGAGCAATTGATCTATAATATCAAAAGTGTGATCAAATATATCCTAAAGAGGTGATGCTAGAAACATGTATATGAAGGTGGAGATCTTCACTATTTCATTGACTTGCCTTGTAATATTTGTAGAATTATTATTGTTTATATAAATTATTGACATAGGTGGTAATTCATTCTTCAGCTATTATTTGAAAAGTTGCCAGTTTGGATCACGCACGCATATATTTTTTAAAAATATTTAAAAACAACAGAATACTTGTTATTCATTGATTTAATGCCAAATGCCAGTAGAAAATTATAATCACTAATCTTCATGTCGTTCTTCATTGTGAGCATTGTGAACATTTGATTTATTTGAAGTTTGAACCACAAGCAGCCACAGTGCCACTCCCACTAGCCATTTCATTTTTAGATTTTGCTTCAACTAAAGAGACTAAGGCAAGCTGTGCAATATAAGTGTCTAAGTTGGCACACTTGGGGTTAGAGCCAATTTCTTGCTGCCCCTCCTTTGTAACCAGCTTTCTTATCTGAGAAGAGATGCAAGTTGGAATGAACATAGACCAAATCCTCCACTTTTTAGGGAGCCATTCTGCTCTATTGAAGAACTTGCAATCTAATGAAATTTTATATAGACTCAATACAATATTTGCAAATATAAATCACAAAATATAATAATGAAAGAAAGTAAAGAAATTAAAAGACTAAAAAGACATTTGAGATACAATTTCTATTGCAAGAACATTTTAATTTTGATTTTATTGCCTCTTGGTTTTCCATTGGGATACCACTTTAAGTGTTTTGAGTTTCCATTTTTTTCATATTGGGTATGCTCTTAGAGAGCTGAAACCCAAAATAATATGAAGCAACCAACTTAAGAACTAATCAAAATTTCCTTCTTTAACATAATTGAGCAAGGGCATGCAAAAGGAATCTTTGCCCTAGAGGCAAAGATCTCAAGTTCATTCAGTTTGAAGGGTAGATATTTTAAAAGTTATTTGCATAAAAGGCAGTCTCCAATACTTGCATAGTGTAATAAGTCACCCCTCAATCACACCATTGATTTCCAGAGAAACAGAGCGATTACCAGTAAACTGCCTTTGATTATGCAAAAATCTAGGAGGAAAGCAACCGGTTTTTCTTGTTGAGTTTTAATTAGCACTTTAGGTTATTTTTAAATGGATATTTAGTTTGAGGTTTATTTGGATCAAGTAAAATTTGTATTCTAATGTCTCTTATTTCATATAGTTCTACAGACATTTTCTATCTGACAATGAGTTTTAGAGTAACCTGTAAACGATGGATGCTTGAGATTATTCTTTGAATGGCTTCAAGTCTGGATTGAGGTAATATTTCTTAATATGTTAGGAAATAACATTCCACATATGATGTTGTACAGAATCATTTCATGTATGGAGCCCACGAGAAGCTGGGCAGCTCGTTGGTTGAGGATAAGTAAGTGTTGAACTCAAAAAAGCTTTCTAATAGTTTTGTAAAACTTGCTTTTAAGTTATTAATGTTTTAAAATGTTTTTAATATCTAATATTTTCAGTCAATTGACATGTTTGTGGCTTCTATAAGTACTCTTGTATTTCTTTGTACTCAGGTTGTAATATCACCCTGTTCCGATACAATTTTTTTTAATACCTGCAAGTTCTTGTCTTTAACATGCTATCATATTGTCAGACAGTTTGCTTGCGTGGTGAAGTGATGTTTGTAACGTTTGTTTGCAAGGTCTGGTCATTATTATTGTAGATTTGTGTTCCACTACAATGCAGATTTACGATATACCAAGATTAAAGCAATACCGAGTTCAACATACATTTATTACCATGCATTCATTGAGCCAAAGAATTTGCAAACTGAACTATTTTTCTGAGAATAAATCAGATTACACTTTGATTTGCATTTAATTCTATTTTCAGAAAAAATACGAAGAACTGAGTTTCTTTTCTGACCACAGTCTGAGTATAAACTAGCATACCTATATTTAAAAAAATCTAAATAAAATACGCCGAGAGATATCAAGTTTGAAAATATTTAATATTTATAAACAATAATAAAGAGTTTGATAGTAATGAGCTTGAAATGAAAAATATAATAGACAACACGATGAATAAACCATAAATTTTCAAAGGACACTTGGTATAATTATCAAGCGATATTTGAGATAAAATTTCTCTTAGTTAACCATTTATACACTAGTAATAATTCTCAAACAACATCTATAAATTATTATGGAAATTGAATTTAGTCATAGATACAATGTGTATATAGTTTCCAAAACTTTGTCAAATAAAATTTCAAAAATATTTTCAGTTAGTTAACCATTTACACACTGTAATAGCTCTCTATTTTTATTATCATCAAGACAAGCCCAAGCTTTAATTGTCACATTGGATCATGGTATACAATGCAGGTATCTCATAGTGCACATGTAAGTTGTAACAACCTGTATGATGGCATTACCTGATGCACTGTGAATTTGATTGAATAATTAAACTTTAAAGTAGCAAGCAACCATTCTTGGAAGCAATAATTAGAAAAAATTTGCAAGTAAGCGTGATTCTTTGAGCCTAATTATTTTATCAAAAAAATTGTAATATAAATAAGAGATTGTGCCTGTGGAGTTTTTCTGTAAAAAATTGTGGGATAAATTGGTTTAATTGTGTTTAAATCATCAAAACCTTGCTACAAACTTATTAAATCACAATTCTGACAATTTTTTCTCTTTCAATTTATTTTTTCCAAAACCCATTCCTAACACTATTTTAATTAAAATTTATGCCAGTTGTGCAAATTTTTCTTTTTTTCTTTAGAAAATTCAAACCATAACCTAATCTTTTTTTTATTAAATCAAGATCAAAATGTCTTTATCTTTTAGTTTTCTGATTTATTCCTCACAATATTTTTGACCCTATGCTCCTATAAACCACAAAAAACTTTAGCTAGATATAGTTCCACATTTCTAGACAACACCTACATGGCAACCTCTACAACAACTGAGAAAATTTCTCATAATATGTCTATAATTGATTTCTCAAGTTGGACAAGTTAGTGAAAAAACAAAGGCAGATCTTTTAAGAACTTAGCACTAATGAGGATTGATTGTAAGAGCAAGTTGATAATGTACACAAGTAACTTGGCACCTTTTTGCACTTTTATCATTTTTTGAGTAACTTTGAATAGAGATATTTTTATCATACTAGGATGCATTCTTTTTAAAATTATAATGCCAAAAACACTTTGGCAATGTGGAAAATTGTATTGGATTCCACCTTCAACTTGGGTCACTTGATTGGGTAAGAGGAGATCATGAAATTGCAATCCACTATAACAAGAAAGCAAAAAGGAAACAAAGAGAAAACAAGATCTAAAAATAAAAATTCATGATGCATCCATTCAAAACATTATGGAAAGAGGAAATTTTTGTTTGAAACGTAAAAGCTCTAATTTGCACTCAAATAATCAAATATTTGTCACCAAAATATAAGACCTATACTATAATTCAAGCCAAATCATTGAGGGTGAAATTTGATATTGGAAATACATTCCCAAATTATGTACATCTAAGATGATCTCTAGTTTAATCCAGAGCATTGTACCTAAGGCCTTAAATTCTATTAGTAAGGAAAATTCAAAAAATTAATATTTCTTTTGAACCAGACCATTCCATGTAAAACTTGAAAGTGATATCCAATCCAAACAGTCCCAAAATGAAACTAAAATCAGTCCATTAGTTAATCCCTTTTTCATCAAAACCTTTGTTCTTAATCTAGTACACATCAATTTAAGCAAAGTCAATTTTTACAAAATATCTATTTTGCATGGGTATTCATACCCACACCCCTGGGACAAGAACTGGGTATTGGTACATGTACAAAAGGACCAGGTACTCAGTGGAGAGCATCATAGCTAAGGACCTTGATTAAGATTTCTGATTTTTGTTTCAGTTTTTTCTTTGCATATTAGCTTGCTGTTTATCAAGCTTATTTCAATATGTAATCACTAATCAGTTTGAAACTTTGATACAATGATTGAATGACATTTCAATTTGTGTACTTAATCTTCAAAGTTAATGTTTGACAGTAAACTTTATCACTGTTCTTGTTTTGAAAACTCAATGCCATTAAATTTTCAGATATTTTTAGAAAATATTAAATTATATATATAAAAAAATTGACGTTCCCAAAGTACCCCCGTCTCCTATTTTGAAAAAATGCCCGTACCCGTACCCATCTCTGAAGTACCCAAGTACCCCCGTCTCCATGCAACCTTGCAAAATATGAAAGTTGGTATTGATTCTCAACCATTACAAAACTAAAGTGAAGCTAGTCAACTAGTTGACCACTCTCGATGTTTCCACTATTGAATACCGTCTCATCCACCATGCTCAAGAATAATTTTAAAGTAAAATATAAATTCTTTTGAGCCAAATTATTTTGCATAAGGTTTACAAAATGGAAAGACACTAGTTTTATTATGTATATCTAGATGATTGATGTGTTGAAAAATCAAGAAATCAAGCGCTTCCAACAATGTTTTCTCAAATGTTCTCTTTAAACTACACAGTGAAACCTATGACAGTTATAAAATTGTATATCACAAACTTAGATATGAATCACAAGTAAAATTTTGAAAAGAATTGTAAAGAAAACGAGCAATCAAAATTATGTAGGATATAAGTAAAAGTATGATGTCTTTAACTCTCACAAGGGTTTTTATCTACATTTGCATTCACCTAAAATGCCTTTAACCCTCACAAGGCTTTTTATCTACCTTTGTGGTCAACCAAAATTTCAAGACACCATAGAAATACAATTGTGCCCATTTTTAAATAGAGCACAACTCAATAGTATTTCTATTTTGAAAAACATGCATTTCCTCTACAATGTATAGTACAGATAGGAATTTTGCTTTGAAAACAAAAAAAATTGCCTTAAAAATTTCTAAGTCTAATAATAAAAAAAATTAAATGCATTTTTTTGCTTTGAAGATAAAAAACTTTGCATTTAAAACTTATAAAATCTAATAATACTAAAGAAAATTAAATGTGCCTTTTTGCTTTGAAAACAAAAAAACTCTGCATTTATAATTTTATCAAATCTAATAATAAGAAAGAAAGTCAATGTTTTTTTTTCTTTGAAAACAAAAAGAAATTGCATTTTAAAATTATAAAATCTAATAATAATAAATAAAATTAATTGTGTTTTTTGTGTATTTTGAAAATAAAAAACTTTTCATTTAAAACTTATAAATCTAATGTAATGTTAATAAAGAAAATTAAATGTGTTATTTTGCTTTGAAAACAAAAAAACTTTGTATTTGAAACTTATCAAATCTAATAATAATAAAGAAAATCCAATGCACATTTTTTTTAATTTGACAAATTCTTTGACAACCAAGTGCATGTCAAATTAAATGACTTTGTTTTTATTGATGAAGGTTTTTACATCTGCCTGTGAGTGTAATATGTTAATGTTATTGTAGCCATAGATGTATTACTGCCAGAGTACTCTCCGAGTTGCAAAATCTGGCCGAGTTTTTACAACTTTTACTGGCACCAAAAGCTCGCTGACTTTTTGGCAAAAACTTGCCAAGCACTTGCCAAGGCAAAAACTTGGCAAGTTTTTGTTAAAAACTCAGTCGTAGTTTTATAACAACACTTAAAGGCAAAAAACGGCCCAAATTAATTTCATTTCTCATTTCTTCACTTGTATTTTGCTAAGAGGGGGAAACTAGTCTTCGAAACACTTGCAAACTGATTTCTATCGATTTGAAGCAGATTTGAGGTGGATTTGAAGTGGATTTTAGGTGGTTTTTGAAGAGGATGACATCAATGATTTGGAGAGGCAGGCTATGGAGGAGGGGGTGGATTTCCTTTCACACTGGATGACATTGAGTTGAATGAGTAGTCATTGCTAGTGTAGATATCACAGATCGGAGTTGGGCAACAATGCAACTCGGCTACGTTGCGGATTTGCTATGTCGAGCATTGTCTTCTTGGGTGAGCTTGTGTCGCAGGTGCTGATGCGGTGTGTGCTTCCCAATGTCTGGTTAGCGATGTGGGTTGAGCTCGAAAGTCAGGCGACTTGCATCTATGCTTGTGTTTTGCAATGTCACATGCAAGGACTTGTTTGATGTTTGATTGCATGTAATGTAGCTCAATGTATGGTGTAGCCAAGCCAGGGGATAAGTCCACAATTTATTACATTCACTCATGTTACTATGGAATCAGACAAGTACATTTGTGTATGGGAAATTGCTCCTGCGAACAATGTTGTGATCATTGAACAAATAATCTTGTACCTATGATAAGGAGACCTATTACAACAGATTCAACTGTAATGCATCTCGTAGTAGAATTGCTCATCCAAATTGAAGAGTTGCTGCAGTAGGAAAGTCCTAAAGTCTTAGCAGCAACAACGGAGCAAGATGACTCGCCTGTCATTGGAATCATTGGAGACAATTCAGACCTGATTGCATTCTTGGAGCAAGATATCTTCCATGATTAGGACCATGTGAGAAGGGTATGCTTCCATGTCAGAGGGACCAACTAGAGGATCTTCTTCAGTTGACATCCAAGGATCATGGTCATATTGGTTCAGGGGGAGTGAATCATGTTGAGATGGTTTCTCTAGTGATCAGGTATACTTCCATTTGGACCATGACTTCTCCAGTTTTGGCATGAGATGGAAGTTGCATTAGTGAGATATGATGATCGATCTCCTCTTCGGGAAATTGTAGCAGTCAGAGGACTATGATTCATGAGATGGAGTCCCATGTATGTAGGCTGGAAGGCCTTTATGCTGACACCTAGGTCGTGATATTCCTAGATAAATGGATACTTGGTGAGCTTGGGATTCACCAAGAGCGATGTAGACTCCAACTTGGTATTTCATGATAGGTCAAAGCATGTGGAGATCAAATATAACCATATTAGAGATTTGGTGCAAAGGAATGCTATTCAGTTAAAGTACATTAGCACTGATGATCAGATGGCCGATATTCTCACCAAGCCCCTTGCCAGAGTAAAGTTTGTGCATTTTCAAGACAAGCTTTGAATTGTGGAGAATGAAGCCCTTGTTGAGAGGGAGTCTCAACATCAGTGATTTCTAGAGATGTACTATAATGCATTCTCCTCTGTGAGAGAGAAGGTTGAGGTGCAAGCCCTTGTTAATGCATTCTTCTTTGTGAGAGAGAAGTTTGAGGTGCAAGCCCTTGTTAATGCATTCTTCTATGTGAGAGAGAAGTTTGAGGTGAAAGCCCTTATTCCATCCTCTGGGAGTAGCCATGGTGGATGTCATGTGAGAGACTCCATGACTTAGCACTTTTTTATTCACCCTCTAGGAGTAGCCATGGTGAACGTCATGATGAGATGACGACATCACATTGAGTGATTCCGTGTTGAGCACTTGTGTTCATTTGCATTTTCATTCATGGGAGTAGCCATGATGGACCCACCCTCTGGGAGTAGCCATGGTGGATATCACTACATAACTCAGATATTGAGAAGGATTCCTCCCTAGCTAAGAGGGAGTGCTTATGTTATTGTAGCTATGGTCGGATTCCTTTAGGTCGACATAGATAACATAAATGTCTAATTGGCCTATTGGCCTTTAGACATTTATATTAGCCGATTTATTAAATATGAAAAATATAATTAATGGGCCAAATTTTAAGAGTGGTGATCCTTGGTGAAGGGGTTCTATCGGTAGATATAAAGGAAGATTGAATCTTCCTCTCTTGGTATCGAACATACACACAATCCTACAACAGACCGAATTATAAGTTAATCTGCATTATTTAGAAGAGAAGTGCTTGAAGGGGACGATAGCCATATATCGTCTATGGTTGGTAGGGCAACAATGATTAGTGTCATTGCCCGTGGTTAAATGAGCACACCAAACAACATAATACACCTCTCAGCATAATAAGCTGCAAAAACAATAACACTTGACCAAGGAAAAGCCATGTCCAAGGACCAAGGAAACTCTCTCAGATCAAGAAAGAAGAGTTAATTTTCAAAACCACCACGAAGGATTGGGGAATACACCTTCCAATAACAAAATTAAGGAGCAATTAAAGAATTTACATAGGAAAACTAATGTTAAATCTTCCTATGAAGTAGGCCTAGGTCCCAACCTTGTATTCTTCTTTTCTTCACATTAGTACCAAGGAAGTATTTCCAACAAAATGATGATTTAAACCATCTAAAACCAATCAAATAGCTCACGCCAAAGACTAGTTTCAAACGTTGGCAATCACAAAACACCTCTCAATGGGTTCCAAATGCTTTTTTATAAGCTCCTCCAAGCCCAACGCCCTAATTAGGGTTACATTTTTTATTTAATTTAAGTGTACCATGGGGCGCTACCCCCCCTTTAAAGCCCCTGTTTTTGGAATAGGGGGATGCCCCCACCTTGACTTGCCACTGCCGTTGGGACTTGGGGATGTCTAGGGTACAACGAGATGCCTTGAGAACTCCTAGGAGTCCCTTAGCTGTCCTAGGGACGCCTGTGACTCTCCCATAGCCCACATGTAGATTCTCAATCCCTAAGAAAAAAATGGTGAAAATTTTCTAAAAATGACATCCTTGTCTTCAAGTCAACTTATTCTTTTCATCAGATTATATACATGAAATATAATATTTAAGCTACATTTCAATATGTGCTTTTCCTTTCTTACACTTTAAGTTATATTTCATGTATATATTGGCAAGATGTTTGATAGTTGTTTCAGATCTTTGGGAGTTATCATGCAGATTTTAGATTTTAGAAGATTTATAAATTTTCAAACTTAGTCAAATTTCAGTTATCAGCAAGCTCCTATGAGCTTTCTCTTGCTCTTTCTATACCACTCTCTTTATCTCTCCTTAAATCTAGATATCTCTCTCTCTATCATTCTTTCTCTATCTCATTCTCTTCTTTCTCCCCCAAGATCTAGACCGATCTCTCCACTTACCTCGCACTGCCAGACTCTTGCAAAAGGGGCTACCGTCAACCTCGTTTTGGTGTTGCCCCCAAACTCCCATCAAATTATAAGTGTAAGCAAGTAATAGGTCAACGATGAATCATGGTCATAAAATCTACATAACACACCTCTTTTTGCAATTCTTTGCATATTCACAGTCAAAACCACAATCAAGACCCCTTCCCCACCAAGGGTCATTGCCCCTTGACCCCAAACCTCCCCCCTAGTCTTATTATTTATGCACCATTTCCATGTTTTTTTATGTTTATAATTATTAAGTATTAGTTTAAACTTCACTTAGTATGCCAAAATTTCATTTGTAATTCCTAATACTTATTCTTGGTTTTGTACTTTGCTCCCAAAGTTTCAAATTCAGCCCACCATTGTTTATTTTAAAATTTAAAATTTAATGTTTATTAGTATAAACTTTACATTGCGTGGCAAAGTTTTATTTGCAGTTCTCATAATTATTCCTTACATGTCCTTTTATAACAAATTTCTCAAGTACCATACGTGTTTGCACCCCACCCTCTCCAAATATAGGTCCTTGGTCCTCGAAACCCTTCCCTCCATCCCTGTGTTCCCTTGTTAAGAAATAGCCCAGAACACTATTTAATTGTAAATTCACTTTAATGTCTCCTTATGTTGGTGCCCACTTCATGAAAGCACTTAATTAAATAGTTTAAAACCTTATCTCCCTGGGCGCTAATATAAAGTCACTTTATTAAATTTAAAAACATTGAGTTAACTATACAATTTAACTTCAATACTTTAACATTATCTAAATAATACCTCAAAACACCATAAGTTGCCAAGATATCATTATCAATGTACTCACCAACTATGCCAAAATAGCAACATTGTCAAGAACCAAATGAATATGACAGTAGATAACTGATGCCAACATGAGCTCATACTAATAATAGCAATGTTCTCCAAGGACAAAAGAGAACGAACTAAAAAAGATCTAGAAAAGGTTGGTTCCATGTAACCACTTACTATAAATATTAATGTTCTCTTAGGACTAAAGAGAACACACCCCAAAAAACCAAGAAAGATTGGTTCTATGCAAGCACTTACTATTTTGTATATTAGAATTTAGCAAACATATTATTTAAACATAAGATCTTTTTATATGAGGAAACAGATAAATCAGTTTTAGGCCAGTATAATGCACTACAATCCATGCTAAATTTAATAGATTGAGTTTTATTAATTTACAAACCACATACTCTCATCTATATTCCCTATTTCCCAGTTTAACAATGATAATGAAATTACAATTTCGGATTTTGAATATCATAGTGGGAAAATCAGACATATATAGTTTGCAGAAATCAATCTCTTTTTTCTCTTCCCCTGTGGAGATTTAAATTTCAGGGAAATTTCCCTAAATCTGGTTATCGATTTTCTCATGCTCACTTGTAAATCTAAGGCACCAATTTTTATAAATATGTATGTCTATAAAAATCTCAAATCTGTATATTTTTATCGTTAGTCCATTTGCTCTTGACAATTTCTTTATTTTGATATTTTTGAGATTTAGCACTACATGCATTACCCTTTGAGTTTTAGGATGCTAGAATTGGCTAAATTTAAACTGAAAACATATGTGACAGAAATTTATCATCACTAGTATGCAGAATTTTGAAATAAGATAACTAGTTGGATTGAATTAAGAACTCCTGTTTATAAAATTCAGGATAATCAAACCATCCACATACAAAGCAGTCATAAACTAAACATGATTCTAAAAACATTGAATCTTTTAGATTTTGCACTGGTAAATTGGTATTATTAAATGGTCATGCTCATAAACTGATTTGGTTGATAGATTTTATAAACACAATGATGGAGCCCTTTCATACCTCAGAGTCACTATGTTAGCAATTTGGACCTAGGTTCAAGTCAAGTAATGCTCTATCATGCTTGTCACTCTAACATTCTTTCAATTGTAATGTTTTTTATTACCTTCTTTTAATCATTAATGTTTCTAATTGTGATTCTCTAATTACCTTCCACATGAGACATCATCTTGAAATGAGTGAGTTATATGGCATCTTTTTTTAAAATCTAGTTTGTAGTTCCCCAGGATTTGTTGGTTTTACTTGCTCTTGTCATAAAGGAGGTTTAATGTGTGTAATTAGATCAATGGAGGTTCGATACTATCCTTTGTTTCCTTCTAATCCTAAAGAACTTTAGTAATTAGAAGTTAATAATGTTCTGGTGTTTCAGGTAGATTTGTTCCTGGATGTTATACGTTGTCAGTAGCAGAGGTGTTATCAGAGGAGATGCAGGTTGGTTTTCTTTAATTTTTCTGTTTTTTCTTGTATATATTCTAGTAGCACAATTAAAGGGCATCAAGAGTTTGTTGAATTTGTTTAATTTGTTTTATCCTGCATTTCTGAGTTTCCTGGATGTTGGAATGAGATTTCAAGGTCAAAAAAAATATTTTAAATATTTGAGGAAGATTTGGTGGGGTTTGCAAATATTTTCCTATATATATATATATCTATATCTATATCTATATCTATATATATATATTTATCAGAGTTCCATGACTCGGACTCGCCTATGACTCGCAAGGTCGACTTGACTAGTGACTCACCGATCACTTGACAACGACTTAGCTATGACTCAACAAAATGAAAAAACAGAGATTTTTTACGATTTAAAACTTGTTTCACGCACCCTTTATTGAATAAAGCTTAAAGACACTATAACATCATCAAATAGAACCTAATTTGATCACATACATAAACACACATCCATCACATAAGTACAAACGTAAATTGTAGCTGAAGGAAATAGAAAACATAGATATGCAGAATTATAAATATTGTCAAATGTATATAAAATCCATAAAATCCATGACATCAAGTGTTCCCAAACATATGTGTAAACAAAAACAAGTCTATGGCCGAGGCTCCAGCTTATCCTCAGCCTCAGAGTAGTCTGTCTGCCTCCTACAAATGCGTCTGAGGAAGGTCGTGGATGACTGACAAGCCATAGTCTCTTCCTGTGAGGTGCCACTCTGATCAACATCAGCTGCATGGGCAGCTGATCGTGCTCTATCTTCCTTTTCCATAGCCACAGCCTCAGCCTCTCTGTCTGCCTGGTCAACCCACTCATGGTCCTCCTCAGTGAAGATAGGATCGGTAGACTCAGTGAGCAACTCAAACTCTAGATCGATCTCTGCTAGAGTGATCGGAGAGGAGTCAGTGTCCAAAATTTGTCTGGTCCTAAGATAGAGGTTGTAATGAACGAAGAGAAGATCATTCAACTTGTCCACAAACAATCTATTACGCCTCTTTGAGTGGATGTGCTTGAACATGGACCAATTGCGCTCACATCCAAAAGCGCTGCATGGTTGACGCAAAATACGGATGACAAGTTTTTGAAGGTTTGGGGTTGTAGGCCCAAACATTTGCCACCATCTATCTGAAATAAGGAAAAGAAAAACAATCAGTCTCATTTCCAACTTTAAGGATAGATTATAAAATCAAAATGCATAAGCCATAAACTTAAGAATCTTAAGTTTAACATATATTTCTACCTGACTACAATGTTGTCCTAGCATCTTTGCACATCTTGCTTGCGAAAATCCACCCTTTGTTCATTATTATATGCAATCTCTTGCACTGTAGATGTGCTATTGCTAGACATCTTTTGCATCAGTGTATATAGGCCACTAAGAACCTCCTCATCCGCCTTGTATCTATTAAGGAAACGAAATGACAGATTGAGAAAATAAGCTGCTGCATGGATGGGCCTATGAAGCTGGTTTTGCCATCTATCAATGATCTCCCAAATGGGGCCATACTTATCCTCAACTCCTACATACCTGGATCTAATGGCCTCCTTGGCCCTATCCATGCCCTCATATATGTAGCCCATAGAGGGCTTCTCCCCATCAACAACTCGTAGGAGAACTATGAGGGGCTCAGTGACCTGCATATAATGTTAAAAAAAACAGTTAAGTGACAAGTGTGTCTTAAAAATTTAAAATAAGAAAAATTGCAAAGTTGCAAACAAAACAAAAATATATTTACCTGCATGATCTCTGCACAAGGGGTCCAAAAACCTGGCTCATAAAAAATACAATCTGTTACATCCATCCCCGCAGTGGTCGTAGCATAGGATGAGGTAGTCCACTCCTCACCAACAAACATGCGTCTCAAAGTTGCCTTTGATTTCAACAAGGATTTTAGTGTGAGAAAATTTGAAGCAAATCTTGTGATACTAGGACGAGCCAACTCTTTTTGCCCCGTGTATTGCCTCATCATGCTAAGGACCAATGCATGATTGTAGATAAACTTGCAAATATTTTTGGCCTTATCAACACATGACTTGACCCATTCAAGCTTGCCAATATCCTCTAACATGAGGTCAAGGCAATGAGCCACACATGGAGACCAAAAAAATTTCGGGTGCCTCTCCATCAAAAGTTTACCTGCAGCAATTTTAAATTAATTAGAAATTTAGATATTTTAAGAAAATTTTAAATAAATTCATAGATGCCTCTCCATCAAAACTTAAAAAGTTAAAAGTTTACCTGCAACAACATAACTTGCTGCATCATCCGTCACCACTTGCACCACATTTTCTTCTCCCACCTCATGTATAACTTCCTCAATAACCTTACATAAGTATGTGGCATTCTTCACATGTGAGGAAACATCAATAGACTTCAAGAACATGGTGGATCCTGAATATAAAGAAAAATAATTATCAATTATCATGGATTAATAAAAAAATCAAAATCAAAATTAAATTATTCAATGCATTTGGGGAAGTAGAATTCAATGATCAATCACCTCCGCAGGAAACAAGAAAATTTAGGAGTTTCCTATTCCTCCTATTCGTCGAACCATTTGTCATGATGGTGCAACCCTTTTGGCTCCAAGACTATTTGTGGTCCTCTAGCTCAAGTTTCATATCATTAACCATTTCTAGCAAGAGTGAGCCACTTAACTCAGCATTAGTAGGGGCTTTAAAGCTCGCCCCCCAAATGGTTACGACATCTATCATGCTTTGCCAGTAAGGAGACCTGTCACAAATAGATTATGATTAATTATTAGACAAGGCATAGTTCAACTTCAAACTATAAATTTTAAAATTTAATTTTAAACTTAAAGCAATCAAATAAAAAAGAATTACTTGGCTGCAACAAATGAAATGTTGCAAAAGTACCAAAACTTGCAAATTTGTTTTCGTGCAACATCATGGACCTCCTTGTTCCAACCCATGCTCTCAAGTGAGGGCTGTGCACTAGGAGTAGTGCGTGGCACAAAATAATTGTCCAACTTTGATTTTTAGACTCTAGGGCCAAGGATAATAGTGCCACTAGAAAGAGCAGCAATAGAAGCACTAGAACTAGGACAAAAGGGAGGCATGGAAGAACCCTCTACAACACAACCTATAGATGTGGATGTGGATGCAGGTGTGGATGAATGGGAGCCAATAGCATTTATCTCTTCCCGTTGCCTCTTTTTAGTTTCCTTTTCTTCTGCATGTTTTTCTAACCGGACATAACATAAACAAATTGCCTCGGAAGTTGCCAATAAACATGGGTCAACATCATTACCAGGTATGTCGACAATATGGTATTTAAACCTATTGATGCCACTATGAAAAATTTCTTTACAAAACATGCATTTTGTTTGGTTTTTTTGTTTGCCAGGAAACTCTTCAGTATATTTCCAAGATGCACACTTTGGAGGCATTAAGGAGAAATAATGTTTTCAAAACTTGAAAGCTGCTGCAATAAGATAAAATTATGAACAAAATTACAAATTTGTGCATTGTATTTTAGAAAAATCAACAAACCCCACATTTTTTTATAAAAAAAGTTGTAAATCATGTTTACATTTTTTTCTATAAAAAATCAAGGGTTTGCTATTGTTCTACTTCTCTCATTGAAGTATGCAATTTATATTTTAATAGAAAACATTCAAGATTTGGAAAGTGAAACTTCAAAAAAATAAAAATAAAAATGGAAAACCATAAACACATAAAACAATATTAACAAAATCTACAAAATTTAACACTTGCCTCTTTCAAATGAGTTGAGAAGTCTTGGAATAGCTGCTATGAGCTCCTTGATGCTCTCAATGCAAACCTATGCTTCCCCAATGTGATTTTGTGGACTCCTTGATGCTCTTCTTCCCTGCTGGTTGCAAACCTATGGCCTCTAGTTTTTCTTCCTCTCTCACTTTTCCTCTCTTCTTCTCATAACAAGCAAATAGAATGCTTTTTAGGGAAAATTAGAAAGCATTTGTACAATTTTTTTTTGAAAAAGTGCATGGTTTTTAATAATCCCAGCCGGGCCTGCCGTGATGCGGGTCATGGCATGACCCGTTGGCTCTACGAGCCATGTGGGTCATGGCCAATGACCCGTCCAACGGTGCTCGGCCCGCGGGTAGTTAAAACCCGCACTGCCCGTGGTGATTTATGGAACATTGATATATATGCTAGACATTAGTGCTACCACAAGTTTCCATGACAGGGACGCTAGGGGATGGGGGGATGAGTTTTCGGGATGGAATTTTTTTTTGCCAAATCTGGAGATGGAAAGGGGACGACTATATAAATAGAGGGAAAATTTAAAATATATAGGGAATTTTTCATACATACATTACATTCATATGAAAGAAATTTGCATATATACATTACATTCGTATGAAAACATGGATAGAGCATGCCATTTAAACATCATAGAACCTCAACATATTTCATTTCAATAGTTAAACTCAATATTCAATATGCATTCATAATTCGGAATTCATTGTCAATATGCATGTAATATTAAAAACTAAAATACAAAATTGAAATACACCCAAGAACATAATTTGGAATTCATTGCCAATAGCAATAAGAACAATAACCCACCTTCCAAATTGAAACACACTACTATCATTAAAGTCTGATATAAATTATCAGTGTACACATTATAGGCATACTGTTGCAATTGCTTTGGAAGATGATCATTCGCATAGTAGTGCTAGTACATGAAATAACATTCCTATGAAATACTAACATGAAAAGATCTTGGAAACTTTGTTGGGAGTGGACTGTTGCAGGTTTGACATAGACTCCAAAAAGGGCTGCTACAGATAGTGGATCAAGTATATGTCTCCCAATGCTTTTCTAACTCTAGACCACATTCACCAATGATCTAAATTGGGGTTACATCATTACACCCCTAAAACTACACCTCCATCTCATTGCGTGCTATATACGGACATGTGTGCTATATAGTTCCGATCATGATATAGGTCTGTTACAGAAAAATGACACCTTGATGCAACCTCCAATATTCACCAAATCTTCCACAAAGGACCTAAATCAACCCAAAACCGACCTAGCATTGATGTATTGCCACAAAATGACATAAAGTTGCATGTTCTAGGTCTGTAATGCACTTTTAAAACTTAATCAACACCTTGCAAACAGTCTGCTATCTGATTCTGAGCGTGTAGCATGACTGTAACAACATTCTTAATTTTATGATATTAATGTAATGTTGCTAAATACTAATCAGACGACCCCAAATAGCAGGAATCAACTCCCAAATTAAAAAAGAAAGAGTTTTATAAAATAAAAATGTGTTTTTCTAAGTGCTGATGCAGCCTTCCCTATTGGGGAAAGCCATTTGTCCCCGGGTTCCGAGATGTTTCTTGTGAATTTAAAAAAAATGGGGATAGGGTGGGGATGTCCCCAAGTCCTGGAAACGTTTCCGATATGGGGATGAGGTTTTTAAGCCGGGGTCGCGACGCGTCCCCGGGTAACATTGGTAAACATACATATATGATAATTGCAAGTTCCAATGCCATATATATATATCGCATTATGCATTGCAAGCTCCAATGTCTACCCCCCCCCCCTCCCCCCCCCCCCCCACACACACACACACACATATATATATTGATCAATATGAAATGAATGTTGTCTTATTTAGTAGAAAGAAATCTATTCAATGTAAACTACAATTTTTGTAAGTTTTATATTTATTATTAACTTGATATTAAGCAATCAAGAGTTAAATAGGAGAAGTATAATATATCACATAATGCATTAATGAAATTTGGTGTTTGCAAGCTTCAATTTCTACCATCCATCTATATATATATATATATATATATATATATATATATGGACACTTACGTGTGTGTGTATATGTATATGTGGTAGACATTGGAGCTTGTAATCACCAATGTTCATTAATGCATAATGTGATATATAATAATTCTCTAGTTTAACCTTTGATTACATGTATGTCTATATAATTATATGTATATATATGTATGTGTATATATATAAATAAGATATTGGAGCTCACAATCACCATATATGTATGTCTATTGTAGATTCCATCTACATTGGTAGACCCCAATTACCTTCATCGCCAAGTAGCATTAGTGTCATATGTCCGCAGGCCCTTTTCAAAGAACACGTCCCATTTCAAAGTTCCCCCTTGTGGACCAGGTGGGATACTTGGCACCCCCACTTGGAGACCCTCATTCTCAATGCCCACAGGTGTGACATGTGTTCCGCAATTGCTCTCATAGTCCAGTGGGACTTCCAACAAAATATGTAGGGAATATATTGTGTTACGATGTATCTAAGACCAATGGCCTTTTAGATAGGTGTCAAAGTAATCAGCCTGTCGCCAATGCAATCATGATCCTTCACCATAACTACCCACAATGACAGTCTTTTTGTCTATAGTTGGCAGACATGCTGCTTGCAACCAATAGAAAAGAGACATTTGCCCCACATAATGGGATAACAAGAAAATCATGCCTGATTTTTTGGCATAGTGATGGATTGTAACAAAAACTAATCATTCATTTTGATCGAATGCAGCCAGAGGCTTTTCCTATAAAACAAGAGGGCTTGCATTGTAAAGGGGATTAGACATTGAACATCTGTTCAACCTGTTAGGAAATACTTGTAAATTCATAGAGGTTTTATTTCTGTCGAAAGGACTCCATGGATTTTCAGCCAGAGGTGTATGTTGTAGCATTTGTATCCTAGAGCTTACTCTCTAGCCTTGACATGTTTGCTCTTAATGAAACATGTGGTCTGTGCCTGTGTAGTCTTTCTCCTTTTGTTAATCAGAGTGTCTTGTGCTGATCCTTCATGTGTTTGATCTAGTTTGCTTAAGTTGGTATAATTATTTTCTATTTAATTGGGTGTATTTGTGTTCATGAATATTTCTTTCTCCTCATAATTCATCTAGAATAGAAGTTGAATTGTACCATTTATAGCTTGCTCCTCAAGAAGATTTGTTTTGGGGGATGTCTTTTGACCGAGGCTTAGAGAAACTATTTTTGTCTAGAAGCAAGAGCCCATTCTTGGTGTCTCTTGTTTAATTTCTTCTCAGAGATAGCTTTCTTATACTGTGTTTTGGGGTGTTAAGATCTGCATACTCCTTGGGAGATTTAAGTCTATATTCGGACCTCTGTAGGTGCTTCCCATGGTCAAGATCTGATGATTACATTCTATGTCATGAAGACTTTATATGTTTTGTTCTCTTGACCAACAATGAAGGGTTTGTGGTGCATCGTGTCTTTTGGGTGAACATGTGAATCTTTGGTTGGGAAGGGTCAGATTTCTACGAATGTCATCCTACATATTCCTAACTATGTCATAAAAAGCTTTGTTATGGCGAATTGTCCCCCTTAGCTTAGGTTGTTTGCGAAAGGTTTTCCTCTCCCTTTCTTCCAAAGTCCCTGTATGAATAGTCAACTTCTAAAATCCCCAAGGTTGTTTTACAGGGCACATCCTATCCCACTCTTGTAAAACTTTCCGACTGCCCTTATTTAGGCATGCGCCTCTTATGGATCAACATCTATCATATGGTAGACATTACAGCTTGCAATCACCAAAGTTTATTATGCACACAATGTGATATATTATGCTTCTCCAATTTAACCCTTGATTACTTAATACTATAGAGTGTGATTTGAAACATCAAACAACAAAACATACACAATGTAAACTAGAAGTTTGCATCTTATCTAATGAACTGTAGAAAATTAATATTTAATATCCCAGACGGATATTTTTCCGGATACTTCTCAAATAAATCTCAGCAATATAAATGAACACATGCATGCAATAAAATATTGATTTCACAGAGATAACCAGCAATACATTCCATGTAAAATAACTCAGAAAATGTTATCGTATTATACAACAGCAATACGAAACAATGAACTACAAATAATCCAATCTGAAATACACAATGCTACAACAACATTTGATGATTAAGAACCTGTAAACACAATGGCGAACTTTGCTGTGAATCCGCTCCGGAGATGAACTGGGTTTCCGTCCAATCCACCGTGAAAGCCTGAAGGTTTCCGTCCTCAGGTTCCAGAACCGAAAGCTAAAGCTTTTTGGATTCTCCAAGAGAAATAAATTCATAAACTAAGCATACTCAAATGAGACTCCAAGCCTTCTTTTAAAGTTGTAGTTGTGACTCTTCAGTTCCCCTACTCTGTCTCTTCATATTCCCAGTTTAATTCACTTTTAAATAAATATAACCGTTAAGTTATAAAGTGACATAATAAATAAAGTAAGGAATCTTCTGGCATTAAAACGGAGGACCAAACGAACTCGGACGATAACGTGTGATAGCTTGCCGGAAAGCTCTCGGCGAGACGCTTCAAGTCCAATACTGAAATGCCAAGAAAATTGAACTCTGCTGGCTTACTATAAATAGTAAGTACCCTGGAAACCTTGTGGAAACTGCTCCGATTGCCCTGAAATTGAAATCACGTAGGCCAAATATCCCACTGATCACTGCCAAGCCTCGGTTAGCCCACCGAACCACGATGAAATGGCTAACGACACGACACGAAATAATGTGCCCCAAAAAGGGGACATTACAAATCATCCCTTCCCGAAGATCTGCATGTTGTGACCATAATACCTGGATCCCATACCAACCTCAGGGAAGCTGCTCCGCCAATCTGTCGTGTAAAACTGAAACAAACATTATGCCCCGAGTTGTGAAGCCATTCACATAGCAACAATACATCAACCAGTCTAATGCCAGGATCCCAAACCACCCCATGTGTCTGTTCGGTCGGATCAATCTGCCCTGTGCTGCCATCATCTGTGAGAAAAACCTCAATCCAACTGAGAACCTCACTCCAATTGAAATCATCAACACCTCTACAGTCAGATGAAGGGGGAAACCAAACATCATACCAATCAGCTCTCTTAATAATTACCAACTGCGAGAATGTCCCTCCTAGATCCCACAAACAAAAGGGCCTCCCATCTCCCTAGCTGATTGAAATACCCTGTTGTTCCATGCCCATACTGAGTGAATCACCAGAAATGTCCAAGTGCCATAATACTGCCCCTCTAATCTGTAGCCTGAACTGGAAACTGTACTGAAGAGGCAAACTAGCAAGATTGCTGGACAAGGCTTCCTCCTGCAAGTAGGGAGGCGTACCCAACCAATCATTAGTCCCATACCTATGCAATAATTGGAAAAGAAAGTCCTCCGTAGGTGGGCTGAATGGAAAACAAAATGCATCCCATACAATGTGGCCAACATGTGATGCACTAACCAACTCTATTGGAAATCCTGAATCAACATTAGGATTCCATAGTTGTCTCTCTATACCCGGAGTCATACAATGCACACCATTGTGTGAAAAATTCACACCAACAAGTATAATCATCATACCAAGCTCAATAACCCCGTACTGAATAAGCTGTACCCAATCGTCATCATCATGCCCAAAATATGTGGTGATAGAATTACCATAGGCATTGGATGAATCAACACGATAATGTAGTGGAGTCATAGTTGTGTGAAGAGGGGGATGAATCAAGGGGTGCTCACCAACACTAGACATCTCTCCATCAACAAGAGGTAGTGCAAGGAAAGGCATATCATCCATCATGCAAAAAGACATAACTGCCCATCCTGAACTGTTGATGTAGAAACCAAACTACTTAACAATTGAGCTCAGCTCGCTACTCCAATCTGGTGACCAAGACTCATCTCTAGAAATTGACCTTGGGTCCGAAATCCTGCAACCAATCTCATCCTCATCATGGAAGTAGGAAATATTTTCCTCATATACCTCGAAAAGGGGATTATCAAATGTCAAATCAGCACCCATCTCAAACAAGGAATTATCAACCACTTGAAAGTGATCTAACTCATAAAGAAACTCTGGGTGACCCAAAGATCTTTTTGGACAACTATCCAAGTCATAAGTCTGTTGTATGCTATCAAGCTCCTGAATCACTTCCTGAAAGAATTCAAACCTTCCCTTGTCGTCCTATTCCCTGTACTGGCTAGAGACAACAATCTGATTTCTTGCTTCCTGTAGAGCAATACCTGTGTGTTCCATCGTGCCCTGAGTAACACTAAGCTACCTATTGAGCTTATTAACCTCATCCTCCTTTTCCCTCAACTGCTCAGCATATTCCCCAACAACCTGTAACAGGTGGTCACGATTTGAAAGTAAACTTAGATATTCTGATTTCCAATCCTCAAATGCTGTTTTGACCCCTTGTAAATCTGCAACATAGGATCCAATTCTTATACCATCTTGTCCTTTATCTCTCTGAGCTTTCCTGTATAGATCATCAATAACCTGGTGAGTGCTATCATGGTGAACAAGAGCTGCAATAATGGTATCGTCATTGACTTTCAACTGAGTCTTCAATGCATGCTTCTCATCATTGTTATTTTGGGATGTATTACCAAGAGGGTCATCCATATCAACATTATGTATAAGTGAGGTGCTGCTAAAGAAATAACATGATTCCTCATTACATGAATTGCTAAAGGCTTCCAATTGAATACCGTGGCCTTTAACCGTGAATTTGTCAAACTCAGCCACCAAGTCACCAAAGTAGAACTCTGAGCACTCTCCACTATGTCCAGAAAGAGATGTATTCAAAATTGCATTTTCATTATCATTTGGCTGCAATTTATCTTCTCCCTGATTAATATGGCAAACATGTTCCTGTGACCAGCCCTTTTGGCATAGAAAACAAATCTGCCCTGTTCTCGTTTGGTCCTTGACCATTACCGGAGATCCTACAACCTGTAAGCCTAATGATACTTGTTCATTTTCAGTCAATAAATTTTTGAATCTTTCAGCCTGAAGCTTAATCAATTCAGCTGAGAGCTCACATGCCACGGGTGAGTACTTTATTTCTCCTCTCTAGATTGTCAACAATTTTGATTGCAATTGTTTACATATGCCCTTGTCCTCATCTAAGATCAAGGATAGGATAGTCTTTATGCACATCTTCACCTCATTTAGATGATGCTTCTTGAAATTACTTAGGAGGCACTGAAATAATTGTTGAACCATTTTATCACACCCGAGATTCAACATGTGACTGAAAATTCTAGTACTTGCCATTAACTCTAAGATTTTTACTTGCTTACCAAAGGTAGAATCTCTGTCATTTTTCAGTCCACCTAAACTGTCCACAATCAACTGTAATACCTCTCTCCAAATGTGATCTGTATAAGGAGTAATAGGAGCTGTAATCTGTGTGATCCCACTGAGACATGAGGCGATTGCAAGCTTAACATGTTTATGTGGATGATTCATAAACCTGCGTTATACCAAGGCAACCATTGAGGGATGCATAGCCCAATTGAGAAGTCTGCAATCAGATTGATCTATCCTAGATAGATATGAATTTATTTCATCTAATTTGACCAACATACTTCCCATAATTTTCTGCCCCTCCAATTGCCATCCAAGGCAACATAACTCATTTCCTATCTCAATTTCCTTCCAAATATCTCTTAGTTGTACACCGTAAAATGTGTCATTGAATTCCTTTGAGAATACTGGGCTTTTTAAGGTTTTCATCATTCAATTTTCTCCAATTTTCTATTGGTATTTTCAGATTTTCACCAAGGAATATATTCAATCTAGAGATCTAACAAAACTAAGCATAGGGTATGAATAAATAAACAAGAAGAAGGAAGATAATACCCGGATTGTAACTCAGAAATCTGTCCTTAGGGACTTTAAAATCTGATCCTTCAATCTTCTTGATCTGCCCTAAATTCGCCCAATCTAGGGCTGCTTTTATTCACCATGTAGCAACCCCAATTCGCTGCCTAGGGTCTGCTGCAATTCGCCATGTAGCAGCCCTAAATTGCTGCCTAGGGTCTGCCATAAATTCGCCAAACTTTGCTGCAAATTCGCCCTTTAATGTCTACTGAAATTTGCCCAGCTGTTGCAACAATTCGCTCATCTAGGGCAGAATAAATTTGCCCTAGATCTCTGCCATATATCTGTCTCATAATTCGCCTATAAATCGCAAACTTGGAGAGAAGCACAAAGATAGACTTAAGGTCTTCATCCTTCTGAAAACCGCCTACGTTGTTGCATCCAATGCAACTCAAAGTCAGACATAGTAAATATTATTATTTCTTGCTTCTATCATTCTCCAAGTCGCTCTTATATATGAGCAATTAAGATAAAACCCTTTGGCCTCGAAGTTGGCCGACTTGGGCCCATAATAAATAATAATCTTATATTTATTATTATCTTAATTATACAACTTGAGCCTTCCAAGTATTAAATCAATCTTCAAATAAATAATAAATAACTCCTTTATTTATTATTATATATTATTATTATAATGACAACTTGGGCCCTCCCAAGTATAGATTAATTAAATCATTATAGATAAAGAATAGATAATAAATATCCCTTATTTATTATCATTATTTAAATAGTTTATAATAAATATATCTCCATATATTTATATATATATTTCCAATCATCCAATTGGTTGATCTTTGCCGTAAAGGCCAAAATATCAACACTCCCTCTTGGACTTGAGGAAAAGATCAACTCAATGATCTCCCTCTATCACCCTTGATAGAGAAGCCAAATATATCTATCTACAAGATATGATAAGAACACATATGTTCTTCATCAACCATTCATCATAGCCATGTTGGATTCCTTATCCAATGGTATCATAGATTTCACATCTATGAAGGTAGATCCCTATCTACCAACCATAAGTCACATATGTATATCAACATTTGACTTCATAATATTATCTATCCTGCTGTGGGTTGATCAAGCCCACAAGAATATCAAGCCCATGATATTCAAGATAACATTAAGTCACCAAAGTAACAACATCAAGTCCATGATGTTTTACTATCCAGATGTGGATTTCTCAGATCCACGAGTCCCATGACTCAAGAGTTTAGAATATCAACTCTATGATATTCATGGTATCATCAAGTCCATGATGCATACCATCCAATTTTGTGGATAACTAAGTCCACGAGTCACCTTGACTCAATAGTTTAGAATATCAACTCTATGATATTTATGGTATCATCAAGTCCATGATGTTACCAAATACTCAATTGTGGATCCCTGATCCATGAGTCTCCAAGACTCAAAGGATATCAACTCCATGATATCCAGAGCATTGGTCTAACGAATATCAAGTCCATGATATTCACCAAATGCTCGGATCAATGGTCTTTTGACATCAAATCCATGATGTCTCACCAATTGCTCGGAGTAATGGTCTTTTGACATCAAATCCATGATGTCTCACCAATTACTCAGCAATGGATCCCTGATCCATGCAAATGTGGACCCTTGATCCACAAGATATCAAATCCATGATATCCTCGAGCATTGGTCTAACGAATATCAAATCCATGATATTCACCAAGTGCTCGGAGCAATGGTCTTTTGACATCAAATCCTTGATGTCTCACCAATTGCTCGGAGTAATGGTCTTTTGACATCAAATCCATGATGTCTCACCAATTACTCAGCAATGGATCCTTGATCCATGCGAATGTGGATCCCTGATCCACAAGATATCAAATCCATGATATTCATAAGAAACAAGTTAGCCATATGCATAGATGTAATCTCATAAACACAATCTTATCTTACAATTTTGATCATATAAACAAATCTTATCTCATGAACAAGCATAAGAGTAACAATTATGATCAAATAAAGTGTTCATGCACAGAACCATATAATCTCAGTCATATGAAGTATGATCCATTCATACACAATAATCCAATAAAGTATGCTTCATCCATACATGCTAAGGTATGCAATAGGTAAATAAGGTATGTTGCTTACATACATGCTAAAGTATACAATGTGCAGTAGTTCTCTCATAGAACAAGCATAAATCAGTAAGGAAGGCATACTTAAATTAATCCAAATAGATAGCTCTTTATGTTACCATAGCTGTAACTAAGACAAAATTTGTAATACATACCAGATTATATCATTTGTGCAATGCCAATGTAAAGACCAACACAAGCCAATGTTGTCAGTGTACAAAAGTACTTCCTTCACATTCATAAGCAGTTAAACAGTTATATCATAATTATAGACTCAGTCATAACAGTGAGGAAGGATATTCTATCATAAGCCAAGTGTTATGAACCAGCGAATATGTAAATATAGCATATGCAAGTGCTAATCAATGCAAATGTCAATGAGCCAGTCAATATGCTAAATGCAAATGTTTAATGAATCAATCATATGATGCTAATGAACTAGCTAATGATCCAGTAAGCCATGATGATCTTACACATGTAAGAGGGATAGGAAAGTGAGCCCATGATCAAACTCCCTCTTAATCTAGATTCCCTCCAAGGTATTCAACCTTAATGCAAGATTTAGCCCTACTTTCATATTTACAACCAATTTAAGCCAAACCCCCGGTTGCCTTAGTTTTTGAAATAGTTAGACTGAAATTCCTAAATCTGAAATGGATCGTTCTTCTACCGTAGCTCTGATACCATGTTGGTATTTTCAGATTTTCACTAAGGAATATATTCAATCTAGAGATCTAACAAAACTAAGCATAGGGTATGAATAAATAAACAAGAAGAAGGAAGATAATACCCGGATTGTAACTCAGAAATCTGTCCTTAGGGACTTTAAAATCTGATCCTTCAATCTTCTTGATCTGCCCTAAATTCGCCCAATCTAGGGTTGCTTTTATTCGCCATGTAGCAACCCCAATTCGCTGCCTAGGGTCTGCTGCAATTCGCCATGTAGCAGCCCTAAATCGCTGCCTAGGGTTTGCCATAAATTCGCCAAACTTTGCTGCAAATTCACCCTTTAATGTCTACTGAAATTTGCCCAGCTGCAGCAACAATTCGCCCATCTAGGGCAGCATAAATTCCCCCTAGATCTCTGCCATATATCTGTCTCATAATTCGCCTATAAATCACAAACTTGGAGAGAAGCACAAAGATAGACTTGAGGTCTTCATCCTTCTGAAAACCGCCTACGTTGTTGCATCCAATGCAACTCAAAGTCAGACGTAGTAAAGATTATTATTTCTTGCTTCTATCATTCTCCAAGTTGCTCTTATATATGAGCAATTAAGATAAAACCCTTTGGCCTCGAAGTTGGCCGACTTGGGCCCATAATAAATAATAATCTTATATTTATTATTATCTTAATTATACAACTTGAGCCTTCCAAGTATTAAATCGATCTTCAAATAAATAATAAATAACTCCTTTATTTATTATTATATATTATTATTATAATGACAACTTGGGCCCCTCCCAAGTATAGATTAATTAAATCATTATAGATAAACAATAGATAATAAATATCCCTTATTTATTATCATTATTTAAATAGTTTATAATAAATATATCTCCATATATTTATATATATATTTCCAATCATCCAATTGGTTGATCTTTGCCGTAAAGGCCAAAATATCAACAGTTTCCCGCAAGGATTGAATCAATTCTGTAATTGAGAAATGTTGTCACCACAATAATATTTCTGATTTATTCTGGTTGAAGATGATCAAATAATTCCCTGTTCTTGTAGTTTGTCATAGTGTTTTCAATTTAGATTTTGTCACTGTTTCGCTGAGCTAAATAGACTGAAATGTGACTCTTCCACAATTACTCACTAAGCAAAAATTCTCAGAAATGCAGAAATATTTTCCAAGCAAAACAAGTACACAACCCAAGCCAATCTTTGCTGAAAATTTTCTAACTAATTTCGGAATGTAGGGCCTTGTTTTACGATTTCGGATTGTTTAATATTACCCTGAACAATCAGCTCTTCTTAACGTGTACTAGTACCAGACTAAACCTCTCATAAACTCTTCAAATCAAGATAATCACTGATGGCTGAGTGTTAAAATGTTTAAGACAGATTCTTCAAATGATTCATTCAACATATATATCTCCAAACATACAGAAATTCATTCAAACAGTAAACTAGTTTTCAACAGTGATAACGAGTATCAAGTGTGCATTCATTCCATTGTTTCGAAATCCAAAAACAACTGCAGAGAATATAAGAATGATCAATCGATTAAGCAATTAGAAGTTGGGCGAAGTATGGAGCTAGCACCAAGCTGCCATGTCAGTCAGTCCGGACGTCCTCCTGCAAGATAGAGCGTAACTCACCCAACAACCACAGTCTAACAATTTGCGGTCTATACCAGTGCGTGTGGAGTCTCCGGGCTCGTGTCCAACTGTTGTAGCAGTTGCTTAACACCCGATAGTCTATCTAAACTGTAGTAGCATGCGTCTCCTATGCTGAGACCTTCTCTAGTCCGTGGGAGCTGATAGCGTCTCATAGCACTTAGTTCGGCCAATGTGTTGAGTACTGGTGGTATTCTACCCAGCTCTAAAATCCCTGTGAACTCTCCCTCCATTCATACTCGTGGTCATTCCTTACTGTGTACTCACCCAACGTGAGTCCTTCCAGGGAGTTTACGCTGCTGGAGAGCAATGTTACGCCCGGGCCTGAGATGGTATCTGTTGACAGTCATGTGTGACCAAGTCTCGCAAACTTGGGGTTGAAACAGAGCTGAATATTCCCAGATGCGAATTCCGCTTGAGAGAGGATTCACGCCAATGAAGTAATCAGAAGCCTAGCAGCTTCTTTTTCTTACGGCAAATTATTTTGAAATGTTTTTCCCTAGTACTAAAGTCGGGCTAAAATATTTAAATCAAAATCTTTATTATTGTCGTGTGCATAAAGGGGCCCGTCAACCATATCCCAAATATTTTAAATGTATGACTTCAACTTGAAACATTTATTCGAAGCGTTATTCATATTTGGGACGCACAACTTAAAAACGACTCTTCACTAATATTTCTTGGACTTTAATAACACGAGGCCTGATAATATTCTTTGTCTTGCGTGTTTTATAAAACCATGACACTTAATAATAGTAAAAGTCGAGCCGAAACTCATTCGATAATTTGGTGCTAGTAATATTCATCCACCAATATTAATCTCCAGTGGATAGAGAGCCTGTGAAAATTAAAATCTTTCCTCAACTGTTCGGAAAGTTCTCCCTAGTTGTAGAAATGAATAGTTTTGAACCAATAATTCCAGGACATACGGTAATTATATTCAAGCCATAGAATAATCGAATGCCATAAATTCTTCGTCCCTGTTAATGCTGCATCAAATATTATCTCATGGAAGGTTCAAACCCATATTTCATTTGTCATAGAACTGAAAAAAATCAGAGTATTCTATCCGTATATGCCTGCAATAGTTGCCTCAGTTATATTGAAGCTCAACTGCGAAAAATGTATGATTTGTTCCTGGAGAAAACCTCATAGGCTGGCAAGATACATGGCTCTGATACCACTGTAATATCCCAGACGGATATTTTTCTGGATACTTCTCAAATAAACCTTAGAAATATAAACGAACACATGCATGCAATAAAATATTGATTTCACAGAGATAACCAGCAATATATTCCATGTAAAATAACTCAGAAAATGTTATCGTATTATACAACAACAATACGAAACAATTAACTACAAATAATCCAATCTGAAATCCAGAATGCTACAGCAAGATTGGATGATCAAGAACCTGTAAACACAATGGCGAACTTTGCTATGAATCCGCTCCGGAGATGAACTGGGTTTCCATCCAATCCACTGAGAAAGCTTGAAGGTTTCCGTCCTCAGGTTTCAGAACGGAAAGCTAAAGCTTCCTAGATTCTCCAAGAGAAGTAAATTCATAAACTAAGCATACTCAAATGAGACCCCAAGCCTTCTTTTAAAGCTGCAGCTGTGACTCTTCAGTTTTCCTACTCTGTCTCTTCATATTCCCACTTTAAGTCACTTTTAAATAAATATAACCGTTAAGTTATAAAGTGACATAATAAATAAAGTAAAGAATCTTCTTAAAATAGAGGACCAAACGAACTTAGACGATGACGTGTGATAGCTTGTCGAGAAGCTCTCGACGAGATGCTCCAAGTCCAGTACTGAAATGCCAAAAAAATTGAATTCTGCCGACTTACTATAAATAGTAAGTACTCTGGAAACCTTGTGGAAACTGCTCCGATTGGCCTGAAATTGAAATCGCCTAGGCCAAATATCCCACTGATCACTGCCAAGCCTCGGTTAGCCCACCGGACCACGATGAAATGGCTAACGACACGGCACGAAATAATGTGCTCCAAAAAGGGGACATTACATAATACCAACTATTACTTAATATCATAGTTAATAATAAATATAAAATTTACCAGCTGTACAAAAATAAGCTACATGCTACAATTTTTTTTTTGTAGATTTCTTTCTTCTAAATAAAACAGAATATTCATTTCATATTGATCAATTCCAAAGAGTGTATCTTTATAAGTGAAAAGACTTTAGGTACAAGCAGGCAGATAAATAATTCAAGGAAAAAATGAGTCGTCCACACAGGCAAATTGAAGGACAAAAATACCTCATGTTAAAATATGTAAGGTCAATGGCATGGTTGTTTTTCCTGCCTTCAATAATTCATGGCGATACAAGCTACTACGAGCAACTACAGGCTGCTTCTCCTCTAGCAAAACAAGCAGACTATGAGTGATACTAGGAAGGGGCTAAGTGAATGGGCAAACACTGAACTGAGCAGTACCACATCCCAAGTTGCAAGAAGACTGTGAGAGCGTGAGGCTAAATGAGTCATTTGTCTTATTTTTCACTGATGGTTTAGGATGTTCGCATTCATTAGATATAAAAGTTCTAATGACAGATATTTTTCTATATTTCTAATTTTTTGCAGAAGACCATCTTGTACACTATGTAATCTGTTATTGAAAAGGGGCATCACAAGGTCACTGAGGTTGATTTGCCCTCCCCTCAGAGTATCAAAACAAGGAATTGTCCATGGTATTGTCCCCCACCCAGGGGAGGTGTCCTGAAGTCTTAATTTTTTTTGGGACTGGGACAGGATGTTCCATCCTCATGCCCATAACATTTACCATCCCTGAGAAACCATGAAAATACATTATTTTTTATCTCATTAGAAATGGTACAGCAATCACAGACAAATAAGAATAGAAACTGAGAGAGAATTAACAAGAAAGTGGCAGCATTTTTTGTATTCAAAATTAGTTACAGTCAGATAAAATATATTTGATTCTTTCAACCACTTTGAGCTCCTAATGTGTGAAGCCAATCAGGGATAAAGTACATACAATTCATGGTGGTATAGTCACTTTGACATGATTAACAAATTATATAACTGATATTTCTTCCTGCAATCATAAACTGGCAAAGTGTAAAATCCACCTGACTTGTTAGTTATCGTGAATGCTCTCTGTTTATAGAAAGAAATAAAATGCTGAAATGTAAAGATACAACATAATAAAATTATAATTGGAAGACACTGTGGGGCCATAAAGGCAATTGCTCTCTGCCAGTATTGGTTAAGTAGACATGTACACGGAGAGATACAATCTATGTCAAGCCTATCTTTACAGCTGTTACTTCTAAGAGATGCAACAATTCAATTTTTTTTCTCCCCTTTGATTTAGGTTACCAATCATTTTTTATAGGGTGTTGAAAGATTTTTCAGTTCTACAAAAGCATTTTATACAGAAACTGAAAAGATAGGGTCGTGGAAATACTTAGAATTCCCTTTGCTTTTTTCCATATGGACTAAACCACCACTTTCAGCAGGTGAAACACCACAACAGATTCAAAACTGTCAGTTGGCAATTACACAATTATCTCTGTGATAGTTTTCACTTTAATCTTTTGAAATCATAACTCTATGTTTTTTAAATTGCATAACTTTTGGAGACGAATGCGGTAATTAAAAAATTTCAACTTTTAATGCCACCAAAATATAGTTTTTGGTCCTGAAACTTGCTGATTTGTATTGTCTCTTAAAGATGAACTCTTCTATTGGATCCAATATGAACCACTCTCCCTTCTTAGAGAGCTTTTGTTCCTGTAAAAGTTTTCTTACAAAATTTAGCGGAATCTTCTCCCACTGTATTTGAAACCTTTGTGTCCAACTGATTTGAACAAAACTACCTCAGATGCTTCTGGCGAAAACCAAGTAATGCTTACCTCTTAAGTGCCCTAAGGTAGAAGCTAGTAGTGTTCTTTGTGTATATGGGCCTTGGATGCTTGTTTTGAATAAAATCCCCTCACATCTACAAAGTGAACTCAACACAAATAGTGTCATGAGATAGAAGGTGGTGGTGATGTTCTGCCCTTCTCTTTGATCGGAACAAAACTCCATTACATCCAAAATGATGATCAACACAAGCAAAAACGTTTTACAAGCAAAGAGTAACCAGGAGTTGAAAAATTCTGTTATCCTTCAAAATCTTTCCAATCACTTAGTGCCAGTAGTCTCAAGCTTTGGTGTGGTCTCCATAGGAATGCCCAAATATTTGAAAATGTCCTGCAGAGATCCCTTTCCTAATCCAAGGTTCAAGGAAAAACTAGTGTCTGACATAGTAGAACATTTATAGTGTAGAAGATACTCATAGTGATGTTAGGTCTAGGTAATCAGATCAACAAATCGAGAGTGCGTAGGAGGTTTTACATCATATGCAATATGCATACCAGTGATCTGCTTCTATTTTTTCGAGTTCAAAGGGGTATCTACCAAGAGTCTTAGCAAATTGCATGCCATTGATGTAGAGGTAAGGGGAAAGAGGGTAATGTTGTGCCTCCATAACTCACACCCCATTTTGGCCGCTGGGTCTAATGGGGACCCCCTTTTTTTCGCTTTTGTTTTGTTTCTTTTGTTGATCCTTTTCAGTTTAACGTCGGGTGGGAGCCCTTAGACTGCCGGCTTTAAAGCTCCCAATAGTTCGATGTTTGAGTGGCTAGGGTTTTGTTTTTGTTTTTTCCCCTTTTCTTTCTTTTCTTTTCTTTTCCCTCTCTTTTGTTTTGAATTTTGTCCAAGTGTAGGAGAGTACCCTTTGGGCTTTTGGGGGTGGGAGGTATCCCTGTCTTCCCCGAAACCCTGAAGGTCCAAAGTCTTGCAGGCTGGAATCCATGCTGGTTCCCCAGTTGGGGGATCAGGCATGTAGAGGTGCGGGGATGGTGGGAGTTCCTTGGACCCCCAACATCCCGATGCCCGACTTGGGGGACTGGGGTGACGTCAGCTTGGAAACTGCTTATAAATAGCTTGTGGTCCCTTCATTTTGTTCCCTTTGCATTCGACAAGTGATCGAGTCTTTCTACATTCATGAGCTTCACTGAGTCATTTCGAGGGTTCTTGTGTGCGCTTTACCTATGAGCTTTGGGTCCAACTGATTTGAACAAAACTTCCTCAAATGCTTCTGGCGAAAACCAAATAATGCTTACCTCTTAAGTTCCCCAAGGTAGAAGTTGGTAGTGTTCTTTGTGTATATGGGCCTCCTATGCTTGTTTTGAACAAAATCCCCTCACATCTACAAAGTGAACTCAACACAAATAGTGTCATGAGGTAGAAGGTGGTGGTGATGTTCCACCCTTCTCTTTGATTGGAATAAAACTCCCTTACATCCAAAATGATGATCAACACAAGCAAAAACGTTCTACAAGTAAAGAGATAACTAGGAGTTGAAAAATTCTGTTATCCTTAAAAATCTTTCCAATTACCTAGTGCCAGTAGTGTCAAGCTTTGGTGTGGTCTCCATAGGAATGCCCAAATATTTGAAAATGTCCTACAAAGATCCCTTCCCTAATCCAACGTTCAAGGAAAAACTAGTGTCCGACTTAGTAGAACATTAATAGTTGAGAAGATATTCACAGTGATGTTAGGTCTAGGTAATCAAATCAAAAAATCGAGAGTGAGTAGGAGGTTTTACATCATATGCAATCTGCATACCAGTGATCTGCTTCTATTTTTTTTAGTTCAAAGGGGTATCTACCAAGAGTCTTAGCAAATTGTATGCCACTGATGTAGAGGTAAGGGGAAGGAGGGCAATGTTGTGCCTCCATAACTCACACCCCATTTTGGCCGCTGGGTCTAATGGGGACCCCCCTTTTTTTGCTTTTGTTTTGTTTCTTTTGTTGATCCTTTTTAGTCTGACGTCACGTGGGAGCCCTCAGATTGCGGGCTTTAAAGCTCCCAATTGTTCGATGTTTGAGTGGCTAGGGTTTTGTTTTCATTTTTCCCCTTTCTTTCTTTTTTTTTCTTTTCCCTCTCTTTTGTTTTAAGTTTGTCCAAGTGTAGGATAGTACCCTTTGGGCTTTTGGGGGTGGGAGGTATCCCTGTCTTCCCTGAAACCCCGAAGGTCCAAAGGCTTGTAGGCTGGAATCTGTGCTGGTTCCCCAGTTGGGGGACCAAGCATGCAGGGGTGCGGGGATGGTCAGAGGTCCTTCGACCCCCAACACCCCGATGCCCGACTTGGGGGGCCGAGGTGACGTCAGCCTGGAAATTGCTTATAAATAGCCTGTGCTCCCTTCATTTTGTTCATTTTTCATTCGACAAGTGATCAAGTCTTTCTACATTCTCGAGTTTCCTTGAGTCATTTCGAGGGTTCTTGTGCGTGCTTTACCTACGAGCTTTGGGTTTCTTGTGTTGTGGTCATCATCGATTGCCTTTCGGATCATTCCCTCTTCCTCTTAGGTAAGCTCTTTTGTTGATCTCGGTCCTTTGCTTGTTTTGTTTGTTTCTTCGCCTGTGCTTGGGTTAGCTAGGTTCATTTTTGTGTTTTTTTTTTCAGTTTCTCTTGTTGTTGTTGTTTGAGTCTTGCGTCAGGTGGGAAGCCCCCTTTTTTGCCCCCTAGCAGGATGGGGGAACGACGTGGGCTGGTTTTTGAAACCCAAGTGTCATCATCGGGGTGTCGGGGATGTTGTGATCCCCAATCCTTGAAAGGCAGGTCGGGGATCACCAAGCCCCGATCCTCATAACTTATACGTTGACAACAGTTTCTTTTGGGGTGTCTGGGTTCGATGACCCGCGATCCTTGAAAGTGGGAATCGGGGATCATCTACCTCGAAACCCCAAATTCCCCTTCGCATTTGCTTGTTTTCTAACCATCATCGGGGTGTCGGGGGTGTCATGACCCTTGATCCTTGAAAAGGTTATCGGGGATCATCAACCCCCAAAATCCCTACCATGAGTAAAAGCACTGTTGTGAGTAAAGGGGGCGGGGTTTCACTGTGTCAGGGGTCTTTGTAACCCCAAACCCTTGAAGGGAGAAAGAGGTAGTTTCTCCAAGGGTTTTTTCTCTTATGCTAGGGTAGTTTTGCAGGGGTTTTTTCTTTCAGTCTTGGGGTCTTGTGTGTTTTCCTTGTTTTGGTTTAGCTCTTTAGTTTAGCTTCTTGTTTTGGTTTTGCTTTAGTAGTGTTTGTTAGTTTAATTTTCAATAAAGGCATTGACAAGTGTTTTTGTTTCAAGTGCAAAATTGCAAGGGATGTCTTTAGTGTTACCAATGAAGTACAAATTCGTGGGCTACAACAAGCCCTCAAAATTGGGCAACCTCCACAATGAAATAACCATTACTGACATAGGCTTCATGGATTTCAACGAGTTCCTACGAAGTATCAGGAATCCCAATAAAAGAACTCCCGATGCTTCCTCCATGGTCATGTCTGGGCTAGTGCATGCAATAGGTTTCCTGATGGCAATCCAGTCACCTTATCTTCTCATGGCTATAGCAGAGATGCATTATACCCTTGTAGAGAGGAGAGTGAAGAATAAACAAGGAGATGTGGTACTTAACATTAGATCTGATATCATAGAGGTCTTCCACATTCAATTGGCCGATGAATACACAAACATTTCTATAGAAAGGGCTAAAAGTTGGTATCGGGATGAACCTGACATTGAGCTTAAGATCAACAAGAACTACCTGGAAAGGCTTCAGAAGGAAGGAAAACTAGATAAAATGAGTTTACATAGGGCCTATTTAATGGAGGACATGAAGAATTGTGTCACACTACTGAGCAGAGTATTTGGGCTCTCCCAAGCAAAACAGTTGGAGATTTGGATGGTATTGTACATATACACCATCATGAAGCGACAAAGGAGAATAGATTGGGGCCAGATCATCAGTGACAACCTTTATCAACAATTGCAAAGGGTAAAGACTAACCCAAAATTCTACATGACATCCTATATATTTTATCTACTGGCACCTTGAGCAGATTATCTGGGCTTGACAAAGAGAGGATCTCTTCAAGATCCCAAGGCTTGGGTGTACAAAGTGTATCCGCAGCTGGCCAAAAAGGACAAGTTGCTAGAATTTGGTCCCGAATACAGGATTGTAAATGATGCCTTCATTTTTGCCATTATTCGCTCCATAGGAGATTTTGCCAAACAGATGTCTAAGGAGGCAATAGCCCAAATTAAGAAAGTTGGAAGTTACTTCATTTAGTTCTAAACTTTTACATATATCAAGGTAGCTGGTTGCACCTTGCAACCTAAGAAACTTCTTAGGTACCCCTCGGACAAGCTGGTGCTAATGGAACTTTGCAGGCAGATCGTAGATGCTCACAGGTTGATTGAAAATAAGCACAAGCCTTGCTTTCAGTTCCCCATTGGAATTAGAGCCCATCTAGCACTGGATGTGAAAGTAGATAAATCTGTGTGCTTAGAATGGGATGAGTACCCCCTGGATAACCTGTCAATAGTCTGAGGCAAGCTCGATCTTATCAGAATGTTCAACAAAGTGATGGGTGCTCATTTTCAACAAGAGCCCCATATTGAAGATCATCGGGCCAATTGCATTGACGATTACGAAGTCCGTATAAGAGACTATTGTAGAATGAGTCTGGATTTGGCATAGGATGCCCTTGGTCTCCATATTTTAGAAAGACTCAAGGAAAAAGATTTTGAAGCTGTTTTGCTGTCCTTGTAAAACACATAGGGCTTTTGATATCACAATTTCGAAAACCGAGGTAGCAGCTCTTGAATCAGATGACATTGAGCATCGGGCCAAGCACGTTATTCAATGTACAAAAGAGTGGGCATAGAAGCCTATCCGCTAGGACCTGGTCCCTATGAAGCCCAAGGTGGATCAACTGGTGAAGGTAGACACTGGAAAGGGAAAAAAAGTTCATGTTCCTATTTTGAAGAGAACTCCCTCTACTCCCTTGCCTAAGGAGGTCACACACCTTGCGAGGGAGGTGGCAAAGCAATACCCTTCTCATGTATTGAAGCAACAAAACGCTAAAGAGAAGAAGAAAGCAGAAGCTTCCGCTGTTGCCACACCGCCCACTGATCCAACACCACCCACACAAACTGCTATTGTACCTTCTCCTTCAGTTCAGGCTCCAAGTGTTGTTGCCCTAGGTGCAACCGATCCAACCACAAATGTTCCCTCCTCTTGCGGTCAAAAGGTCAAGCCTTTTAAGATCAAAGTAAAGAAGCCTAAGGTACAACCTCCTCTTGACCCTTCACACAAAGTATAGAAGAGGTTAAAGAAGAAGCCTTCTACCATGACCACAGTTATGGAAGCATTAGAAGAAGAGGAGCTGTAGGAGGATGTTGGCCCTTAGCTGATAAGGAGGACAAGGTCTACAATGACTGCAGCTCAAAGACTCAACCTAGGGGAACCTTCTTCAAAGGACATTTCTAAGCCCTCATAAGCAGCCTACAAGTGCAAGTCAGGTTGCCCTAGAAATATTCAGTGTAGAGTTTGATTCAACAGTTGAGCAGGACATATAGGTTGAAGATCCTTTGGAGTCGGACGAGTTTGACATTTCAGATTTTGACAACATCCTCGGCTTCAAGGAATCTTCACAAGAACCACTAGGCCATGATGCAACAGATATATCCTTGCAGGGCATGGTAGGAGACATAGGTGGGCAAGATTTTTCCATAGATACACGGGTACCACCAGACATGGAGGAGGCACAAATTGAAGAAGGGAAAGGAGAATAGGTACAGGTCGAGGGAGAAGAAGTATGACAAGGGTTAAGTCCAGGGGGTGAAGATCTACAAGTAAATGTGCAAGATGAGAAGCTAACTGAACAACTTGAGGAGTAAGCCACAAAGCCAGAATAGAGCAGGTGGAAGAACAGGTTGAACAACTAGGTTTTCCACAGTCTTTTGGGCATACGGCTGTTGATACGCCTTCTCAAGAACACTCAACGGAGCAACAGGAAGACAGGGCTGACTGAATCCTCAATTTTCCAACTTGAGGAATATTAGCCTCTAACTGCTAGTACAAAGCCAACGTGGCTGGCAAAGGCAATACATCCCAGTAAGATGACCTATATAGAGATGGATGCACCAGATTTTCCACAGATTGGCCAGGTATTCCATTCATGGGAGTTGAGTTAGAGAAAGGCTCAGCGGATATCATGTGACTGAGGATACTCGGGGGCATTGGAAGGCATAGGTGGCTGTCCTGCTGGTGGATAAGGCAATGGAGGATGTAACTCCAGATGATTTTTGGGTGGAAGGGGTAGATCTTGAGGCCTCCTACCCATGAAGGAGGAAAGACTTTGGCTGCATTAGGAGTAACGTCTCTTTTCAGGCATATGCATCAGGATGAGACAAAAATAAGGGACTTGGCCTCCCAAAATAAAGTTTTGAAGGATTACATAGCACAATTGGTTGGACCCATTGACCCAACCAATCCAAAAGTGACACTGCAAGCAGCATTAGAAAGTCGAGCATCGCCTTTGCAAATAAATCCATTTTAAATGCCCGTGAAAAATGGAGGCAAGAATTGGAGGAACTTGGCAAGGAAATAAAAAAAGAAGTTATGGCTCATTTTCGCCTGGTAAAGGAGATCACAACCCTCAATTATATAGTGATTGACGGAAATAATAAAGCAAGTTCTTAAAAAGGCTGGGGCTGATAAGTTGATCGAGTCTGCAACATTTGAGGAAGGTGAATTGGATAAATTAGACAATTGGATTAGGGCAACCAAGCTTGCCGTGAAAGATTACAATAAGAGGGCAAACTGATTGAGAATAGGAGAGATGCATTTATGCCTTGGGTCCAAAAGGTTGAAAGATTTATTGATTCCCTTGACTGTGAATTGCACCAAGATGAGAATAGAGAGAAAACATATAGCATCAACAACATCATTCAGCAATTCTAAGGAAAGCTTGCTAGTATTAATATGAAGGAGGATGTTGAATGGATGTATACTGCCAAAAGGAGTATAATGGAAATCAAGGAAGAAATAGCACAACTCTAACAGGCAAGGAAACAATTAAAGATTTTTTGGAAAAATCAACGGACTTGCCTGTAATTTATGAAGCTTCCCTCTTTTGGTGATGTAAATGTGGTGGTCAATAATTTTCGTCAATCCTTCCCAGATATCTTGCCACACACATAGCATTCATTATTCTTTAAGATTCTTTTATTATTTTCTAATTCTTTACAATTGCTGCAAAAACACAGTCAATCCCGTTTTTGCTTGAAGTTGTCAATTTTCAGAGGTTGAATCTTCTTCCCATGGTCGTTTTGATGTTTCCAATGCTTTGCATGGTCGAATAGTTGAAGGGGTAGTCATTTGATGGAGTTAGGAGCATGCATTTTGGGAAGAAAAATGGATCTGGGGATCCAAACTTTACTGCAGTCAAACTACAGTTTGCCTGAAATTCTAGGGCATGATTTTTGCTTGAAATGGTTACTTTTTAAAGTTGTAAACATGTAAATTCGAAGTTGGCATGTAATAGAATAGATAAGAAGTAGTTTTCAGGAGTTAAACTTGAGTTTCAATTTCGCTACGCCCAAAAAAGATGCCCAGAAACCCTAGCCATGGGTTTGTGAATTTTGAGTTGTAAAATCTATATAAACTCAGTTTTATGATGTAATAAGGGTTAAGATTCTTAAGAATTTTGGAATAGAACAACTATACGTTTTGGTGTTGCAATTGTGGTGTGAGATCTCTGCCATTTTTGTGATTTTGAGAATTTATTTTCAGAATTAAGAGCCAAAGTGTGTCTTGCGAATTTACTTTACCATCAATTAGTTGGTGTTTGCTGTGGATAATTTTCTTAAAGTTTATGAACCGACAAAGGCTTCAATGTGTATTCACATAAAATCTTCACTGATCTCCAATGTGATTGTGACCCAATCATAGAGAACCTTGGGAGTGACCCTCATCACTCTTCAAAGAGAGGGATTTGAGTTTCCTATCCCTGCCGTTGCATTGTACGAACACAACGGTCAACAAGCAGTCTTTCGCCAACCCTTTTGAAACCTTGAACGAGGGTGGAGAGCTATTAACAATAGGGAAATCCACAAAGAGGAAATGAAAGGTTACACTTGCTGGATAAAAATATGGCAACAAGTAATTTTTTGAGCCCCTTGAATGACTCTATTAAAGACATTAGCCCTATTAAATTTTATGGCAATAACCTGTTTTTAGCTGTTTACGTGAATGAAGGGCTTCACTCACTATAGTGAATGTTATCATGAGTTTTCTTGGAAAGGATAAATCTGTGTTGCTCCTTAGATATTGACTTTTCTAGGATGGCTTTGAGGTGGTTGGCAATGATTTTCTTAAGAATTTTATAGGAATAGTTGCAAAGGGAGACGATCTGAATCTATTAGAAATTTTCCAATTTTTTTTGGAAATAAAGCGAGGAGCTAATGGCTTCTAATAGTGCTCTACACGAGACAAAAGATCAATATGTATAACATACCAAAATTGATGGTAAAAATTATTGATGATTCCATTTGGAGCAAGTGCCTTATCTCTCTTGTGAGACATGAGTCATGACAGAAGAGGGCAGATTGTTAGGTGAAATGGTTTTGGTAAGATATCCATTATTCTCGCCATCAAAACCAGAGGGATTGTAGTAAGCAACTCATCTTAGGTCTGAATATCATGTTCCAACTTGGAATACAAGTTTTCAAAGTGGAAGGATGCAACAGATTTATTTCTTCAAATTCAGAGACTACTGTGCCAGTATAAGGGGAGATTTCATGCATAAAGTTATGTTGATGCCTTTGGTGAGCTTTGAGATAGAGGAATTTTGTATTTGTAATGTCCCCATGTTAGCTCACCTTGGGTTGTAGTGTGGATTGGCCTATTAGTGGCTCTCGTAGGCTAAGTTAGAGGGATAGAGAGTCTCAGTTTGTAGAACCAGAGGCAAATTTCCACTCCAAAGGACAGGGTTGTTCAAGATTGCTCTTCGTTTGGATCAGTTTGGCACACTTACTATTTATGGTAAGTGTCTATTTTAGGAAACTCAAGGTTTCTATCTTTAGCAGGGCGCCTGAACAACTTGGTGACAGTGTTGAGATTTGGTATCGTTGACTGGAGCAGTTATTCAAAGACTTGGTATTTATAGTAAGTCAATGTTGAGTTACTATATCTGGTAGGGCTCCTGGATTCACGGTCTACTCAGTGGTTGACTTATTTGTTGGTTGGCCCAGTGGAGTGATTTTTATTGAGCACATGGGTATTAGTTATCATTAATAAAGTTGCTTTATTAATGATAAAGTATTTATAAAATTATGATATAAAGTTATTAAGTGGGGCCAATTGGCTTTATAAGTGCATTAAATGAATGTTATAATGTGGGGGGGCTATTTATTTATTATCCTAAGTTAATGGGGGACATTAAAAAGGCATGATTAATGATTATTAATTGCATTATGGAAATTGACGCCAAGTTCAAGGGGATTAATTAATTTATTATAAAGTCAACATTGCATAAAAGCCAATGCCGTTAAGTGATTAATGAATCTTACTTGTGAAGGCTCATGGATTGATTTATCATGAAGGGAATATAAAAGCTAAGGAAAGGAAATCGATTCTTTATGATTATGCATATGCTTTTGTCATGGATTTTGGTGAGTTCTTTGGGAATTGGTGTATTTTGTTCAAGGGTTTTGCAGCTTGGAGAAATGTGGATTTCTTTCAGGATTCAGCATTTGAGGTGTTGAAATAAACACTGAAATTTGCTATAGAGAGTGGCTTATCTCAGAGCTACATTTGAGCTTCAATTGGTGAAAGGAAATAGTTAATTGGAGGCTAATTCAGAGAATAAATTGCAGAATTGTCATTGGTGGCTAAGCATGATAAATAGCAGCATATAATCCCAAGCACGTGGGGTTTTAGTTGGTAGTCATTTCATTGCTACAGTTCACATGAGCCATACAGGATGGACGCTTAGTCTTTAAAACCAAAAACAGGTCTATTTGGGGTCCTTATTGGTCATGAGGATTGGTGTCCAAGGGTATTAATGAATGGTGCGATGATCTATTTGGTGTTTCCCCCAGGCAGCATCTCATCACCAGGTTTTATTTAAATTCTGCAATCATAATATATAATATCAGAATCTGCATTTGTATGCATTATAAATGTCTCATTAAATAAAAGCATCAGCATTTAATGCTTTGGCATATCAGTTCAGTTTGTTTGTCACAAGGAGTTTGCATGTCACGAGTTGTCTCTCTCATATTTAGTTTGCATGCCAACTATTTGAATTAATGTCTAGCTGCTGTAGGTGCATATTTACATTTTGTGGGTTATCTATATGCACTCAAAAGACAAAAATAATTGCATTTTCAGACATGGTTCTTTGCCTAGACATCTTAGTAACCATTTGAGAGAATTTAAATCACAATGGACTTCATTTAAAGTAACCATTATTAAACTGAAACATTGAAGCAACAAGTAAAGAGGTTACATGCAAAGTGTTTGATGATATTCCTTGAGCCTCTTATCAACATTTTGAGGTTAGAATTGGCAAGGGATACTATAGTGGTATTAGAGCGGCTTCCTGCCATCCTATTGGGGTTGGAAGAAAAGTTATATTGATCCTACAGATGACATGTGAGTGATCAACACTCTTGTGGTTGTCTCAGTCATGGAAATACTCAAGAGAGCAATTAAGCAGGGAAATCAGATAAAGGTTACGTTGTAGGATATTAGAGTAGGCTAGCTAAGGGAGAGGCTTGATCATATTGTTACTATAATGCTTTCAAAGTAATGGATAGTTCATTGTTGGTTTTTCATGGTGGATTTCTTAATGTTGCTTTGAAGTGATGCATGGTTTCCTCAATCTTTCACTTGGAGTAGATTTCTTTTCATGTTGAAGTAGTTTAGTTGAATGGAAGCAATTATGAATGTTTGCTTGCTTGACTCGAACAAATCCAAGCCACTAGCCTTTTGCTGATGCTAAGAGTGCCTTGTATGGTAAGTCGATGATTGAATGCACTTAACTTCAATTGGTGTTAATTCTTTAGTTTGCATCCATTTGATGGGATTGGAGAGGAGATATCGATTTGAAAACCATTTGAGTATTCCTTAGAAGCTTGCACTAGATGAGTAGAGTCGTTGGCAAGATTGCATCTAGTAGAGTCCAAGTCCATCCATGATTCCTTGCATTCATAGTTAGAAGTACAAGTACCAATCGAAGTTAAGTTTAAGTTTGAGTGGGAAATTGGAAAAATAAAAACAATACTTTCATTGTACATTGTGAAGACAAATCTTTAGAAGTGCAAGAGTTGATATCCATTGAATGAATAGCGTAAGTCCCCTAAGTGATTACCAACAAATCACATTATTTCATTGGGCGAGTATCTACAGTTGAATGAACCTTGAAGTTTGAAAGGAAAAATAAAGAGCAAGGAAATGAACAAGAATCCAAGAGAGTTTGTTGATGAAAAAGATGTTACCATGAGAAATGCAAATACTTGGAGCAATTACCCAAAGAGCTAAGAAGGAGACACAAGAACTTTTGAAAGGGGAAAAACAAAGAAAAACCCCTTGTGAACTATGAATGAGGCAAAGCCTAAAGATTGAGAGAGAGAGAGAGAAAGATGCCCTTTACAATAACATCAATGTGTGAAGAAATGAGAGATGAGCATCTCTAAAATAGAGATGAGGAGAGGAATTACAAAATAACTCACAAATCTATGAATGCCACCATTCATAATAAGTGTGTGCAAAGTGTCAACATCCTCTCAAGGAGGATAAACCAATTTCCTTAATAAAGGAATTACAAATAAATGACATGTCCTCACACTTGTACTAGTGGACAAAATACATGTAGGGATTCCTTGGAACATCCCTAATTTAATACAACCAAGAAAAGATTAATCTTCTAACAAAGTCATTTCATGATCTTACGTTGCAAGCTTTAGCATGAGAGATTACCTTATATCAAGAGAGGATTGAGTAGTTGATGTTTCATCCCGGAACATTGGGTATTTTCTTCTGCATGTTGTAATGGAATAAAACTCACATCAACAGATCCAAGCATAAGAAGTGTTATATGATTTCAAATCCAAAAGCTCACTGATAGAGTTCCCGGCATAGTTCCACAAAGTCTCAGAACGGGGGGAGAAGGGTACTAAGGGCCTAGATTTGGAAGGTTGCTGGCCAGGGTCTGGTTGTGGAGCCTTGAGGCCTTTAAAGACCACATTAACCTTCATGGCATACACTATTTTAATAATTTTATCACTGTTTTTCTGCTTCATTGCGTCCTCTCTATTTCTAACCAAGTCTTCATTCTTTAGAGAACTAACAGTGAAGCTGAATAATTTCACTACTTCAAATGATGAGGGCTACTCAAGTTTTACAGGTTTTTGTCGAGTGTTTAGAGTTGGATGCATCTTGTTAGATTATTAGAGTTAGGGTTAGTTGCCCAGATTTTAAAAAACTGTTTTAATTTTCCAAAAATGGTGGTAATGATTATTTTGCAATTTTTTGCAGTTTTTTGAAATGAAAAAACCAGAATCTATCTTTAATACAAAATTATGCATAATTAATTAATCAGAAAAAGCAACTATTTAATAAACACAAAGCACCAACAAATAAACACCCATTATGGAAGTTGAACATGGGATTTGCAATGAAACAATCAAGAGACAAACTGTTGCAGCTCTAATTGCACAAGGTTTGCATGAGCATAAACTATGTGATACTGGTTTAAAAATTCCAAACGTGATTTTAAATATAAAATGATTGATTCCATTCCAAAGTCTATTGCTGCTGCTGCTGCTAATGACCTCTGGCAAACATACTTGAAATTCAATCCAAAGGTGATTCCCACACAACTTTATGACTGCACTATACAAAGTTATTCATTTGGTATCACTCTTCCAGGTTATTGTTATACTTGAGAAAGTCACAAATCCTTCACCCGTTTTTGGATTTTATTTGTAAACAAAATATTTCATGAAATATAAAAATATGGAACTGACGTTTGAACTAGAAAAACTTAAAAATAGTTGGGCAAATTAGGATTATATTGTACACATTTCAATTGATTGTCCTTGGCAATGTTATTTACTTTGCCAACAACTTGTCGTAAATTCTGATTGTCCTTAGCAATGTTATTTACTTTGTCAACAACTTATAGTAAAACCTGATTTGTGGTTCTTTATGTATAAGATATTGGTCATATAGGATTATAGTGTGTACACGTTTGAAATAATTATCCTTTGTTATGCTACTTTGTCGTCAACTTATAGTGAGTCCTGATTTGTATTTGTTTATGTACAATATATTAGTCATATGGGATTATAGTATAATCGTTTCAATTGATTGTCCTTTGTAATGGTATTTACTTTGTCATCAACTTATAGTAAATCCTGATTTGTGGATGCTAATGTATAAGATATTTGTCATATAGGATTATAGTGTACACATTTTTTTTATTGTCCTTTGTAATGGTATTTACTTTGTCGTCAACTTTACTAAATCCCAATTTGTGGTTCTTTAAGTATAAGATATTTGTCATGTAGACCTCTTTCATGGTATTTTTGAGAATTCTCATGGTTACACATTTCATCTGGACCTTTTCTAAAATGTTGGATTTTAACAGAAAACCTATTTTAAATGCATTCTCTTCCTTGTGCAGGCTGTCTGCGAAGACAACAATGTCCAGTATGTTCCACCAAAGCAGTATAATTGATTAATTTGAACACCACCACCGACATCAGAAATGATTATCTTCTTTTGTTTTTTTGATTGCAATATTGCATGCTTAATGGTGCAAAAAGTCATGTCAATCACCAGCATCAAGATAAAATTTTATTACAAAAAGATGAAGCTATTAGGGAAACAACAGAATGTGACAATGAAGAGATAACAACAGTGAAAAAGGGACAAACATAGAATGGTTGAACAAGTTATCTGAGAGAGCAGTGCTTGTGGCAAGAACTAAGAAACTTTGAGGGAATGTCTTGGAGGTATTGAACATACTTAATGCTTCTATTGAAGTATCTCTAATTTGCAAGCTTAAGCTATATTTTCTACTATCTATCGTGATGATCTCTCTTAGGCATTCCCCATTAAGTGAAAAATAGGATGAAGTGTAATGCACATCAAACTTATTAAAAAACTTGCTCCCAATGTTATAAGAATTTAGTTCGTGAAAGGATTTTTGCATTTCTAAATCAATTGACATAAAATAAAAGAAAAAAATTATTGAATGATAAACTATACAAAGATGGTAAGCAACTGCACCCCTCTAATGAACTGCACCTATACATCCTTTCGTAATGTAAGAATACTCACAATGTTGCTTCTTTTTAATGTTTGCCAAGTATGATAAGATATTAGAGATGCATCTTTTGTGCCTTTTCACCATATGCTCAACGGAAAAGAAAAATCTTATGGATTTATGACTGAACTATCTATAATCAAAGGTAGGTGAAACATAATCAACAACCCAAAGACTAAAGACCAAGACTTAATACCAAAAACATAGCTATCATGTTGATTCCAGGATGCTACCTCCCTGTCAGAGCATTGTCTCAAAATTTAGTAAAATAGAGTCAGGAGTTACACTACAAATGAGGGGTTTAGATATTGAGAATAGAACTTACTACCATTGAGTGAAATAATAAACCAAATAGATACAAAAAGAAGTACAACTTTCAAAATTATTAATGAAAATAGAGGCCTTTTTGCCTTTTATTGGTGGGTTTTGCAATGTCTTGTGCATTTGGACGAGTGTCCATGAGACCTTTGTTTCTTGTTCTCTTTCCCTCTTTTGAGTCCTTTTTAGAAATGGAAGCCTTGTGTACTTGCTAGTGAAATTCTTGTGCTTAAGGTTGCATCTTCTCTAGGGAGACTTTTCTGTTGCACTTGGTACAATATAATAGCTTGACATGGAGCATCTTCTCCAATAAATAACCTTGGTTTAGCATGATGTAAATTTTTGTCAATGGAATTGACATTAATCTGACTTCTTAAATGAGAATTTAGTCATTTGATAACATTCACAAAACTTCAAACCAGGAAAGTTGAAATGTTGTGGGTTCTGCCTTTATTTGGTATACCTATTACAGAAGCCACTTCACTCTCCCTTGCATTAATCTAGCATGGGCCATAATATCATAGGTGGAGCAAGGTGGAGGTTTTGTTGGCTAATTGTTGTATGGCTAGAGATGATGTGACCTTGTTTTTCTAAGTAACTCCCTTTAAAGTTGCTCTTAATACAAGGTGGTCATTTTGTTGCTTCACTTCGTTTGCGTTGGAATGTAAATAGTACCAACTTTAGTGATGCTCAAAGCATGTTACAAATGATTGTTATGGTTTAAGAACCATTACAAAAGTTTGCTCCTACTTGCAACAAGTACCATACAAATTTAATGTTACACCGAATACATTGCCAAGGAAGAAAATATTCTTTTGACTTTCACTATATTGGTGTACGTCCCTACAAGAATCTACAAGAAGATTGTAATTACGCTAATGCCAAAGTCATCCTTATTAAGCTTATAGAATATAAGAATTACACTTAGTGCAAATACTATGCTACTTGTGCATTCAAACAATAGCATTACAAAGAGGGAATCGAGGATCAAATCGCAAGGGAATATGTAATAAAATTATTTACACATAAGAAGTCAATAATTAATTTAAAAAAAGCTTGCTAAGATAGAAAAAATAGTTTTATTTGGTAGTGGCATATAGTATATTACACATTGAATATAGAAATTTACCTAGTACAATATATTGCTTGGATGCAAGCTACTCTGACTTTTTAATGACAATTTCTATTTTTTAAGTCAATTAAATACACCGTTAACAATTGAATCTTCCTTCTTTGCTTTATGCATATTTTTCAATTCTCCCATTTGAAGTACATGCTTCCCACCTCTTTTATGGAATTGCTAATGTTGGAATGTTCTCTTATGCCCTAGAATAGTTCCAACATAACGTAATTAGGGGGTCTCTATTGCAGTGATGACTATGTTAGTCACTTTTTTGAGGTGATGGTTCTATCCTACTACAATTTCATGCTCAGCTTTTTGACTAATTTGTTTCATTGTTTGTCTAATTTTTGAATCCATTTTCTTGGTCACAACTTTTAATGTCTAATCGTGTTTTTAGTAATATCATGATCCTTAAATAGATCACACCTTATTGGAGAGACTTCTTGCCCTACAAAAGCATAGTGAGACTTTGATTGAGGGGAATCCTTTGAAAGGTAGCGTTTCTTCGCTTTGCAAAAAGTGCTTGGACATATGCTTTATCAAAATATTTTGGGTTGGTGGTAATTACCATTCCTCTAATATGAGAGTAAAACGATGAAGGTACTTGATAAGCATATCTTCTTCAATTGATGCCACATAACATGGTTTTTCCTTAGAACTCTCTAGTGTAATCTAGAACACTTAGCTTGCCTTCTGATTTTAAGCTTATATACTTAATCCTTTGATTATACATGTGGACTATGATATACCAATATTTTGTATCAATTCCTTGAATTCTTCTCACATGCCTATAATTACCATATTATTCTTTACATAGTTACTTACATAGTTTCCCTATCATACAAGAGAACACACTTCCATTTTGAGGTTGGAAAGTTGATTTTGTATGCCCCATTAACTTTGTGAAGACTAAAATAAACTTTTTGACTACGTTAACCAAGATTCCTACTATCCTTCACTAATTTCTCTAATATTTGTTCTAATTCCAAATTTCAATTCTAATTTAAACATAATTAGTTCTTTTGCTTTGATTGGTTCTTTCAAGAACTCAATTCTCATACCTTCTCCTTTCTCCATACTAATTTTCTGAATTAGAACTTTTACCAAATTACCTATTGATATTTGCTCCTATACCATCTTCAGTTGCTCTCTTTTCATGTGGGGTTCCTTATTGCCTTCATGTGGGAATCCAATGCAGTTACTCATTTATTCATCTCTTCCATTTGGTCTTCTTGTGCATTTGTAATTCTCATTCACTTACTTCAAATCCTAAAAAGTTCAAAATTTCTTTGGTACCAAATTATTTTGCAAGTTCTTAACTTTATGCTTTTTAAAAATACAAAGCAAAAGATTTGTATTGTACATAAGTACAAACTAAATGATAGTATGAAGAGGAAGAAATGCCACAAAGAATGAAAGTGCACACCATATTTGCCCTTGTAACCCTTAAAAAAAGTAAAAGTAATTTTATTAGTAGCGGTTGCACTAATATTGTAACAAATAAATAAATTTGACAAATACAAAGAGTATGTTGAAGAATATGGATGCAATTTTCCTTTTGTTCCATTAAATAAACACTAAGACTATGGATGCAATCTTCCCTTAGCTCCATTAATTGCATATAACAATTGCTTTCCTATTTCTATGCACAAATTATAACATTACTTTCTACGTTTAAATTTTATTCCATATTTTAAAAAAAAAATTCTCTATAAAAAACATGTCTTACTCCATAAGTATTATTGTTTGTGTTGAGTATTCTCTTGGGCACTAGAAGAATCCTCTTGGAAGCTAGAACTTGAAAAGTCATGTTTTTATTTCATATTTTATTTTACATAGTTAAAGTCATGTTTTTATTTCATATTTTATTTTACATAGTTAGAGACAGTGAAACTTGCTTGAGTGATTTCAATGGGCATGGATTTGTTTGTGTTGAAAATAACTCCTAATGATTTCAAATTTAGTTTTTGTTGTTTTTTAAAGAGTATTTCCTTGATTAAACTTTGTTTTCATATTGTTCATTATGGACCACACCTCCCATATTTTAGTCCAACAAAAGTTTACAGTTGTGAGATAGATTTAAAAAAAAAAAGAAAAAAAAATTGCAACGTCTCTGTGTGTTAAATTGCATTGAAACTTTGGTTATTACAATGTTTATTGTGGGTTAATAACACTTACAAAAGTTCCTCCCTATTTGCTACTCACTAGTCGTACAATTCTACATGTTACAACAAATACATTGCCATGGAAAAAAATATTGCTACAACTATAGCCATGATGTTGTACATGCCCTTACAAGTCTACAAAATTTTCGCAACTATTTTCCTATTGAATTTGTAACAACCTTCAAGTTTTACCCCAAATTCTCCTTGTTTTTTTTTTGTTATAATTTCAACCCAAGTTTTAATATATTCATTTGCATATTTAAGCACATCTATTCATACAAGATAGGCATTTGTCCGAGACACACATGTATCCATATAAGATTTGTCCATATTGAACATGTATTTCTCTATTCAAACATGATGGGCACATTTATTTGGCTAGAGACAAACTTAATGGGACTAATCAATTTTTAAGTCTCTCCTTGAAGACTACACTTCCTCAATGAAAGTACATTGAGGTGACCCTATTTAATAGCATATTAGTATATATTCATAAAGTAAAAGGCTCGAGTTATTGATGTGAGTGTTCCAAGGCTTGCTTGCACTGCTACTAAGAGACCTAGCTTGTCTCTTCTAGGAACCTAGTCTCCTCTAGGTCCTAATTGGTTTAGATGATTAACTAAGACCAATCTTAACTCTTTCTCTAAGAGTTCCAACTCTTGTGCTTAACCTTGAAAGCCTAACACCCTAGATTTAGTACAATTCTCCACACTCACTTAGAAAGATCTAAGTGCCAATTCTTCACAATCTTCGTTCTTTTTTGTAGGGGTCTTCATCCTTGTGAAAACATTCATAACTTGGTCCATTTGATCCATTTTAGAAGGATCTTGAATCATATCCTTATCGGCTTCAATAGTTCATCATCTAAAGACCTTAAAAATAGGCCTAATCCTTGTAGCCTTTTTGTAGAGGCTTTTTGCCAATTCTTGCAAAACTTTTCCAAAGATCTTACACAACCAATCAAGGATTTGAATACCCTTTTGGATTTTACAAAGGATTCTGCAAGTTTTTCCTTCCTAGGTCATCCGTACAATGCCTTCCTATAATCTAGGACAACTAGGGCTAATAGGCCTAGTTTTTAGGACTGACTGTAACCTTGTACAAATCTTGCTTAAATCTTGATCTAATGGATTGACATAGACTCAATCCTCACAGTATGTTAAGATATGATGAACACCTTCCAGAAAAAGTACTGGAGTCGTACTGTACCTTCATACCCTGCAAGAACTCTTCAAACTTTCATTCCTAGACCTCTAATCGGGCTCTGTCTGCTCGCCTAGGGCCTAATGGTAAAAATAGCTCTCCAAACTTTGACAACTCCTAATCCTAAACATATGTACATTAGTGACTCCCCTAGCATTTCCATGTACCCTTAGGTGTTTCCCATGGTTAGATTTCATGGGGGAGCCATGAATGCTCAGACTAGTCAGAACAGAACCAGTGGAAGCTCTAAAACAAAATCAACTCAACCGATGCAATATATCTACTCTAAACAACTTTCTATTCAAATGAAAAAGTCTTAGAACTCACTAAAGAACACTATGCAATCACTAACTTAGCACTTTCAATCCATAAGATATGACTGTCAACACAAAAGCTCAGAATATTTACTGTAACACTGTTGCAGAGCTCTATTATGAAACTCAAAATTATTACAATACATGTGTAACCTCAAGATTTGAGTCTTGGCTAATAGTAGATGCCATCTCCATGTTTTTAGGGCCTGTTGGTTGATCACCCACCTCCTATTCTCAAGGGGATCCAAGGATAACTGAGTTGCATGCAACATTTGCAATAATTGCAAATGTTGTCATGACAACTTCTTTACAACATTTGGCATCTTTCACTTATGCCATCATCCTATTTTGTAGGACTAATAACCTCCTATATTTCGAGGATCCAAGACCATTAATGACCCTATGACATCTTTACAACATCATAATGTGATTAAGACACATTTAAGACTCCAACCTCACCTTAAGCTTCTAACACTAAGAAATTTAATCAACAACTAACATTGGCTATTTGTGTGACCTTAGTCCTAGTGACTAACTCACTTAGCCCACATAGCAAATGACCTTCTAAGGTCTAAAATCAAACTACTCTATTCTTCTTGACTTGGCTAGAGTCAAGTACAAGCCAAAAACTACTAAGCATGGAGGTTAGCCTAGGTGTGCTCCTGCACCATCCTCCCCAAAATAAAAAGATCAATCCACCCTTGGATTGAGGATGCTTGGATTAATCCCCATCTTCTTGAACTCTGACTGTAGACTCTTGTATCCAACACACTGTCAGCTCATGTGACTGTAGCAGTAGGTAATTGCAACTCTTCCACATCTTTGATCACTTCATGAAGAGTTTGATCCATGTCTTGCTATGGTCCTTTGTAATGGACTAAGTCTGCAATGTTGAAGATAGGAGACAGTCCACTATCTTTCGACAGCTCAACTCTGAATGCATTATCCCCATACTTAGCCAAAATAGGACAGGGACCTATCCTCCTCATTTGCAACTTGTTAGGGACTACCTTTTGCAGTCTTGACTTGTTAAGATGCACCATAGCCAAGTCACCTACATTGAATTGGACTGTCCTTTTACTTTCATCCACCTTGGCTTTGTGTCTCATGGTGTTCTCTGTCAAGCTCTTCCTCACTGTTTCATGTATCTCCTGCATAGCATATGCAAAATCATCAACATATCCACTTCTTTTCACTTCATCCTTCAAATCTCTCAACTCATAAACACCTCTAGGATGTAGTCCATACACTATCTCAAATGGACTTTTCCCTGTTGATCTATTAATAGTGTCATTGTAGGCATATTCAGCTTGCCCAATCAGCTGATCCCATTGTTGACCATACTCCTTAGTCAAACACCTTAGTAGATTTACAAGGCTTCTATTGATAACCTCAGTCTGACCATCAGTTTGGGGATGGTAGGCCGATCCAAAGGACAAGTTAGTGCCTAACCTTTGTCAAAGAGTCTTCCAAAAATGACTCATGAATTTAGTGTCTCTGTCTAACACAATGCTGATAGGTAACCCATGGATTCTCACTATCTCTTTGAAGGAAAGAGAGGCTATTTGACTAGCATCATTAGTGGTCTTGCATGGCACAAAGTGGGCCATCTTGCTGAATCTATCCACAACCACATAAACACTGTCCATGCCTTGTCTTGTCTTGGGTAACCCTACTACAAAATCCATACTCAAGCATTCCCATGGCCTAGTAGGAATAGGTAGTGGTTGATAAAGACCTGCATTTGTAGAAGTGCCCTTGGCCTTTTGACATACCACACAACTTTCCACATACCTCCTAACATCAAGATTCATCCTTGGCCAATAATAAAACCTTGAAACAAGTTCTTGAGTCTTAGTGATCCCAAAGTGACCACTCAAAGCACCATTATGCTTCTCTTGAATCAAATTCTCTCTAATAGAACCTCTAGGAACACATAATTGATTCCCCTTAAACAAGAGATCACTTTGCAAAGTATACTCAACATATCTACTATGAAAATGATTTTTGTATTCAGCACATACCTTATAAATGTCTGCAAAATCCTCATCATCACCGTATAGATCCTTGAAATGATCTATTCCCATGCTCTTCAAGTGAATCTCCTGAATTGTGAGAGCTCTTCTTGACAATGCATCTACCACTTTATTGAGGACACCTTTCTTGTGCTTGATATTAGAGGTGTAAGCTTGTAGGTACTCAACCCACTTCTTGTGCTTGTGACTCAACTTCTCTTGTGAATTCAGGAAACTAAGTGCTTGATTGTTTGAATACACAATGAACTCCTTGGGAAGCAAGTAGTGCCTCCACTTCCTTAGTGCTTGGACCAATGCATACATCTCAAGGTCATATGAAGAGTATTTCCTTTTGGCTTCACTTAACTTCTCTGAATGGAAAGCCACCGGTCTGCCTTCTTGGCTTAAAACAGCCCCAATAGCCACATTGCTAGCATCACACTCAATGGTGAAAAGCTTCTCAAAGCTTGGCAATACTAAAATAGGTTGGGTAGCTATCTTCTCCTTCAGTAACTCAAAGCTTTTGTTAGCATGCTCATTCCAAACAAACTTGGTTTTCATTCCTCCCTTGATAGTATCTAACATAGGAGCACAAATTGCACTAAACTGCCTTATGAATTTCCTATAATATTGTGCAAGGCCATGAAAACTTCTTACCTCTGTTGCTATCCTTGGAGTAGGCCAATTCATGATAGCCTCCACTTTGCTTTTGTCCATTTTCAGATTTTCATGTGATAGAACAAATCCAAGGTACACTAGCTCTGTTTTGATGAACTCGCACTTCTCTAAGTTGATCATCAACTTCTCCTCATGTAGCTTCTTGAAAACAATATCAAGATGTTCTAGGTGCTCACTCCTTGTCTTGCTAAAAATTAGTATATCATCCAGATATACCACTACAAACTTGCCTATGTAGTCTTTGAGAACTTCATTCATGAGCCTCATGAATGTGGAGGGGGCATTGGATAATCCAAATGGCATGACAAGCCATTCATACAACCCTTCATTGGTCTTGAAGGCTATTTTCCACTCATCTCCTTCATGTATTCTTATTTGGTGATAGCCACTCTTCAAGTCTATCTTGCTATAATACTTAGCTTCACCTAGACAATCCATTAAGTCTTCAATCCTAGGGATAGGGAACCTATACCTTATAGTTATCCTATTGATAGCCCTTGAATCAGTACAAAGCCTCCAAGTTCCTCCTTTCTTAGGTGAAAGTACAGTGGGTATGACACATGGACTAATGCTCTTTCTAATGAAACCTTGGTTTAGGAGTTCTTGTATTTGCCTAGCAATTTCCTCATTTTGTTGAGGAGTCATCTTGTAGGCTGCTTTGTTTGGTAGGGTAACTCCTAGGATAAGGTCTATCCTATGACTTATGACTCTTTTAGGGGGTAAGGCTGATGGTTGTCCACCACTTACAATACCTTGGTAAGTCTGTAGCATACTTTGAATCTCCTTTGGTAACTCTATCTTCTTAGTCACCTTGCCTTCATCTCCCTCTCTTGGTCTTAGCACCAATGCATAGCCAACTCTTTCACTCTCTTCCATAGCTTGTAAGAACTTCTTTTCACCCACCATAAGTACATTTGGACCTGCTGTCTTCACCTCCGCATCTTCCAATAATGACTGTATTTTGAAGGTCACATTGTCCTTCTTGAAAGAATAAGAATTCTTTCTCCATCATGTATGGCTTGGCGGTCAAATTGCCATGGTCTACCTAGGAGCAAATGACATGCATCCATAGGCAACACATCACACAAAACTTTGTCTTTGCACCTTCCAATGGAGAACTCCACCCATGCTTGTTCATTTACTAACACATGTTGGCCTTTATCGAGCCAAGTGACCTTGTAAGGATTAGTGTGGGGTATCCTTGTCAACTTTAGCTTGCTGATTGCTTCCTCTGACACAATGTTGTCAGTAGAGCCTGAGTCAATGATGACCCTACATACTTTCCCCATGATTTTGCACTTAATCCTAAACAAAGACCTCCTTTGGCTTGGCTCTTCCTTCACCGACTCCTTTATCAAAGTTCTCCTCATCATAAGATTCTCTCCTTCCTCTGAATTTAATGGTACTTCAACGTGCTTGTCTGCTACATTAGACTCATCTTGAACTAGGTTAGTTCTCTTGTCACCTCCTTGAGATGAACCACCTTTCTCTGGACATCTATAGGCAGGGTGCCCCATTTGATTGCAATAGTAGCACTTCATATTGGAAAAGTAGTTGCCTCTTCTTCCTTGTCCACCATTTCTTCTAGAGCTAGAGTTAGAACTTCTTCCTCTACCACCTCTACTAGAGCTTCCTTCTTGCCGCTCACTGAATTTTATGTCTCCTTGAGTTCTTGATTCAGAACTTCTTCCACCATAGCCACCTCTTTGTCCTCTACTATCTTTGCTTTTACCTTTACCTTTAGAGGTTTTGTCTTGCTTTCTCTTTCTTTTCTCTTCTATCTTCAAGGCCATTTGATAACATTGGCGAATGGTTTTGAAGTTCACTAGACTCATCTCTTCTTGAATAGACCATTTGAGGCCATTCAAGTACCTTGCAAGCTTAATGCTTTCATCTTCAACCACCTTAGATCTCAAACATAACTTTTGAAACTCCTCGGTGTATGCTTGGACATCTAAATCTTTTTGTCTAAGATTGTGTCTCCTTCTATGAAGCTGAACTTCATAATCATTAGGAAGGTAGGTTTGCTTCACTTTGGTCACCATGCCCTTCCATGTCACTATAGGACCTTTTCCATCCTTTTCCCTCTTGGTTTGCACAAACTTCCACCAAGTAAGAGCTGAACCTCTTAGTCTAGACTTGGCCACCACAACTTTTTGTGCTTTAGAGATACCATCACATTCAAAATGGTTCTCAATGCTATTAATCCAATCCACAACTAAATCTGGATCCACTTGTCCACTAAATAGTGGCACACCTTCCAAAGCTTTGCCACTCAATGCTTTCAATGCTTTTAAGAATGGCTCTTCAGGAAGAACAGGGTCAGGTGTTGGAGCTTCCTCCTCCAAGTCTAATTCCTTCTCCCTTGCTTCTTTTTCTTCCTTTTGGTCAATTTTCTCTTTGACCTTATTAGCTTTGTCTTGGACTTCACCCAAGAGCTGCTCCATTTGAGCTAGTCTTTCCCTTAGCAACTTGTTATCTTCTTCTTGTTCCTCAACCTTCTTGGCTAACTCAACGTTAGTCACCATGGTTTTGTCTTCCACTGATCCACTTGGTGTATTCTCTCCCATTGATTCAGTAGGCTGCAACATCCACCACAAGCTTGATCAATTCAAGCTCTGATACCAATATGATGTGAGTGTTCCAAGGCTTGCTTGCACTGCTACTAAGAGACCTAGCTTGTCTCTTCTAGGAACCTAGTCTCCTCTAGGTCCTGATTGGTTTAGATGATTAACTAAGACCAATCTTAACTCTTTCTCTAAGAGTTCCAACTCTTGTGCTTAACCTTGAAAGACTAACACCCTAGATTTAGTACAATTCTCCACACTCACTTAGAAAGCTCTAAGTGCCAATTCTTCACAATCTTCATTCTTCTTTGCAGGGGCCTTCATCCTTGTGAACACATTCATAACTTGGTCCATTTGATCCATTTTAGAAGGATCTTGAATCATATCCTTACCGGCTTCAATAGTTCATCATCTAAAGACCTTAAAAATAGGCCTAATCCTTGTAGCCTTTTGCAAAGGCTTTTTGCCAATTCTTGCAAAAATTTTCCAAAGACCTTACAAAACCAATCAGGGATTTGAATACCCTTTTGGATTTTACGAAGGATTCTACAAGTTTTTCCTTCCTAGGTCATCCGTACAATGCCTTCCTATAATCTAGGACAGCTAGGGCTAATAGGCCTAGTTTTTAGGACTGACTGTAACCTTGTACAAATCTTGCTTAAATCTTGATCTAATGGATTGACATAGACTCAATCCTCACAGTATGTCAAGATATGATGAACACCTTCTAGAAAAAGTACTGGAGCCATACTGTACCTTCGTACCCTGCAAGAACTCTTCAAACTTTCATTCCTAGACCTCTAATCGGGCTCTGTTTGCTCGCCTAGGGCCTAATGGTAAAAATAGCTCTCCAAACTTTGACAACTCCTAATCCTAAACATATGTACATTAGTGACTCCCCTAGCATTTCCATGTACCCTTAGGTGTTTCCCATGGTTAGATTTCATGGGGGAGCCATGAATGCTCGGACTGGTTAGAACAGAACTAGTGGAAGCTCTAAAACAAAATCAACTCAACCGATGCAATATATCTACTCTAAACAACTTTCTATTCAAATGAAAAAGTCTTAGAACTCACTAAAGAACACTATGCAATCACTAACTTAGCACTTTCAATCCATAAGATATGACTGTCAACACAAAAGCTCAGAATATTTACTGTAACACTGTTGCATAGCTCTATTATGAAACTCAAAACTATTACAATAACCTCGAGATTCGAGTCTTGGCTAATAGTAGATGCCATCTCCATGTTTTTAGGGCCTGTTGGCCGATCACCCACCTCCTATTCTCAAGGGGATCCAAGGATAACCGAGTTGCATGCAACATTTACAATAATTGCAAATGTTGTCATGACAACTTCTTTACAACATTTGGCATCTTTCACTTATGCCATCATCCTATTTCTTAGGACTAATAACCTCCTATATTTCGAGGATCCAAGACCATTAATGACCCTATGACATCTTTACAACATCATAATGTGATTAAGATACATTTAAGACTCCAACCTCACCTTAAGCTTCTAACACTAAGAAATTTAATCAACTAACATTGGCTATTTGTGTGACCTTAGTCCTAGTGACTAACTCACTTAGCCCACATAGCAAATGACCTTCTAAGGTCTAAAATCAATCTACTCTATTCTTCTTAACTTGGCTAGAGTCAAGTACAAGCCAAAAACTACTAAGCATGGAGGTTAGCCTAGGTGGGCTCCTGCACCAGTTATGCCTCAAAAATTGGCCTAAAGTCTCAAGTAGTCAAGCAATTCATTGGAGTATAAAATGAATTTATTTTATTTCATCTTTGTCTTAATAATTTCATCTTTATATTTAATTGAATGTCTCATTTAGGTTAATAATTTAATTAAATATTTATGTTGGTAAATAGACTACTTCAGAAACTCCTCAAACCCATATTTGAAAACTTGTGTATTGAGAACTTTTTTTCATTAGATTGCCTATATATTTGCTTCCAAATAGGTTCAAGTGTAATATATGTAGATATAATTTTTGAACTATGTTTGATGAAATCTATTAATAAATTTGATTTATTTCATTTATTGTTGATAAAGTTTAAAACATATTTTCATGAATTAATTTGTATCTTTTTTTAAGATAATTAACATAACAGATTCTCAAAGGAAATAAAAGGAGTTTTTTAATTCACATTTTACAAAATAAAATATTTTGTTGTATTTCTATGAGTATGCACTAAATTATAAAATTTCAATTGCGAAAGCATCTATCTTTTAGCATTGCCAAAAGACCTCTTAACTTTTAGTTGTTCTTATTCAAATACATATGCTTCTAATAATCAATGGAAACCTCCATACAATGCAAATTTGGGAGGTTATCCACCTCAACCTTGGAATAATCCTTAGAATACTTGGCCAAATTATCAAAATCTTGTACCCCAGTGGTAGCCTCCTCAAGAGAATTAGCAAAAACCTTAGGGAAGATGGCCACAACCTCAAGGTTCATGGGAATCATCTCAAGGTAATTGGCAACCAACTTCATAATGGAGAGGAGGTGAGTAATGGCCAAATCAACTTGTTGGCTATCTTCAACAACCTCAATAGCTAGCCGTAATGCCACCTCCTATAGTCAATACTAATTCCCCTCAGCCTACTCAGTTACATGTAGAACATGTTCCTTATCCTAATAACAAGCCACAACAACAACCTGTCTATTCTGCATATCCTAACCAATACCCAACATATGTTGTAAATATAAGTTGTATACACCTTAGGTTTGGAATACATTTTCCATCACTAGCTCCACTAGTTATAACTGAGATGTCTGTGGAAGAATTAGAACAAGAGGGTTTACCTATGCACCTATCCAACCAAATTTGATGAAAGAAACTGAGATTTCCAAACAATCAGATGTAATGACTCAATTTCCTCAAATATTAGAAGTGCCTAAACCAAAAGAGGATTTAACCTTTGATATTATAGACCAACTAAAGCACATATATGTCAAGATACCTCTCTTCCAAGCTATAAAAGATGTCCCTATTTATGGTAAAGCCATTAAAGAAGCTCACATGAAGAAACCTAGGAGAAAGAAGATAGATCCAAAAATCATGCATGTCCTAGGTCAATTTACAGACATTATGCTTGGAAAGGTGACAACACCCAAATATTCTAATCTTGGTAGTCATGTAGTTAGGGTTATCATTAATGGTATTCAAGTTAAAATACCTTAATTGATTTAGGGGAAGCCATTAACGTGATTACAAAGGATGTCATGCAACATATTCAAATCACCAATCTTAGAACAGTCCTATTACTAGCTAATAGTTCTATTGTTAAGCCTGATGGAATGTTAGAGGATCTTGTAGTCACCTTGGATTCTTGGGAGTACTCTGTTGATTTTATAATACTCTCTCCTAAAGCCACATTGGGGGGATATCCTATTATTTTAGGAAGGCCTTAGCTTTCTACTATTGATGCATATATAGGATGTCGGTTAGGAAACATGACTATTTTAGAGGGTCTAACCACAAAGAAACTTTATCTTTATCCACAATCACAACTTTAGCCTGATTTAGCACAACTAGTATGACCAAACCTAGGAGAAGTAGAGGAAGTTAAATCAGTTGTGCAGCTCATGATGATAGATAAGGATCCATTCTCGTAGCTTTAGGAGGAGGATGAAGTACTAAGAAATATTTCTCAAAATTATTATGGAGTGAATGAGCAACCTTTTGGCTGTTCATCACATCATAAATATTCTTTTCAAATCATCCTCCCTGTACCTAGTTCATCAGACTTTCTTGCAGTCATAGATATGTTTCATACATTGTTGCCACATGAAGTACAAATGCCATAACTCCCGAGGCATCCATGATAGATTTAAATAAGAAAGTCGAGGTCTCACTAGGTCGATGTTTGAACATTAATAACTAGATCACTCAATAACAACAAATGTCTTTGACAAAATTTCTTCAGTCTCACAAACACACATTTACCTGGGATTAATTATAATGATATGAAGGGTATGGATACTAAGTTGTGTACCCATAGAATTAATATCAAGGAGGATAGTATGTAAGTAAGATAGTCACAAAGCATAATTAACCCTGTACTAAGTGTTAGCATGAATGTCTATGAATGTTGTTAGCAAGGAAGATTGGATGTTGATTAGAGATGATTGAGTTCTTATATGTTACATTCATGACTGGGTTTGTCATTGATGTCAACATATATGCTTTCTAGACAGAGTTAACAAAGTTACAAACACATAACTATTTCACGAGGTTTTATGATGATGAATTGAGTTTTGCGAAGATTTATTTGAATTCAGGAACGTGTTATGATGATGTGGTTGTAAGTACAGAAACAATTATGCAAATATGTTCGAGTTATGAGAAGTTTACTGAAGACTGTTCACATTGAGAGTTTCTAGGAACCAGTGATAGTTATTCAAGATTTATTGTTTCGGCGAGGTTGAAGCTAGTTCAAAGAGGTTGATATGTTGTCGATGACATGTTCAGGATACTTGGATAAACATGACATAATCTACTTTGCATTCCGCGAAGACTTGTGGATGATGTGAAGCCTGTTACTTCTTTGTGAGCCGACTATATATTAATAATTATATGGAAGTGTTTAGATGTAATGTAACGTGTATTGTAAATTCTTATTGATGTCCTATATTATTAATTGTAAATTGAGAAATTCTTTTGGCCAACTCAATAATCATTAGGACTTGATATAAGGGAAAAGAATCTTATTTGATTCATGAAGGGTATCATAAGGATATCATGCGGTCATGAAATGTTGTGCGAGCTTTGAATGCAAAATCTTTATGATCAGAGCATAAGATAACGTTGTTGGTTTGTTGAGGACTTCAAAGGAGCTGTACAAGCAAATAAATTTTTTGTTTTAGTCAATTCACCCTTGGATGTGTTATCCTAAAGATTGTTTAGTGAAGACAGTCTTAAAGAAATTTGGATAGTGGGTTCAGTTGTCTTCATTGTGTTTCTCAATGAACTCCTCCCGGGGTTGGGATCTTTTAGCAGGGATCCAAAGTCTCCTAGTAGGGACTCATATGTACTGATTGTATTGTAACAAAATTTTAACAAGGTCTATCCTTTCACAAGGAAATTTTATATTAGTACATCATCTTGTGGGCATCATTCCCACCAGGGTTTTCCCTTTGATCAAGAGTTTCCCTAGTTAACAAATCTGGTGTTATTGTGTATGTTTATTATCTTGTGGTTATTGCTGTTATTCATCACAAGCTTAAGATTTGATAGAGTTGAATTTAAGTTAGTTAAGCTCACAACTGATTCACCCCCCGTCTCAGTTGTGTTGGTGGAATTTTCTTTCTAACAACTGGTATCAAAGCATCAAGTCCTTGAAAGAAAATTTTAACATGTTAAGGAGATCCATGGCTACTATATTTTTTAGAAAAGAAAGTCTGAAGTTTGATGGAGTAAATTTTGAAAATTGGAAAGAAATAATGAAGACACATTTTCTATGCATGAGAATTGATTACTGATTGGCTATCAAGATGAAGATTGTTGTAGAAGAAGATAAACTTGATTTATGTACATATGAAGAAAAGAACCAATACATGTACAATATGCTTGCTAGAGAGGCTATTTTATCAGCTCTTCTAGATACAAAATACACTGAGGTAAAAGATCTAAGACTTTCTACTGAGATTTGGACTAAATTGGAAAATATTTTTGAATGAATTGAAACTTTGAAGAAAGCTAAATTGTAGAATTATATTAGTATGTTTGAAAGTGCTAAGATGTAGGAAGATGCAACTATAAGAGGTTACTTTAGCATGATTATTGGGATTGTTGCAGGAATTAAGAGTTGTGGTGGAAGAAAATCAGATAATGAAGTCATATGGAAGATAGTGAAATCTCTAGCACCGACCTTTGAATACAAAGAGTAGATTATTGAAGAAATGATTACACCTTATTTTACAAAAGAATTGCTACTTGGAAAGTTGCAGACACATGAGCAATGACTGAAACAAAAGGAAGGAACACCTAGAGTGCAAACAAATTTTAGTGTACAAAATGACAAACCTATGTTGACAAGAAGTGCAAGTACCCATGGAGATTATGCTAGAGATTGGGCAGCTAAGCAAGAAGAAGAAATATAGTTCGATGATGCAATGACATTGATTGGAAGGAGAGAATCTAAAGGTAAGAAAGCTTTTGCTTGTTGGACATGCAAATAATTTGGTCATTTTTCATCTAAATGTCCTAAGAGAGAAAAAAAGATCAGATATAGAAAACCTTATAAACCTAAGATTGAAAAATGTCTTATCAACACCAAAGTGTCCAACCAAACCACTACTATGTTTGTCCTTTATCAAATTAGTTCTCATTGATCCTCTTGGTATACACATCTAAATACCTTTAAACAACATACCTCCTTGAATGAAATACTCTTCCCATTTAGCACTCGGTTGATCTTGAATAGGTGCTCTGTGCTTTCTCCATGGGTCATAAAAATTAGGATCAAATTCATAAGAATCTCTCATTTCATCAAAACCAAGAACTTCAATTTTCATCTCAGTCATCAAAGCACTTCTTCTACTCAATGCATCAACAACTTGGTTAGTGACTCCACTCTTATGTTTTATCACAAATGTATAACTCTGCAAATATTCAACCCATTTCATATGTCTCTGATTCAATTTATTCTGACTACCCAAATACTGTAACGCTTTATGATCGGTATACAACACAAATTCACTTGGTATCAAATAATGTCTCCATTTTTGGCTTGAACAATATTATATAATTCTTGACCATACACAAAATAATTCCTTTTTGCATCATTCAACTTTTCACTAAAGAAAGCAATAGGTTTACATTCTTGACTCAACACAGCTCCTATTGCGCTTCCACTTGCATCACATTCCACTTGAAATACCTTATTGAAATCAGGCAATGCTAACACGAGCAATTTAGCAACCTTCTACTTTAGAGTCTCAAAACTTTTATCAGCTCCATGTGTCCACTTGAATTCTCTTTTATCTCCTCTCATAGTCTCAATCATAGCATTACAAATTGAACTAAAATTCCTGATGAACTTTTGGTAAAAACTAGCCAAACCATGAAATGATCTTACCTCACTAACATTCTCAGGTGTAAGCCAATTCAAAATAGCTTCAAACTTTTCAAGATCCATTTTCAAACCATCAGCTGAAATCACAAATCCCAAATACACACTGTCCTCTTTCATGAAATAACACTTTTTTAGATTTATCAGCAACTTTTCTTCTTTCAACCTCTGCAATGCTTGTTTAAGATGCAACAAATGCTCTTCTCTAGTCTTACTGAATATCAAAATATCATCTAGGTATACAAGCACAAATTTACCTAAAAATTTCTGCAAAACTTCATTCATCAATCTCATAAAAGTACTCGGTGCATTAGTTAAATCAAAAGGCATAACCAACCACTCATACAAACCTTCTTTTGTCTTAAAATCAGTCTTCCACTCATCACCTTCTTTGATTCTGATATGATGATACCCACTTTTCAAATCAATTTTGGTAAAATACTTTGCTCCAGTCAAACTGTCCATTATGTCATCCATTCTCGGTATAGGAAACCTATATTTCACTGTTATCTTGTTGATTTCTTTGGAATCCATACACATTCACCATTCTCCATTCTTCTTAGGTGCCAATACAATAGGTACTGTACAAGGACTCAAACTTTCTTGGATCAAACCTTTCTGCAATAATTTTTGAATCTGTTGGTTCAATTCCTAATTCTCGGTAGGTGTCAACCGATGTGGTGCCTTATTCGGTAAACTAGCTCAAGGGATTATATCCATATAATGATCAATGCTTCTCTTTGGTGGAAAACCATTAGGTACATTATCAGAAATGATCTCTTTATAGCCAGTGAGTAGCTTATCAATCTCTTCAAGGATGCTATCCACTATTTTCTTACTCGATTTGTTAGGAATCACAACAAAACATACATCATTCTTTTTCAAATCCTTAACAAACTTTCTTCCTTCCATAAAGAAAACTTTCACAGATGTACAAACATTACTAATAGGTTCTTCAATCAAAGGTAACAAGATTTGTCTTCTCTCATTAGCCGAAATAGTATATTTATGCAATCTCCCATCATATATAGCATGTCTATCATATTGCCAAGGTCTACCCAACAAAATATGACAATAATCCATAAGCATGATATCACATAACACCTTATCATAGTACTTTCCAATTTTCAAAGTCACATAATGTTGTTCACTTACCAAGAGTGTGTGCTCATCCTTGATCCATGAAATCTGATAGGGCTTCGGGTGTTTCAACCTTTTCAACTGCAACTTTGTAATGATTTCCTTAGATGCCAAGTTCTCCGAGCTTCCATTGTCAATGATTACCTTCCACACTTCATCAGAAACTCTACATCTGGTCTTGAACAAACTTTTCCTTACCGAATCTTCCTTATTACTTTCACTCCAAAGTGCTCTCCTTACCATCAAGTTCTTTTCCTTCTCAGGTTCATTCGGTGACTCTTCTTGCACCAAAGCATTTCTACTACTACTGACCTTCTTTCTTGCATGTGTACACTCAAATGATCTACGTCCTTCTCCACAATTGTAACAAGTTCCTTGGAGTCCACCTCTGTTATAACCACCTGAGTAGTTATTGCTTCTTCCTCTAGATGAACTTTCACTTTTTCACTCAGTCTTGTCTTTATCTAGATTCGCCTTTTCTGGTTCAAATCTATTATTTTCACCATAAGATCTACCTCTTTCTCTAGGGAATCTACCACCTCTACCTCTTTGTCTTTTCTCACGTCTTTTGTTCAATTTATCCTCGGCTTTCAATGCAAATTGATAAGCTTCTTCAATATTTTCCAACTTAACCAAACTGATTTCTTCTTGTATGGAAACTCTCAATCCATTCAGGTACCTAGAAATTCTTTCCACATCATATTCATCATGTCCAGATATGATATCTAATCTATAGAACTCCCCAGTATAATCTTTTACCAAGCTATCTTTCTGCCTCAAACTTTGCATTCGCCTAACTAGGTTAATCTGATAATCACAAGGTAAGAACTTTCCTTTCAATTTATTCACCATCTTATTCCATACCTTAATTTTGTCTTTGCCTTTCCTCTTTCTATCCAATTGCAGATGTTCCCACCACAAGGATGCATGACTCTTCAACTTTGTGCTTGCAATTTTCACATTCTTTTCCTCAGGGACATTTTCATATTCAAAATACTTTTCCATCTCGGTGATCCAATCCACCAATTCATCAGAATCCAATTTTCCACTATACTTAGTAGGATTAAAGTGTGGTGTAGACTTTAGATTTGTCAAAGCCTTCAATAATCTTTCCTCACCTTGATCCATCACCAGTGTAGGTTCTACATCAACTTGTTCTTCCTTAACTTCATCATCACTAACATCTTTGAGATGTCTTCCTCTTCTCTGGGTTGTTTCAACAACTTCTTATCTAGTAGCAAGTTGTCTCAACATGTCTGCCAATCCTAGATCCGCATCTCGCCTCCCACGAACCATCTTGAAACTGTCTGCAATTGTAGGTCATATTGCAATCTGCTACCCCTCAACAAATCAACTAGGGTTTGAAAAGAAGTGAATAACACACAAGTGAGTGAGAGAATGTAGATCAACTTCTTATATTTCTTTAAATAGATTCATACATGTTGGGCTATAAGGCCTTCCCAGTTTGGGCTAGATATTACAATTCAAGTACATAAGTCCTCCAACATGCAAGGATCTGAAACTACCTTTTAATCTTCTAACTTCTACTACTGATGTCCTAAAACTACAAATAAAGATTACAATATATACAAGAGGCTACCGAACAAGTTGGCCTTCAGATCCACCATCAACGAAAGGAATGACCAGATCTAGGTTCACACACTTCCCAATGATAGATACCAGCATTAAATCTATGACCATAATTAATTGCACAAGTCGGCCTCAACGGAAAACTAAAACAAACACCTCAGTAAGAAAGGATAACCGAGTGTCAGACAAGCATCATTGAGCGCTAGAGAGATAACTGACCAACCCTAGTTAACAAACGAAACCAAGTAACTACCGAGCCAACTCGGTCGAAGTAGGAACCAAGCAACATGGGAAAACAAAAACATGTTTTTGGTGACACGGGATTGCCAAGGACCCGAGATGCTCCTACATCATACATGAAGCACAAGGGGAAAAGGGGACATATAATCATTATTAAGGTATTCAAAATGGCCTAGGACATTCCACTGAGGGATAAAAGGTCTTATCATGGGTGCTTCCATTTTAAGACAATACAACAATTAAGACACAATAACATTGAAAATCAATGATAATCATCATAATAACATAATCCAATGATCTTGAATAAAAAATACACCAGATATCATCATGAAGCATCATGTCACATCCTAAAAGTGTCATCATGTAGATATGATCAAAATAGTAATAAATAACATAATCTAACATCTAAATCAACTATGATATTGACAATGCCAAAAAAATGTAGGGTAACCAAATGTATGACATGGTGCAATGTCTGATCACATCATATGGATATCCAAATAAAAAAATAGAGTCCAACTTAGATCAAAATAGCATGGAATATAATGCAACCACAGGAGGCACTACACCCTACTAGAAGTGTCAAATCTCCTTGGTGAAAAAGAACTAAAAGAAAAGATGAGAATAACACTCCTCAATTTCAACACAAAACACACATAGAGGGGCCAAAGAATCCCCTATTGCACAAATTATCCCAAGAAAGACATTGATTTGAACCACATGAATATGTTTCATTTGGGCCAAGAAAATTTGTACCACACTTGTTTCCACCAATGCACCTCTATACCTCCAAACAACTCTCTATCAAGCTCCACATACCTCGTAGGAGAAAAGTAATTACCAAATGAGTCTCTTCCCTAGACAAAAATATCCTTCCCCGCTAGGTATTTACACTCATGAGAAGAAATAACTTAAGAAAACTCTTTACAAGTCTCCTCTAATCCACTTGGCAATCATTCACAAGAATCCTTCCATCAATAACTAGCAACCAATCCTAAATTTTGAAGTCTTATACTTTGTTACTGTATTTCAACCAGATATATTAAAACTACCATAAAGTATATATTGGTGTGGATAAATGGAAAGAATAGGAGGATTACTATCCCTAGAATCAAGCCAAAAAAGAGACTTCAAGCCCTTATTATAGATCCAAGAAATCCCACTCTTAATAATGTGAACCCTTATTTTCAAAGTGCACCAAATTATAGATCCCCTTCCCTCCAAATGAAAAATTTAAGAACATCCAAAATGTTAACTTATTTTAAATAATTATATGTGAGAATACAACCCCAAATCTGATTTTAATTGGTACACCATCACCAATATAATTTGGTTGTAAGAACTTGCTCATTCAAGATTGCAAATTGAAGACCATGGCCCCTCTTTGTATTTTTCCTACACACAAACTCCCACTTAACTAAACTTTACTTAGATGCATGAAAATTACCACTCCAAAGTAAATGGCACAAGAGAGCATCATAGTCCTTGAGGAAATACAAAGGATCTTCCTGAATAAAACTCATGTAAATAGGAAGAGCCTGGACCATAGATTAAAGAAGAGTCTCTCTAGCAACAATGCAAACCCACTGATGAGTCTAATGATTAACCTTTTGACATAGCTTATCAAATAATTCCTACTAGTCTGGCCTATTTTTCTTCCAAAAACTAGAGGGATGCATAGATAGACCAAGGAAAGAGAACCAATTGAAAGCTTCAAAATATTGACAATTTATCTTTTAATAAGCTCAACGGTGTTAAAAAAAATAGATAGACCATCTATGCTTATAAAATTTTTGACCTAAAGAAGACATATAAATATCTAGCATTCACCTGAAATATTCAACTTCATGAAGACAAGAAACCCCCATAAGAGTAGTGTCATCCAAAAATTGGAGATGAAAATACTTAGGTAGTCTATTACCACAACTCCAATACTTAATCAAGCCTTTGGAAACCCAAGACTTAATAAATCTACCCAAGCCTTTAGCCATAATAATAAACAAATAGAGAGAGAGATAGACAGAGAGACAAAGCAAGTGAGAGAGAGGGTAGGGTCCCCTTGGAAAATACCCTTGGGAGCCCCAAATAACTCTAAAGTTTTTCCATTGAAAATAATAGAGAAGGGTCAAAATAAGTGACACATCTCATTGTCTAACTAACCCACTCTTGACTAAAACTAGTGGCTGATATTTTTTGCAAAAAGTTCCACTTAACTCTATCATAAGCTTTGGCCATATCCAATTTTGTGAACATATATTTCTCCTTAAAACACTTTCATAGAGTGAAAGGATTCGAAAGCAACCACTATCCCATTTAGAATTTGTCTCCCTTTCACAAAGAGCAATCGGTCTAAAGAAAAAAATTTGATTAGCTCCTTCCTTTTTAGGAATAAGGGAAAGAAAAGTATAATTAAAGGCCCAAAGAATTTGTATGTTACAATGAGATTATCATTCGTAACTAAAGAGAGAATATATTACAGAATCAAATTCTCCTCATCTTCAATAGGAGGAGAATCTTTAGTAAAGAGAGAAAAGTAGAACTATGTAGCCTCACAAGATAATGCCTATACAAATGAAAATGAAATTCCTTTTGAGTTAACTAAAGAGGAAATATAGCTCCTATTCTAATGAGGTTGCACAGAATTATAAAAAAATTTCCATGTTCCTATCACCTTCCTAAAGATAATAAATCTAAGTCTTTTTCTTCCAAAAATATTCTCACAAAGTTCTGACTCCTCCAACTCCTGCACCATCTAGGACTCATCTCTCCTTAATCCTTTGAGAAGGAATTATCCAAATTTAGTGAGTGATAATATTAAGGAATATTAAGGCATGCTTGAGTATGCCTCTTCATAGCACGAAGATTACCAAATCACAAGTTATTTCACCTTTTAAGTTGAAATTTAAGAAACTACAATTTCTTAACAAATGAATACATAAAAATACCATAGGTACAACTGCCATCTCTCCACTACTTAACCATTAATTTGTGAAGGGAAGAATCATGAAGCCACATAAGTTAAAACTTAAAACGGGGATTCTTAGGAACTCTTAAAGAAGCTGCTAAAAAATTAATTGGCCAATGGTCAAAACCCCTCTATTCAATGATCTTAGAACTTGTAATCAAGATACCACCTATCTAGTAGAAGGAAACCAAAAATCTATCTATCCATTTAGAAATAGCTTCCTCTCCATAATGTCTATTAGTCTAGGTATAGACCCCATTAGACAATTTGAGATCAATTAAATCAAGAAGGTCCATTTTCTTACAAGAGAGATTGGAAGAAGGATGTAGGGTAGCCAAATCTCCCCTTTTCTCCTCTAGACTTAAAACATAATAAAAATCACCAGATAAAATCCAAGGAAGATATATAGCTGATGCAGGAGCATCTTGGGTCTTGAGCAATCTTGCATCACCAAAAATATTTCATGTTCCTGAACCTGCCCGTTGTTTGTTTTGTAGTCGTTGCTGCTGTTATTTTCTTGCCTTGTGAAGTTAATGCGGTGAAGACCTAATCTTGAGTATTATCCTAAGGGTGTACGTCCTAATTCATTTGGATCTAGAAGTTATCGCAATTTTCCTTGGGCATCAATTTTCTACCAGTTTCACACATGAAATGTGTGGTATTTCATCTTGCACGATTCCGTGTGGGGAATTGGATCTTGCGTGGTTGGGAATTTTTTCTTGGATCTTGTGTGGACCTAAATGCAACTTCGCATCGTGTTTTGTTATCTCTTTCTTTGGTTTTGATTTCTCCTTCTTAGTGGACCTATAATGTAATTAAATGCCTGACTGGCCGACTTGTGGCTTTGCTGGCTATATATTTGGACCTTAGGTTGTTTAGTAGAGGCAGGATGGTGGTAGTAGAAGTAGAAGTAGAAGAGAAGACAATAAGCGAGCTGAGACTTTGAATTCATAATTCTCATTGTATAAGGTTGAAACCTGGAAGGCCTCATAGTCGGGCATGTTGAAAGATTTAATATAATTGCACCAGTGTTGTTACGAGTTGCTTGTCTCATATCCATTGTATTTTAATTGATTTCATGTGAATTATATATTGCTTATGTGTGTAACTCTTTGTAGGGCATGTTTTTGGGTTTAAGCAGTCTCAATTAACCCGATTCTGCCTTCACCTTCCCTACCCTTGCGTCAATAGCACATGATTGATTATACCTTGTATGAGACTAAAGTAGAGCTTTCCCATGGATATCAATTGGAGCATACACATTGGTAACTAAAATAATCTTCATATTACAAGCTCGAGGCTACCATAGAAAGAGTGAAATGACTATATATCCACCAAAGTGGAACAATCTTTCCTGAGTTCTGAAAAAGAGCTAGAACTCAAGAACAACCTAGGGAACCAATGCATTGATATTGATTGAAACACTAGATAATAGAAGCACACTTATGCATGTAATCAACTAAAATATTATTATCCTAAATACAAAAGATCTTTGGAAAATGAATTGCAACAAATTCATGAATAGTCTTTTGTTAAGAGATTATATTCAACCCCCTTACATTCCAAGAGAGAATAATCATTTAAGAGATTTGGAAAAGTGGGAATCAATGGATTTTCTAGGCCTAAATTACACCAACAGTTCCCTAGATAATAATCTTCTCTTGATCCTTCTTGTGGCCACCTTTAGAAGAATTTTCAAAAATACCTTTGTCAAGGGGTTGTTTTTGCAAGACCAAAGCTTAAGAAGAACCTTTATCTTTACTAGATTTACACACCTAATTTAGAAAATCTGCCAAAATAATATCATCCTATAGGACATTAGAATCACATAGGTCTCACAAATAAAGACCACTGGAAGATACCTATGAGGTTTTCATGCCTCGTGAAGATTCAAAGTCCTAAATAGACCTCTAATATCTCACATCATCCATACCCATAATAATATCCATATCAACCTCAACATGTCAAGAATGATGAATCTAGGATTCCAAAACTGGAAAAGAAATATGAATCCCAAGAAATTTATAGATTAGAGTATATTTACTCAAATAAGAGACATCATCCATAATTAATTATGAAGGAATGACCAAAAGTAGATAATCCTAGCTCCTTAAGAAACAACCATTCACTTTCTCAGGTTTAGGATCCTCACCCATATAAAATAATTTTGATAATCTCACATGCACACGCAAAGAAGATCCACCTTGCACCACACCACCAGAAACCACCAACTTGAAGAGGCTCAATTCTCTTCCTCCCCCAACTAACACAAACACCACCAACCTTGAATCTAAAAAATCACCTTAACCACAACCCACAACACCAAAATGACCACAGTTAGCAAGAATTAATTTAAAAAAAAACATGAACACCACACAACCACCACATCTCTTTAGCCATAAACCCCACCCAAAATATGCACAAATTGTAACTCTTGCACCCAAACTACCACCCTAGCACTAGAAATGTGCAAACCTTCAAGAACACAATCTACACACAATAGACAAGAGAAATTTATGTGTAGCTAGGGAAACCCTAACCCGCATGATAGCTAAGAAAAACATCATTAATCTATCACCCCACAAAGATGCATCATAATGATAGATTAAAAAAAACTTAATGATAGATAAAAATATGAGTTTTTTCATCGTGACTCTATGAAAAAGATGGTTATAAATTGAAGTGTGTATGTACAGTGATCTCTTATCTTACAACAACATTCGAATGTAACTTGAGAGCAAAAATAAATGCAAGACAAATATGCAAAAAAAGGCTCTTATTTTCTATTTAAATGCTCCTGATATTGAGCTATAGAAATAAAATCTGATATTACATTGACTTTAAAACTCATAGGCATACATAAAAATATGAAATCTAATACAAATCATATTTAAAATCAGTCATAAGCAAGAAAGAACAACTAAAGAAAATAATTTCCTTAGTTTGCTACTAAAAAATAGGCTTCCCAAATCTACCACATGCAAAATACTTCCACTACTATTTCAAGGCCTCCATTTGAAGAGAAAAATAAGAGGGAAAATAAATTTGGTTTTCCAAAAATAAGGATAGAATACCTCTAAAATTTCATGCCCAAAATGAGAAGTTACCATTTTTTAAACCTAAAAAGTTACAAATAAGGCAATTTTGATTGCACTTGGACTCACTACCACCCATATCAAGATTGGGAAGATGACCAAAAAATAAAATGGTGTATAATTCTTCATAAATAACTTTCCTTCATACATTCATAAACATTCTAAATCAAGAATCAATTATGACTCTCCATAACTCCACCCGAAAGAAGAAACTAGAAAGCCGCTAACTCTTGGGTGCCTATTTTGAAAGAGATGCATTTGAAGAAAGATTCACTATGTCATGCGAAGTTGTAACTCCAAATATCCATGTCGGTTTCTCGATTAGATCAATAACTAGGTTGTAAAAATCAATTGGGGATTGGACAACTAGGCTAAGTAGTTATCTTTCTCATGGTGAAGGATCATTCTCTTGTCAATCTAGGAATGTGTTCCTGAAATGGGCTACCACGATATGTGCACTAAGTCCCAGATAAAGCCATGTTATCCTACAACTTAAATGGAATTGAAAGAAATAAAATAACTCAAATACTCAATAGAGTCTAATGCTGGAATTGAACACAAACAACTAACAACAATATTGTTTTGAACAAACAAACAAGAAATTACTCTGTTTGCCTTGGTTGTAGGATCTGTCATAGGAAATCTTCTCTAGTGGTTGCAGGAATAGGAAAGTGCTAAAACAATATAAACTAGAGGAAAATAATTTATTAAGCTAAAATATGGAAATCCTCACCAAGTGGGCCCCTTGGATGAGTATTTCCAAAATTAGAAAAGATGATTATAAACTCAAAGAATCATTTATTCATCCAAGAAACTATTGTTACATAGCTGAAATTAAAATTATTCTTTATATTGTTAAAACTGAAAAACTACAACATTTGAAATTCTTTCTCTCTAGCTAGCTTTTTGAGAAGGCATGAGAGCTTATTTAAAGGGAACTACTAACTAACTCTACAACTAACTATTCCACTCCCAAGATATAGGTGGAAATACATTATTAAATAAGAAAGAAGTAATACTATGAAACAAATGAGGAATAGTTAGTTGTTCGATTGCAGAGAAGATATAGCATGACTTCTTTATAGATTTACTCCTTAGGAATGACCATTAAAGCTCCATATCATTCTCCATATGAGTTGTTTTCAATTAGATATTGAATTATTCAATTGTCGGTTACTACTTAACCATCTTGACTTGGTCTTTGGCTCCATGCATGGCATGAATCTCCTTGAGCATAGACTTGACTATACTACTTCATTAATTACCCCTGCATCATGATATTAGTATACACAAAGACATGCAATGAATATATTAATTTATTGTTAGAATACAATTTATAAAATATTATGATATTATTATACACAAAGACATGCAATGAATATATTAATTTATTGTTAGAATAAAATTTATAAAATATCATGGACCACGGTTACAAAGTGATGAAATCTTCACTTGAGAATATAAATGCTTTGGTCGATAGACTAGAGAACATGCACCAAGAAAGGGCCATTGTGGATCTGGACTAAGAGAAGGAGATTAGTACTAAGGAGATCATCTCAGGAGGACTAGGGCCAATACAAACAAGAAGAATTCCAACCGACAGGTCAAGAAATTATGGAACTAAAGAATGTAGCTTAGAGAATGAACCTTCTTGAAGAGGAGGTTGTGGAGACACTAAAGAATTTGGGCTACTTATTTGTTTGGCTTTGTGTTTTACAGGGGGTAGGTTGGGTCTGTTATGTTTTTTTTTTCTTTTTGTATGTCCTTTGTTTTTGGGTCTATTCCAAGATGACGATCTTTATTTAATATCTTATGCAAGTTCTTTGTCAAGGGTTTTGGGCCCCTTGAAAACTTTTTTTTCCTTAATCAGATATATTCATCAAACCATGATTAAGATTAATATAGATAGATTACATATTTATAACCATATAAGAGTGTTCATCATCCAAAAAGTTCATTTCCATGAGAATAAGTTCATAAAAACATCCAAAAGATACCTATTAACCAAGTCCCATGACTCTAATAATGACCCAAACATATGACCAAAATAGAGAAAACATAGTAACCATTAATAATCATGAAGCCATTATTTGGTCTTGTCATTGCCTCCCAACCTAGCTTCTTGTTGGTCCTCCAACAATAGGAAATTTCTTAATCCAGGCATGAATTCTGAAATCACCAACAATACTCTATCTTGCTCCTCCTAATTCTAGGTTCCAATTAAATGCTTTCATCTTTTCTAGTCATGTCCATTTGGATGTATCAGCTCTTTCATTGTAGGTATTTCCATTTTTTTTGCAACTCATCAATGGCCATAGAAGTATGGGTGGTTGAAAAATAATGGGAAACCAATCATTTTGTTTTGTCCTCCCCAATTATATATACCCAGGTCCCCTCTGAGAAACTACGTGATAATTTGGAAATGAATGAGTCTCATCTTTCTTCAAATCATTAGTCAAGTTGTTCCACTGATGTACTAGAAGTCCAATTACAACTTGTCCTTCAACCTTGGACATTCATTCATATTCCTAAAATTCCTCTTCTCTTAAAGGTAAAATTCTCTTTCTGTAACTATCATTCCATAGAAGCTTTTTCCAGTCATAATACATGATCCTACGTTTCCAAGCTTCAACCGTTAATGGCAAGTTGACTTTAAGTTATATTTCTCCGTATTCTCTTGATTTCTCATCATAGCTGATTTCATTATTGATCAAATACATGAGAGCCCTAAAATTAATTTCCTCAATGTAGAGTAGGGGATTCCACTCAGTGTCATATTGAACAACATAGTTGTGAAGATAAAATTCACAAATTAAATTCCTAATAATTGTAGGAAAAGATTGATACACTTCATAAAACTCCTGAGACGTTTCTAAGGAAGGATTCAAATCTCTAGAAATCCTTATTAACATAAAAAGAAGATGTTATTCTTTCAAATATAGATAATAAACCCAATGTGGTTCTCTACACTCCATCAATTGAGGAACCATAGTTAATATTGTGTCAACCTTATTCTTCAAAAAATCAATCTCTCGTTTCTTCCCATTAATGATTTTTTGCATCCTTACTTTCTCTAACTCCCATTCACTCTACTTATACAACATGTATTTGTAAAAATAAAGTTGTAGTATGACATGTGAGGGAAGGAGGTTTTTTCTCTAATATCTTTTTTCTCTTTCCTTCCCTACTTGTGCTTGGTACTTGTTCTCCCAACTTCTTTGTAGTAGCAATAACTTCATCAAGACCTTCCAAACCTTGGTCTTCCCATGGTTTTTCCTCCTCCATAAATAATTTTTTTTGTTCTTGATGAAATTCATCTCTTACTTCTTCCATTTTCAACTCACCCTCACCTACAAGTTTGTTTGTCTACTCAATAGGCGTGTATGGTGGTGAATTTTCCCCTCAACTTCCAAAAGTATGAGTTTCTTCCTCAGAAGTAGTATGCAAGGACTCATATGACTCAATGTGGATACTAGAACTAGGCCCCCCTAGTTGTGCTACCCTTATAGGCTTTCCTTTAATTCAGTGACTTCTCCTCTGAGGTTTTTCTATAGTAGATTTAGGATATTTATCTTTGTTTTCTTTCCTAGGGGGTATTTCTGTTGATGCGATGGCTGGAGGAAAATGTTTTTCTTCCATCCTTCTCTTTTTATAACTAGGAATGTGTTGGCAAGTTGTCTATACTGAAGTATATGACTAGATGTAGTGTTGTCATTATGGCAACAAAGCCATATAGCAGTTTGGAGTCAGCTCACTTAGTGTAAAGATCATAATTCAGTTAAGTGTTGAAGACTGGATAGTATATAGAGTTCCTACAGCTTAGAGCATCAACGCACATGTGTACGTATGAATTGTGGTATGTGCCCTGAAAGTTAAGTTTGTTAGACTATACTTATGCTTAGTCTATGAGCACATAAGTAGATATGCAAAGATGTGAAAGTTACAGTCAGTTGAAGTTGCATAGCGAGTGTGTGCCATCAAAGAACAGAGCTTGGAGCCGATAGTTAGCATTTTGGTTTGTGATTGTAATGTAACATTGTAAAGGCCATGCACCTATTGTATTTAGGTTGCCAACATGTTTATATGTATAATTGTAAGCATGCTTAAACCAATTCATTTGGAAACGTTGTTTGTAATTAGTTATAGGGCTGACCTATTTATGTATTTTGTATGAGCGCATAAATATAAGGTGCGCCCATTGTATTCGGCATGGAAGTTGCAATAGAGTTGTGATAAGCAGAGAAGAGGTATGCAAAGATAGCATAAGATGTATTAGATCTTTGCTAGAGGTCAAAGCATCAGTGCACCAAAGGACTTGATTTGACAAGCAGTGTCATAGTGATAGTTCACTAGTAGATATAGTGTGTATCTGAATTCAAAAGGTTGTAGCCTTCACCATTTGAGCAGTGAGCTCTAGGACAACGAGTCCACTCCCCTAACAAGGATCATTTTAAAAGACTCCTAACAGGGTCCGACCCTTAACAAGGTCTATTGTACTTAAAGCATTGTAAAGCTACTCCTAACAGGGTAAAGGATCTTCTAACAAGGATCACAAAACACTAGTGCAGAATATTAGTGGGTATCAAGTCCCACTGGGGTTTTTACCTATTTGGGTTTCCCCGTAACCATATTGGTGTCATGTGTTGATTTCATGTTTCATGTTTGTGTGAATGTTTAATTCAGATCTTAAGCATTTATGTTCTGCATATAGATTAAAGTAAAAAGTTAAATTATAGTGAACATTGATTCACCCCCCTCTCAGTGTTCCCATTCCTAACAGTTAGTATCGGAGCTCTGGTCCTCAGCACAAAAGTTTAACCACTTGAGGAGATCATGGACAAAGTAGAAATGAAACATCTGAAAAAAAATCTTGAAGCTGCTCTTGAAGATCTAGACAAGTCAGAAAGAGAATCTGAAGAACTAAAGGATAAACTCAGTGATGCTCAGTTAGTCATAAAAAAGCTAAGGAAAGATTTGAAAGAATACTCTACCAGTGATCTAGGGACAATGGTAAAGAATCTCAATGAAGAAAACAAATCCTTAAAAGAAAAACTTGAGGTTGATAATAAGCTGACTAATAATCAGACAGGCCTTGATGAACAGATCAAAGAGAACCTTCAGCTAAATGAAGAACTAAGGAAAGCAAACATGGAAATCTTGGAGCTAAGAAATAACAAAGAAAGCTTGGAATTTGAATTGAAAGAAGCAAAGAATCATATTGACAAATTACACACCAGTGTTGATTTGGTAGAATCTCAGTTGTATGCAAGAAGAGCCAAAGGAGACATTAGCTATATTGGATACAATGAAGCACAAAATTAGATTGACAATATGCGAGCAAGAAAGGATTCACAAAAGGAATCTACTGATGCTGAAAAGACTGAAGATCAAACCATAGATAATGGTGAACCACCTAAGAATGAGCACAAGTAGGTAGAATGCACTTGTTTTTCTTGTAACAAGCATGGACACATTGCGAAGAACTGTACAGAGGTAAAACCTTTTAATGGTTATTGTTATTCATGCAACAAGTTTGGTCATAGAGCTATGAATTGCAAGACTAGTAAGAAGAATAGAATTCAGAAAGATTAGAGAAATCAAAACCAAACAAATGTAAGAAGTGCTCAGAACGTTACATGCCAGATATGTAACTATAATGGTCACACAACAAAGCAATGCAGAATGGTGACTCATGTTAATGCACTGAGGAATATAAGATCTCCAGTCATTTGTCACTCTTATAACAAGATTGGACATATCTCAAGACTCTATAGATCAAGAACACAAGGTCAGGGAAGTCCTAAAAAGGTCAAAGAAATAGTTTTGGATCCTGTAGAAGTTAACTTTGTTAAAGCCTCAGATGATGCGAGCATGATTTGGTCAAAGAAAAAGGAGGAGACTGATGAGAATGTATTGGATGCATCCCTAGTGGATGCACCCTCATGGCCCTCAGGGTCATAGGGGGAGCTAATTTAGCTCTAGACTCCTGCGTGGTTGGTATAATCATCCTCAGAGTATGCACCTTTAGACTTAAGCTTTTGGAGTGTATAGGAGCCCTCGTACAAGAGTGCACATGCTGATTGTTTGCAGAGCTCGAGTTTGAAATTTTGTAATGATAGCCTAGTTTAAGTGACATGCATTAATGGTGGATTTTTCACTTTTAAAGTACACATAAGTCATTTGATTGCTCATTGCATTCCAATTCTGAGTGATAGAGAGAAAAAGGAGCCTTGGAACTTGTTGTGAAGTCTTGGTGATTGATCTATTAGAGATTTGCTGCAGTTATCAATGCATTTGATTGGTTGCAAAAACCCTAGCTCGTTGCGCTGATTCGGAAGCTGTCAGATTATCTCTAAAGTTTAGTTGGAAAGTAATTAACAAGTAAGTCATGGCCACTCCCATTGTTTATGATGTTGCTGAGAAGAAAAGATATGTTTTCAAGAGACACCCATTTAAATCCGCGCTAGATGATTTAGAGGGAGCTTTCTCCCACATGGCTATGGGCGTCATGCATGTGGAAGACATAAGGGCTTACATCTACTATAAGAAAGAACCTGTTGGACTAGATAGGTTAAGGGCACACATGGATACCATGTTGAAATAGGACAAAACATTTATGGATGAATACACCAAATGGAATGATCACCCCATTGTTGAGTATGCTACGACATATGAATTCTATGAGATAGAATGGATAAAGATCTTATTAAGCAAAATCCATGATGATCTATTTTGGATTGGAGATGTTCCATTTAGAATCACAAATTACTTAATTCATGAGATGACAGACCTTTCTAGAATAGGCACCGTCCTTCCTGTGGGAAAGGATGTCAGGAAAATGGTAGAACAAGTATGTAAGTCAAGGAGCGATAGGCGCAATATGACCATCGAGCCTATTGAGCAAGAAGACATCAAATTGATGTCAATGATACTGGGGTACAAATTTCATCACACTAGCAGGGTGAATAGTGTGTCTACAAGCACTATTCTAGTAGCTATCAGACTTGTGAAGGAAGATGGGGAATTCAACTTGTGTGAGATCTTGCATGCATAGTTGATAGATACCATCAAGGCCATCAAACATGACAAGACAAAGATATTCAGGTTTGGGTCCCTAATCATCTATATTTACCTTCATATTGTTGGGAAGATATCAAATTTGTACTTGGACAAGTCCATTCCTACCATGCCTAAGATATCCAACAAAGCATCCATAGAAAGTACACTAAGGGATTATATCACATTGGAATTGAAGACTTTTAGAGCTAAGATGCAGATGAGGTATATGATTCTAGAAAGCATTGTAGAAAAGTATAAGGATTCAATATGCTTTATGGTGGAGACTAATACTACATGTATGGAAGCTATTGAGCCTAGAACTAAGTGGATTCATCCTCTTGGGTATGAGGTAGAGGAACAAGTTCTTGAAGCTTATGCTTAGGTACTTCTGTCAGCCCCCAAAGATCCTAATGAACCTAGGTGGGAAACCTATGAGGAAAAGACCAGAGAAGTTGATGCAAAACTTAATAGTGCTGCAACTAAAAGAAAGGTTGCAAAGGTCACTTCTGAGATCTTGAGAATACATGGTGTGTCTCAAGCTAACCTTGATAAAGCAAGGGATGAAAAGATTTCCCTAGAATTGAAAGGCGCAGCAGCAGAGGAAGGACAAGAAGATCCTAAGTTGAAGAAGATAAAAACTGAATTAGATGACAGTCAGAAGGGTAAAGAAGATAATACTCCTTCTGTGCCCATAGACACTGTTGATCTTACCACTCCTTCAGAGTATAAGCCTTTATTCAAGAGGAAGAAAGAAGCTAGCACTAGTCATCCATCCTTGCGAGCATTAAGGAGTAAGAAAAACATTCAAGCACCTCCCAAGGTAGCATTCAGACCTAGCCTTAAAGTTTCGAATGCAAGAATTGTTGATGAGGGTAGAATTGATCAAGTAGAGAAGTATTATGACACATAAAGTGAGATTGAAAAATCAGAAATTCATAGTATGATTGTCAAACATATGATCAAGTTCAAGAAGACAGTCCTTGAGTTGACAACCTCCATTCCAGATAAAGTATGGGATATTTTAGAAAACCTAAAGAGACAAGCAAATGAAGAAGATCTAAGGATCAGAGAACAAGTATTAGAAGACACTCTTCCAGTATGTTCTATTGAAGAAAGGTCATTGTTACTAAATCTAGTGAAGCCACACTTAAGGACAAAGATGAGAACTCTTCATATTATGAATAAAGACTATGAGCTGATAGCGAAGGAAATAGAGAAGGCTTTTGAGAAGGTGTTATTAGAACAATAGATAAAACCACCTACTGCGCCCATCACTCAAGCACCTAGTAAGCAAGTCAAAGAAGCAGAGACCTTCAATATACCAGTGACAGGTCCTTAGGACTTAGCGCCCATAGCAGAAACTCAAATAGAGGTAGACAAGTCTGCACCCATCTCAGAATCTCATGAAGGCAGCACTATTATCATAGATAATGTGGAGATAGCCATGGTGGCTACTAATAAGGATTTGGACAAGTTTGAGGAAGCATTTGTTAGTACTGAAGAAGCTGAAATCTTATGCAGCAATTCACCTCCCACTTAGCAAGAAGAAGTACTCATAGAACATGTACTTGATAAGAAAGAAGAAGAGGTAGAAAAGAAAGAAAAAGATACTTCTGTTGATCTTGCAAAGGTAAAACCAGAAGTGATGGACAACACTCCCATCACTCCCTCCTCAACATTGTTGTCAAGTTTGACACCTGACACAAGTAGTTTGGACTCTTGGAAAGAATAAGACCTAATTAAGTTCAGTGTCTTGGCTATGGAGAAGGCAAAAGAAAAACAAGTTATGAGGAATCCTCTCCTGATAAAATTAGTGAATATTTTGAATAGTTTTCTGCCCGAGGATAAGAAAATGTTAAAAGTACATTCGGTTGATGATGTGAGTTCAGTCCTCTCACAGTTCAAAAGCAATTTTTCTAGCCTAGAAGAATTTGCGTCCATAGTAGTAGAAGAAAATTACTTAAAGAAGAGACCAAATGAGTTAATGAGCAAATTTGCACTAGACTTGAATTCTCTTTAGTCTGGTCAAGCATCCTTGAAAGAGTTTGTTGATGAAGGAAGAAGGATCATTGCAACATGCATGGATAGGGACAAGCTCACCAATGCTTACTTCAAGAAGATAAAAGAAACAGAAGCTATGATTGAGCAGGTAAAGAATTCAATGTTAGACACATCCACTAATGTGAACATGTGCAACAATGTCTACCAAGGATAGATAGACAAGATTGAGAAGGAAGAAAAAGAGATAACAAGGATAAGGTCTAGATAGACTTAGTTGAGGAATGGTCTTGCGCCCTCTTTAGACATCCTCAATTAGAATTTAAAGGAGATTGATGCCACCATGGTAACTTATGATCATGGTCCCATCAATGACTTGGAGAAGATGGAGAAGCTTCAATATGCTTTATGCGCCCATCTCTAGATAATTAACTCTCTGATAACCTTTTGGAAGAAGGAAATCCAGAACCTCAAGATTTCATATCCAAATGTTTTCCCTCAATGAGTATGTGTATATATAGTTTTTTGATGCACCTTTGTCATTAATGTCAATGGGGGAGTTGTGTATAGAATGTGGAGTATATATTGTTAGAAATAGGGAATACTGAGAGGGGGGGGGGGTGAATCAGTATTCTACAAACTTTTAATTTTTCCCAATTATGGATATAACATATTATCTTAACACATGCATAACATAAGAAGCTAAACAACATGCATAGAAATAAAACTAAAGAACTCATAACACATTATTTGTTCTCGAGGAAACCCTGGCCAAGGGAAAACCCTGATGGGGATGGTACCCACAAAGATCCATTAATCAAAAGTATCTTGTTAAGGATGTTGACCCTATTAGGAGTCTATTACATGCATATAGTGTCTCAATCCTGATTAAGGGACTATAGGCCTTGTTGGAAGCCTCAACCCTGTTAGGAGTTGGCAGTACAAAAAGTGATTACAAGATGAGCCCACTACCCAAACAAGTAATGTACAATATTTACTGATTACAAAACTAGGTCAAGGTACATAACCTTATACTGCTTGCATCAATATCTTTTCACTTCTCTTTCACTATCGCTATTACATACATTCATTCCTTCATTATTATCTCCTTACAATTTACAATTACATTTATACAAGTTATTAAGATTAATAACTTTCCAATCGGCTATCATATTAAAAAATAACTTTATCCAAGGGTTAACATCTAGGATGTCATCCCTTTATATTGTTAAGTCATTATTTTGATAAACAAAATAATCCCTTAACTCTTTACCAATTCTATCTTCATTTCTATCCTGTCGGCTTAACACTGTCTTTAGAAAAATTGTTATAACTTCTTTTGTACATGTTGTACTAACTTGCACTCTGAGACGAGTCTTCAGTAGTCACCACAGAGTCTATGTTCAAGTGCGCAAGCACTAAACTTACTCCAGTCGACATTGCAAACAAAAGCTATCTTCAGGTTCACTGGTAAAAACACACTGTCTCATACTTAGACAATTTCGCATTGTGCTCTGACTTGTGCAATCTTCATGTAGATCATATGTTGCCATAATGACAACATCTATGTAACCAACTCATCCAAATTGCCAACAATCTCCCCCTTTGTCATTGGTGGCAACATATGAGAAAATTGGCTAAGTCTTACAACTTCAAAATCTCAAAATTGTGGCCATAGTATAAAATATATATACTATCCTTATAACTCCAAAAAAAATAAATCTTATCTCTAATATAGTACTCCCCCTAAGAGTATTAATCCTTATCATTTTCTTATCAATTTTCTGCTATATATCTCTCCCCCTTTGACAATAATGACAAATTAAAGGTAAGGAGGGTTACAAAACTGTATTCACAAAAAGTTATACCTTAATTCAATATTGCAAAGCCGGCAGGCTTGCAACACAATCTGCAAAATCAATCTTTATAGCCTCTAACTCCTTCTCCCATGATTTCTTAATAGAATCCACCACACTGAGTAGTGTGCATAATCCATAAGATGCTATCTCACATGCTTGGAGATTCTCAAAGATAAACTTTTGAAAAGATGTCTTAGTTGAAAGACATTCTTTCAATTGCCCTTCAATAATACTTAACTTCATAGAAGTGTGCTCTCTTAAAAGAGTGAATCTTTTCATTTTCCTGTCTTTTTCATCTTGCAAAATTTTGATTTCATCATATATCTTACAAATTTTCTTCTCAACATCAAATACCTTCACATTGGAGCTTGAAAGAAAGTTAGTTTCATTCTGAATTTCTACTTCCTTCATCTTCATCTTCTGATTTTCTTCTATTGTCAAGGTCTCTGATTTTGTACACTAGATGTACAATGATTTTCCTCTTTCCAAATTCTTTCTCAAGTCCTTTATACAGATATCAAGATTATTGATATCAATTCCTGATATTCTAGCTACTGTTCAAAAGTGTTTTGGCTTCATAGGCTGCTTTCACTTTCACTTTCGCTATATCAGATAAATTTGTGAACTCATTGTCAAAAGTGTTCATCACTTTCTTTGCTTTCTCCAGAGGGTCAACTTCTACAATTTGTGTAGTTACAACGCCTTGTAACTTCTCAGTAAGCTCCTTCAGGCATCCTTCAAGACTTTTTACTTTCTTATTCTTTCCAATGATCTTGTTCAAGGATGTGATCAATTCCATCTGATCATCATCATCTACTTCCTTTCCCAAATTTTCAATCATAGATCCAATTTGATTCTTCTTTCCAGTCTCAGGAGTAAGACTGATATCTTCTTTAGTGGAATCAGGTACTAGTTTTTCTGTCACTCTAGGTTCTACAACTGCGGTCTCTGTTTTCTCTTCTCCTTTGGTAGTCTCCTACTCTTCAAAAGATGAATTGTCAACAATATTTTCTAGATTCTTGAATACATTATCATCAGTATCCAAGGTGATCTTAGTTCCTTCTACATTCATGACTTCATCTTCAATGTTTATAGCTAGTGGAGAGGGAATGCCCTCTTGTTCTATTTCACCTGCTTTCTCTACTGCAATTGATGGTTCTCCAGCATTCTCTGACATAACCTTGATGATTGTTTGCTCTATTTCTGCATTAACTTCTTCATATTTGCCTCCCATAATCTGAATGGTTCTCTTCTTAGTTCTCAAATGGGTGCTTAAAGCTTTCATAATCTGACTAAAGTGTGCTTCATCTTTTACAACACAAAGCTTTCTTACAAGCTTTTCTCTAATAGATGTGTCTTCTTCTGATGCTCTCTTCTTCCTATTCACAAGTTTATTGTACAAATCATTAGGTATCTTACCTTGAATTGTATCAAACTTCTTATTAGACAAAATCATATGCTTTACCATTGCATTTTCCAGATTTAATCTCTCTGCATAATCATAGAGATCATAATACTTATTCATTCTTGTAAAGTCTCCATCTTGAATGATCTACTCATTAAGCTTCTCAACTCTAGGTTTCCAAGTTTTCTTCTTAATAAAAGTGTCATCATCTTTGATTTCTGCAATTTTCCTTGGAACTGGTTGCACCAAAGTTTTCTTCCTTTTACCTGGTCCAGTAGCACTCTCTTTTACTCTTTTGCTAGGTGTGGAGGAAGTGGATCTAGTGGATATCCTTGCTTCTTGATCCTTCTCAATTTCTTCCACTTTCACCTTAAATTGTGTTTCTTCTTGCTATGTTGCAATTGATGATAAAGGTGGAACAAACAAAACTTCTTTTTGTCCAATATCTTTGATTGCTGCTGCTGTTTGCTTTGCTACCAAGAATTCATGTTTAGTCATCCCTGTATCTTTTAGAATTTTCTTGATAGTACTCTCAACTCTTTTCTTTGACTGCTTCTCTTCAAGTAAGGTCTTTGCAGAGTTGAAGTTCTCCTCAAAGGTTCCAAACCTATTATAGTGAGTGTCCAACTTGCACTTAAGTAACCTACTCACATACTCTTCTGTCTCTACCTTAGATATCTCATAGCCAAGAGGGTCTATGAACTCTGTTCTGGGTTCTACTACTTCAATGTAGGTAAAGTCAGTATCAACCATGAAACATATCTTATTTTTATACTTCTCCACAAGAGACTGTGGGATCCTTGATCTGCTAGACACTATATCCTGAAATGTCTTGATTACCAATATTGCACTCTCATTCACTTTATCAATAACATGCCTCCTGTACACTAGGTTAATCCTTTCCATTATAGTTTGGCCATCATTCCAGTCATTTCCAATGGTGTAAGGAAATCTTTTCAATAGATGAAAAAACATATAGGTGATTAAGGATGAGAATCTAAACTGTGTATACTTAGTTTTCTTAATCTTTTCCAAATTCTCAAATAGTTGAATTCTTAGAATCTCACACATATCAACTTGTACTTTATCAACACACATCAGATAAGCTGCATGTATCATTCCAGCTGCCATGTCATCCTCTCTTGATTTTGCACAAAACTTAGTGGTTAGGATCTTACATAAGTATCTAACATCATCTTGTTGAATCTTACTAATCACAATTCCTCTACCATTATAGGATGAATTTGTGTTGTCTATGACTATTTTCCTCATGTTCTTCTCATTTAAAGGAATGGATCTAGTTTTAGATAGTCCAGTAACTTCATGAATCAAATCAGTTGTGATATCTATCACTCTATCTTCTAACCAAAACTTCCCATTATGAATTCTGCTTAGAATTATCTTAGTACATTCTTCATTATCAAATTCATACTGTAATGCATACTTAATGATCTCATTATCTTTCAAATATTCAAATCCTTCTTTCAATGTCATGTCCTGATTGTAGATCTTCTAATATTCCTTGGTGAAATCACTATCATTGATAGTCTCTAGTTTGCATCCAAGATAACTTCTAACATTCTCAAGATGTAAAAATCCATTTGGTATGGATGATAAAGCTAACCTAGGATCATCTTCCAAGGGTTCTACTGGTTCCCTTTTCATCTTAGGTCTATTTTTATCTTTGACATTGTGAATTAAAGAAACATCCATGATTTCCTCTAATTCCTTTACTGATTTAAAGATTTGCTAAGTAAAATAATTCAATTTCATGATTTAGGGCTTGTGTAGATTCGACACAAAATTCTTCTCCAAATCCTTGCAAAATGCTTCCAATCACTGCTCTTTGATCTCCTTAACACTTGAATTTTCTTTGATGATCAAATAATACTGATCATGACCTTTTATTAATTCAATCTCACTTAGATCTGACATTGTATTCAATTCTTTTGCCGCTTCTTTCCAAAAAGCTGATTCTGCTAACTTGCAAAACTTAAAACTTCTTGCGATCTCGCAAAACATAATATTTTTCTTTGCACTCTTAACGATAGCATTAGAACATCATATACTACCTTGCATTAACTGCACAATAATCAATTCATCATATATCTACTTCTACACTAATCTAAGCTCCTATTCTACTGTAATTTTCATAAATTAAGTACATTGAGATGGGTTAGGTAAAGATTCATTCTTACCTTTTAATACTTCACCTTCCTGATTACCTTCAATATTGAATATGTCTCCTTGATCTATGCTTTTGATAAACTTCACTTCATCTGAATTACTACAGCATCCTTTCTGACTATTACTTGCATCTTCATTTCTTCTTGCATGACTTCTAGGGTTAGGATTGGTATAAAAACTCTATTGTTCATTCTGTAGAACCTTGCTGTGTGTCCAATCTTATTGCATATCTGAAAAACTATTCCATTGTTCCCATATCTTGGTCCAGGCTAATTGATCTATGATCTACAATTTCTAGCAATGTGTCCAACCTTGTTGCATCTATAACATATTACTCCATTTCTTCTATTCATATCTTCAGTAGGTTTCTTATCTACATTGTTAGTATTCCTAAACATTCTACTACTATTATTATTCTCAATAAATTTAGGTTTCCTGCATTCAATAGCTCTATGTCCAAAACCATGACAATTATAACAATAACCATTAAGAGGTTTGAATTGTTTACCTGTGCAATCTATCTTCATATGACCAATAGTATTACAAGCAAAACATCTACTTTTGAATTCTCTTTGCATACCTTTGGGTGATTCCTCTTTCTTAGGTGATTCTTCTTCCTTAGGTGTATCTTCAGATTTGTTAATCTCATCAGACTTCTTCTCATCTATGCTTTTAGATATTTTCAGATTTGGTTCCTCACTTTCTTCATTTGCTTTAAAAGTGTTGAATCCAAGACCAGTCTTATCATAGAATGGTTTTTGATAAGATATTTGTTCATTAATCTTCTCACTAGTTGAATATAGCCTTCCAAGTTGTTGTTTAGATTGAGTCAATTCACCTTTCACAATTGCATTGTATTTCTCAAGTTTAGCATACTACAAATTGACTTTCTCAAGTTCAGATGTTACTTTACCAAGTTTAGATTTTAGTCCTTCATTTTCAGTCTTTAGACTTTTATTCACAGATTTCGGATTTGCTTCATTCTTGCCATTTCCATCTTTCAAACTAAGCTTCAGATTTTCTATCTTCAGTTCATGCTTAAGGATCTCATTTTCTTTTTCTAAATTGTCATCACAATCTTCAATGAAAAATTCAGATTCCTTTTCAGATTTCAGATCTTCCAACTTGTTTTTCAGTTTCTCAATGAGGTTCTTTGCATCATCATATTTTCTTTTTAGAGTATCTCTTTCATCAGTAAGCATATCAATCTGTTCAAGAGCTTCTTCAAGATTCTTCTGTAGCTGATCCATATCCTTAGAGATCTTACTCAAGCTGCTATGCTTTCCTTGAATGATTCTTTTCCGAGTAACAAAGCTCTGATACCAATTGTTAGAAATAGGGAATACTGAAGTCTGAGAGGGGGGGGTGATTCAGTATTCTACAAACTTTTACTTTTGCCCAATTATGGATATAATAGATTATCTTAACACATGCATAACATAAGAAGCTAAACAACATGCATAGCAATAAAACTAAAGAACTCATAATACATTATTTGTTCTCAAGGAAACCCTGGCCAAGGGAAAACCCTAGTGGGGATGGTACCCACAAAGATCCACTAATCAAAAGTATCCTATTAAGGATGTTGACCTTGTTAAGAGTCTATTACATGCATATAGTGTCTCAGTCCTAATTAAGGGACTATAGGCCTTGTTAGAAGCATCACCCTATTAGGAGTTGGCAGTACAAAAAGTGATTACCAGATGAGCCCACTGCCCAAACAAGTAATGTACAATATTTACTGATTACAAAACTAGGTCAAGGTACATAACCTTATACTACTTGCATCAATATCTTTTCGCTTCTCTTTGACTATCGCTATTACATACATTCGTTCTTTCATCATTATCTCCTTCTTACAATTTACAATTACATTTATACAAGTTATTAAGATTAATAACTTTCCAGTTGGCTATCATATTACAAAATAACTTTATCCAAGGGTTAACATCTAGGATGTCGTCCCTTTATATTGTTAAGTCATTATTTTGATAAACAAAATAATCCCTTAACTCTTTACCAATTTTGTCTTCATATTCTGTCCTGTTGGCTTAACACTGTCTTTAGAAAAACTGTCATAACTTCTTCCATACATGCCGTACTAACTTTCACTCTAAGATGAATCTTCAATAGTCACCATAAAGTCTATTTTCAAGTGCGCAAGCACTGAACTTACTCCAATCGACATCGCAAACAAAAACTATCTTCAGGTTCACTGGTAAAAACACACTGTCTCATACTTAGACAATTTTGCATTGCGCTCTGACATACTAGCTCTTTGACCTATGTGATCTTCATGTAGATCATATGTTTCCATAATGACAACATCTATGTAACCAACTCAATGAAATTTCCAACATATATATGTATAGGGAGATATAAGATTATGTATAAAAATGTATAGAAGACAAAAGTTTTTGTGTAAAGGAATAGTTAGCAACTTGACCATATTCCTTTGTCGCCATCAATGACAAAGGGGGGAATTTTTGGCAAGTTGTCTATACTGAAGTATATGACTAGATATAGTGTTTTCATTATGGCAACAAAGTCATATAATAGTTTGGAGTCAGCACACTTAGTGTAAAGATCAAAATTTAGTTAAGTGTTGAAGACTGGACAGTATACAGAGTTCCTGCAGCTCAGAGCATCAGCGCATGTGTGTACGGATGAATTGTGGTATGCGCCCTAAAATTTAAGCTTGTTAGACTATACTTATGCTTATTCTATGAGCACATAAGTAGATATGCAAAGATGTGAAAGTTACAGTCAGTTGAAGTTGCACAGCCAATGTGTGCCAGCAGAGAATAGAGCTTGGAGCCGACAGTTAGCATTTGGGTTTGCGATTGTAATGTAACATTGTAAAGGCCATGCGCCTATTGTATTTAGGTTTCTGACATGTTTATATGTATAATTGTAAGCATGCTTAAGCCAATTCATTTGGAAGTGTTGTTTGTAATTAGCTATAGGGCCGACCTATTTATGTATTTTGTATGAGTGCATAAATATAAGGTGCGCCCATTGTATTCGGCATGGAAGTTGCAATAGAGTTGTGATAAGAAGAATAGAGGTATGCAAAGATAACATAAGATGTATTAGAGCTTTGCTAGAGGTCAAAGCATTAGCGCACCAAAGGAACTGATTTGATAAGCAGTGTTACAGTGACAGTTCAGCAACAGATATAGTGTGTATCTGAATTCAAAAGGTTGTAGCCTTCACCATTTGAAAAGTGAGCTCTAGGACAGTGAGTCCACTCCCCTAACAAGGATCATTGTAAAAGACTCCTAACAGGGTTTGACCCTTAACAAGGTCTACTATACTTAAAGAATTATAAAGCTACTCCTAATAGGGTAAAGGATCTTCTAACAAGGATCACAAAATACTAGTGCAGAATATTAGTGGGTATCAAGTCCCACCAATGTTTTTACCTATTTGGGTTTCCCTGTAACCATATTGGTGTCATGTGTTGATTTCATGTTTCATGTTTGTTTGAATGTTTAATTCAGTTCTTAAGCATTTATGTTCTGCATAAAGATTAAATTAAAATGTTAAATTACAGTGAACACTAGTTCACCCCCCCCTCTCAGTGTTCCGATTTTGAACAAAATGATCTTTTTAGTTTCCTATTCCTGAATGATGAATTGACTAACCTCATATTATTTTTCTTTCCTAGCAACAACCCTAGTTCTAATTGGAGTTTTGTAGATTTGTTAACACTAGGGTTTGTTGAGGGACTAACTTCAGTATTAGTGGGTATCCTATATGAGGAGGATCCCATAGTCATTTTCACAACCCCTTTTGGGGTATTAATTATTGTTGGAAAATAAAATTGAAATAATTGTTATATTGCCATTGATGTCAAACCTTAACTAGTGAGACAATTTCTATCTAGTAGAATACCATATCTTTTGATTGATGAAGAGTATTTGAAAAGAGGAGATTACAAGAGGACCTAAGGAAAGATTGAGTTATGTGATACTACAATGGGTACTTGAATAGTTGGCACATTTACAAGGTAATGTGTTGTTTATCTTTAACACTAAGTAAACAAGTCAATAGATTTGAAGCCTAGGCTTAACTGAGCAAAAGAGAAGAAATTTAGTTTAAGCCGAGTGATGCTAGTGTTGACAAAGCACCAATATAAGATGAGAAAATTTTAGTGTTAACCGAGCATCAAAGAATTAACCAAGTAAAGACAATGTTTTCTAAGAAGAAATTTCTTAGCGATGACTGAGATATCCAGTGATGACTAAGGATATGAACACAATATTGACTGAGTGTCATTTATTTATAGTTTGTGAAGGAATTGAGAATCCTAGCCAACATAGTTGAATTCTTGGGATATGTAAAACTTGTTGACATTAATAATGAATGTTATTGATAATTTAATACATGGTAAACCATTTTATTATGGATTCAAGGATGATTTTGGAGATTTATCTAGAAGGATAAGGAGGAGAAAAAAATGATGGAAGGATTCGATGAATCTGACCTAAACCTAAGATCTATGGAAGATATTAAGCAACAAAAGATTAATCTACCTGATCAAGGAGGTATAAGGATGACCTAATTATGAGGTTATGTGTGTGTGGAAGAGGTTGATGTTATTGACTGATGAATCCAAGAAGAAGGCTAAAGAAGAGATGTGAAGAGATGAACAGAGTTGAGGTGATTGCTTGAAGGAATTTCTGAGCAGATCAAATATGGAGATAGTAATGAAGGTCAGTCAGTAAATTAGCATATGAGCATATTGGATCTGTATTTGCAAAGTGAGTTGTATATTTTAGATCAGAACCTACTGTTACTTTCTAACCATTGTATTAGTTAAAATCCTTTAATCAAGGTTGCCCTAACAGTCATTTTGTAAACCCTTTAATCAAGGTGAAATTTTGATAGATTGTTCTTAAGCCCTCTAACTAGGCCACTCTTAATAGGGTGATTAAATCCTTTAACGGGGTCACACCTAATAGTGTATATTGTAAACCTTTAATAGGGTTGGCTTCTCATAGAGCTCACTTCAAAAGAGTGAAAATATTAGTAGCATGTTATTGGTGGTTTTTCCCATATTGGGTTTCCACGTTAAATCTCGGTGTTATACTTGTGTGAATATTATTTGATGTGATATGTTGTTGAAAGTTTTATATTCTATAAGTTAATTACTTTTGGATAGTAGACTGTAAGTTTTATGCTATTGATTTTTCTATAGAGACCAAGTGAATTGGTGAATAGATCTAAGTTTGTTGAAGAGTTTAAAACATTATATTGGTACATTTGGACCTAAGGATAACTGATTCACCCCCCCACCCCCCCTCTCAATTATTCTAAAATCATTCTAACAATCAGTATCAGAGTTGTTGGTGCTTGTAAGGAGAAAGTTTAAAGGTACTTGAGGCTAATGATCAAGATGTACAAAAAGGAGGTACTGAAACTGAACAAGGAGAACTTCTCTGCATGACAGAGTTTGATGAAGTTTCACTTAGCTGGTATTGGTGATTCAATAGTATACTATGTGGAAAATGATTATGTACCAGTTTTTGCACCTATGATAGTCAAGGAGATGAAGGAAAAACAAGAACACAATCATGCAATGTTGGAGATTACATCAGCCCTAAGCTATCCTGAATTTGAAGACATCAAGGACTATGGTAATACAAAGAGAACATGGGACACACTAGAAGCCATCTATGGTGGGGACATAAATGTGTTGGGAGCCAAATCTGAAAGATTGAGAGGTCAATTTGATGAAATGAAAATGTTAGAAGGTGAAAACATTGTTTAGTATTGTGGCAGAATTAAAGAGGTAGTACATGCTAGTAGAGGAGCTAATGGAAACATTGATGATGAAACTGTTATTAGTAAATTTTTGAGAACCCTACTTCCTATCTATGACATAAGAGTTTCTGCAGTACAAGAATCAAGATGTACTCTTGGTAATGTCCTAACTTTGGAAGGTCTTGTTGCTAGACTTACTGCTTTTGAGTTGTCTAATTTTGATAATTTCACTACTCACAACATTGAATCCACGTTCAAGTCTCAGATGTTTCGTCATTAGTCTAAGAAAAGGAAAAGAAAGATATATGAATAGTGACAGTAACAATGACAGTGACAGTGATACTTATGATGATGATCTAGATGATCTTGAGGCACTTATGGCTAGAAGGCTACCAAGAGGATAAGGAAAATTTAAAGGTAAACTTACTATAATCTACTTTTCATGTAACAAAGTTGGCCATATTGCAGCAAGATGCCTTGATAGGCCTGACAAGGATGAAAGAAGGGAAAGAAAGTATATAAAAAAAATGATGTAGGAGCATCCTAGGATTCTTGGCAATCTTGTATCAACCAAAAATATGTTTGTCTTTGAAGGTAGATTGTTAGTTTTGATCTTGGTTTGGTGGAGTTCTTGCTCGATTTGGGAGACTGGTTGCTCAGTTTATGTGGTTACTGGGGTGCTTGGTCTCTGAAGAATGCTTAGTGACTAAAGGCATCGATTCTCTAGAGCTTGGCGATAACTGTGTCCCTTGGTCATGCTTGGCATGGTCGGTCGACTAGTGCTCGGTTATTTCTTCTGTTGCTCGGTGTTCTTGCTTCCTGATTGGATTTTTTTTTTTAGATCGGCTTGGCCAATTGGTGCATTTAATTTGGGTCATGCTCCTCATGTTATGGATTGACCATTGGATGTGTGGGGACCTAGATCTGGCGTGTTGCTTTCTTCTATGCAGATCTGATGACCGTTGGGGCCATCTTTGAGAGTTTATTTATTTTGTAAGGCTATGTGAGAGCTGACTGATGTTTTAGCATTTAATATTTGTTTGTAAAGATTTATTGTTTCATCAGCCAACTTATGGCTAGGAATCAGTATTTATAGGATGCTTGGGTAGTTGTTTAGGGCATCAGATTGTTAGAAGGAAGGTTAGTAGCCTGTGAGCTTGGGAGCAAGAAGATTGCTTGGAAGTTGGAGTACAAGTTTAGATCTTTCTTGGGTGCCTACCAGTGTACTGCTTGTTGCAGACCTAGACTAGCTGGATGCTGATGTTGGGGAAAAGATTTGGATCTTGCGAGATCTTGTAGATTGTCACTTGCATTTGAATTAGCTGTAACGGGTAAGGCCTTACAGTCTCACACATTGCATGTAATCAGTATTTTCATGAATAAAGATTTCTGTTTCATTGCACATCTATTGTTTTTATTGTGTATTTTCACTACATATTGGTTTGGCTGCAAGGTCAGTCAGTCCTTAATTGGATCCATCGAGCTTGACTGCATTACAAAAGAAATGACAGAGATCACAAAAGGTATAAGGACTACAAAGAAAAAGGTAAATCTTGTTATATAGCTGAAGAAGAAACTAACAGTGAAACCAGTGAATCTAATAATTGTGATATAGAAGTTGTTTATGTTGCTATGAAACATGATTCTGATAAAGATGAGAAAAATGCACTTATTTCATATGTAAGTAAAGGTGATAAATGGATTATTGATAGTGGTTTCTCACATCACACGACTAGTGATAAAAGTAAGTTTGAAATCTTAAATCACTACAAAGTAGAAGTGCTAAGTATGGTAATGATGCACCATGTCATGTGAAATGAAAAGGATCAATAAGATTGACTGATAAGATTATATGTGACAATGCTTATTGGGTTTAAGGTCTTAACTATACTTTGTTGAGTGTTGCACAATTTAACAGTACTGGTTACTAAGTTGAATTTCATCACAAGAAAGATAAAATATTTGATGCCACTAGTGAACTAGTTAGAAGTGGAGAACATACAAGAGGTAATTTGTTCTATCTAGACCTATCTGAAGAAACAAGTTTGTTTGCACAATTTGATGATGTATGGTTATGGCATAAGAGGTTTTGTCATGTGAACTTTGACAATTTGGTAAATATTAGTAAGATGAAGAAAGTTAGAGGGTTACCAAGATTGAAGAAACTTGATAATGTGATGTGTAAACAATATCAATTGGGAAAAATGAAAAAGTCTAGTTTCAAGAGAAAGACATATACTTCTGATAATATTTTGGAATTGGTTCATACTAACCTTTGTGGACCTATTGGTGAGAAAATTTATTGTGGTGATAAATATTTCAATCTGTTTGTTGATGACTATTCTATAATTATGAGTGTAATATTTTTCAAAGAGATTTCTGATGCCTTTCAGTTGTTTAAGTGGTATTTATCAAAATTTGAGAAAGAAATAGGTAAAATCTTGAAATATTTGAGATCTAATAGAGGAGGAGAGTTCATATCAAATGAGTTCAACATATTCTAAAATGATAGAGGAATAAAGAGACAAATGTCTACACCAAGGATACCTCCACAAAATGGTATAGTAAAGAGAAGAAATAGATTAATTATAAATTGTGCTAGAACACTGATGATAGAGAAGAATGTTGCACAAAAATAATGGAGAGAAGTTTTAAGTACATTTGTTTATACCTTGAACCAAGTACAAATCAAGAAAGGTACAAATGCTACACCTTTTGAATTATGGCATGGTTATGCACCTAATGTGAAAGACTTTAAAGTCTTTGGAAGAAATGTTATATACTAAAGGACAATAGGAATGGAAAACTTGATGCTAAAAATGATGAAGGCATATTCCTAGGATATTCCACTAAGAGAAAAGCTTACAAGTGTTTGAATTCTAACACTAAAAAAGTTGTGAAAAGTGAAAATGTTAGAGTTGATGAATATGCAGAAAAAATGAAGTTGAGTACAAGAAAGAACCTAAAGATTATAGATCTTTTGTATACATGGAATGAGAGGCCAGTAATAAACTTGAAATAGAAAACAAAGATGTCGAGCAACAACATAAACCTGTCAAGAAACATCAAGAAAATGTTGAGCATTAGGAGGATACTATTGATCAATTAGAAGAGGAGGCATAGAGTCTAGAAGATGGCCCTGAAGATAAAGAACAAGAAGAAAGGAGATCTGAGCCTACTTTGGCATAGTGCATGAGAAGACATCATAAGCCAAAACAAATCATTGGAGACAAGGAATCTAGAGTCATGACAAGAAGTAAGTTGAAAGATCAAACATGCTTGTTATGTGAATTTGATCCTAAGACAGTGAAAGATGATTTAGAGAATGAAGATTGGATCCAAGCCATGAAAGAAGAAATAGAGAAGATAGAAAAGAACAAAACTTGGACACTAGTGCTGAGACAAGAAGACAAGAATGTTATTGGAACAAATTGGATGTTCAAAAATAAGCTAAATGAACATGGAGAAGTCACTAGGAACAAAGCTAGATTGGTATGTAAGGGATATGCACGGGAAGAAGGCATTGACTATGGGGAGATATTTTCCCCAGTTGCAAGATTGGAAGGAGTGAGAAATCTACTTGCTTATGCAGATTTTAAATGATTCAAAGTATATCAAATGGATGTCAAATCTATATTTTTGAATGGAATACTGGAAGAAGAAGTATACATTAAACAACCAGAAGGATTTCTTGACCCAAGCAAGAAGAACATGGTTTGTAAACTACATAAGGCACTGTAGGAATTGAAACAAGCCCCTAGAGCATGGTATGAGAGAATGCACAACTATTTGATAAAGATTGGATTTGCAAGGACAAATGACAACAACAATTTGTATTTGAAGATTGAAAAAGGTAAAGAGATATTGTTAGCTGAAATTTTTGTTGATGATATCATATTTGGAGGACAAGATTCCCAATGTAAAATATTTTCAAATGAGATGCAAACCAAATTTGAAATGTCTGTGTTTGGTGAGATCAAATTCTTTGTTGGTTTGCAAGTTTATCAGATGAAGAAAGGTATCTATATTACACAATCTAAGTATGTCAAGGAGATACTGAAAACTTTTGGTATGGAAGATTCTAGACCAGTAAGTACACCCATGGCTACTGGACAAAAACTATCAAAAATTGATGATACAACTAAAGTGAATCAAACCTTGTACAGGTCTATGATTAGAAAGTTACAATATGTTGTCCATAGAAAACTAGATATTGCCCTAATAGTTGGGATTGTTGCAAGATTTTTTGCAAATCCTAAGGAAAATCACATGATGGTAGTGAAAAGGATATTGAGATATCTAAAAGGAATAGAGGACTATGGATTGTATTACAGGAATGACAAGTTTGAACTAAAAGTTTATATTGATGCAGATTGGGAAGGAAATGTGGATGACAAAAAGAGTACAAGTGGTGGTGCATTCTTTCTAGGAAAGATATTAGTCTCTTGGACAAGCAAGAAAAAGAACCACATTTTCCAATCTACAACAAAAGCTGAATATGTAGCAGCAGCAGTGGATTGTTCAAATTTAGTGTGGATCAAGAAATTTTTAAAAGGTATGAAGGAAGAAATCACCGAGCTAGTTGTTATTTTCTGTGTTAGCACCTGCAAGAAAATTTTCCTGGCTATGTGATTTTCCTCTGGTCCCTACAGGTTTTTCCTTTGCTTCTGGCCTTAAACCCTAGGTCTCATTTCATATTTCTAGCCGTTGGTGAGAAAAGCCCTAATTTGTCTTGGCCAGGTTCTATTCCTTCATTACTTTTTTGGGCCACTTAAGTGATCTTAAAAGCATGTGTGCTTTATTCTCTCAGTTAGTTGCTCAGTCTCCTAATGAGAATAGCATATTCCTTTCAATCAGGCGATCTCCCAAAGCCTTCAGTCACACAATCTCTTAATGTTTTCATAATATTCCATATCTTTTAGAGACTTAGCAAGTGGTTAGTCACCAAGTCGCAACAGTCAAGGATAACATCTGGCAACTTGCCTGGCGGTTAGTCACCAAGTCGCGATAGTCAAGGATAGCATCTAGCAACTTGCCTAGCGGTTAGTCACCAAGTCTCCAGATCTTGGCGGTTCATTCAGAGACTAAAAACTTCACATAGTCACTAGACCTCTAGATTGGCCAGGGATTTTTTTAGTGGTGAATATTCACCAATTGGCGAATATGTCACGATCGGGTGATAGAAATTGGCAAATAAAACAATCAAATATAGGTCAGATCATTTGCCCAGATTTTATAAAATGGTCATATAGTGGTCGGAATGTTCACCACTATTATTACGTAATTTCAGTTTGGTAGTCGGGTTCTTCACCCATATTTCTCTTTACTGTTTACTCTTATTCACCGTGGATTAAATTGAGTGTCTCTTTCGAGGATCATCATTCGCCAAATTCCCATTTTCCTATGTGAAATTTTTATTTGTCCTAGGACCCAATTCACCATGCATCACACGCAATGGGGTCCCAAGTTCCCGCCCTATTCACCCACTCGATTACTTGAAATTATGCGGGGTTCACCAAATATTAGTTCTTATCATATGTAATGGTCGACCCATTCGCCAAAATGGACAATGCCGATTATGAGGCAAAATCTGATGGCTGATATGAAAATGGTTTATTTGTAGTTGTCTATTTAAGATATATGAGTTTCATTATTGAAACATGCCAGAAAGAAGGAGCCTTCGAGAGATTTTCATTTAGTACTTAGTAGCATAATAATTCAGTTGATTCTGAGCTTAGAGCTCACAATTGCGATCAGTAGCGAACTGGAATGACTACGACTACGAGTTCATAGTATTTTGTTGCAGCCTTAATTTGATGGAGATGTCACAGTCAAATTTAAATAGGAAGAGGACTAATGAAGGTGGAGATGTCCAAGAGAGGCCAAAAAAATGTAGAAATATATCTTCATACTTTGGTGGGGGTAGACACAATAGTGTTGGTCAAAGTGAGGAAGGTACATCATCAGAGGAACCTGTACAATCTCAACCTACACAGGAGTCTATTCAACAAATTGGGGAGCCTAATAAATCTAGTGACGAAGTTGTAGAACCTGATATCTCTAATGAAGATGACCTTGATGAAGAATATCCAATAAATAACCATTACTAGGATGAATCAATCGACTTCGGTGATGATGATGGTGCAATTAACAGTAACACTAAAGGGAGAGGAAAATTGAAAGAAAAAACTGATCGTCAATGGGAGATGGCCAAGAGATTTAAATTTGATTGGGGAGCAAAGTATCCATTCATTGAGCCCGTGGACAATCCAATTGTAGGTGAGCCGCTAGTAGAATGTAGATGTACGATTTGTAGATGAAAGTATAAAAAGGAAAAGCGGTTGCATCTTAAACTAGACACCATAGAGAAACATGTTGGTAAGATTTACGAAACCTCAACTGTAGATGGAAGGGAAATAAAAGTGGTAAGATATAAAACAAAGGAGCAATGTCAACATAAAAGGAATGCTGAGGAATATTATTTGTTTCAGAAATTTAAGACGAAGCTTGGTGAAGTTCAAGGTTCTATTAATGCTATTTTTGCAAAAGCAAGTGAAGTAGAAGAATGCAGAAAAGCTGTTCAATTAAGTAATGTTTTCCATATTTTGAGCAGAGGGCATCCAATGATAGACTATCCAGAAATGAGTGGTTTGTTACACTTTCTGAAAGTTCCTAACTATCCTGTCAGTCATTGGTCGATAAACAGTGGATGGGAATGGGCAAGTTGTATTGCGTAGGTTGAAATAGAGGATGTACAAAGAAAAATAAAAGAGTCAACCTTTATTGCATTGTCCTTAGATGAAGTTATGGCAATAGATAATATGTCATGGGTATGCATGCATGTTTATACTGTACAAAATAATGTCCGCCAACCACATCTACTAATTGTTGCTAAATTGAGAGACAATGCGACAACATAAACTTTATTTCAGTTAGTAAAAAGCCATTTAATTGAATATGGAGCTATGGATGAATTGACAATAGCGAAGAAGTTGATCTGCGTTGGAGCAGATGGAGCTTCAGTAATGCAAGGTCAAAGGAATGGTCTTTGCACAAAGATGCAGGCTTCTTGTTCACCATATGTTGTTGGCATTCACTGTATGGCCCACAGGATGAATCTTGCTTTTAGAGTTGTGAAGAAGTTTCCTTCAGTAAACAAGGTTGAAGATTTAGTAAGAGAGTTGTACACATATTTTTGTCAAAGTCCCAAATGTTTTAGGGAATTTCAACACTTTGCTGATGGAATTACCGATGGAAACAAGCTTCTTAAAGATGTTGATACTAGATGGATCTCTTTGGATGGACCAGCGCATTGAGTATTTTCTGAATATCAATCTTTGATTGGACTGATGTATGAAAATCGGGACAATGCAGAAAATCAAAGATGTGGTGACTTGCTTCAGAGGTTGAGCAATTTAGAGACATTTTTGACTTTGGCATCTCTTCTTCCCATGCTAGAAGAAATGATGTTAATTATAAAAAAAGCCCAGCAAAGAGCCATGTATATTGCAGAATATGCTCACTTGCATAAAATGTCATGCCAAGCCCTTGATAGTCTCTATCGTACTGACCTAAATTTATCCAATGATAGATTTAATCACTGGTGGAAACTAATAAATTTGGATGATCCTGATAATTATTTAAAGATCATTGAAAATGGAGATTTATGTGTTTGTGTAAGGGGATTTTAGATACCAATTTACTACAGTGCCCCAAAGAAGCGAGCTACAAGAGTTACAAGGGAAGAGTTTAACAAGATCGTCGAATCTATAACAGCTAATGCAAGGGACATAGCCTATAGAGTTTCCTCTGAAATAAGATCATGATTCCCATATGATCAACTGCTTGAGGCCATGGCAATTGTGTTTCCTCAATATTGGTCCTTCAATTGTAAGGAAGATTATCGTAAAAGGCTGTTGACTTTGATAAAGGAATTTTGCAAATCTGTAGAATTCAATGGAGTGACTATATTAGATGAGGGTCTTCTTAGACAACAATCAGGCACCTTTGCAAGGACTATGAAGCATCAATATCAATTAATGCATAACCCACATGAAGAGGGCTCGGCAACAAAGCTTTGGACAGAACTAAAACAGAGCACAATGTTGTGTGAAGAAATTTCAGAGTACTTCAAGCTTGCTGATCTATGTCAAACCATGATATTGGGTTCAGTGGAGGATGAGAGAGTTTTCAGTGCTTTGGACTTCCTAAAATCAAAGCTAAGAAACAAACTAGACAAGAATTTGGAATCATGCTTGAGGGTATACACATCTAGGTATGATGTCAATACTTTTCCTTATCAAAAAGCAATGGAAATTTGGAAGAAAAGATGTAAAAGAAGAGGGGTGGGCAACACCATTAACCAATCTCCTACAGTGACTCCAAGTGGGACAAGTATAGTTGGCAGTGGCACTGGCGATGGGATTGGGAGTCATAGAAGCAAAGATCAGAGTGAACTTGAAGAAGACACAAATGAAAATGAAGAGAACAATGAAGCAACTGCAATACCAAAATTGGATGATGATGATGACACAGAGATGAATTGGCAAATTTAGGAAATTTCTGTTAAATTAGTAGTGGCAACCAATAGGTATTTTTTGAACTTATTAACTACTATATGATATCCTATCATTCAATGTTCATTTTAGAAAAGTAAGAATGTATTATGTTTCATCATTAAAATTTGAGAACAAAGAGTATTATTACTGTAGAGTGTAGTTTATATCATGTCATCAATGATCATTCATATTTGAATTTGAAATTCCTGAATGAAATTTTGTATTCCAATAGCATATAACAGAGTAATTTTGTATTCTTAGTTAAACTCAACTAAGAATAAATGAATAAAATAGAGTAACTCAACATACATTGAATTGGAAAACATGAAAATTAGATAGAATCATAGAGCACAATTTGTTTTGTATTCATTTGCAATATATTACAATTTAAAGTAGTTCAAAATTCAGAGCAATCTTTGTAGGCCACTCTAAACATCCTCTGATGGCAGAACAATTTGGTTCATAGTATAGTCACACTCCTGCAACTTCGTTAGCAATTCATATTTGGAAGTGTGACTTGACAGCACTGTTGATTCTAAAAGTCTATTCAAAGTTCTCACTGGTTTGATGAAATCCAAGAATGCATCACAAGATATGTCTGCAGGGAGAAAGCGTACATCAGTATTTATTTTGTCTTGCAACCTTGTTTTGTAATTTTCTCATCCAATGAACTGATTTGCTTCAAATCCCTTAGGCAAACCAAGACTTTCCATTTTCGCTTTCCTTTGTTCCATCTTTGTGATCTTCTGCTTAGCTTTGTCATCCAATTCCTGTGCTTCTCGTAGCTTCTCACATTTGCGAATGATACTTGATACCTTTACTAATGCATCAAGGCAGTTGCTAATTCCCTTGTTTGATAGATAACTATCACTCTTACTGTAGAGTTGTTGCATAATATCTTTTGCTATCTTTTCTTTGTTGACAACATCCATGTTCTGTTGAATGTTGTTTTGAAGCTTCAAGTAACATACTCTCATACTTTGAAGCATTTCAAACCAGTCATACAAGCTATTAGACATCGCCAATATTTGGCCCCAAATGTGTTCTTTTGTAATATTCACTAAATTATGACTAGTATCTGTTAAAGTCTTAATTGTACAATTGGCCTTCTTTAGTTCTTCTGCCATTTTTTCACAATTGTTTTTCTTTTCTACTGCTTTTTGTTCCCAATGATTGGCTTTATCCGCCTGAGAGGCAGCATTACTCTCTAGATTTTTAAATAACTTTTCTGAACTGGGTCTTTCTTCGTCAAGTTTTTTTTATCATTTTTGCCAATTTTCCCCTCAATTCTTGTTCCTTCACCTGATCCTGTGCCAATTTTCCCCTCAGTTCCTTCAGCTCCCGTTCCTTCAATTTCACCTACTCCTGCTCCTGTTCCTTCAATTTCACCTACTCCTGCTCCTGTTCCTTCACTACCACCTCAGCATGTCCTTGCTTTGTATCTGCTGATTTTTTAATCTTTTTTTGCAATTCTTTCAAACTGTTCTCTAAAGCTTTCCTCTTTGCTTTTTCATTGCCAATGTCTGCCTGTAACTTTTCTATATTTTTCTCGAGCTTTCTTTTCTCTCTTTCCACCTTTAGCAGTGCACTGTAGACCACTTGGTTTGTAGACTTTGAGACATTGATTTTGTCCACATTTTTTACTTTGGAAAAATCTATTTGGAGAGTGCTAACTTCAAATTCAGAGTGATCTATCTGACTCTCTGGTGGGTTTCCATCTTTATTTGGTGGAATAACAACCATGAACTCCATCATGTCTCTCTTTGGGTCATATGTTGGAAAAACCTTGTTGGATGTAGGTTGTTCCTGTGCAGCTGCAGTAAGGGCACCATACTCCAATGCCTTCTTTGATTCCTTATTCTTTGTTTTTGTTTCTGCAAAATTATTATAGAAATCCTTGTAATGAAAATCTGGTGTTGCAGAAGGATTTGAATGTTTGAAAGATGAAGAAGAGATAGAGCTTGCAATGGCTGTTGATCTAACTAATGCTCTTTGAGGATTTGAACTTCTAGAGGGTTTTGCTGAACCTAAAATTGGCAACACTTCTTTATGATCTAATGTCATTGTTCTGAAACTGGAACTGGAAATGGAAAACTTTTGCTTCTTGACACTATCTTCTTGTATGGGATTCTATGTAGATTCTAGTGGCCTCTTTAGAGAGGGAACTTGTTCTATAAGGTGCCCACTCCTACCAATGCCAGTCCCACGAATGCCACTAGTACTACCACTAGGTCCATTATCAGAGCCAAGTCCTGCACCACGATCATGAGTAGTTTTTTCTATCTGAATTGTATTCCAGATGCCTTCTCCTGTGGGACCCAAACCACCACCTTTATAACCCATTTTTTCAAGAATGACTGCCCCTTTTCTATATACATTTTTTCGGTCCTCGGAGATTGCATAGTGACTCCCAGTCTATGGAGTACATGCATTATCAATATCATGATCACCTGGATCACTGCTGTCAGTGTCGTATGTGGAGTTAGGATGCTCCATATTCCACAATTTTCTAAACTCTATATCCTCATCTATGTCATCTAGATCTGCACTGGTCTTTGGTTCACCAAGAGCCTTTCTCATACTCCAAAAATCATCCATTTTTGTTCTAGTCCATTTTCTATCCTTACAAGGTTCTACTATTCTCTTTGCTATTTTTATGTTTGATGGCTGAGCAGCTTTGTCGTAGAAATTGAAGGACATCCTAGGCTGTACAATGCCCTCATTTATTGTTGTCATAATTTGTGATGACAACTGTTCAACTAAAATGTTTTCCTCAATGAAAACTTTCTCCATCTCTTTTCTAACGTCATCCCAGCTATCCTTGTTTTTGAACTTCTCTAGCAATGGTTTACTTTCATGTTGAAATAAGTTTGCAGAGTTCTTATTAGCAACAAGCCTTTCTTGAATGACATTGAGTGGATCATACTTCCAATACCACTCTAAATCAAATTGAAAAATATCTAAAAAAAATTGTGCCACTTGGAAAGCCTTTCTCTCAAATGTTAACCCTCCAATTGAGAAAGGTAAGGAAGGGAATATGCTCTTCTTCGATTGGCCAGAGAAGAGTCTATCTATGCTCTCTAGTTGTACTACATATTCTACTACAAACACCCTATCTATCACATGCATTGGAAGTTTGTGGGGTTGCAGTTCTGATCCGTAAAACCTTAGCATAGTGTATTCTTCCATTAAGTACCAGTCAGCCAATTGAGTTGTGCTTCCAAGTTGGATGCAATCCCTACATGAAGCAGACAATCTGGGCATTGGAGTGCTTGTTATTTCTTTGTACAATGGGGCCAAAAAGAAGTCTACAAAATTACTGTAATTCCTTTTGTTATCATACAGTCTTATCTGAGGTGTCCAGTTATATATTGGATTTGGAGTACCTGTCCCCCTCTGAATTTCAAGCTTGTTGCCGTTGCTCATTAATATTGTAGCATTCTTGGCTAGTAGAAGATAGCACAAGTAGGTTGTGAACCTAAATGTCTTAGAATTGCCTCTTTTAATCAATTCTAATTGCTCTTGCATCGATTCAACCATGTTTCAACCAAAATTATATCTTACTGGTTCATTCAGACAATGGATATCCCAAATGAATTGAAGAATGCTAGCACTCACTTCCCTATTGTTTTCCAGTCCCAGGCAAAATGATAGCAAGGATATAGTATCCTGAACCCATGGCACAAAAACCTTAAAATCATAAGGAGGATTATGGTTCTCACCCAATGAAGCCTTTGCCTCTGCAACTATTAGACCCATTACAAATGAATTTTTTCCATCTTGCAGGACTGCCTCATATTGCTCTGCCAGCACTCCCAGGTTGATTTTGGCATTACAGTTTTGTGGGTCAAACCCTAGGTCTAGCAAACTGATAAATTCTTCCAGGGTTATTGTTAAAATTTCTTCCTGAGTTTGTTTATTCACAATTGATTTTTTTTCTTCATCATAATTTTTTGCACAAATCTTGACAATTTCTGGGCAAGGGAAAACTTCGGGTAACAACATGTTACCTAGACCAACATCCCAGGAAGCAACTTTATTGGTTGTTGCACCTACCGCTGCATGAAATTTTATAAATTTAGACCTCCTTGGCCCAGTTGCCTTACTACACAATGTATGTTTAATTGCTATAACTCTCTTTTCACCTTCGATAATAGGATCATAAACATCGTGATACTCATCGGTGAAACCAGGGATTTGTACTAGTTTTCTGAAGTCCATTACAGTTTTCCCTTCTGCTTGCCCTAGGCCTTGAGTTTTCGCTTTCCCCATTGTTCTTCGGAAAAATTAAAAAACAAAGATTCACAGATATTTACTAATAGTAATAATATCATAGATATTAACTAACTAATTAAGAAAACCCCATTTGAAGAAAACCCCAATTTAAGAAAAACCCAATAGAACATGCAAGAATTAAAATTTCAAAATCAAGTTAAACTTAGAACTTACCTAAAATTAAACTTTGAATTTTGAAATTAGGATATATATAAGTTCAAACGGCTAAGGCTCTCACGAATTACAGTCTCGATTTCCAAATCTTTGGTGACGGTCCCGTTCAACAGTTCTTTTTAACTCTGCTGCTACGAGTACGAGTCGATAGGTTTTAAAAAAGTAAATGTTAAAAACCTTTCGTTAAATGGTAAAGTAATCTTTCTACATCATACACGTGTAATGTAAATGTTCGTAATCTTTCTAAAACATTACATGTCAACTTTCAATGTGTCACATTTCCGGAGTGAGTTTTCAAAATTTTTTTTTGAAACCCATAGAACTTCTAAAATACAACTTCAACCGTTCATCTGTCGTAATCTAATGATTGTCATGATTTTAAAATATTAATAATTTAACATACACTAATGAATATTAATGAAGTGGATGAGCTGGCCGACCTGGCAGCTAGAGGAACAAATTTGAAAATTCTATCTGACATCAGCGGAGTTTCAACGGAGCTCATTGAATCTAACCACTAAATCAGCGAATGGGGGTTTGCCTTTATTGCTAAAACATAATGGTGGGTCTTGGTGTCCAGATGAGTCAGAAGGTCTTGACATGTCAGAGCATCAATGGTGGCTGCTAAAGTGCAAGGGAGTTGCCAGAGATCTACGAAATCACGCCGGCCATTGATTCTTCTTTATGGTGTAGGGTTTCAAACTGTGGGTCCATGGTGACATGTATGCACAAATGGTGCTCTCCTATTGGCTGAAGGAAATAAAGAGGTGGAGTGTTGTTAGCGGGGCTTGGGCTAGAGATTTTGATCGATGGGCAGCATGTGATCGCATAGAATATTCTCTCCCCATGCGATCATGCATCCACCATCTGATTAGATGCCATTGGTTTGTATGTAGTGGGACCACGTGATGATTCATCATTGAGTATGTGCACTGCTGCGATTGTGAGGGGCCCAATTCTTCATCATGTTAGTCGTCACTACGTCAGGGAATGGAGAAAGTCTCTAGCAAATGGGAGTTTGCCTTTATTGCTAAATCTCAATGGTGGGGCCTGGTTTCTGGATGAGTCAGATGGTCTTGTCATGTTAGAGCATCAACAATGGTCGCTAAAGTGCAAGGGAGTTGCCAGAGATATCCAAAATCATGCCGGCCGTTGATTCTTCTTTACGGTGTAGGGTTTCAAACTGTGGGCCATGGTGACATGTATGCACAAATGGCACTCCCCTATTGGCCAAAGGAAATAAAGAGATGGAGTGTGGTCAGCGAGGCTTGGGCTAGAGATTTTGATCGACAGTCGGCGTGTGATCACATGGAATATTCTCTCCCCATGTGATCATGCACCCACTGTCCGATTAGATGCCGTTGGTTTGTCTGCAATGGGACCACGTGATGATTCATTGTCAAGGTGTTAGGTTGTGATTGGCTGAGCTGGTAAAATGTTGAGTTGTCACCTGATCGCATGTCAAAAATTTCTGACATGCGACCAAGTGACTAGTTACTTCTTGTGCTGGGTCCGTTGGAGGGGAGGGTAGTGGTCCCGCTGGCGGTTATGTGGCATCCTGTGGGTGGCTATCACATGATCGCATGTCAGAGTTTTTTGACATGCGATCATGCGACTGGTTGACACCTGTTCCTCAGCTCGATGTTAACTAACTAATTAAGAAAACCCCAATTGAAGAAAACCTCAATAGAACATGCAAGAATTAAAATTTCAAAATCAAGTTAAACTTAGTACTTACCCAAAATTAAACTTTGAATTTTGAAATCAAGATAGATATAAGTTCGAATGGCTAAGGCTCTCACAAATTACAGTCTCAATTTCCAAATCTCCGGTGACGGTTCCCGTTCAACAGTTCTTTTTAACTCTGCTGCTACGAGTACGAATCGATAGGTTTTAAAAAAGTAAATGTTAAAAACCTTTCGTTAAATGGTAAAGTAATCTTTCTACATCATACATGTGTAACGTAAATGTTCGTAATCTTTCTAAAACATTACACGTCAACTTTCAACGTGTCATGTTTCCAGAGTGAGTTTTTAGAAAAGCTTTTTGAAACCCATAGAACTTTCGAAATACAACTTCAGCCGTTCATCTATTGTAATCTAACGATTGTCATGATTTTAAAATATTAATAATTTAACATACACTAATGAATATTAATGAAGCGGATGACACTAATACATTTGGGGTGAAATTGCGATGACAATTTGCGACGACAGGCAAATGTTATATGTTTTTGGCAGTTTTTTTTCAATTATAACCTGACAACGTCACAATTGCAATGTTAACGGGATATAAGAAAAAAGAAAAAGAAAATGTTGGTCATTTCTATGTTCAATAGCATCGAGAGGGATTTTTGGATCTGTTGGATAATTTTTATGTTGGACAAGGAGATCTCTGCGGCCAGGCATCTCTACGATGAAAGGCATTGTACATTCAGAATCCAAAAGGTCGAGAAAGGTATGATTTTAAACTTCACTTCCTCCTCCTTTTGTGTCGCCCTCTCTTCCCTTTATCATGCGCTCAGGTACTTCAGGCGTCGCTTCTGTATTGTACACTAATTCGTATCAGTGCCTCCATTAAATGGAACACTGCCCCTTAAACTCTTGATAGCACCGATAGGTGAAAGCTTTGTTGTATTATTGTCATACATTATTCTTTATATTTCTAGGTCATAAGACCGATCATTAACATTGTGCTTCATGGAGATTCTAAAAATGCCTTGGACTATGCTTTCAAATGATATAGTCACGAGCCTAGCTAGGGTTTACAAATGTTGTTTAAAAACCTAAACATTCCTTTGACGATGTCCTTCATTTCAACAAAGCACTCAACACAGTGCACAAATCTGAAAATGCCTTGTAGAAGGCTCTCAAGATTGCATTGAGTATTTTGATAAATCTACATGTTTGTCACTGGGGTGTAACTATTACCATTTTAGTTACGACGACAATTCGATGGTTCTACATCACTTTGTATGAAGTGTTTAAGCTGTAGAAGTACAACAGTTATAGAATGGTTGTTGAGAATTTTTGGATATTCTAAAGTTAACCAACCAGGGCATGTCACGATATCCACTGTATAAAAGTGCACTAAAAAATAGTAGTGTTTAAAAATTATGTTATGATTTTTTAATTAAAAATTCTTTTAACTATCAATACACCAAATCATTTTGTATGATTAGTTAAAGTTGTAGAAGTTCAGTAGCTAATAGAACAAGGGTTGAGCATTTTTGGACCGGATATTCTAAAATTACATATTTGGTTTGATAAATATACCTTCTAATTTTTGTTGAACTTTCACACCAAGGAAATAATGCATGGGTCCTATATTTGACATTTCATATTTCTGTTTCATTTCTTTCTCCATGAGAGCTTTGTTGTTACCTATATAAATAAGATCATCGACGTAAAGGAAACCAATAAGAATATCATAATCAATATGTTGAACATATGAGGTTGGCTCTTAGTTTCTTCTACTAAATCTCTTCTTCAAGAAATAACTACTAATCCTTGTATACTAGGCACTGGGAGCTTGCTTCAACCCATAAAGTGTTTTTTCTAAAACTTGTAAACTAATTGTTCTTTGCCTAGAATTTCATAGCCCATAGGTTGTTGAATGTTCCACATAGACATCCTTATCTGTATAACTATTAAGGAAGATAGATTTTACATTTATCCGAGATACTAGCCACTTGTATTATGTAGCAATAGCCAATATAATCTTGATTGTATCAAGTCTAGAAATTGTAGCAAAAGTTTCTGTAAATTGCTTGAGGTGTTTGTGCAAATCCTTTGGTGACTAGTCTAGCCTTGTGTCATTCTATTGAACCATCAACATGATATTTCACCTTATAAATCCATTTGACATGAATCACTTGTTTATCTTTGGGAAGTTGCAAATAATTTCCATGTTTTATTTTTATTAATGGCATTCATCTCATCATTCATAGCATTAATCCATACTTTTCCTTTGACTACTTTTTCATACATAGAGGGTTCCACTTGAATTGTACTAAACAAAGGAAAATTAACAATTGGTTTTATATTTTAGTCCTATGATAAATGTCAAATAGTCTTTGTGCATTTCTTGAAGAGCTTGGAGTTTATGCTTAATGCGAATTATCATCAGAATTTGTGCTACTAGAAGAACTTGGTGGACTGGAACTTGAGCTCCTATTAGAGCTTGAACTTCCACTTGAGCTTGTCAGGAGGAGGAACACTGCCATCTTCAATGCCCATGATTATTAGTATATTTTGTTGTACACCATTTTTCCATTGATAGACTCTCCCTTCATCAAAAACATTTTTTGTGCTAGGATTATAGCACCTGTACCCTTTAGTTGCATTGGAATATCCCACAAGGATACAAAGTTGGGATTTTGTATCCAACTTCGTCTACCTTTGAATTGGAATATGAATAAATGCTAGACAACCAAATACATGAAAATGAGCTACAAAAGTATTATGACTACTTTGAGTTTCCTTTGAGTGATGTTCTTGATTGATTTTGTGGGATCTCAATTCAAAATATATACTATTGTTGCCACAACCCCCTAATAACTATTTGGAAGACATTTTGATTGCAACATACTTCATGCCATTTTCATAATGGTACCATTCTTTCTTTTTGAATTACCATTTTTTTGGGAGTATAAGCCACAGTAAATTCTCTTTATGACATAGTTGTTGCAAAATAAAAAAACTCTTTGGAAGTAAATTCTCCCCCTCTACCTGTTTGAGTATTTTGAGATAATACCCAATTTTCTTTTCAAGCATAGCTTTATAATTCTTGAAGCATTGAAAAGCCTTAGATATCTGCATAAGAAAATAAACCAACATGTGGCAAGGAAATCATCAATAAAAGTTAAAAAATAAATATCCTTACCCAATTTCTCCTCTTGCATATCACCTCAAATGTCAACACACAAGCTCTATTGGAGATATTGCCCTCCATGATTTGTTCACTGAAAAATTATCATGATGGTGCTTGTGCACACCTTGAACAAATTTCTTCTTTGGATTGAATTGTAGGAAGTCCTCTAACCATATTCTTCTTGTGAAGCAAACTTAATCCTCGAAATTTAAAATGACCGTATTGTTGGTTCCATAACCACAAATCATCTGTTGTTACCATGAATGCATGCATCTTAGTGGAAACCAATGGGAGAGGAAATAATATATTCTCTATCATACAAGACTTTTCTACAAGTGATATTTATTTGATTTATTAAATATCTTGCTGTGGTTATCTTCAAATACACTTTTGTAATTTTATGCTACTAGCTGCCCAATATTCAAAAGATTATGTTTTAGTTTTGGCACAAGTATCATGAATATAATAATTTCTCCTTGCTTAGTCTTCACTGCAAGGGTACTTTTACCCATTACATCATTTTCTTTATCATGACTAAATTTAAGTTAGACTTCTTATGAATCATCTAATTTGACAAAGAGGGTATATTTACTTTTCATATGATTTGAATAGCTGCTATTTAGGAACCACACATTCTTTTGGTGTTCTTTTGTCAAAATGCACGCAAAGAATGTAGAGTACTTTGCATCTTTGGAAGACTTTAATTAATTGTCTTTCAACTTATTCAAGTCAATCTTTTTTCCCTTCGTGTCCATATTGTTTAGAACACCTGCATTGAATGATTCAGTGATCCACTTCCTATTCCTTGTTCTCTACCATGTCCTCTATTAGCCAAAATTTCCTTGGAATTTATTTGGGCGAGGAAGATTCTTTGGAGAGTTTCTTCAATTTTTGTAGGAGATTGGAAAGCTTGCACCAAGCTTTTTGTAGAACATTGCATATACTTCTCATGAGATTGTAAAGAACTTATCTATTCTGCCACTTTGAATGTGGTTAGATCATTCCTTTCTTCAACGGCTATCACCACTGAATAAAAGTGAGGAGGAAGAGATCAATATGGGTCCTCCTCACTTTGCCTTTTTTAAATAGAAATTTCATCCAAAAGATATAAATCATGGGAGAGTTTCTTCAATTTTTGTAGGAGATTGGAAAGCTTGCACCAAGCTTTCTGTAGAACATTGCATATACTTCTCATGAGATTGTAAAGAACTTATCTATTCTGCCACTTTGAATGTGGTTAGATCATTCCTTTTTTCAATGGCTATCACCACTGAATAAAAGTGAGGAGGAAGAGATCAATATGCGTCCTCCTCACTTTGCCTTTTTTAAATAGAAATTTCATCTAAAAGATATAAATCTTCAAATTTCCTTCATGAATTTTGATTGATATTGGAGAGGAATTATTTAAAATAAAATTTAATGATAAGAGACCTTTTATATTTTCACTTTACTTGAGGCCCTCTATTATAATTATAATCCCATTTCCTTAGTGCAAAATTCCCAAAATCCACTTAAAGAATTTAAATATATGATGGGCATTTTGGGTTTCAACTGGGCTTCATTTTGAAAAAAAAGGACATTAGATAGAACAATTACAAGATGATGTTTGCATTGACAATTAACATAGTCAAATTCAACCGCTAAATTTAGTTCATGAATTCCTATATTGGCTTTACATTATGGGGGCTTATTATTTGGTTTGGTGTTTTTATTTTTCTACAGCTCTTACTATATATGTTTTCACAAGGATCTCAAGGAGTTTTGATGTATCCCCACAAAATTATGATAGTGGAATAAACATGTTAATTCAAGAAGAAGAGAGTACTGAATGTTGATATAGACCATGAGAGAAATGCCTCTGAAATCTGATTCTATGATCTCATAAGTGAGTTATAAATAACTTTTAAAGATTAAATTTAAGTGGATGCAAAATGCCTTCCTGAGCATGCCTAAACACCTCAACTAGACTAGCCTACATGGAGTTATTCAAAGAACTATGCAATTTCACCCCAAATTACCAAATTGTCATCGTAATGTCCCCTCTTTGAATAGTATTTAATTATAAAAAATAATAAAGTAAAATACAAAAGGATAAAAATAAGATTAAAATTAAAATTTAAAAGAATAAAATTAACTTTAACAAATAGTTAAAAGGCATGAAATGAAAAGTTGTGACTCCCTCAAACATGAGATATAGAAGGGAGAAGAGAAACTCATTTGAAAGGAGGCTTTAGGGAGGAAGAAGAAAGAAGGGAACATGTGAAAATAAGAACTAATGTAGATATCTTTGAAAGTTTAAAATAGAGATCCGTTAAATACTCAGTTCATCAACCTCAAGGTGCCTATTTCAGATGTTGGGTTTATGTATTACACAATGAAATTAAGTTAGATGCCTTAAGATTGATACCTCTCCATATTTAACAAATATTTTTATTGAAGATAACTGAGCTAGTCTAGTACGGTGGAAGATTCACAAAGTTGGTCTAGTATAGTGGAAGATTCACAAAGTTATTCATTCTATAACTCCTCTTACTCCGTGCATATTCCATAACCTTTGCCAACATACTCCTTGTCTGTGCCAAAATAGGATCTTTGGAACAGGGTATGGATATCCATCAAAGCATAATGAAAGGGGGGTTTTCATGAGATATTATAGTTGGAAATTCTGTTATAGACATATATGAAAAATGTAAAAGTATAGACAAGGCACATAAATTGTTTGAGAGAATGCCTCAGAGAAACATGGTCTCGTGGACTGCAACAATTGCAAGATATGCACAAGATGGATTTGTTGAAAAGGTTGTAGAAACTTTCAATCAAATACACTTGGTAGGTGTAAATCCTAATTTTTCAACCTTTGTCAGCATTCTCTCTGCTTGTGCTAAAATGGGAGTGATGCAGAGGATAGAATGATGAACCCTTTAAACAACCCAAAATGAGCAAAATTGTAGAAGTGTTCCAAGTGACCCTTCTAGGTCCCGATGGGCAAAATCTACAAATAGTCAACTCTAGGAGGTTTCAAGGCTTCAATAGGTTTGTTTTAGCATATCTAACATGTTCCAAACATCACCTTCAAGTTTCAACACCTCTGAAGTAAAAATGCATAGCAAACCAAAATGTTGTCAATGACAATTTTCAATTTCTGTAACAGCAGCAAGGTAAATTGGCAGATATCTTTTGTTTTTCTCAAGTGACTCTCTGAAAAAAAAACCTTTTCAAATACCCTTTATCCTTATATAAAACATATGTCAAGATTGGATGGGCTTCCTTTGGCAAAAATCAAAGTTTCTTCACAATGACCCTGTCTTTAACAATGGAACAACTAGTGCTTTTACAAAGCAACATATAGCAATACTTAATGTATGGACTTCAAACTTTGTATAGGCTCATCAAATGCCTTCAATTAGACAAATACACAATCAATTTTAGTCTATGGGTTTCCCATCCCCAAAAACCCCAATTCATCCCTTATGAACCCTTGTTCCTAGGGTATCACCAATCTCACATGTGTAACGACTTCTTTGACTAATTCCAAGTGAAAAAATCAATGTTTCAACATCATAACCATGAATCAAAACTCAAACACTGCCCTCCTTAAGGCAAATCTCTCTCTATAGGACTGTCCCTTCAATCCTTAACCCTTGTTTTCACCTTTTTATTGTTGGTGGCCACCAAATATTCTGGTTAGATATTCATTACAGAGTTAGAAGCATTTTTACATGTTAGAAGAGTGCCATTACATGAAGAAATAGTGGACATTTCATGGGATGAGCATGATTTAATGAAAAAAAAACTATAAAATTGCTTGAAAACTATCTGCTACAGCCAGGCAGTGAATAAAATTGAACAACAAACTCACCAAATGGATTCAAGACTTGATTATTATCATAAAAACATGTTTGGTAAGATAGCACAATACATTCCCAATCCAAAGATATGCAGAAAAACCAAGAATGCTTCAAATTGCTGTTCAAACCAAGCTTTTTCTATTCACTTTTCTGAGACAGTCCGCCCATTATATCTTCCAGTCCGTACAAACACATATTTATAGACCTGGGTGTGGTAACTACCCCTCTTAACCATCTCAAACTGGTTTCATTTTCGAATCCTTCTTAAAATTTGAATTATGGAGTTTCCTTCCAAAATGGCTTTATAGCCGTTAACATTCAAATTTCAAATTTTAAACTACTAAACTATGCTCTTAAAGAGTTTATTGAATCTTTTGATTTATGTAATGACATGGTAAGGTTATGATAACCTATAGGACCCTATCCAATGTCTTTTCTACCCTAGGCAACCCTAAGATGCAATTACAACTTTTTTTCAACATAGAAATCTGTCAGGACATTATGCAATTTCATGACTTCCAATGCCTCCATGTGCCATGATTGGTTGAAGGATTGCCCAATTGAATCCAAGAGATTCTCCATGACCTTTGTAATGCCTTGGATCTCCAATGTGCCTTTGATAAGCATATGATGCTCTTGCATCAATTTCACCACCTTTAAAGATGTTCTTGTCCCAAGAACCGTGTCTGGCATAAATTGCTTCTTTTCCTCCATATCTCTGCATATGGTGCATAGGAATGAAAACTCCTAAGGTAAAGTGTCTCTTCTACTAATGTCCTACATGAAAAACATTTAAACATTTGTTAGAAATCATAACTCCTTCCCTTGGGGTAGTCACCATTGCTGCCTTGGTTGTTTTCTTGATTGTCTGGACAGTCTTTATTTCTACCTGTTTGGGGTAGTACCCCTGCTGTCCTTCCAACTACTGCTGCACCATATTTTCATTTTATTTTTCATGTCCTCTGATAGGACAGCACCAATCCCCCACTAACACTCCTTCACCACCTTTAAATCCTATCCTTATCTCTGTCACAGAATTCAGAATTCTCTGTCCTTTATTCTCCACTACTTGCTGTTCCAACTTTATGCTTTTCCCAGTCTGACCTATGTCCAATTATCTAATTCTTCCTATGAGGAGAGATTCATTTGCATTGCAAGGCAATGGTATCAACTCAAACCTTTTTCCATTACTCCACACTTGGTAGATGTTAGTGAAGCAATCATGTAACACTTTCCTAGAAACTTGCCAAGATCTTCCTAGGATAACATGTGCACAATTCATTTTTACAACATCACATAGAATCTAATCAGAGTACCCACCTATTGAGAAATTTAACATGGTCTGATAATGCACTATGAAATTTTAATTTTCCTCCACCCATGTAGCATAATAAGGCCTAGGATGGTGTTGAATAGGCAGTTTCAAAGCATTGACAACATCCCATGATATTAGATTGCTGCAAGTACCTGAATCTATGACTAATTTATAAACTTCACCTTGTATTAAACAATTAGTCTTGAAAATACTTACTTGTGGTGTCCATTCCTCACCTCTCCTAAACATCTTTTAATTGCATCTAATAACTAATTTATGTGCTTTTTCATGACTATGTTTGACTCATAAAATTGTGATCTCTCTAGCTTGGCACAATTTATGGATTACCATGCACACAATAGAAGTCAAGATGACATTATTCAAATCCCTGCGGATGGTTCGGCATTTATGAACATAGAGGAAAAGTGGCAAAACTTCAAAGAAGAACCTCGTAATCTCAGGCTTTCATTGGCAGCGGATGGTGTCAATCCATTTGGAGAGATGAGATCTGTTTACTTGGCGTGGCCTATTTTTGTGCAAGGTTCTAATAATGAAATCAGTGCACAAGGTTCTAATAATGATGCATCTGAGCTGCAGGTAAATAAGCTAAATGAAATTTATTTCAAATTGAATACTTTACCAATTAGTCTATTTGATGTTAAGTTCCAATATAAAGTGAGTATATCTGTTTTAAGCAAGCAATGATAACAATGCATAGGATATTGGAATGCAGCCTGACAATCCTTCTACACAATTTGTGCATGATGAAGGTTCGCATGATGTGCATCCTAGTGGTGGAGGTATACATTTGCTATTAAAATTTTTATATGTCATTGCAATTGGTGTTTGGATTAACGTAACATTTTGTATAGTAGCTATAGAGGATCGAGGGGTCGGTGTTCATGAGCATGTTGAGGTTGAGTCCAGACAAAATGATGTGGCCAGATCAGGTAAAGAGCGCCACAGTTATGTTCTTTAAAATAATTAAATACTTGTAACAATTATAATAAAATATTTTTAATTTAACTCTTTTATTTGTTATTGCAGAGGACCCCCCTTTGCAGCAGCATAGGAATTTGAGATCATCAAGAACAAAGAACAAAACAACTGATGAAGGGGGAATTGATGATAACACTGATGCTCCTCTTAGAGCTTACATAGAAAAAAAAATTAGAAAGAAAAAAAAGAAATGATTGTCATCTACATACCTTAATTGATAATGATTGAATTTTATGTCTCAATGAATTTAATTATGTGCTAATGAATGTTCATGAATTATGTGTTAATGCAGAATATTGATGAATGTTGCGTGTTAACGAATCTAATGTGTTAATGAATGTTATCGTGTGATATTGATTGAATGTTATCATGTGATATTAATTGAATGTTACATTTTATTAATGGTTGAAAGAATGAATGAATGTTAGATGTTAACAGGGAATGTAGAGTGATGTTAGGGGGAGGGGGGTGGGGCCAAATGAGCTTCCACCTTCATGTGGTTGGCCCTGTTTAGTAGAGAATATTAAACTATTCTCGAAACAAATTGAAGCTCAATAAGATACTAAATATTTCTCTATTTTGTCAAATTTATACTTTTCGAAGTCTTTTGAAGATTTGTATCTGATAGTACTCTAATACCCTATGACTACTCTAAGGTTCTTGGTTGTAATGTACCCTTTCTTGATTGACTTGGGAATTTGTGACAATTAACTTGAATTATCATTTCATACCATAAATTACAATATATGATATCACTTATAAACTTATATAATTGATAATGTATAGATAATGATAGTTTTTTTCCATATAATGCTATTGTAACAATACTCTCAAATGTAAGACCACCATTATCAACTCTATATCTCCCATCAATGGCTATTTTTCCTTTTCCCAGATTCAAATATGAATTCTCATATATGGAAGTATTGTTTTTTATTCCCCTCTCAAATTATAGAATTGCTATTTATAATATATTATTGTTCTTTCATCACTGTTCCTTAAGTTCAATATTATCCTTCGTATATGACAGTTTGGGACCACCGTTCTCTATCCCCTTTCTGTCTACTACTGACTGGATGTGCTCTTCTCCCATTTCTTTTTAACATTCCAATTTTTAAATCCTGTTCTTTATTCCCATGCTATTATGTTTCTCTCTTTCCCGATTATTCCCCCCCTATTCATCTCTTATTAACACTGATATATAATTTTTGACTACCGTGTATCTAATGTTTTAAGTGATTCCTACTTTTTATTCTTGTCTCTCCCCCAAATTTTGATGTTTCTCAAATCCTCAGTTATATGCAGTGCTTCTCTATATTCCCTCTATCTTTTGTATCCACGTAGGATGGTTGCTGGCTTTTGTTTGAGTGTTGACATTCTCTTTATGAATCCCCTATCGCAAAGTATACACCGGAGGTGAAGGTTTATAAACTCCAATTGTTACTCACTATCGAAGTATACTGTTCTATTTGATGTATTGACAGCCTATGAGGAATTGAGTTATTTCTGGTGCCTCTTGATTGTCGCAAATCTTTCTTTCTGTTTGAGTATGTTGATCTAGATACCCCCTATCCCATAGATGACTGTAAGTTTCACTGGACGATTGGAATGTTGCTGCAAAAACACAAAAAATGTCCCCAACTATAAAAAAGTAAAACTTCTGTAGTGTATTTACATCTATATTGATAATCTTATCATTGTGGAAGAAAAAAATTTGGAGTTGATTATGATGTAGGGAGGTGTTAAACTGCTTGCAAAGATGGCCAAAAAGGTAGAAGATCCACAAATGGTTCAGATTGTTGGGAGCATTGGCAAACTTGTGTGGGAAAATGGTATGTCTTTATCATGTATGTTTAGTAAACTTGAAAATTCTTTTGTAGATTAGTCCTACCCATCATGTCTAATCTCGACATTGTAAATGGAAAGTGTATAAGTTAGCAAATAAATAAGATTATACTTTCCACATTGTATTATGGGAAGAAACTATAGCAATTTTGTAATTGAATAGAGAGTTATGAATACAAAAGTTCAATTCATAAAGGACTGTGTTACTGAATAATCTCTCTTATCATGCCTGACCGTCTCTAACTTGAAACATATGAAAGAGTTATCTGAGGTTAGGATAAAGTCACTTCATAAACAAAATACGTGATCAAATGATTTGAATGCATTCAATGTTTATTATTTTTCTTGAAAAGCTCTTTTGTTTGCCCACCTGTTGAAGTATTCCAATTTTCATCACCTCACAATAAGAATTGGCTCTAATTGTTAAAAGTCCCAATAAAATTTAGTCTCCATATGTTCAATAATTTTCTTCTTTTCCAATTGTTATAACCTTACTGTAAATATTATGTAGAATTATGTATAGAGTAGGACACTAGATCCTATCCAACAACATCTTCTATGCCATCTTATAGGGTTTCCATGTGACCTATCATGTTGAGCGTTCTTCTTGTACTGTTTCTTGCATCAATCACCTTTGAAAGATGATGTCAAGCCCCATGTTTTGTAAAAGTCCATTGATTAATTGGAAGGTCTTTAAAGAGAGCACACTCTTCTTTATTTTTAGAAGTTGCATATTCAGAGTAGGATGATGTCAATAGGTAATTTTTATTTCCTCTATCAATGAGGATGCAACTAGATTCTAGCATATGACTTTAAACTTGAAATATATGTAATATAGATGAAAAACATAGTAATGGTCTTTAGATTTTCTTGGCAAATGTTTGTTATTAATTTTCTGTTATATCAATTTGCCTGAATTATGTAGGATCATGAGCCTTTGAGTGATGATGATGATGACGAGGATGATGATGATGAAATTTAGAGGTATGCCATCAATCCTTAATCTATTTAATATTCATTTCTTGATAGAAATATATTTGTCTTATATGGTTACATAGTTTATTCATTATCTATTTAAAAGCTACAAGTTTCAACTACAAATAGAATACTGCTAATCTATTGATATGACAATAGAATACTACTAATCTATATCATCCAATAGTTTTACATTTGGGTTGAGTGCTTGAAGTGCCTAAGGCCCTAAACATTATCACTTGGTAAGAATATTTGGACAAGAACAATTACCTAGCTGAGAAGAGCTAGGATAATGTTTTACAATTGAAATGAATAAAACATAAAACCAGTGAAACACGGGTGCGGGGATATGTCGGGATGGGGGGTCTCCATGTCTCCAGCTAATGCAGATCCTTTGAAAGTCTCCATTAATCTGTCACAAGCACTGTGGCATCCATCTGATTTATCTATGAAGCCAATTATGGTCAACATGAAAACTGATAAGGCTACTGAGCCTATGCTTGATGCACACACACGTCCATTTGATGCCCTCCCTACATTTGAGTTCCTGAAACTCTCACAAGATAAACTAGAAGGTTTCTTTGGTCGTATAATTTCTAGTATCGGTAGCAGCACAACTCTTGGGGAAAAATAGAATGCCTTAAAATACTTGGAAACCCTAATTAGCAATGTGGAAGCAGCCAACATCTTAACCAATGGTTCAGTATTGTCCATGCTTGTTAAGATGCTGAGAATATCTAAACCAACTGCTTTGCGTGTTCAACTTGTTTCAGTAATGGTTTTGTTGATTCGGCATGCAACTATTATTGAAGATGAAGTGGCAACTTCAGGTATAGTTTTAGTGCTAACTGATGCTCTTCGAGATAAGAAGGAAAAAGTGAGAAGATTTGCTATGGCAGCCTTAGGTGAAATTTTGTTCTATATCTCCACTCAGAGTGAAAATTCTTCGAAGGTTGTTGTTAGTCTGGAAAGTCCAGCAAAAGATAGCCGGTCATCACCATCTACATGGCAGGTTAGCCCCTAATTCTTGTGCCATTTATATCTGATATATGTGATGTAGAGCCTTGGTATCCATAGTGAAAAATAGTGTTTTCAACTAAACTTTGTGTGAGAATTCAAACTCTCCTACCCCTGCTTATGCTAGGGCACTCCTTACCAAAGCTCTACACTATTGAATGAACAAGTCTTTTGTAAACATTCAACACATTATTTATCCGTAACTCCTCACAATGTTATTCATAGTCTTTTGTTCTGTCAGTGACGATAGGTTCTTGTATACCTTGCGTACCTCCTTTTCCACCAACTGTGCTAGTTTATTTTCTGTATGTTCTTTGACAGTTTCATCACTTGTCAAACTTTCTACTTTGGTCCAGTCCTTCCCAATTTCAAATCTATTCCCATGACAAACCAGTCACTCACCAATCTTGGTATATACCTGGCATAGAGATTCAACTGTTCCAAAGGCTCTTCAAAAAAATCACTCTGTCATATTTCATATATCAGAAAGAGTGTTCTTCGAGAACAAGGTTCTCAACTAAACTCCAACTGCACAGACTTTCTTCATAGTCAAAGAGAACTAACACTCAGTCTTTCCACTAGACTCTTTAATCATAGGTGAATTGCGACGGGGGTAATTTGTACCCAGAATAGGGTAATTTGTCTTAGAAATTTTTTTTCATTTTATTTTGTATTCGTCGCAATTGTGATGCCACACGATGAATTGCGATGGGGGCGCTGTATAGGCAACACCCACTCCTATCGCATTTGCTTCAGCTGTTCGTCGCACTTGTGATAGTTATCGCATGATCGCATGCGGATTCCCAAGTGCATGCGACCATGCGACAAGCTATCGTAGTTGCAAGGGTATTCATCGCACTTGCGACGATTATCGCATGATCGCATGTGGCTTCCCAAGCGCATGTGACCATGCGACAAGCTGTCGTAGTTGTGCGGGTTTTCATCGCCATTGCGACGCTAATATAAGGAATTGTAATGGGGTTGATGTCAGATTGAAGGGGCTTCATAGCGATGGATTGAAGTCGTAATTGCGATAGAAATGGATAGACGTCATATTTTATAACCAAAAAATAGTGACGTCTATTACTATCACAATTGCAACAAATGGATATCCCAATTGCAACACATAGCCATCACAAATCGATGCCAAATTTATTAGTGTGAGCTGGCTGACCTAGCAGCTAGAGGAACAAATTTGAAAATTCTATCCGACGTCAGTGGAGTTTCAACGGAGCTCATTGAATCTAACCACTAAATCAACAAATGGGAGCTTGCCTTTATTGCTGAAACACAATGGTGGGTACTAGTGTCTGGATGAGCCAGATGGTCTTGACATGTCAGAGCATCAATGGTGGCCGCTAAAGCACAAGGGAGTTGCCAGAGATATGTGAAATCATGCCGGTCATTGATTCTTCTTTACGGTGTAGGGTTTCAAACTGTGGGTCCATGGTGACATGTATGCACAAATGGAGCTCTCCTATTGGCCGAAGGAAATAAAGAGGTGGAGTGTTGTCAGCGGGGCTTGGGCTAGAGATTTTGATTGACGGGTGGTGTGTGATCACATGGAATATTCTCTCCCCATGCGATCATGTGCCCACCATCTGATTAGATGCCGTTGGTTTGTATGCAGTGGGACCATGTGATGATTCATCATTGAGTATGTGTGCTGCTGCGATTGTGAGGGGCCCAACTCTTCATCATGTTAGTCATCGCTAGGTCAGGGAATGGAGAAAGTCTCCAGCGAATGGGAGTTTTCCTTTATTGCTAAATCTCAATGGTGGGGCCTAGTTTCTGGATGAGTCAGACGGTCTTGTCATGTCAGAGCATCAATGGTGGTCGCTAAAGCACAAGGGAGTTGCCAGAGATATGTGAAATCACGCCAGTCATTGATTCTTCTTTATGGTGTAGGGTTTCAAATTGTGGGCCATGGTAACATGTATGCACAAATGGCACTCCCCTATTGGCCGAAGAAAATAAAGAGATGGAGTGTGGTCAGCAGGGCTTGGGCTAGAGATTTTGATTGATGGTCAGCGTGTGATCGCATGGAATATTCTCTCCCCATGTGATCATGTGCCCACTGTCTGATTAGATGCCATTGGTTTGTCTACAATGGGACCACGTGATGATTCATCATCGAGGTGTTAGGTTGTGATTGGCTGAGCTGGTAAAATGTTCAGTTGTCGCATGATCGCATGTCAAAAATTTTTGACATGCGACCAAGCAACCAGTTACTTCTTGTGCTGGGTCCGTTGGAGGGGAGGGCAGTGGTCCCGTTGGTGGTTATGTGGCATCCTATGGGTGGCTATCGCATGATCGCATGTTAGAGTTTTTTGACATGTGATCATGCGACTGGTGGACACCTGTTCCTCAGCTCGGCGGTAGATGGTGATGCGGCATTTTTTGATTGGTCAATGTGACGGAGACATGGAAATTATCGATGGGGCCATGATCAAAGGGGCTTGCAGGTTGGCCAGCGTGTTTCAAGATTTACGGCATATTGCTGGTCCTTATAACATTTACTGAAAACTATCGGTGGAAACATGACACGTGTCATGTTTTCGGCGATAGTTTTTAGTAAATGTTATAAGGACCAGCAATATGCCCGAAATTCATCTTTGGCCATTGATATGTATTAAATCCAATGGATGTTTGTCATTTGAGTCTGACGTCATTATCATAGTCATGGGTGATGGGACTAGGACTGTGGGACCCGATGCAACGTGTCAGTATTCAAATTTCCAATAACAAATAAATTAATTCAACTATTTGGAAAATAATTTCACCATTTTTTTATAAAAATGGTATCGGTTATTAAAATATTTGCCAACCAATACCCATATTTCAAAACATAATTCGCCATCAATATTAATAAATTTATTTAAATTTTTTTTTTAATCGCCATTTTTTTATAAAAATTGTGTAAACTATTAAAAAATTCACCACCAAATATCCATAGATTGACACATAATTCACCAACACTCTTAATTTTTTTTCACCCAAATCACATGTGATTCGCCATGATTTTATACTTTTCAGGAGGGGGGGGTTCCTTAAAGTTATCCCTGAGATTGGCTGAGGTCAGAGATGAGTTGGAGCAGCCAATTTGTGGGATCAATCAGAGTATGACACATGGTAGTGAGGTGTTCAAAAGGATACAACTTAGTGATGACATGGATTGATAGACAAATCATAAGGTGCCATGTGTCTAGGTGGGCCCAAGTTTTCTAAGCTTAGTCTCTTAGTCGCAGGATGTAGACCGAATATTCTTTTGTGTTAAGTGACTATGATTTTTCTTTAGTCAGGTGTTTTGGTGGTAGACATTCCACCTCATTATGGGATGCTATTATCTAGGAAATGGAGTGCTACCATGGGTGGAAGTTTGCAGTGTGATTTGTCTTTTGCAACTTTCAAGTTTGATGGTCAGTCCATTAGGATTGAAAGGGAACCAAGGGTAACCTATATGATTGAAAAGAATATTGATAATGAGGTTACCTACTTTGTAGATACTGATGTCAATGCTTTCAGAGCTGAGGTCACTTTACTTGAGAGGGAGCCTATATTGCCATCTATCTCTATTGAGGTAAATGTTAAATTTGTGAAGGGTGATTTGTGGGTGATGTACTTTGATGGTGCTAGCTACAAAGATGGAGCAGGAGCAGGTATTCTACTCATATCTCCTAGTGGGAGCACTTACAAGTTTTCTTTCACATTAAGTTTCTCTTGTACCAATAATATAGCAGAATATGAAGCATTATTGCTAGGATTGAGGTTGGCACATAAGCATGGAATTAAATGTATAAAAGTTATTGGGGATTTTGAGTTAGTGGTGTCCCAAATAAGATCAATGTATGCTTCAAAGAACAAGAGGTTGAAACAATATAGAAATGCTGTGTGGGATATGATTGAGCGTTTTGATGCCTTCAATATTGTATGGAAGGATAGAAGTAATAACAAGATGGCTGAGTTGTTAGCCAATATAGCAATCAATCCCGACGACATTACTTTTGTTGGCCTCTCTAAAGTTGAAATTCAGACTAGGCCTAGTATACCAGATAATGTTGAGAACTGGCAAGTTTTTGAAGATGACCAGGATATCTTGAGGTTTATGAATTGTGAAGACCAATATCATGGTCAGGAGTTGGATTGTTCAGCCTTGGTTGAGACTACAGAAGGAAAAGAAGTTGTCCTTGGTAATAAGGTCCTGCAACTTAAAACTAACAAGGTTCCCAAGGGACTTGTGGTTCTAGAAAATGTATTTGATAATTAGGATAGAGTTCAGATAGGTACTAAAAGGGAAGACCAAATGGATTTAGAAGAAATAAATCTTGGTACACAAGAAGCACCTAAGAAGGTCTACATTGGTAGAGAAATGTCTCACAAGGTAAGGAAGTCCTTGATTGAGTTATTAAGAAAATTTAGGCATGTTTTTGCATGGTCATATGATGACCTAAAGGTTTATAGAGAAGACTTGTTCCAGCATATTATTCTAGCATATTAGTCCAATGGGGGACATTCTTGGATCTTAGTTGCAACTGATTATTTTACAAAATGGGTAGAGGCTATTCCTACAAGGAATGCAACAAGAAAGGTGGTGATTGATTTTCTATTGAATAATGTTGTTACGAGATTTGGTTGTCTTGAGAGGATTATCAGTGATAATGCAATGTGCTTCAGGTCTGTTGAATACAAAGATTTCTGTAAAGGTCTAGGAATTTAGATGTCATACTCCTCACCCTATCATCCACAAGGAAATGGACAGGAAGAATCATCTAACAAGAGTTTAATAAAAATCCTCAAGAGGATTCTTGATAAGAATAAAAGGGCATGGAATTGAAAGTTACCATTAGCTATATGGGCTGACATGGTAACTGTGAAGAAGGCAATTGGTTGTGCACCATTTGACCTAGTGTATGGGATACGTGCAAGGATGCCTTAAAACAACTTATTGGAAATGTATAAGTTTGTTCAATTATATGATGATGATATAGATGATGAAATGCAATTAAGAATTGAAGATCTCATCAGGTTGGATGAAACTAGAAGAGAATCAGCTTCAAAAAATGCCAAGCTACAATTGTAGGTTAAAAATTTGCATGACAAAAAGACTGTTGAAAGGAAGTTCAAACCTGATGACTTGGTATTAATCTGAAATGCTAGATTGGAAGATAAACGGAAACATGGAAAATTTGATCCAGTTTGGCTAGGACCATATTTGATTCATGAAAGATGGGGACAAGATTCTTATACTGTCAAAGAACTAAACAGTGACATTCAAGAATTGCTAGTTCATGGACAATTCTTGAAAAAATACTTCAATTGAAGGTATTTTTCTTTCCATGAATAGTAGTTAGGTCTGTACATGTTGTAAATTTTGTAGAGGTGTGCTTTCTCCCTATTTCATTTCATCTTAGTTTGTAGGGTTTTGTCCTGTTGCTCTTTGCGGTTGTTCTTTTTCTAGTAGGTGGTCTGCTTCTCCCAGTGATCCTGAATCCTTGCCATGCCTTCAAAAGGCATTCATCCCCAGATAGAGCAACTGTTAGTACCTGCAAGAAAATTTTCCTGGCTATGTGATTTTCCTCTAGTCCCTGCAGGTTTTTCCTTTGTTTTTGGCCTTAAACCCTAGGTCTCATTTCATATTTCTAGCTGTTAGTGAGAAAAGCCCTAATTTGTCTTGGCTAGGTTCTATTCCTTCATTTATTTTTTGGGCCACTTAAGTGATCTTAAAAGCATGTGCACTTTATTCTCCCAGTTAGTCGCTCAGTCTCCTAATGAGAACAACATATTCCTTTCAGTCTGGCGATCTCCTGAAGCCTTCAGTCATGCAATCTCTTAATGTTTTCAGAATATTCCATATCTTTTAGAGACTTAGCAGGTGGTTAGTCACCAAGTCATAATAGTCAAGGATAGCATTTGGCAACTTGCCTAGTGGTTAGTCGCCAAGTCTCCAGATCTTGGTGATTCATTCAGAGACTAAAAACTTCACACAGTCGCCAGATCTCCAGATCAGCTGAGGTCATAGATGAGTTGGAGCAGCCAGTTTGTGGGATCAATTAGAGTATGACATGTGGAAGTGAGGTGTTCAAAAGGATATAGCTTAGTGATGACATGGATTGATAGACAAATCATAAGGTGCCACATGTCCAGGTGGGCCCAAGTTTTCTGAGCTTAGTCTCTTAGTCGCGAGATGCAGACCGAATATTCTTTTCTGTTAAGTGACTATGATTTTGCTTTAGTCGGGTGATCTCCCAATGAAATCTGAATATTCCTTTTGACTAGTGACTATGAGATGTGGTTAGTCACATGATCTCAATGGTTAGAAATAACATTCAGTGACCTCTGGGCGGTTACTTTTTCTTTAGTCGCTAAATCTCGTTATGGTTGCTCACATCATAAGGAATGGTACAGGTGGATCTGATGTCAGATGGAGTTGAGGTGTCCAATGACTATTGGTTGTAGGATAGTGAAATGGCAGTTGTCAGTGGGCCCTAGGTCTTTAGTTTATAGAGTAAGTTAAAAGTTCAGTCAGGATCTACGGTTGTCATATATTCTAAAGAAAAAGATGCACGATGTTTATCCTACATGATCATGCGATAGCCATTGATCTCAGTATGCTCAGAGTTAATAAAGCTATCTGATGACTCAACGACTATGTGGTCACATGATTCTCCTAATTCTGGTGGTTAAATGCTAAACCTTGAGCGATTTAATGACATAGTTATCTCTTGGTCGCTGAATCAAACAGTTAAGTGAGAAAAGTTCTTGCAACTTAATATGGACCGTAGGATGAAGGGATGTAGGGATCAATGATATTCATGTAATCTCATGAAGAAATTTGAAAAGTTAGAAAGCTTTAGCGATTAAGAGACTCCAGGCTTGTCGCTAGATCTCCAGATGTGTATCTCAGTTGGGTGATCGCTACTTTTTTTAGAGGGTCAATAAAGTTTCCATGACTATGAGACTATAGTCGCCAAATCTCACAATGAAAAATATGTGTCTCAGGTAGCTGCTCGGTCGCATGATCTCCAGATAAAGTAAAAAGGTTTGTGACAGTTAGTTTCCCTGCAGTCGGGTAATCTCATGATAATATTACAGTTAGTGATTTTATTACGTGACTAAGAATTTCTTCAGTCACGTGATCTCTGGAATGTTTAATGGTTAAGGAGATGACTGCAAGATCATGAGACTACAGTCGCTGAATCACTAAATATAGCTAAAGTTAAATAAGATGTCTAGCGATCTCGCAACTAGGGAAAAATGTAAACCAGGATTCCTTAAGAGGTTAAGTGAGAAACCTGGGAAAAGTGAGATGATCTGATGGTGATGATATAAAGTAAGTCTAGGTTTGAATGCTGGCCATTGATTTCCTATCTTGCACCATGCAAGTAGCCGTTTCTTCCAGATTTAAAAATTATTGAGGATTTCTCAATGACTAAGGACTAGATATTCAATGTTTGAGCAGCTAAATCTGGTAGATTTGATCTTGTCTACTATCATAGAGTGGTCCAGAGAGTTTGATAAATTGATTGTAGAGGGTCTGTACCGTAGAGAGTGGGTGATGCAGTTGACCAAGGTATGTTTCAGGTGAAGTGATCAGATTGATAAACATGGCGAATTCATGATCTTTGGTACACAAGTCAGAAGATTTATCATAAATGAAGATCATTCTTGGATTTGATTGCTCAGGGTTGCTTGGGTTTTCTCCCTTGTAATAAATTCTTGATTAAATCTAGTTGGTTTGGTGGATGAAAACCCTAACCCTTGCCCTAGTCATCCGAAGCTTGTTGCATCTTGATTTTTGAGATTCCAAGATGACTAGTGGTATATATTGTAGTAGTTTTGATTTTAAGTGATTGATGGTGTTATGTTGATAGTCAATGTAAAAGACTGAAGAAGGAGAGCTTGGATTTAGGGTTTGTTTCCTAGCATTTTGTTGTTTGGCAATGTATTGATTCTGCAAGTTTTAATGAGAATACACTTGAATTCCAATCCCAGATTTATGTTTGTCTTCTTGTTTTGATCTTGGGTTCATAAATGTTAATGTCACAAAGTGAGTTAGCATATGGTATATAAAGTATATTGTGGGGTTAGCTTTGAGTTCCTGACAAAGTTAGGATTAAAGTATTTAAGGTAGTCTCAGTGAGCTCATGGTTGGATAGGAATTTGATGATCAAGTTTGGGAGTGAGAGGGATAATAGGCAAAGCACTTATTCTGAGTTCAAGAGTGTTTGAGTTAGGGTTTTCAGTTGATGTATGTTATTTAGTGACTCTACACCCTAGGTTAAGGCATTGATCCATTCTCTAGAAGCAGTTCATCATCATCAATCACAAATATAAATGATAAATCTTTAAAATCAGTTTGTAAAGGGTATAAATGTATAATATTTAGTGATTCCTTTCAAGAAGTGAATCAAGGGTACACCCGCCTGAGCATCTAGGCTCAAAGTGTAGGAGGATCCTTGTTGATCCTTGTTAATTGGCCCTTTTCCTTGCAGACTTTGGAGTGGTGATAGAGTTAGTGACATTAGTTTGTCAATCATAGTGTAAACCTACAAGTAGAAAGAGAAGGGGAACCAACACTATGATAACACAAGTTCTATTAATATATCAAAGAATCATATAATGCACACTAAGACTAAGCATATTGCTATCAAGTATCATTACATGAGTGAGCTAGTTAAAGACAAAGAAGTGAGATTGGAGTATGTGAATAAAAAGGAATAGTTAGCATATATATTCACAAAGGCATTACCTAAGGATTCTCATGAATACCTAAGAGGTAAATTAGGGGTGATTCCCTTAACTAGGGCTACCTAGTAGCATATAGGAGCATTGCATCAAATGGAACAAATTAGAATATCTGACAAATTGATGTAAAGGAGGTCAAAATTTAGGGGTTGCCTAGAGTTGTGAAAAGTAAAGCAATAGATGTTGATCAGTCATAAGAAAGATGACAGAGGAAGAAATAAAATTTAGAGAACTTACATGAAGATATCTACATGGTGAAGATGAATGTCTTTGGCATTGTTGTCAAAGAGGGAGAGATTCATAAATATTTGTCAAGAGAAAACATGAGGGAGAGATTTAGTAAACTTGAGAAAATAGAGAATAGAAAGAGAAAAGAGATTCAGAAGGGGTTACCATAAGCAATGAGGGATAGATTTAGTAAACTGATGAATAGACAAAGAAAAATCTATACAAGAGGGAGTTGATACTTGGATGTGAATTAGAATGAAGATAAGGATATTAATGAGGATCTGATACATAGAGAGAGTTGACAGAAGTTGCTTCATTACATACTTTTTAGATTGTTGGTATTGCATGTGGTGTTGCCATCAATGCCAAAGAGGGAGATTGTTGGAAACTACAATTGAAACAATTGTTATATTTTCATTGATGTCAAACCTTAATTGGTGAGACAATTTCTATCTAGTAGAATATCTTTTGATTGATGAAGAGGATTTGAAAAGAGGAGATAACAAGAGGACCTAAGGAAAGGTTGAGTTATGTGATACTAAAATGGGTACTTGATTAGTTGGCACATTGACAAGGTAATGTGTTGTTTATCTTTAACACTAAGTGAAGAAGTCAATAGATTTGAAGAATAGGTTTAATCAAGTAAAAGAGAAGAAATTTAGTTTAAGCCAAGTGATGCTAGTGTTGACTGAGTGCCAGTATAAGCTGAGAAAATTTTAGTGTCAATCAAGCATCAAAGAATTAACCGAGTGAAGAAAATGTTTGCTGAGAAGAAATTTTTTAGCGATGACCAAGATATCCAGTTATGACTGAGGAGATGAACACAGTATTGACCGAGTGTCATTAATTTATAGTTTGTGAAGGAATTGAGAATCCCAGCTGACATAGTTGAATTCTTGGGATATGTAAAATGTGTTGACATTAATAATGAATGTTATGGAGCATTTAATACATGATAAACCATTTTCTTATGGATTCAAGGAGGAGTTTTGATATTTATCTAGAAGGATAAAGAGCAAAACAAAATGATGGAAGGATTCGATGAATCTGACCTAAACCTAAGTTCTACAGAAGAGATTAAGTGGAAAAAGATTAATCTACCTGATCAAGGAGGTATAAGGATGACTTAATTGTGAGGTTATGTGTGTGTGGAAGAGGTTGATGTTATTGACTGACAAATCCAAGTAGAAGGCTAAAGAAGAGATGTGAAAAGATGAAAAGAGTTGAGGTGATTGCTTGAAGGAATTTTTGAGAAAATCAAAGATGGAGATAGTAATGAAGGTCAGTCAGTAAATCAACATATGAGTGTATTGTATCTATATTTGGAAAGTGAGTTGTATATCTCAGATTAGAACCTACTGTTACTTTCTAACCATTGTATCAATTAAAATCCTTTAATCAAGGTTAACCTAACATTCATTTTGTAAACCCTTTAATCACGGTGACATTGTGATGGAATGTTCTTAAGCGCTCTAACCAGGCCACTCTTAACAGGGTGATTAAATCATTTAATAGGGTCACACCTAACAGTGTGTATTGTAAACCTTTAACAGGGTTGGCTTCTCACAGAGCTCACTTCAAAAGAGTGAAAACATTAGTAGTATGTTATTGGTGGTTTTTACCATATTGGGTTTCCATGTTAAGTCCTGGTGTTATACTTGTGTGAATGTTATTTGATGTGATATGTTGTTGAAATTTTTATATTCTACAAGTTGATTACTTTTGGACAGTGGACTGCAAGTTTTATGTTACTAATTTATTCTATAGAGACCAAGTGAATTGGTTCAAATAGATCTAAGTTTGTTGAAGAGTTTAAAACATTGTATTGGTACATCTAGACCTAAGGATAATTGATTCACCCCCCTTCTCAGTTATTCTAAAATCATTCTAATAATTATGTGGGTTAATCTCTGACCTCTTGGTCCCACATCTCAATTTGAAACCTCCTAATTCTAATAAATTCTTCCCAAGATATTTGGAAAACTTCATTCAAAGAACTATCAACTAATAAATTGATAAGAAAATGATGGGTGATAGAATGAGGCCTACCTTTTTGGGTTTCTACTACACTGATGGAGAGCTAGTTGTACAGAACATTCACCACATTCATTAATCTACCATGTTTCATATGAATAAGAAGTTTGAAATGGATGGAATGTAAGCATGACTGTCTCCCTTCACAAGTTAAATATTTCATAACACAGACTATCAAATCCTCCCATATAGATGGTAGAGAAAGCCTTTGAGTCCCTTGTTTATCCACAACAAGTTAAGTTTTAGCAGGATAAGTGAATTGAGCTTGACCACTCCTTACATTCTTAGTTTCTGGAAATCATTCCCCAAATGTTGGTAACCCTATTACTTTTGCAATGCACTCCTCTATTGCAATGAATTTTAAACCCTTCACTTTAGCCTCTCCATTAGAAAATGTTCTAGAAAACTCCATGGTAATCTCCGTATTGAATCCATTCAACCTTAGGAAATAATTTAACCATCTACAATTTCAAAATTTTGTTTCACAGACTTGATCTTGAAGAAGAGCATCATGAACCATAGGTTAATGATGAACAAATGGACCTCCATGATGGTATTAATCTTTCATGCTTGGAATTCTGCACAAAATTCTACAAAATTTCCTTAAATGGCCTTGAATTTTTCTAAAACTACTTAAAATATTGTTCCAATTGACTCTTTTGAAACTTATACCTCCTACGGTCTCCAAAATTCTCAACAAACCCTTATGCCTCTCCAAATTTAGACTTAAAAATATACAAGAATCATAAAAGAAAGACAATTTTGGAAAAATAAATGGTGGCAGTAGGAGTTATAGTGAAGAAGTACATCTGAACATATGAACAAAAGATTTCATATGTTTGGTCTATCACATCAGTTCAAATCAATATTTTAAATTTTCTTCAATTAAAAATCATGACATGACATGTTATTGTAAGGACATGAATTGAGTCTGATGTGGAGATGACATGAACACATACGTTCCCCACCCCCAAACCTAAATAAAGACATGTGTCCACACATGGAGGATGGAGAGTACAAGAATGAAAAGACTCTATGAAACATATTCATAATAATTAAATTAATGGAAACTAAATGCATCTAACTGTTAAATTAATACACATGCATACCTGATTATGTCCATTAATATAGGAAGTGTTTGATCATGACAAGTAGTAAATGCAATAAAGCATCATTCCATGTGATAAGTACAGAGAGATGATGGAGTAAAGTTAAATATGGATGATGTGGAAGACAAGTGGAGTTGCATGGAGGTGAGATAATTATTTATGGAGAAAAGTACACCCACCAGATGTGGGAGTATTTATTATGATTTCATGGTGATAGAGAACTAAGAAGAAGATAGGACACTAAGTCCTACTTTTTTATGTAGTAAGTTCATACTTATGATGATCTGTGAACTTCTATAGGAACTCCTCTTGTGTAGTTATCTTATGGTATAACCACAACCTATGACCATTGACCAATAATTTAAATCTAACAAGATCAATGGTAGAAATTTGTACAACACCATTCTGAAAGACCTTTGTAATCTCATATAGACCCAACTAATGGTTTTTCAATTCCCCCCTATTTCCCTTGTACCTAGAATCATACAAATTGCCCAATCTTTGGCTTGGAATTTCTTTTCTTTAATGTACTTATCATGTCATTTTATGCATTAATTTTGCACTATTTTTGTTTGTTATAGGGCATATTTTTGTGTTCATTCAGATTGTTCAGTTGTAGGATCCTTTCTCTCTGATTTGTAGAGAGATCCATATCTAGTTGTAGTTCTTTCCTAAGTGTTTTGTGTTCAAATCCAATAGGCATCATTGTTTTTTTCCCATACAACATCTCAAATGCAGTAAAACCAGTGGTGTTCTTCCATGTGGTCTTGTAGGCCCAGACTACTTCATGAAATCTATTTTCTCGATCCTTTATGTGGATTTATACTATCTTGATTAATATGGACTCAATCTCTCTATTTATAATTTCATCCTTCCCATTTTCCTATCGATGATAAGGACTATATTTTATATGCCTTATGTTATACTCATTGACTAGGGTTGTGATCAAAGTTAAAGTGAATTGTGCACCTTGATCAATCACAATCTCCCTTGGAACCCTATAGAAGGTAAGTATTTCATCATAAAGGAACTCTCCCACTTTTTTTTAATCTTGGACATGCTTCATTGGTTTCACTTTAGCCCACTTAGTTACATGGTCAATACACACGAAGATATATTAATTTCCATTTGAAGGAGAATCTATAGGTCCAACAAAGTCCAATCCCCATTAATCAAATGGTGTAACAATCACTTGAGGGTACAGTGGTATCTCATCTAATTTAGTATGTCTACCCATCCATTGGTATTTGTCATACATCCTAGTATACCTTGTTGCATCCTTATGTAGACTAGGCCAATAGTAACATGTATTCAAGATTTTCATTATTTTCCTTTTGTCTACAAAACCTCCATAGAACTCATCATGACATTCATGTAGAATCCCATAGGTTTCAATTTCTAAAACACACCTCCTCATGACTTGGTCAGGCCTTGTATAGAACAAACAACCACCTATCCTAGAAAAATTGAAACTCTTTTCAACAAGCAACCTTTTCTCCTTTGGAGATAACTGAGTAGGGATTCTATTAGTAGCTACGTAGTTAGCTCTATCTGCATACCAAGGTGTATGAACATCAATTGAAAATAGATGCTCATCTTTAAAAGAATCATCAATAATTTTAGAGTCTTCCTTAGTATGTAGCCTAGAAAGAAAATCTGCCACTACATTAGCTTTACCTAGCTTGTCAATTATGGTAATGTCAAACTCTTGCATCAAAAGTAACCATCTAGCTATTCTACCTATTATTTTAGGTTTTTTCATAAGGTACTTGATGGTTGCATGATTTGTGTAAAAAAATTTGATAACCAGTGATGTAGTGTTTGAATTAGTTAAGTGCATAAATAACTTCTAACAATTCCTTCTTTGTGACAATATAATTTAGTTCTAGTCCTTGTAGATTTTTGTTGATAAAATAAATGGCATTTTCCATAGTACCTTATTTTTGGCCCAAAACTACCCCAATGGCATGGTCTGATGCATCTATGTGAATATGAAAAGGTATTGACCAATTGGGTCCTCTAAGGATAGGTTCTTGAGTAATAATTGACTTAAGCTGTAGGAAAGCTTCTTCACATGCTAGTGTCCACTAAAAATATACATCTTTGATTAACAGAGTATATAATGATCTTATCATTTTGCTAAAATCCTTAATAAACCTCCTATAATAGCTTGCATGTCCTAAGAAAAACTCCTTAAATCCTTTTATTTAGTAAGGACATGAAGATTGAGAATAACTTCATTTTTTCTTGGATCAACTTGAATACCAACTTGATAAATATAGTGACCCAAGACTACCCCTTCTTGCATCATCATAAAGCACTTCTCACTATTCAAAGACAAATTGTGATCTTCATTCCTTTGTATCACCTTTCCTAAATTTCTTAATGCTTCCTCAAAGTTACTTCTATATGTGGTAAAGTCATCCATATAGATTTTCATGCACTCATGTGAAACATTTGAGAATATGTTAATGACTACCCTTTAGAAAGTGATTAGAACATTGCACAAGCCAAATGGGAGAACAAAATAAGAATAAGTTCTCCATGGAAAAGTAAAGGTGGTATTTTCTTGATCTTCTGGTGCAATTCTAATATGGTTTTATCCACTGAAACCATCTAGGGAATCATAAATATTACTTCTCTGGTAGAGAGTCTAAGATTTGATTTATAAAGTGAAGATAAAAATGGTCATTTTTGGTTGCAATATTCAGTTCCCTATAATCTACACAAACCCTCCACTTGCCACCTTTCTTAGGAACTATGACAAGGAGTGACTGTTAGAAAGTAAAGATTCCCAAGATAACTGAGAGGGGGGGGGTGAATCAGTTATCTGATAATTTAACCATTCAACTACTTTAAACAATATAATCAATGTAGTAATCAACCATAGAAAGATAACCATACACAATTGCATAATAACACAAGATATGTTGACTAGGGAACCTCTTGAAAAGAGTAAACCCTGGTGGGAATGATGCCCACAAAATGATGCACTAAAATGAAAGTTCCTTGTTAGAGGATGGACCCTGTTAGGAGTCTTATGAAATACATTTAGTACATATAAATCCTTGTTAGGAGATTTTGAATCCTTGTTAAAATATTCTAACCCGATTAAGAGTTTATGGAAGACAGAAGGACCCACTGCCCAAACAGCTTCAAGGCAAGATCTCTGAACCCACTGTCCAAAAGATCTTAGAATTATTCAATAGAATAATATGAAATATATTACCTCCTTCACACTATGCCAAAACCACACTCTCTGCTACACAAGATCACAATTCTAGATCTCTGTACTCACAAGTCTTCCTTCATCACTGAATTAGCTCTTTTCTTCACTTCATGCATATATTCGCATCTCAACTTTCGCAATTCAATCCTCTCTACTCAATTCTCTTTTTTTACAATTCTCTTTTTCTCAATTCTCATTACAAAAAGGAAAAAATTCCTTCTTATATACCAAACTCAAATAATTACAAATGAGTCGGTCCTCAATTACAAAATAATAATTTCTACACGCTACACACAAAATTCACATAAAACTGTCAGCTTCCAGATATTGTAACTTTCTCCAAACATATCCTCAAAGTTTGCAATATGAACCAAATCATCATTAATGAGTCTCCAACATCCCTTTAACTGCACAAAATTAGATTCCATCCCAGCTAAGAGATATCCTCCGATTTTCAAAAATTGCTACACAGAAACACTGTCTAAACACTGCTTTCACCAAAATGCTCATAAATCTCATGAATGAATGATTTTATTTTTGTGTTGTTAACCATAGGTTAATAACACACCAAAGAACATACCATCAACTGTGCAAAAGCCAATTTGCAATACAACATGTGTGCAAAACAAAACTATACCTGCTTTCCTGCTGATATCTAGAATATCACTGTGTTGACATCAATGACAATCCAAGTCATGAATGCAACAACAACTGCTATAGAATGACTGCCAAAATACTTTTCATTCATTCCTAACAATCTCCCCCATTAGCATTGATGGCAACATAGATGAAAAACATCCAATGTTCCAAAAATCTAATACTGCAACATCACTGCAAAATATCAAATAAAATCTTGCTTCGTTCTCCCATTCAGCTCTCTCATACAATCCACAATGTTTTTCATGTATATCTCTCCCCCATTGAAATCAATGACAGAAATTCCATCACTAAGTCAACAACAACTTAATGTCAAAAGACACTGTTCAGAAAAATACAATAACAAGAGTCCTCATGACTTAGCTCATAAACTCCCCCATAGAGGAAGTTCCAACATCCAATCCAGAAGAAAGATAGGGCTCATATACCACTGGATGGATGCAATCATTTGCATCAATTCTCAAAAATAGGTTGGGGCATAACCCCAAGCATACCTCTTAGATACACAAATGTATCCTTAGGTAAAGGTTTTGTAAATATATCTGCTATCTATTCCTTTGTGCTTATGTACTCCAATCTTACTTCTTTTTCTACAACTTTCTCTCTTACAACATGATACTTGATCTCAATATGTTTAGTCTTAGAATGTAAAACAAGATTTTTTGACATACTCACTATACTGGTGTTATCACAATGTATAACAACAGGCTCATCAAAATTTATTCCAATATCCTTCAATATCTGCTTCATCCGAATAATCTGATTACAATTGTTTGCTGCTGCAACATATTCTACTTCTGCTGTACTTTGTGAAATACAATTATGCTTCTTACTTAACCAAGAGACCAATTTTCCTCCAAGAAAAAAGGCTCCACCACTGGTGCTTTTATTGTCATCAATGCTACCTCTCCAATCTGCATCAGTATAGGCACATAAAGTAAAATCATCAGAATTCTCATACCATAATCCATAATCCATTGTTCCTTTCAGATATCTCAGTATCCTCTTTACTGCTGCATAATGTGATTCTCTAGGTTTTGCTTGAAATCTTGCTACAATCCCAACTGAATGTGCTATATTAGGTCTTGTATGTGTCAAGTACTGCAATCCTCCAATCATAGATCTATACTTTTTCTGCTCAACTGCTGGTGTCTCATCTTTGCTAGATAACTTATGTCCAATTACCATAGGTGTTCCAATAGGTTTAGAATCTTCCATTCCAAATCTCTTCAATAAGTCATTCAAATACTTAGTCTAACTTACAAATATACCTTCCTTGCTTTGTGTTATCTGTAATCCCAAAAAATATTTCATTTCTCCAATCATGCTCATTTCAAATTCAGTCTTCATTTCATCTACAAATTTGTCACTGGCTTCATCTTCTCCTCCAAAGATAATATCATCAACAAATATAACTATAACCAACAAACCATTCTCAATTTCTTTTGTGTATAAGTTACTATCTGCTATTTCTTTTATAAATCCCAATTTCAATAAATACTTATCCGATCTTGCATACTAGGTTCTAGGTGCTTGTTTTAATCCATATAAAGCTTTCTTTAACTTACATACCATATCTCCTTCTTTTGTCAAAGGAAAACCTTCAGGCTGCTCAATGTAGACTTCTTCTTCCAATTCACCATTCAGAAATGTTGACTTCACATCCATTTGATACACTTTGAATTTCTTGTAAGCTGCATATGCTAGAAACATTCTCACTGCTTCAAGTTTGGCCACAGGTGCAAAAGTTTCTTCATAGTCAATTCCTTCTTGTTGTGAATATCCTTTACATACCAATCTTGCTTTGTTTCTTATCACTTCTCCTTGTTCATTCATCTTGTTTCTGAATACCCATTTTGTTCCAATCACATTCTTGTCTTTAGGTCTAGGGACCAATTCCCATGTCTTGTTTTTTTCAATCTGCTCTAGTTCTTCTTTCATAGCATTAATCCAATGTTCATCTTCACAAGCTTCATTAGTAGTCTTAGGTTCAATTTGAGAAATCAAACATAAATGTACCTTATTTTGAGTAAAAAATCCTTTGTCTAAACTTCCAATAACTTGCTCAATAGGGTGATGTCTTGAAATATACCTGTTAGGTGTCATAGTTACTGATCTTGTTCCAACTGTAGATTCTTCTCTTCTTTCTTCTCTGTTTTCTTCTCTATTTTCTTTAGTATGACTTTCATTTAGCAAATCACTGTTAGTTTTAAAAAATAATTCTGTATTTTCAATGTTAGGCTGAGGTTGTGCTTCTCCATCAGATTCATAATCAAGCATTCTTTCCTGAATTTTAAACTTCTCATCAACTTTGACATTTGCACTTTCAACAATAGTCTTAGTTCTTTTGTTATAACATCTATATGCTTTGATTTTCAAAGAATATCCAAGAAATATTCTTTCATCACTTCTAGGATCAAACTTTCCTATATCATCATCTCTCTTAATATAACATTTACTTCCAAAAATTCTAAAATACTTAACTAAGGGTGCATGTCCAAACCATAATTCATAAGGTGTCTTGTTTGTATCTACTCTGATTTGTACTCTGTTCATAGTGTATACTATTGTGTTCACTGCTTCTCTCCAAAAGGTCTTAGCCAAATCATTCTCAAACAACATAGCTCTTGCTGCTTCAGTTATTGACCTGTTCCTTCTTTCTGCAATGCCATTTTGTTCTGGTGTTCTAGGGGCTGAAAGTTGTCTCTTAATACCATTCATTTCACAAAAAGTATTAAACTCTCTAGATGTAAATTCACCACCTCTATCAGATCTTAGACACTTAATCTTCATTCTAGATTCATTCTTAATTTTTATTTTCATGATCTTAAATTTATCAAATGCTTTAGATTTTTCTTTCAAAAATGCAATCCACATCATTCTTGTAAAATCATCAACAAGAATCATAAAATACTTTTCTCCATAGAATCCTCTAGTCCTAGTAGGACCACTCAAGTCTGTATGAACAATTTCCAGCTTCTCTACCGATGTGAACTTCTTGCTGGGAAATGAACTCCTTTTCTTCTTTGCCATCATACATTCTTTGCAAATCATGTTAGTAGGTTTCATAATTCTAGGTAAATCTCTTACCGCAAGTGTAGTACTCACTTTGACAATATTATCAAAGTTTATATGACAAAACCTTTTATGCCATAACCAACTATCATCAATCTTAGTTAACAAACATGTCATCTTAGTATGATTCAACTGAAATACATTACCTCTGGTTCTGGATCCTTTTTCAATCAGATTTCCATCTTTATCTTTTATCACACAAGTTTTCTCAGTAAACCAAACTTGATAACCCTTATCAACCAATTGTCCAACGCTTAGTAGATTATGTCTCAATCCATCAACAAAGTAAACATCATCAGTGTTAGTCTTTCCATCAAGAGTAATAGATCCTATACCCTTAATCAAACAAGGTGCATTATTACCAACTCTAACAATTCCTCCATCATAATTGTCTAACTTAACAAACTTTCTTTTATCTCTAGTCATATGATGTGAACAACCACTGTCTATAATCCAATCAGATTTCTTTTCAACTTGAGAAACTAATGCTTTTTCTTCCCTTTCATCAGATTCAGAACTTTCTTCTTTAATTGCTACAAATCCTATTTCCTCAAAGTTATCATTATCACTATCACTTAAATGTCTTTCAATTCCTACTTCAAGATCTTCATCATTTGCATAATAACATTCTTTATATCTCCTAGGTTTAAAGTTGCTTCTATACTTCTTAACTCTTTTAGGACATTTAGATGCAAAATGACCATATTCTTGACAAGTCCAACATTTAAAGATTTTCTTACCTTCTGGTTCTCTTTTTACAAGTAATGCAATACCTTCTCCAATCTTCTTATCTTCCTTAGATTTAGATCTGCTACTGCTAGCATAATATCCATTCACACTAGTACTTCTTGATAATGTAGGTCTAATGTTAAGAGCACTAAATGCTATCTCCATTCTAGGAATCTCTCCTGATAATCTCAAATTCATCTCTACTATTTCTAATCTTCCAAGAAGAGTCTCTCTTGAAAATTTCGGTGTACAAGGTATCACTTGTTCAATCATCTATGTTGTCTGCTTGAATACTGGTGTCAAAGTTCTCAAAATTTTCCATATCACTTCATTCTCTATCTTATCACCTCCACAAGACTTTATTCCTATTACAATCTCAGACATCCTACCACTATAGCTTCTAATAGATTCATCTTCCATCATCCTGATATCTTCAAATGCACAAATCCAATTATGTAATCTATCCTTCTTTGCATGTTCATCACCTTCAAAAGTAGAATGTAAAGCTTTCCAAATTGCATGAGATGTTTTCAAACATCTTACCTGACTGTATTCATTCTTTGGTAGTGCTGACAAAAGTGCTTCTCTTGCAAGTATGTTACACATGAATAGATCTAGCTCATCTTTAGTTCCTACCTCTAGATTGTCTTCCTCAATGATAGTCTTCTCATTCTTTGTAATCAACCAATAACTTGGTCCTAAACACAATAAATGTGTCTTCATCTTTTCTTTTCAGCTGTCAAAATTTACTCCATCAAACTTAGGGCTTTCTTTCCTAAAATTCGCCATGGATCTCCTTAAGTTGTTAAACTTTTCTTTCAAGGACCTGCTACTTTGATACCAATTGTTAGAAAATAAAGAGCCCCAAGATAACTAAGAGGGGGGGGCATGAATCAGTTATCTAATAATTTAACCATTCAACTACTTTAAACAATATAATCAATGTAGTAATCAACCATAGAAAGATAACCATACACAATTGCACAATAACACAAGATATGTTGACTAGGGAACCTCTTGAAAAGAGTAAACCCCAGTGGGAATGATGCCCACAAAATGATGCACTAAAATGAAAGTTCCTTGTTAGAGGATGGACCATGTTAGGAGTTTTATGAAATACATTTAGTACATATAAATCCCTGTTAGGAGATTTTGAATCCCTGTTAAAAGATTCTAACCCGGTTAAGAGTTTATGGAAGACAGAAGGACCCACTACCCAAACAGCTTCAAGGCAAGATCTCTGAACCCACTGTCCAAAAGATCTTAGAATTATTCAATAGAATAATATGAAATATATTACCTCCTTCACACTGTGCCAAAACTACACTCTCTACTACACAAGATCACAATTCTAGATCTCTGTACTCACAAGTCTTCCTTCATCACTGAATTAGCTCTTTTCTTCACTTCATGCATATATTTGCATCTCAACTTTCACAATTCAATCCTCTCTACTCAATTCTCTTTTTTTTAAAATTATCTTTTTCTCAATTCTCATTACAACATGGAAAACATTCCTTCTTATATACCAAACTCAAATAATTACAAATGAGTCGGTCCTCAATTACAAAATAATAATTTCTACACGCTACACACAAAATTCACATAAAACTGTCAGCTTCCAGATACTGTAACTTTCTCCAAACATATCCTTGAAGTTTACGCTATGAACCATGTCATCATTAATGAGTCTCCAACACCCCTTTAACTGCACAAAATTAGATTCGATCCTAGCTAAGAGATATCCTCCGATTTCTAAAAATCGCTACACAGAAACACTGTCTAAACATTGCTTTCACCAAAATGATCATAACTCTCATGAATGAATGAATTTCTTTTTGCACTGTTAACCATAGGTTAATAACACACCAAAGAACATACCATCAACTGTGCAAAAGCCAATCTACAATACAACATGTGCGCAAAACAAAACTATACTTGCTTTCCTGCTGATATCCAGAATATCACTGTGTTGACATCAATGACAATCCAAGTCATGAATGCAACAACAACTACTACAAAATGACTGCCAAAATACTTTGCATTCATTCCTAATAGTGACAGCCATTAGCTATCAAAGAGGAGAAATAAGCCCAACATCTAGTAATTTTTGTAATTCTCCTTTAAGTATCTCTCTTAGTGTTAGAAAGAAGAGTCCACCAACACAACTGAGAGGGGGGGTGAATCAGTTGTGAGCTTAAATAACTTAAATTCAGCTCTATCAAATATTAAGCTTGTAATCAATAAAATCAATAACCACAATATAATAAACACACACAATAACACCAGATTTGTTAACTAGGGAAACCCTTGATCAGAGGGAAAACCTTGGTAAGAATGATTCCCACAAGATGATGTACTAATATAAAAGTTCCTTGGAAAAGGATAGACCTTGTTAGAAGTTTTTTACAATACAATCAGTACATATGAGTCTCTCTTAGGAGAATTTGGATCCCTTCTAAAAGATACCAACCTTGTGAGGATTTGATTGAGAAACACAATGAGGATAATTGAACCCACTGTCCAAATTGCTTCAAGACTGTCTTCACTAAATAATCTTTAGGATAACACATCCAAGGGTGAACTGACTAAAATAGAAACTCTCTTTTCTTCTATAGCTCCTTTGAAGTCCTCAACAAACCAACAACATCATCTTATGCTCTGATCATAAAGATTTTGCATTCAAAGCTCGCACAACATTTCATAACTGCATGATATACTTATGATATCCTTCATGCATCAAATAAAATTCCTTTCATTTATACCAAGTCCTAATGATTATTGAGTCAGCCAAAAGGCTTTCTCAATTTACAATTAATAATATATGACATCAACAAGAATTTAAAATACATGTTACATTACATCTAAACACTTTCATAGAATTATTAAGCTATAGTCGACTCACAAAGGAGTAACACACTTCACATCATGCACAAGTCTTTGCAAAATGCAAAGTAGATTCTATCATGTTTATCCATGCATCCTTTACATGTCATCAACAACATATCAACCTTGTTGAACTAGCTTCAACATCACCAAAATAATAAATCTATAATAACTGTCACCAGTTCTTGGAAACTCTTACTGTGAATAGTCTTTAGTAAATTTTGCATAACTCGAACATATCTACATAATTTTTTTTGCACTTACAACCACATCATCATAACACATTCTTGAATTCAAATAAAACTTCGTAAAACTAAATTCATTAGCATAAAACATCACAAAACAATTTTGTGTTTGTAACTCTATCCAAAAAGCATATATGTTGACATCAATGACAAACCCAGTCATGAATGCAACATATAAGAACTCAATCATCTCTAATCAATATCCAATCTTCCCTGCTAACAACATTCATAGACATTCATGCTAACAATATCTTGCTTTGACATTGATGGAAACATAGATGAAAAACCATCTAGTCCCATCCTATCATTAATAATCTCTCATCAATGTATTTCTTCCTCATCTACCTGTACACACTCTCAAACTCAAATCTTCCCCATTCACACTTCTCTTAAGATTTTTCATGTATATCTCTCCCCCATTGACATCAATGAAAAAGGTGTCAATACATCAATTCTCAAAGTTCAATCATCTCCAATACAATCTACAAAAGAGTTTGAGTATCAAAAGATATTGTAGAAAACTCATTACTAAGAGTCCTTAATGACTCATCTCAAGTGAAGATACTCCCCCATAGGAGAAGTATCAAGCATCCAGTCCAGATAGGTATAGTGCTTTGATCATGATGGACTGATGCATTCCTGCATCCATTACTCTAAAGAGGGTCAGGGAATAACCCCAACCATGCCTCTTAGATACTCAAAAGTATCCTTAGCCAAAGGTTTTTTGAATATATATGCTATCTGATCCTTTGTACTAATATAGTCCAATCTAATTTATTTTTTTGCAACCTTCTCTCTCACAACATGATACTTTATTGCATTATGTTTGGTCTTTGAATGTAATACTAGATTCTTTGACATGCTAACTGTACTTATATTGTCACAATGTATGATAATAGGCTCATTGAATTCAATGCCAATATTTATCAACATCTTCTTTATCCAAGTGATTTGATTACAATTATTTTTTGTTGCAACATATTTTACTTATGTTGTACTCTATGATATACAATTTTGTTTCTTGCTCAACTAGGAGACCAATCTTCCTCCCAAGAAGAATGCTCCACCACTTGTACTCTTTTTTTCATCAACATTTCCTCCCTAATCTTCATCAGTGTATGCACATAGTGTAAAATCATGTGATTTGTCATACCATAGCCTATATTCTAATGTACCCTTCAAGTATCTAAAAATCCTCTTTACTACTGCAACATGTGTCACTTTAGGTTCTTCTTGAAATATAGCTACAATCCCTACTAGATTAGCTATATCAAGTCTTGTATGAGTTAAGTACTATATTCCTCCAATCATAGATCTATATCTTAATTGTGCTGCATTCGGTGATTCATCCTTGCTTGACAATTTATATCCAGTTACCATAGGGGTTCCAACTAGTTTACAATTCTCCATTCCAAATTTTGTCTACAGGTCCTTAAGATATTTTTTTGTGTAATATGTAATCAAAAATAGTATTTCATCTCACCAATCATGCTCATTTAAAATTCATCTTTCATTTCATCTGAAAATTTCTTACTTGCTTCATCATTGCCTCCAAAGATAATATCATCAACAAATACTTGAACAATCAGTAATCCATCATCATTTTTCCTTAATTACATATTACTATCTGCATTACCTTTTTTAAATCCCAAAGTAATCAAGTGTTTGTCTAACCTTTCATATCAAGCTCTAGGAGCCTTCTTCAATCCATAGAATGCCTTTTTCAATTTGCAAACTATATCTTTATCTTTTGTTAAAGAAAAGCCATCAAGTTGTTCAATGTAGACTTCCTCTTCAAGTTCTCCATTAAGAAAAGCTTATTTTACATCCATCTGATATACCTTAAAATTTTTACTACAAGCATATGCCAAAAACATTCTTATTGCTTCAAGTCTAGCTATAGGTGCAAAGGTTTCTTTAAAATCAATACCTTCTTGTTGCGAGTATCCTTTACATACCAATATTTCTTTGTTCCTTACCACACCTTTCTCATTCATCTTGTTTCTAAAAACCAATTTTGTGCCAATAAAATTCTTGTCTTTAGGTCTAGGGACCAATTCCCAAGTCTTGTTCTTTTCAATCTACTCAAGTTCTTCTTTCATTGCTTTCATCCAATGTTCATCTTTGCATGCTTCATCTGCAGTCTTTGGTTCAACTTGAGATATTAAACATAGTTCTTTATTTACCTCGTTCCTTGTCATAACTCCTTTGTTTTCACTTCCAATGATTTTATTTGTAGGGTGATTTCTTATAACATATTTAGGTGCTCCTAGTTCAGCTCTGAATTCTTCTCTAGGTGTCAATTCAGGTTCAACTCTTGGTTCCAATCTAAACTCTTCAATATGCAAATCATTGTCACTTTCATAAAATAATTCTTGTTTATCATTCTGATTAATGTTAGTCCTTTTTATTTTATCTTCATCATAATCATAATCAAGAATTCTTTTGTGAGTTCTAAACTTTTCATCAACCTTCACATTAGTACTCTCAACAATAGTCCTCAATCTTTGATTAAAAGATCTGTATGCTTTACTTTTCAATGAATAACCAAGAAAAATTCCTTCATCACTTCTAGCATCAAACTTTCCAATATCATCATCCCTTTTGATATAACATTTACTTCCAAAGATTCTAAAATATTTTATAGTAGGTGTATGTCCAAACCAAAGTTCATAAGATGTCTTACTAGTACCTTGTCTAATCTGAACTCTGTTCATTGTGTAAATTGTGGTGTTCATTGCTTCTCTCCAAAGGATATGTGATATGTTACCTTCAAGCATCATAGCTCTAGTTGCCTCATTGATTGATTTGTTTCTGCTTTCTACTTTACCATTTTGTTGTGGTCTCCTAGGTGTTCAAAGTTGTCTCTTAATTCCATTGTTTGTTAGAAATAGTCCCAAGAGATAACTGAGAGGGGGGGGGGGGGGGGGGTGAATCAGTTATCTAAAAGTTTCAATTATTTATCCAAGTAAGTATACTTAAACATAAAGCATAAACACAATGAAAGAACACATGAACACAACACCAATATTTTAGTTATGGAGAAACCCAAATAGGTAAAAAACCTGGTGGGAATTGACACCCACTAATATTCTGCACTAGTGTATTATGATCCTTGTTAGAAGATCCTTAACAATATTAAGAGTTTATTTACAATATATTTAGTACAGTAGACCTAGTCAAGGGTCAGACCCTATTAGGAGTCTTTTACAATAGTCCATGTTAGGGGAGAGGACACACTGTCCGAGAGCACACTGCTCAAAGGGTGAAGGCTACAACCTTCTGTTTAACAGATACACACTATATTTGGATCTTGGTGAACTGCACTTTGACCTGCTATCTAGATCAGTTCCAATGTATAGCACAAATACTTTACTTGGTCACATGGAACTTCTTCTGATGGCTCAACACTTTGCACACTCTGCTCTGCTCTCCTCAATCCACTATGAACCACACTCAAGAAATCACAAATGACTGCCTATAAATATCTTTCCTTTAAATGATATAATCAAGTCTGCCTATTAGAACCACCTTGAAATCATATTAGAGAAACCATAACAAACTTTGACAAACATTCTTTTGGATCTACTATGCATGCAACACATTCTAGGACCTGTCCAATAAGATAATTGTAGATGCACGCTACACACTGTCGACTCTATCAAAATAATTATATCTTTCTCCTCAAGCTGAATTACTTCATGCAATATTAACTAAACATCAATAACTCTTCTCTAAGCTTAAATCCAAGGGCACATACCCACATGATAGGTGCAATTGGAGAACCAATATAATCTCTGTCGGCTCTTCTAAACAAACACAGAAAACTGCTACTAGTGAATAGCAACTGCATAACTTCACTTATACTGATTATCAGATTATGCATCCATGACTGAAACATCACTAACATGTCTTCAACATATATCCAAGTATGCAAGGCTCCATGATAACTATATGAACAACCATACACAGAACACTACCTGTTACTCTATCAGGAACACTGCTGACACAAGCTGCTATATAACTATCTGTACTAACAGTTAACCTTTGCACCCATGATATCATGCTGATATCATTTCCATGCTACATATATTGAAAGCTTACTGTATAAGACTTCCATGCATGTTACTTTCCATATGTTGTCATCAATGATAAACATATAGTCAGTACTAGCCTACTGGCAAATCTCCAACAATCTCCCCCTTTGGCATTGATGGCAACATGTGGAATGAAAAACCACCACCAGCCCAAATGAACATTTATTTTATAACATTATCCATTTCATCTTCAAAACTCCCCCAAAGATGAATCCTCCATCTGCTGCAATATTTTCCAATATTCTCCATTTCCTCAACTGAACTACTATCATAACTGAATGCTGCTCCCCCTTAGTATATTACTCCTCCTTTTTTCTTCTATTTTTCATGACTATGTATATTACTCCCCCTTTAACATCAATGGCAAAGGGTGCCATTCATTTTTAAGCACCGGTACTACTCTTGAGGTAGAGTAGTCAATCTTCCATCAGTCCCTAAGGACTGATGCCTTTCCTTCTTTCTTCTAAGAAAAATCAGGGAACATAATTACTCCCAACTTCTCCCTGAGATACTCAAAAGTATCCTTAGGCAAGGGCTTTGTGAATATATCTACCAAATAATCTTTAGTACTCACATAGTCCAACTTGAATTTTTTCTCTACCACTTTCTCTCTTAAGAAGTGATACTTGATCTCAATGTGCTTTGTCTTTGCATGCATCACAGGATTCTTTGACATATTGATAGTGCTAGTGTTATCACAGTGAATAACAATAGGATAATAAATATGAATTCCAAAATCTTTTATCATCTATTTGATCCAAACAATTGTAGAATAATTCAGGGCTGCTGCAACATACTCCGCTTCTGCTATTGATTGAGAAATACAATTTTGTTTCTTTCTAGTCCAAGTGACAAGTCTATCACCAAGAAACACTGCTCCACCTGATGTACTCTTTCTGTCATCAATACATCTTGCCCAATCTGCATTAGTGTATACATGAAGCTCAACATTTTCTAAATTAGGATACCATAGACCATAATCTATAGTGCCCTACAAGTATCTAAATATTCTCTTTATTGCCATGAGGTGAATTTGTTTAAAATCTACTGCAAATCTTCCAACTATGCCAACTGCATTGGAAATATTAGGTCTAGTTTGAGTAAGATATATGAGTTTACCAATCATAGACTTATACAATGTTATATCTACTGCTGGTGAGTCATCTTCTTTTGTGAGCTTGCATCCAGTGATCATAGGGGTTCCTACTGGCTTGCAATCATCCATTTTGAATTTCTTCAGTATCTCTTTCACATACTTGGATTGATTAATAAAAATTCCTTTTTCTATCTACTGCACATTTAGTCCCAAAAAGTATTTGATAGGACCAATCATACTCATCTCAAACTCATTCTACATTTCTTTGGAAAATTCTGCACTTAGTTTGTCATTACCTCCAAAGATAATGTTATCAACAAATATAGCTACAAGTAGTAGACCTTCAGATGTCTCTCTAATGAATAGATTACAATCTGCTGCTCCTTTCTTGAATCCAATCTTTTTTAGATATCCATCTAGTCTCTCATACCATGCTCTAGGGGCTTGCTTAAGTCCATAGATGGCCTTCTTCAATCTGCATACCATATTAGGTCTGTCTGATAAGGTGAATCCTTCTAGCTGCTCAATGTATACTTCTTTCAAATCTCCATTCAGGAATGTTGACTTGACATCCATTTGATATACTTTGAAGTTTTTGACTGTAGCATAGGCTAGAAACAACTTAATAGCTTCTAATCTGTTCATAGGTGCAAATGTGTCAAAATAATCAATGCCTTCTCTTTGCACATATCCCTTACATACTAACCTTTCTTTTTTTCTTACTACCATACCATCTTCATTCATCTTGTTTCTGAATATCCACTTTGTTCTAATCACATTCTTATCACTAGGTCTTGGGACCAGTTCCCAAGTGTCATTCTTAACAATCTAATCAAGTTCTTCTTTCATAGCATCATGCCAATCTGAATCATTACATGCATCTTCAACACTTAAAGGTTCAATCTAAGAAAGTAAACATACCGCTTCACTACTAGCTAAGTTCTTTGCTTGTGATCTTGTTGCCGCCTTGATCTTTAATGATGTCTTTCTTGGAATGATTTCTAGATGTAAAATTTGGAACTTTAGGTGATGCTGACTCATCAGCCTTAGGAGTTTCTTCTTCACTTGTTTCAAGGTCATTGAATAACACATCAATACTGTCAAACATTTCTTCAATAATTGTCTCACTAGTGGAGGGTCTGGGCTCCTCTTCAATCATGGGTGAGTAATCATGATATCTTTCTTGAACCATAAAATTTTCATCAATCTTAAAATGAGCACTTTCAATGATCTTTTTCAATCTTAAATTGAAACATCTATAAGCTTACTTTTAGTAGAGTAACCAAGAAAAATACCTTCATCACTTCTTGCATCAAACTTGCCTACTTCTTCATCCCTCTTGATGTAGCACTTGCTTCCAAAGACTCTAAAGTATTTTATTGTGGGAACATTACCAAACCATTTCTCATATGGTGTTTTGTTAGTGCTTGGCCTCAATTGAATTCTATTGATGCTGTAGACTGCTGTATTAACTGCATCTCTCCAATAGGTGTGTGAAACTTTTCCTTCAATCATGATGGTGCGTACTGTATCAAGGATGATCCTATTCCTTCTCTCTACAATTCCATTCTGCTGAGGGGTTCTACGTTCACTTAACTATCTCTTTATGCCATGTTCTTCATAGTACTCATAGAATCTGTCAAAGGTGAATTCTCCTCCTCTATCCAATCTCAAACATTTTATATTTAGTCCAGATTCATTCTCAACCTTAGCTTTGAATATTTTGAACTTCTCAAATGCTTCTGACTTATCTTTCAAGAACGCAACCCACATCATCCTAGTATAATCATCAAAAAACAAAATGAAATACCTTTCACCATAGTATGATCTTGTTTGAGTTGGACCACATAGGTTTGTATGAATCAGATCCAACTTGTTCTTTGCTGAATTATGCTTGCTCCTGAATGAATTTATCACATGCTTTCCCATCAGACATTCCCTACATATAGTATCAACTAGCTTTTCTATGATAGGTAGATCTCTTATTGCCTTTACATTGCTTATCTTTACTATGTTATCAAAATTGATATGACATAGTCTTTTATGCCACAACCAACTGTCATCAACTTTAGAAACAAAACAGCTTGCTTCAGAATTGAGTTGGAAAACATTACCTCTAGTCTTTGAGCCTAATGCAATCATAACACCATCCTTGTTGTTAATGATGCATTTGTCATCTTTAAATTCTAACTGATAACCTTTTCCAAGTAACTGTCCAACACTAAGAAGGTTATGTTTCAAACCATCAACATAAAGAACATCATCAGTACTATTCTTTCCATCCAAGGTGATGTCTCCTCTACCAACTATGGGTTTAGGAGCATTGTCACCAAATCTAACCATGCCACCATTGTATTTGTCCAAATGAACAAATCTATCTTTATCACCTATCATGTGATGTGAACAACCACTATCTATAATCCAATTTGTTCTTATGTCAGCTTGTGAAATCATCTTTATGATTTGTCTTATTATTCATTTTGTCTACAATAGCAATGAATTCAATTTTTTCTTCACCTGATTCATCATTTGAAACTCCATCTCCAGCATAGTAACATTCCTTAGAGTACTTAGGCTTGTAATCCTTTATGAACTTTCTAGCTCTAGTAGGACACTTGGATGCAAAGTGACTGATCTTATTACATGAAAAACAATTAAATGGAAATTGACCTTCATATTTTCCTTTTCCTTTCTTTTCTATTTTGGAAATCATAGCAATGAAATCATCTAGTGTTTTGTCTTCATCATCTGTAATACCTCTCCTATGATGGTACTTGGACTTTTCTGATTTGGACATTTTATTATGGTCAGGACTATACATTTGCATTTATATTTTGTGGATGATGATATGATGGATATGCTCATTTATGGTTATTATTTATATGCTTATGAGATTAGAAAACCATCTATTTTATATATGTTTTTCATGGATCTAACCCAAGGATTTGAATCTAACCATTATCATGATGTTTTATGTTTCATGGACGTGTCTGATGTGTTTTCATGACTCAGGACGAAGTCGTAGTTACTCACTTAGTTGAGGTCCACACGATGTATCGATCCTGGTCATCTGCTTGCATATATCTAATTTTTATATCCATATGTATATGTATCTCTTCTTGGTGATATAGGATTGCAGGTACCGGGTATCGTCTCCACCTGGCTTCACAGGTCTGAGTGATCCCTCAAAATCCTCGATCGTTGTTGTTGTACGGAGATATCACCAGGTTCCACAGGAAGAAACTTCACCTTTGATCCTTTTATCCTTAGGTGGGAAGTACCGAGTCAGTCCCTTGTGTGAATGTAATAGGTGATCTCTCAGTTTATTGGTTTTGTGGGTCTTGTAGTTAGTTTCTTGTCTTTTGTATTCATTGTGAATGAAGTTTTGAGTATAGTAGTTCTATGGTACGTTCAATTTTATTAGTAGATTATTGATGTGAATTTGAGGGCATGATTTAGTAATTTATCTTTATTATTAGCTACTTATGTACTAGCAAATCTTGTTAGGAACGAGTTAGTATGTGATTGAAATATGTGATTTTAATATCAATAATAATAAAGAATTTTATGGTATTATCTTTATAATATCCATAGTAACAAAATGTCTATGACAATAAAAATAATAAATATTTTAATAATAGTGGTATGTTTCACCTTGTATATATATCACTATTGCATTTTGTAAAGAATATGGATTAAGTGTGTAAATAAATAATATGCTTTATAATAATAATATTATGTTTGCAATAATATTTATAATAATAATAATATATGTACACATAGGCATATGGGTGCACACATATGTATATGCATACATATATTTATATAATTATTGGTGAGTAAGTAATTATTACATTCTATTAATGAATAATTAGATTAGTTAAATGATATGGTTGTAAATAATAATAATAATTATTATCTTCTATAAAGTAAAGGAAACATAAATTTGTTTACGGTAATAGATAGGTATAGTTATATCTTTTTCAGAAAAGGCTTTAATAATATTATTTAAGCTTAACAATTAACAAATGGATGGTTGGGATGGTTGCACCAGTTAGATTACCTATGCAACCACCTCCTCCATTCTATATACAAGAAAGATTTCCTGTGTGAAGGGAGTTGGGGGTTTTTTTGGAGAGGAAATTTTATTTGAGGAGAGGCTTAAATTTTAATAGGATATTTCTATAGTTTAGAGAATAGAGACTATTGATTTCTCTGAGAAGAGGTGAAAGGATTTGGAGCTTACCTACAGGAGAAATTTGAAGAAGAGCTTGGAGTTGATTTCCAGAGGAGCATTTTTCTAGGAGGATATTTGCTGGAAATTTTGCTGAGAGTCTCTGACCAAGGGATAGACAATTCTCCGCAGGACCCCAGGTAGGGTCTAACCTGGGAAGAATCTCCATTCTTCCCATGACTATGATTGTGTATATGAATGATCTATTACTCAATGAGATTATGATTGTTTACCTTTTTGTTTAGAATCGGGAACTATATATATATATATATATATATATATATATATATATATATATATATATATATGTTTTATTTTCTGTGTATTTGAAATGTGTTTGTGGAAAGTTATTTTATGAATGTTTGTATGTTCACTATGGTGAAACCTCCCTGGGAGGGTAGAAGTGGTTTTTATCTTGTAGGATAGTGTATTTTACTATCATTGGATGTATTATGAATGCTTCCAGATTTTAGAACTTCTGTTGCAACCTTACCATTTCATGTCTATTTATGTGCCACCTTTCTTTTCCTAGATCTAGAATACATTTGTTAGATAGATAGGGAGGATTGATGGGCCATTTCTTATGGGAAATTGGGAGATCTCAAATGGGTCATGCTCATATTAGGCAACCTTAGTACCCATAATGCCCAGTTTTACACGCAAGACAAAGTTGACAGTCATTTTCTGCAGTTCCTGTCGGTTCAGTGTGTTAACCGAGCTAGGTCGGTAATGTGTCAACCGAGCTAGGTCGGTAGTGTGTTAACCAAGGTAGGTCGGTAGTGTGCTAACCGAGCTAGGTCAGTTTAGTGTTAACTGAGCCAGGTCGGTAGTGTGTCAATTGAGCAATACTGTGTCAACCGAGTAGTTTAGTATAAACCGACAGAGCTAGTATAAACTGAGGAAAACAAGATTCAGACTTTATACAATTATAACATTAAAGTATAAGTTACGTACTTTAATTTCTTATACTTTAAGGTATACTTGTATAAAGGGTTTAGGTACCTTTTGAGATGTTTGGGATAGGTTTCAAATTCATAGGAGTTAAGATGCAAATTATAATTTTGAGATTTCTTAAAATTCAGACTTAGTCAAATTTCAGGCACAAGAGACGTTTTCCTAGATTTTTGGAATAAGCTATGGAATGTTGTTTCAATGCATGTGGGAAGTTTTATATTGTGTTTTGGCATATGAAACTTTGTGTAAACTATAAATATTTTCATTTCTTGTTGTGTTGGAATTATATGAAGTGTTTTTACTACATGTATGATGTAATTATGATATGTGGGCTAAGGGTAGAAAACCTAATGACACCTAGTGAGGGGCTCTTAGTGTGGGGCCGGGGCCCTAAGTGGCTAGAACCAGGATAACCGGCTGAAGAGTTATTTAACAAGTGAAAACTTAAATTAAACTTATGGGAATGGGTTAAAACATTAAAAAGATTAAATGTGCCTCGCCCATGCCATTAGTGCTAGTAAAGGCTATGGATGGGAGTGGGAGAAGGTACTTATGCGTAGGTATGATTGAATGGCGCTTGTCTGTATGAAAGGCATTCGATCCTGCATGTGCCTACTTGGGGGCCAGGGCCTGAAGTGGCTAGTACCAGGATAACCCAAGGAGTGAGGGCTATGTGATGACACTCATGTAGGTTGTTGCTTAGAGTTTCTACCAAGCCTTAGAGTCTTTTGGGGAAAGATTTATACTTTGATCATCTTTTATTTGCTATTTGGGAAAGCTTACCCAACCCTAGGTTTGGCCTAGCTATTCCTTCTTTGTGGACCTTGGTGTTTATCTCCTAGCATGGGGGAGTGGGCCTTTTAGGTATCCACGTGGTTGGGTGGTAAATATTTTATCGAGGTATCTCTTGCGGATGCAGTGTTTGAAGATTCATGTTTGCTTATGTACCAGTTTGAAGGATGAAGGCTTTGTAATTATATCTCTTGATGTAAAATTATTGTTACCTCCCATGAGGAGTTGAATGTAATCATTGATGTAATTCAAAATGATGTATTTGGAATGGGTAGATTTAGGAAAAAGGGAAAGGGAGATGTGAACTTTATGTTTAAGATGTATATTGGAAAAAAAAGAAAGATTTTGTAACATTCCAAATTATGTAAAATGCTTTCATTACTTGTTGTTTAAGTGAAGCTATTGAAAAATCAAATGTAGTATATTTGTAATGTATCAAATGAGTTGGATAAATTTTAAAAGTTATATTGTTCATAAAGGATACTTAGGAATATAGATGATTTTTAAATGGAAAGTTGAAATGAAAATATTTTGTATTTCTTAAAGATATGATGCAGTTTGCTTTGAGAAATAAATCTTGTTGTTAGTTTACTTAATGGATTTAACTGAATCATGCATTTAAATGAAAAGGGAACCTTGGGAAGAATTCTAGTTTAAGTTTGGTTCACATAATTCTTTTAAAAGTTCAAAATTTTTCATAAATTATTACTTGGGTTTTTCTTTAACAAAGAGAATCTTTGTTCTCTTCCCTGGTTCCCTTGCGGGGCATGAAAATCATCATCAAAATTACCAGAAGTGTTTGTAGATTTCTTACCATGAATTGTTGCTTTGAAGGCTGTCTCACTTTTAGGTTCTGTCTTCAATCTTGAAATCTCAAAGGCTAAGATTTTGCTGATCAAAGTTTCTCTCTTGAAATTTGATGTAAGTTGCATGGTCTCATCAAGGATGTTGATCTTTCTTTCATATTCAGGAGTGAGAGTAGTCATTAACTTGTCCATAATATCCTCCTCTAAAATCTCTCCACCATTGTTTCTGATTCCAGCAACTGTTTCATTTATCCTTTGATTGTAAGCTCTAATATTTTCTTCAGGCAATATCTCTAATGCATTATATCTTTTCTTTCATGACTTTCTGCATGCATCCTTTTCTTGTTTGTCTCCTTCAAATATGTCTTCTAGGTGCTTCCATATTTTGTGCGTTGTATCTACCTTTTTTACTTCTGAAATCTCACCATCAGATAGAGCCTTGATAAGAGCTTCTTTAGCTATAGCATTCTAATGAAACAATTCCTTTTTCTTCTTAGTAGCATCATCCTTTGCAAGGTCTTCCAAGGAAGGGATCTTGACTACTTTGATAGTTACATCAAAAACTTCAAAAGCAATGCACTGCAAATGGGTCACCATCTTATTCTTCCAATCAAGATAATTCTCTCCATCAAACTTAGGACTTTCTTTCCTGAAGTATGCCATCTGATCAACCTCAAGCTGTTAGACTTTCTCTCTAAGGCACTTGGCTCTGATACCAATTGTTAGGAATAGTCCCAAGAGATAACTGAGAGAGGGGGGGGGGGTGAATCAGTTATCTACAAGTTTCAATTCTTTATCCAATTAAGTATACTTAAACATAAATCATAAACACAATGAAAGAACACATGAACACAAAACCAATATTTTGGTTATGGGGAAACCCAAATAGGTAAAAACCCTGGTGGGAATTGACACCCACTAATATTCTGCACTAGTGTATTATGATCCTTGTTAGAAGATCCTTAACCTTGTTAGGAGTTGCTTTACAATATATTTAGTACAGTAGACTTATTTAAGGGTCAAACCCTGTTAGGAGTCTTTTACAATAGTCCCTGTTAGGGGAGAGGACACATTGTCCGAGAGAACACAACTCAAAGTGATGAAGGCTACAACCTTCCATTTAATAGATACACACTATATCTAGATCTTGGTGAACTGTGCTTTGACCTGCTGTCTGGATCAGTTCCAATATATAGGACAAATAATTTACTTGGTCACATGGACCTTCTTCTGATAGCTCAACACTTCGCACACTCTACTCTGCTCTCCTCAATCCACTATGAACCACACTCAAGAAATAAAAAATGACTGCCTAAAATATCATTCCTCTAAATGATATAATCAATTCGGCTTGTTAGAACCACCTTGAAATCATATTAGAGAAACCATAACAAACTTTGACAAACATTCTGTCGGCTCTACTATGCATGCAACACATTCTAGGACCTATCCAATAAGATAATTGTAGATGCACGCTACACATTGTCGACTCTATCAAAACAACTGTATCTTTCTCCTCAAGCTAAATTACTTCATGCACTCTTAACCGAACATTAATAACTCTTCTCTAAGCTTAACTCCAAGGGCACATACCCACATGATAGGTGCAACTCTAGAACCAATATAATCTCTGTCGGCTCTTCTAAAAAAACACAGGAAACTGCTACTGGTGAATAACGACTACATAACTTCGCTTATACTAATTATCAGATTATGCATCCATGAATGAAACATCACTAACATGTCTTCAACATATATTGAAGCACACAAGGCTCCATGATAATTGTATGGACAACCATACATAGAACACTGCCTGTTACTCTGTCAGGAACACTACTGATACAAGCTGCTATATAACTGTCTGTACTAATAGTTAACCTCTGTGCCCATGATATCATGCTGATATCATGTCCATGCTACATATACTGAAAGCTTACTATATAAGACTTCCACACATGCTACTTTCCATATTTTGTCATCAATGACAAACATATAGTCAGTACTGGCCTGCTGGAAAATCTCCAACATTGTCTTCACAAAAGATATTAAACTCATTTGAAGTAAACTCTCCTCCTCTCTCAAATCTCAAACATTTAATCTTTAAGCCATATTCATTCTCAACTCTATTCTTCAATAACTTAAACTTCTCAAATGCTTCATATTTTTCTTTAAGAAATGCAACCCACGTCATTCTTGTAAAATCATCAATAAAAAGCATGAAATACCTTTCACCATAGAATCCTTTTGTCCTTGTAGGTTTGCACAAGTCTGTGTGCACAATCTCTAATGTGACTGATGTTGTAAATATTTTTTCTCAAAAATGAATTCTTCTTTGTTTAGCCATAACAGATTCCTTGCAAACCATGTTAGTATGCTTCACAAGCTTAGGCAAGTCTCTAACTGCATTTGATGAGCTAATCATCACAGTGTTATCAAAGTTAATATGACAAAATATCTTACGTCATAGCCAACTGTCATCCACTTTAATAATCAAACATGTCATTTCAGTAGGAGACAACTGAAATACATTACCTTTTGTCTTTATACCTATTCCAATTAGTTTGACATCATTGTCTTTAATAACACAACTCTTCTCCATGAAATATAACATGTATCCTTTGTCCATAATTTGTCCAACACTCAAAAGATTATGTTTCAATCCATCAACAAAGTAGACATCTTTAGTGTTAGTCTTTCCATCAAGTGTAATAGATCATTTTCCCTTAATCTGACATGGTGCATTATTTCCAACTCTAACTATTCCTCCATCATATCTATCAATTTCAACAAATTTATCCACATCTCTAGTCATATGATGAGAACATCCACTGTTAATAATTCAATCAAACTCTTTCTATTCTACATGTGAAAGTAAAGATTTTTATTCTCTTACTTCTTCTTCATCAGAATTTTCATCTTTAATAGAAACAAATCCTATTTCATCTTCATTTTCATCATCACTTTCTAAAAATTTTACATCTTTAAATGCAATTTCTCCTTATTCATCAACATAAAAATTTTCTTAAGGAGAAATACTTTTGGCCACAGTTGTATAAGGATGTTCAGAAATTTGTGAAAAGTTGTGGAATTTGTCAAGTTGCAAAAGGAGTAAGTTAGAATACCAAATTGTATACACCGATTTCTGTCCCTAAGAAACCTTGGATTGATATCAGTATGGATTTTGTTCTTGGCTTACCAAAGACAATAAGAGGTAATGATTTCTATATTTGTTGTTGTGGATATATTTTCTAAAATGTCACATTTTATACCCTATAGAAAGACATGAGATGTAGTACATATAGCATATATTTTCTTTAAGGAAATTTTCAGATTGCATGGATTACCGAGGAGTATCATCTTTGACCAAGACAATAAATTTGTTGGATACTTTTAGAAGACCCTTTGGAGAAAGTTTGGCACCGAGTTGAAATATAGTTCTACATTTCACCCATAGAATGATGGACAAATAGAAGTTGTGAATAGAAGTTTGGGAAATATTTTGAGATGTTTAGTTGGAGACACACTAAGTAATTAGGATTCTATGTTGGCACAAGAAGAGTTTTCATACAATAATTCAAAGAATAGGAGTACTGGAAATACACCTTTTGAGATTGTAAATGGCATACAACTGAGATGTATATCAGATTTGAGGGATATTGCTAATAAAGGTAAGAGAAGTGCCGAAGGAGTAAATTTGATGAGTACATGATGACATTACATGATGATGTGAAACATAAGTTGGAGAAAAGTAATCAGAAATAAAAATACAGAGTTGATAGATCTAGAAGACATAAGAATTTTGTAGTCGGTGATGAAGTGATGGTTCATTTAAAGAAAGACAGATTTCCTGTTGGAACATATGGGAAGCTGAAAATGAAGAAGTTTGGTTCTTGCAAGATTTGAAGAAATTTGACAGTGGAAATTCTTATGAGATTGACTTACGTGATGACATGGATATATCACCTATATTCAACATTGCTGATTTGTATGAGTACCATGAGTCGGATGAAGAAATGACAATACCGAATGATTATCCTAAGAAATAGATAGAAGAAGTTGAGAAGATTTTGGAACAAAGAATTGGTAGAACTACAAGAGGAAATTAGTATATAGGATATTTGGTAAAGTGGAAGAATAGACCGATTGAAGATAGTTCATGGATTTCACAATTTGAGTTGGATTCAGCTTGGATTGTACCCACTTCATGATTCAGAGAATCATTTCAAATAACCCTAGGAGTCTAATGCATGAGAATCTCAGGTCCTTGGCAATCCTGTGTCACCAAAAACATGTTTGTGTTTTCCTATGTTGCTCGGTTCCTGCTTCAACTGAGTTGGCTCGGTAGTTGCTTGATTTCCTTTGTTAACTAGGGTTGGTTGGTTATCTCTCTGGTGCTTGGTTAATTCCTTGGCGCTCGGTGATGCTTGTCTAGTGCTCAGTTATCCTTTCTTATCAAGGTGTTTGTTTTTGTTTTCTATTGAGGCTGACTTGTACAATTAATTACGGTCATAGATTTAATGCTAGTATCTATCATTGGGAAGTGTGTGGACCTAGATCTGGCTATTCCTTCTATTGATGGTGGATCTAAAGGTTGATTTCTTCAGTAGCCTCTTGCATATATTGTAATCTTTGTTTGTAGTTTTAGGACATCATTTTAGGACATTAGTAGTAGAAGTTAGAAAATTGAAGGTAGTTTCAGATCCTTGCATGTTGGAGGACTTCTGTACTTGAATTGTAATATCTGGCCCAAACTGGGAAGGCCTTACAACCCAGCATGTATGAATCTATTTGAAGAAATATAAGAAGTTGATCTGCATTCTCTCTCTCACTTGTGTGTTAATTACTTCTGCATATGATCTCTACAAGGTGGATTTGGTTAGGGTGTGCCTTTGGCCCCTCTCCTCATCCTCCCTTGCGTCAATGTACCCCTATCTTTTGTCCATTTGCACTTTTTTTTCCCTCTTTCCCCAAGACCACAGGCACAAAATCCCATGGTAAAACCACCTAAGGGTAGGAAAAGGTCAAGTTGAACTCCCCTCAAGGTTGAATTCCTTGAGATCTTGGGTCCATTTTAGGGTTCAAATTATTTTCCCACCTTGTGCAGTCAACCCTTTTCAATTTCAATCAAAAAATTGGTATAAAAAGAGGCCTAATCACTTCATTTTGTCCATAGAAGTTATCGATCCAAGTTGCCCATCCAAGTTAATTATCAATTGGGAAAAATCTATATCCAAGCATTAAAGACATTCTTGCAATCATTCAAGGCATCCATTTGAGATCAAACATTCAAGAATTCAAGTGTTCAAGCAACTTAGGGAGATTTTTCAAGGCATTCACGATCTATATCATTCATGCATTCTTTCTTCTACATCTAGCTTCTTTCTCCAAGGATATAGTGGAGTTGACCATCAAGAAGGGAAGATCCACATTCATACATTCAAGATCTACCTTCATACCTTTAAAATCCATATTCGTACCTTCGAGATCTATTTCCTTCTTCAAGGTGAATTAAAAGCACATACATACATGAGATTTTGATTTGCATTGATTTCATTTCTAGGTTTTTGGTGTTGATTCAAGGCTATTGCATTGAATCATAATTGATTACATGTTAAACATAATTGCATATTCATTAATATAATATACTTAATTTTTATATCTACTGCTACTACTTGATAGCATTCTCTTTCATTGTTTTAATTTTAAGGTTAAGGTTACTGATGAAGGGTGCTCCCCTTAATACCACAAACACATAACAAAAAAAGAGAAACAACAACAATTTGTAAGAATAGAAAATGAGCTTCTTATTATCTCCATAAGTGTGGAATAACAAATTTTAGAATTACAATATGCAAAGCCACATGGGCATTTTCCTTACAATATTCTGTAGGACAAAGCCTTGAATCATTATCCAGAACTTCCCTATAAAACACTATGAGACTTCCTTATATAGGCAATTTCCACTACCTGAAAAGGTTCCAAAAATTTAGCCCTTAAGGCTGACTACCCCTAGAATTATTTCATTTTTCATAATTATTACATTAGGGTCGGCTCAAAATAATTACAAATTCTATTTTTAGGTAGCCTAACTTCTGGAGGCCATAAATTTTAACCGTAGCTTCATTTGGCTATTATAACCACTTTTTGGAAATGGCAAGACCTAATCTATAGTGCCTGACTCACGCAAGGTCCAGTCAACCAGGGTTTGATCATGATCCAGAGCCTCTAAGGCCTTCAAAATTGAGCTCAAAGATTTCATACCCAAAAACCTCAATAACTTCACTAATACGTATGATATGACAATAAAAATCAACTGGTAGGCTAATATGACTAAGATGAACCTCCACATATGAAATCAGAACATTTTGAGCTCATATGACCAACTTACTAAAAATATTAAGTTTCCATAAATAGTAGCTCTGTACAAGATAACCCTTATTCAAAAGAAACCAGAAATATTTTTGGGTGATGCAAGATTGCCTTTACACCCAGGATGCTCCTGCATCAGACACTCGAGGTAATTTGAGAGGTGACCTTGTCACGTCTTAGGTGTGCAGAGGAAAACCAAGATGGTTAATCTCCTCCCTATTAGGAACGGGAATACTGAGAGAGGGGGGGGGGTGTGAATTAGTGTTCTATATTATTAAATCTGAAACTTGAATCTTAACTAAATTTCTTATTTACTGAACTGAATATTAATGCATGTAAAGTAACCAACACATAACACATAACTCCTGATATGGTTACGGGGAAACCTTGGCCAAAGGAAAAACCCCGGTGGGAATTAATACCCACTAATAATTATACTTGTGTATTATGAACTTGTTAATGTTCCTTAGGCCTGTTAGTAGCTATCATTACAAAGCTCAAGTACAAAGACCTTTTCAAGGGTCAGACCCTGTTAGGAGTCTTTTACAATTAACCCTATTATGGGCGAGGACACACTCTCACTGCTCAAGTGATGAAGGCTACAACCTTCTGGATCTCAAATACACACTATATCTGCAAGGTGAACTGTTGCTGTGACACTGCTTGTCTGATCAGTTCCTTATGTGCGTTGATGCTTTAGCCTCTTGTAAAGCTTTACAACATTCTATTTTCTCTTTGCATACTTCTTCTCTGCTTCTATCAACTCTATCTCTCATGCCATACTCAAATACAATGGCGCATGTCTTATTTATATGCGCAAACAAAACTATTCACTAGGTCGACCTTCAACCTATTACATACAATGCTTCCAAATGGATTGGCTCAAGTGTGTTTACATACAATTATATTTACATGTTTATAAAAAAAATACAATATGTGCATAAACTTTAAAAAATAATATTATAAGCAATAACCAAATTACTAACAGTCGGCTGCATACTCTGTTTTGCTCTACCACTCACTATTTGTATCACTTCAACTCATTCTATCTTCTTCATACCAACACATTTGACCATGCATTCTCAACTGTAGCTTACTAACATATCCAAAGGATTATCTTCAAGGGGGCAGACCAAAACTCGATCATATGCATGTGAGCTGATGCTCTGTTCATCTAGTGCTCTGCTGACTGTCCAGTCTTCCATACTTAGCCATTTTTCTAATCTTCTAAGTTATGTGCCGACTCCAAAACTTCATATGACTTTGTTTCCATAATGAAAACACTAAATCATAGTCATATACATTAGTATAGTCAAATTTCCAACAATCTCCCCCTTTTTCATTAGTGGCAACAAAGGAATATGGTGAAGTTACTAAACCGAGTCTTACACAAAAACTTTCTAACATATACTTTATCTTATATCTCCCTTTTACTCTACTCCACTTTACATCATATATACTACTTCATATTCTCCCTTCTACTATATATTCTACTCCTCCTTAGACATTAATGAAAAAGGTGCTAAAAAATGGATCTACAAGTACTTACAAAGTGAGTACATCCAGATATGCAATTTTCAAGTTCTGGATGTCTTGTTGCCAAAATGCTTTCAGTGCATTTACAGTCTGAAGATGGGCGCACAAAGCATAAGTTAACTTCTCCATCTTCTCCAATTCTAAACTTGGTCCTTAATCATATGTCACCATAGTGGCATTGATCTCCTTGATATTTTGATTTAGCACATCTAAAGAGGGCGCAATGCATGTCTTAAATGTGCTTGCCTAGCCCTTATCTTGGCCATTTTTTTTTCTATTTTCTCTATTTTGTCTAACTATCCCTGATAGACATTATTGCACATATTTACATCTTGTAAGGGATCCATCACTGATTTACTCACAACTATCATCATAGTTTCAGCTTCTTGGATCTTCTTGGAGAGGTCTGCAGTAAGCTTATCTTTATTCATACAATTTTCTATTATCTTTCTTCCCTTAGCTGCAAAGTATTTTAGTATGGCTTGAACAACCTTTAGTGAACTGAGGTCAAGTGTGAAGTTACTAATCAATTCACTTAGCCTCTTTTTAAGATATTTTTCTTCTGCAACCTTGGATGCAGATTGTTCTAGGCTAGAGAAATTTATTTTGAAACATGTTAGGATGGTGCTGACATCCTCCACCGAGTGTACACTGGACACTTTCTTGTCCTTAGGTAGTAAGCTATTCAAGATGTTGACTGATTCAAAAAACAATGGATTCCTCATATCTTGTTTCTCCTTGGCCTTTTCCATTTCTAGCACACTGATCTTAATCAGGTCTTCTTCTCCCCATGAATCTAAGCTTGTTGTCTCAGGAGTCAGACTTGACAACAATGAAATTGAGGGCTTAGGGGTAAGGAGTGAACTTTGACTAACATCCATTACCTTAGTCTTTAAAATCACTAGAATTTTAATAGAGGGCTCTTCTATAGGTTCATCTTTCTTTTATTCATCCTCTTCTTCTTCCTATCCTATTAGATCTTCAATCTGCACATCTTCTTGTTGCTTAGGTAAATTATCACCACATAGTATATCAGCCTCTTCTATACTTACAAAGGCTTCAAACTTGTCCAAGTCTTTATCTGTGGCTACCATTGATATTTCCACACCATCAATCATAATCATATCATATTTTGTTCTAGGCATGGGCACATACTCCATTGCATTAGTAGACACTGTCACTATGGGCGCTGAATCCTGTGGACCTATTATAGGTACATCAGGGACCTTAGTTGCTTTTAGTTACTCAATAGAAACTTGGGTTGTAGGTGTGGATGATGGATGCATGAGTTGTTCCAAAAATACCTTTTCAAATTATTTTTTTGTTTCCTTGGCAACCAATTCATAGTACTTATTCATGATCTACAAGGTTCTTAGCTTGGTTTTAAGGTGAGGCTTCACTAGTTCCAACAATAGTGTTTTCTCCTGAACTGAACATACTGGAAGGTTATCATCTAAGGTCTTTTCCCTTATTCTAAAATCTTCTTCTATTGCTTATCTCTTCAAGGAATCAAGTATGTCCCATACTTGGTCAAGAATTATTGTCTTAAGTTCCAAGATTTTCTTGTTCAACTTAATCATATGTCTGATTATCATGCTATGGATCTCATATTTGTCTATCTTATGATATCTATCATAAAACTTAGCAATTTGATCAATCCTTCCTTCATCTACCACTCTTATTCTCAACACTTCTAGATTTGGTAGGAATCTTACTTCAGGAGGTGGTTGAATATTTTTGCTTTGGCTTCTTGTGGCTCTTGCTAATGGATGGCTTGTGATAGTTTTGTTTTTCCTCTTAGGTATCTTGCTTCTCTCAGAAGATGCTTCAGTGGACTCTAGATCAACAATAGGAGTGAGCACAGGAGTGTTATCTTTAGTTTTCTTCTTCTTCTCCTTAGAATCATCAACCTTCTCTATTTTCACTTTAGTAGAGGGTGCACTCTCAAGTTGCATTGCAATCTTGGCTTCCCTTTCCTTATCAAGGTCTTCTTGAGTAACACCATGGATTTTTAGAATTTCAAAGGTGATCTTTGATGCTTTCCTCTTGGTCATGCACTATACAAGACTGAATCTACTTGTATTTTTTTCTCCTCATAGGTTCCCCATCTTGGCTCATTAGGATCCTTGGGCACTGATAGTAGAACTTGTGCATATGCTTCCAAAACCTGTTCCTCCACTTCATAACTGAGTGGATGAATCCACTTAGTTCTAGGTTCCACTGCTTCCATGCATGTGATGTCTATCTCTACCATGAAGCAAATACTATCCTTATAGTTTTCCACAATAATCTTAGGTATCCTATACCTCCTCTACATCTTTATTATGTATCTTTTGATTTCCAGTTCCATGAAATCTTTCAAGGTACTCTCAGATGATGCCTTGAGTGAAATTTGAGGCATTGTATGCAGACTCTTATCTAGATAAAGATTTGATACTTTTCCAACTATATGGAAGTACATATAGATTATCAATGATCCAAACCTGAATATCTTGCTCTTGTCATGCTTGATAGCCCTTAAGTTATCCATCAACTATGTGTGCAAGATCTCACTCAAGTTGATTCCACCATTTTTCTTCACTATTCTGATAGCTGCCAAAATAGTGGCTGTAGTCACATTATTTACCCTGTTTGCATGCTAGAATCTATATCCAAGTATCATAGACATGAGCTTGATATCCTTTTCTTCAATTGGCTCAATTGTCATCCTACACTCATCACTCTAGGATTTGCAGGCTTTTTCTACTTGTTTTCTTACATCCTTGCCACTTGGAAGAATGGCACTAGTCTTGGGTAGTCCTGTCAACTCATAAATGAGATTAGTGGTTATTCTAATAGGGACTTCTCCTACCCAGAACAAGTAATCATGTATTCTTCTCAACAAAATCTTGATCCATTCAGATTCATAAAATTCATATGCATTCACATACTCTATGATAGGGCTATTTTCTAAGTGCGCGAACTCACCAGTGAATGTTTTGTTTGGATTCATCATGGTTTCCATGTGTGACCGGATTCTATCCAATCCTACTAGTTCCTTTTTACAATAGATATATGCATGTATATCCTCTATGTGCATTACTCCTATTGGGATTTTAGAAAATGCTCCTTCCAAATCATCTAGGATAGACTTGAATGGATGCTTCTTAAATATGTACCTCTTTCTTTCAGCAACATCAAACACAACTGGAGTAGCCATAACTTACTTGATTAATTGCTTCAAATAAGTTTCCAAGGGTTCTGAATCATTGTGATTGAACTAGGGTTTTGTAATAATAGACAAACTTCTTTGTGGATAATCCAACTGTAATTCTTCACAACTCAACTGCTTGAACTCCTGTGATCTTTAAACGCTCAAACTTGAATGAAAATGTGTGAATAATGGATCTTCCGTGAATTTAAATCAACTTTCCACCATTAATGCTTGCCGTATAAATACATAATGCAACAGAGAATTTCAATCTCCATTTCTGCTATCAATCAGGAAGTTTTCCATTACATACAACATTAAATAGTGTCCAAATAGTTATATCCAAAGGTACATACTTTGAGGGTGAGTATACCAGCCATGCAAGGGTCTAGAGCTAATCTAGATCCCCCTATGACCATGAGGGTCATTCATCTGGATGTAGAGGGTGCATCCATTGTGGATGCATCCAATACATACTCATCAACCTTATCCTTCTTTTCTTTTGTCCAAATCATGCTCGCATCTTCTGTAGCTTTTACAAACTTGACTTCTCCTAATTCATCTAGAATTGATCCTTGAGACTTATTAGGGATTTCTTATCTTTGCACTTTTGATCTGCAAAACTTTGAGATATATCCAACCTTGTTACATGAGTGAAAAATAACAAGAGGCCTTATGTTCCTCGGCACATTGATGTGGGTTACCATTTTGCACTATTTAGCTATATGACCATTGTAATTACAAATCTAACATGTAATGTTCTGAGGGCTTTTTACATTTTGCTGTGATTGATTTCTCTAATTTTTCTGAGTTTGATTTCTTTGATTTGATCTACAATTCATAGCTCTATGACCAAACTTATTGCATGAATAATAGTAACCATTGAAAGGTCTTACCTCTTTACAATCTCTTTCTATGTGACCATGCTTGTTACAGTAATAACAAGTTTTGTTTACTGGCTTGTGCTCATCTTTAGATGGTTTTTCTTTAGCTTTAGTATGATGTTTAGTCTTCCTGGCTTCTATAGAGTCTTTTGGTGCATTCATTCTTCCTCGCATATCATTGATTTGATTTTGTGCTTTATTGAATCAAATACCAGAGGTATCTCCTTTAATCTTTTGTGCATACAACTGTGACTCTATTAGATCCTTTCTTGTTTACAATTTGTCAATATGATTCTTTGCTTCAGTCAATTCAGATTCCACTTGCTTCTTGATGTTCTCTAACTCCAAGATTTTCATGTTTTCTTTCCTTAGTTCTTCATCCAACTGCTTGTTTTCTTTGACCTGTTCTTCATAGGCTTCTTGATTGTTAAATAGATTTTCCTCCAATTCTTCAATCTGATCCTTCAAAGATTTGTCTTCCTCATTTATATTTTTGACCATTTTCCTTGAATCACTATTTGAACAATCCTTCAAATCTTTTCTCAATTTCTTGATGAATACTTGAGAACCACTAACCTTTAATTTCAGTTCTTCAATTTCTTTCTCAGATCTATCAAGGTCTTCAAGAGCTACTTCAAGATTCTTCTTTAGATGTTTCACTTCTTTCGAACTGATGATCTCCTCAAGTGGTTAAACTTGTCTTTAGAGGACCAAAGCTTTGATACCAATTGTTAGGAATGGGAACATTGAGGGGGGGGGGGTGGGGGGGGGGGGGGTGAATCAGTGTTCTATATTATTAAATCTAAAACTTGAATCTTAACTGAATTTCTTATTTACTGAACTGGATATTAATGCATGTAAAGTAATCAACACATAACACATAACTCTTGATATGGTTACAGGGAAACCTTGGCCAAAGGAAAAACCCCGGTGGGAATTAATACCCACTAATAATTGTACTTGTGTATTATGAACCTGTTAATGTTCCTTAGCCTTGTTAGGAGATGTCATTACAAAGCTTAAGTACAAAGACCTTGTTAAGGGTCAGACCCTATTAGGAGTCTTTTACAATTAACCCTATTAGGGGTGAGGACACACTATCCTAGAGCTCACTGCTCAAGTGGTGAAAGATACAACCTTTTGGATCTCAGATACACACTATATCTGTAAGGTGAACTGTTGCTGTGACATTGCATGTCTAATCAGTTCCTTATGTGAGGTAATTCTTTAGCCTCTTATAAAGCTCTACAAAATTCTAACCACTCTTCACATACTTCTACTTTTCTTATATCAACTCTATTTCTCATGCCATACTCAAATACAAAGGTGCATGTATTATTTATATGTGCAAACAAAACTATTCACTAGGTCGGCCTTCAACCTATTACATACAATGCTTCCAAATGAATTTGTTCAAGCGCATTTACATACAATTAGATTTACATGTTTATAACACAAGTACAATAGGCACATAGCCTTTACAAAATAATATTATAAGCACTAACCAAATTACTAACAGTCGGCTGCATACTCTGTTCTACTCTGCCGCTCACTGTCTGTATCACTTCAACTCACTGTATCTTCTTTATACCAACAAATCTGACCATGTGTTCTTAACTATAGCTTACTAACATATCCAAAGGCTTATCTTCAAGGGCACATGCCAAAAATTGATCATATGCATGTGCACTGATGCTCTGTTCATCTGGTGCTCTGCTGACTGTCTAGTCTTCCATACTTAGCCATTTTTCTGATCTTATGAGTTATGCGCTGACTCTAAAATGTCATATGACTTTGTTTCCATTATGAAAACACTAAATCATAGTCATATACATTAGTATAGTCAACTTTCCAATACTCCCTTGTCAGCCATGATGAATCTTCTACATGTCATCCTTTCCATTTGACCAGATATTCTTCATATGTACTATTCCTTGGGCTTCTACCAACACGACTATCTAGAATATCCTCAATCTCCTTGGTAGCTAAAGTAGTTCCTGGAATACTCCACTATGCTTCTATGACCCCATCTTCAACACCCCCTTCATGATATTCTGTGAGTTATGAAATGTTAAATACTGGTGAAATATTCATCTCAGTAGGAAATTCTACCTCATAGGAATTTCCTAAATCATTCTTTTTCAGTATCTTACATGGCCCAAACTTCTTCATTTTCAACTTATTATATGTACCTACTAGAAATTTCTCCTTCCGCAAATGAACCATGACTTCATCCCCAACATGAAATTCCTTATGTCTCCTTTTTTCATTTGCCTTAGCCTTATACTCTGCATTCATCTTGGTAATGTGCTTCCTCACTTCCTCATGGATGTTCTTCAAATATTCTACAAAATCTTTAGCTTCAACACTACTTATCTCTGCTTTGTCTATCTTTCTCAACTCGAAAGCATTTTTGGGACTACTTCCATATACAATCTGGAATGGTGATTTACCAGTGCTCCTATTGGCAAAATTATTGTATGCAAATTCCACTTGTGGTAAAATCAAATTCCATCCTATTGGCTTCTCTCCAACCAAACATGTCATAAAATTCACCAGACTCCTATTCATCACCTCTATCTATCCATCAGTTTGTGGATGATGTAATGAACTAAACTTCAAATCTATCTTTAACTTCTTCCACAATGTGCACCAGAGATATCCAACAAACTTAGTATCTTGATCTGAAACTACACTCTTTGGAAAACCATGTAGTCTCACCACTTCTTTAAAAAATAATTCTTCTACATGAACAAAATCATTAGTCTTCTTGTAGGGAATGAAATTTTCTATCTTTGAAAATCTATCAATTACCACAAAAATTGAATCATGCCCCCATTGAGTGCTTGAAAAACCAAGAACAAAGTCCATACTAATATCCTCCCATGGCTTCTTTGGTACAGGTAATGGCTGATACAATCCTATATTCTTCTTTACTCCTTTTTCCATTTGACATACTTTGCAACTCTATACAAACTTATTGACATCTTGCTACAACTATGGCCATTAATAATTCTCACTAACCAAAGAAATGGTTTTATCTTGGCCAAAATGTCCAGCCAATCCTCCACTATGTTTCTCCTTGATGAGATTCTCCCTCATAGAACTTCGTGGAATGCACAACTGATTCCCTCTAAATAAAATACCATCTTGGATGATGAAATCCAACCATTTCATTCTATCTAGAGTAATAGGTTCTGTACAAGCTTTCCAAGCTTCACCAAAATCAAGATCCTTTGGATACAAAATTTTGAGTTCCTTGAACCCAACCACCTCAATCTACATCTTTGTTAGAAAAATCTACCTTCTGCTAAGTGCATCTGTAACCTTGTTAAATTTTCCACTCCTATGTTTCAAAATAAATGTGTAACTCTACAAAAACTCAACCCATTTCAAATGCCTTTGATTCAAATTTCCTTGACTATTCAAATATTACAAAGCTTGATCATTAGTATACAAAAAAAACTCTTTAGGAAGAAGATAATGTCTACACTTCTTCAATTCCTGAACTATAGCATAAAATTCTTGATCATAAATAGAATATTTCCTCTTGGTATCATTTAACTTCTCATTGAAATAAGGAATAGGTTTTCCTTCTTGGCTAAAAAAAACTCCTATTACAGTACCACTAGCATCACAGTCTACTTGAAACACCTTATTAAAATATGGAAGTGCTAAAACAAGTTGTTCTATAACTTTTTGTTTCAACAATTTAAAACTCTTATTCACCCCTATAGTCCACTTAAACTCTTTCCTATCCCCTCTCATTATTTTAGTCAAGGGTCTACAAATACTGCTGAAACTCCTGATAAAATTTTTGTAAAAGCTAGACAAACCATGAAAAGATCTTACCTCAGTAGCACTCCTTGGAGTAGGCCATTCAAGGACAACCTTCACTTTCTCTGGGTCCATTTTTAGACCTTCTGCTAAAACTACAAATCCTAAATACACTATTTCATTCATCACAAAATTGGACTTCTTAAAATTAAGCAACAATTTCTCTTCCCTCAACTTCTCAAACACCATACGAATATGCATCATGTGCTCCTCCAATGTTTTACTAAAGATCAAAATATCATCTAGGTAAACAATGACAAACTTACCCAGGAATTCTTTTAGAACCTCATTCATGAGCCCCATGAAAGTTCTCGGTGCATTGGTTAGCCCAAAAGGAATGACTAACAACTCATCTAGTCCTTCCTTTGTCTTGAAGGAAGTCTTCCATTCATCTCTTTCTTTGATCTAAATCTGATGATATCCACTCTTCAGATCTATCTTTGAGAAATACACAACTCTACTAAAATAGTCCATAATATCATCCATTCATGGTAATAGAAATTTGTACTTGATTGTGATCTTTTTTATTACCCTAGAATATGTACACATACTCCATTCTCCATTCTTCTTCGGTGCTAATACTGTTGGTATAACACATGAACTCAAACTCTCTTGAATCAACCCCTTCTTCAACAAATCATGTACTTATATGTTCAACTCTTCATTTTCTGCTATTGTAATTCTATGTCCTGCCTTATTTGGAAAACTAGCTCCTAGAGTCAAGTCCATTTGATGACTGATCTTCCTTACATGTGGTAATCCATCTGGTACATTATCAAATACAATATCTTGAAACTCATTCAATATATATGAAACTTTTACAGGTACATATTCTACTTCCTCTTTACTAGCTTTTAGAATTAAAGCAAAACACATATTCTCATGCCTCATACCCTCTAGAAATTTTCTTCCATCAATAAAAATTATTCTTGCATTGCTACATACCTTTTCTTCTGTATCCTTTAGTGGCTTAAGATTATGTCACACTCCATCCGTCATCAAGAAATAGGTATTCACATGACCATCATGTACAACACACCTGTCAAACTGCCATGACCTACCCAACAACATATGAAATTCATCCATATATATGATATCACATAGTACCTCATCATGATATCCCCCAATCTTGAACTTTACTAGGAACTATTCATTGACCATGACCTTATTGTCATCCTGCACTTAGGTGATCCAATATGGATGTGGGTGTTTTTGCCTCTTGAGATTTATCTTTGTGACTATCTCCTCTAACACCAAATTGACAGTGCTTCCACTATCGATAATCACATCACAACACTTGTCTTCACACTTGCACCTGGTGTGAAACAAATTCCTCCTTTGCTCAGGTTTATTCTCACCACTCAGAAGGAATCTTCTGTTAATTAGTGTTTCGCCTCTTTCAACATCTTCAAAATGTGATAATTTGGCATCTTCATCCACATGTGCAACTCTATCCTAGCCCCCAATTCTCCCATCTATCTTTCCTTGGCATTGTGGACATTCATATGCCATATGACCTTTTCCATAGTGAAAACATGTTCCACAGAAGCCTCCTCTTCCAGATCCTTGTCCTCTTCCTCTTCCTATCTAATCTCTATTATTCTAATCATGGAAATGATTTAAATTATTTCCTCTCTGATTTGAATGTTACTTGCCTCATCCTTCTTTTTCTAACCTTGATTTCGACCTCCATAAGATTGTCAGTTAGATCTTCCACCATGACCTCTTTCGCTTTGCCTACTCTCAAACTTCTTGTTTAGCTTTTCCTTTACCTTTAGGGAAAATTGGTATGCCTCCTCAATACTATTGATTTGAACCAAATTCAACTCCTCCTAAATGCTTGGTCTCAACCCATTAACATAATGTACAACTTTCTCCTTATCAGCTTCTGCATGGCCTATTCTAATGAGGATATAATATAACTCGATATACTCCTGAATAGATCTCCCTGCTTTCTTTAAACCTTGCATTTTCTTTGGTAGATCAAGCTCACAATCAACATGAATGAATTATTGCTTCAACTTATCTACCATCTGATACCATCTTGTGACTTTCTCCTTTCCTCTTCTATTTTGCTCCAATTGAATCTCCTGCAACCAAATTTTTGCATGACCCTTCAGTCTAGCCTTTGCAAACTTGACCCTATCGGGATCCTCAAATCTTCATACTTGAAATATTCTTCTAATCCATTGATCTAGTTGATCAATTCCTCTAGGTTAATATTTCTTAAAAATGTAGGAACCTCAATCTTAGGTCTTTTTTCAATCTTGGAAATGGCCCAAAAAAGCCTTTCTTCCTCTTGGTTTAGAATTTCGCCTTCTCCTTCCTAAATCAAAATTTCCTTCTTTGATTTAATCCTTCCTTTTATCTTTGATTTTAAGATTCATTCTTCTACGAATCTCTTCTTGCAATACTTTCACTTGTCTCTAGAGGCTCTAACCTTAGGTGACACACCTTCGACTCTTCTTCCACATTCCCTTCGTGGAGGCATAATCACGCTTATCACTGAAACCCTAAAGCATGGTCTTGGTGCAAACTGCCTCACATTTGGTGATTTTTCTACACACTTAGAAACTCCTACTCTGATACCGCTTGATGAAGGCTGCTCCCCTTAATACCAAAAACACAACAAAATAGAGAAACAACAACAATTTGCAAGAACAAAAAATGGGCTTCTTATTATCTCCACAAGTGCGGAATTACAAATTTTAGAATTACAATATGCAAAGCCACATGGGCATTTTCCTTAGAATATTCTATAGGAAAAAGCCTTGAATCATTACCCATAACTTCCCTAGAAAACACTACGGGCCTTCCTTATATAGGCAATTTCCATCGCCTGAGAAGGTTCCAAAGATTTAGCCCTCAAAGCTGACTACCCCTAGAATTATTTTATTTTTCATAATTATTACATTAGGGTCAGCTCAAAATAATTACAAATTATGTTTTTAGGTAGGCCAACTTCTGGAGGCCATAACTTTTAAATGTAGCTCTATTTGGCTATTATAATCACTTTTTGGAAATGAAAGGACCTAATCTACAATGCTTGACTTGCGCAAGCTCCAATTTACTGAGATTCGATCATGATCCAGAGCCTCTAAGGCCTTTAAAATTGAGCTCAAAGATTTCATACCCAAAAACCTCAATAAATTCACCAATATAGATGATATGATAATGAAACTCAACTGGTAGGTTGAAATGACTAACATGAACCTCCACCTATGAAATCAAAACATTTTGAGCTTGTATGACCAACTTACTAAAAATAGTAAGTTTTCATAAATAGCAGCTCTACATAAGATATACCTTATTCAAAAGAAACCAAATTTTTTTTTGGGAGATGCAAGATTACCTTTACACCCAGGATGCTCCTACATCAGTTAATTCCTAAACTAGGGCTTGACCAAGGCAATCTCCTATGCAAAAACAAAAACCACTTTTCCCTTATGTAGATGCAGGCTACAAGTGTAGATTTAGATTCAAAACTTTCAAAAATAGGTCTCTATTATAGATCCAGAGCTTGGGAAACCTTATAGATTAGGAGGAGGCCAGTTTTTGCCTATGCTTGGGAGGATTTTCCTCCAAGTCATCATAGCACCTCCATGTCAACCAAGCTTGAGGCTTCCATATTTATGGGTTTTGTAGATCTCATTTTTATGCTCCAAGATCTTGATTTATTTCAATTTCTAACACAGTCTTCTAGCTCATTCTCATGTTTTTATTCTCAAGGTGAGTTAGCTTCTTTCATTTATTTAATCACTTTGTTTTCATATATTTTCCTTGCATACTAATTTCAATATCCTCTTGTAGGGAAATGAAGAAGTTAATTCAAGAAATCCTCTTCTTTTTGAAGGTTGCACATTAGCACTTCCTCTTTGTGTTAATTGAGCCTACTTTGGTGGTAGACTCTTGGTATTCTCCCTTCTTCTATAATAGGATAGGATATGATGCATACCATGCTAGGGAGGATCCAATTAAGGACAATCCTATCCTTGTAGCTTCAGAATTATAGACCAGAAAACTCACAACAACAAGATGTTTCAACACAAATTTTTATTAACATGCCTGGCTATAAGGCCTTCTGGGTTAGGGTGAATTACAATTAGAAACAAGTTCTTCAAGATCCACATAGATCCAATACAATATTAGTTAGTTCAACTCTAAAATAATCAACAACTAATGGAAACCCTAAGGCAGATCTAAACTTGAGCTCACAAGCCTCCAAGCAATCTCCTTGTCTCCAAGTGTGCAAACCACTAGCTTTGCCACTAAAAACTATCAGAAAACAATCTGATCTGCAAGATCATGCAAGATCTTTTCCACAACTTCACAAAATCTAGCTTCAACACACCCACCTGATGTCTAATCTAATGATCATGAAGATGATCCTCCTATTCTAAACAACTACCCAAACACCCCTTAACTACTAATCATCAGCCATAAGTCAGCTGGATGAAACCATTGAATTCCCCTAACAAATATTAAATGTAATACAAGTTGGCTCATAAATCACCTTACAAAAATTTAACACATCATGTTAGGCTCCAGATCCACTTAGGAGAATCCAACAAAAGATACAAACAATAAATGCACCAAGTCAGCCAAACAAATCACACAAAACTCTAGCCAGTAAACCAGAACAACCAAGCATCAGTGAAATAACCGAGTATGCCAAGAATCACCGAGCACCAGTGTTGATCGAGCACCATAGGCATCACTGAGTAACACTTTCAATGAGTGCCAGAGATCACTAAGTTCCCTTTAGTTACCGAGCTTCCTATTATGATCAAGGCCGTCGGTCAAGGCTACAACTGAGTAACATTGGCCAAACAACATACCTCCATGTAGATTCACTGAGTACCCTAGAATGCCCTTGCATCAGATACCCTAGGTTTGAAAAGATGTTCATATGTGAGAAGAACATCGTCCAGGATTCAACACATAAACCCTGAACTGGTTCTTCACAGACAAGTCCTCCATCTTTTCATTTTGCATACTTTTTCACTTCAACTTTCTCTATCTCTTCAAGTCTTTCCTTAACAACACACATGTCTATCCTTCACACTGATCAACCATACCTTCAGGATCCACCAACTCAACTCGACTACTAATATCTAGGATTCACCTACTGAGCATTGTATCCAGCAAAGGCATCAGGGAAAACTTCCTATCATCCTTCTCAATAGTAAACACATTTCTGACACAGTCATACAGCTCTACAATCATATTGCCAAGGTATAGCTAGCAATATATCACAACTATTCATCTTCACAATGTCACATAACACAAGATCCTTATACTAGCCAATCTGAACATCAATAAAGCATTTTTCTCCTACTTCTAGAGCATGAACATCTTGCAACCGACCAATCCTATAAGGACAAGGATGCTTCATTCTATTCAACCCAAGTTTCTAAACCATTTCCTTAGCAAAAAGGTTATCAGTACTACCACTATCAACAATAACATCATAGAGTTTACCTATAGACTTGCATCGGGTCCTAAACAAGTTACTCCTCTGACAAGGTTTCTCCTTTGTACCGAGCAATGTTTGCCAAAGCAGCAAGTTCTCAGATTCAGGTTCATTCTGAATGTTTGCATTCACCACAATAGTTCATCAGTCACCAAGCTTCTTCTATGTACACTCAAAAGAATGGTGTCTTTCCTCTCCATAGTTATAGAAAGTACCCTTAAAGATAACTCTACCTGTCTTCTTCGGTTCCATAGGTTTCTATTCATCTTCTGCATCAGTCAGTTTATCCTTCACCAAGTGATCAATTTTCTCCTTCTCTCAGGAGCTACTATGTTGTTTCCTCTTCAACTTATCTTTTGTCTTTAGAGCATATTGATAAGCATCTTCAACATAATCAATCTTCAGCATACCAAGCTCATCTTAAATATTGAATCTTAAACCATTCACATACTGAGCTACCTTTTCCTTACTGAGCTCTCGGTGTCTAGACTTAATAGTAAGTTTTTAGAACTCCTCGGTATAATCTTCAACATATAGATCCTTCTATTTAAGATTCTACAACTTCTTAAAAAAGTCAAGCTCATAGTCCACCAGTATGAACTTAGCTTTCAATTTAGTCACCATCAACCTCCATCGATTGATCTTCATTTAACCTTCATCTTCTCTATCTCTTTGTAGTTCTTTCCACCAAAGAGCAACATGTCCTTTTAACTTACTTTGTGCCAATCTCACCCAAAGAGGATCTTCAATTTCTTCTAGTTCAAAGAAATCTTTAAGTTCACCAATCCAATCAATCAAGTTCTCAGGTTTCAAAGTACCAGAGAAAGTAGAAACTTCCATTCGGTAACTTCTACTTAATCGAGCTCTAGATCTAGGCAACTGAGTAGTTCTATCTTCACTAGATCTATCTCTCTAATCATCACCACTAGATCTAGCAACTTCAAAGTCTTCAACAACCTCCTCATAACCATCTTCAGTACCAACATTCCAAGGTACACCAGCAACAACTCTCATGATCTCGATGACCATGTCATTCTTCATCAAATCTATCTCAGATCTGACATCCAATTTGACTTTCTCAAAAATCTTTGATTCCACAACATCACAAAGATCTGCAATAGCTCTAGGGTCCAATTTTCTCAGAGGCATCCTTAAAGATAAGAAAAACCCTCTGCAACAAAACCCTACACTAAGCACCTTGTGACAATCTCCAAGTTGTAGGCAAGTTAGATCACAATCTACCACCTTACACAAACAACTAGGGCAAGAACCCACAAGTTCAGTACCATGGATCTGCAACTCAGATCATATGATTTCTTCACCAACAAGATCAACTTCACAAGATCAACCTTTTTAGGTCAACCTTCACTCCAACAAGATCAACATAGTTCTCATACTAGTGACACATACCAAGGAAGGGATGATCCAATTAAGGACAATCCAACCTTGCAGCTTCAGAATTGCACAACAGAAAACTCAACACAACAAGATTTTTCAAATCAATTTTCATTAACATGCCCGACTATAAGGCCTTATGGGTTAGGGCCAATTACAAAAGAAGAAAGTTCTTCAAGATCCGAACAAATCCAATATAATCTTAGCTAGTTCAGCTCTGATACCACCTAATGTAGACCAAGGAAGGGAGGATCCAATTAAGGATAATCCAGCCTTGCAACTTTAGAATTACACAGTGAAAAACTCAACACAACAAGATGTTTCAAATCAATTTTCATTAACATGCCCGATTGTAAGGCCTTTTGGGTTAGGGCCAATTACAACAGAAGCAAGTTCTTCAAGATCAACATAGATCCAATACAATCTTAGCTAGTTCAGCTCTGAAATAATCAGCAATTGTTGGAAACCCTAAGGCAAATCTAAACTTGAGCTCGCAAGCCTCCAAGAAATCTCCTTGTCTCCAAGTGTGCAAACCACTAGCTCTGCCATTACAAACTATCAGAAAACAATCTAATCTACAAGATCATGTAAGATTTTTTCCACAAGTTCACCAACTCCAGCTTAAGCACACCCACCTGATGTCTGATCTAATGATCATGAAGATGATCCTCCCCATGTTGTCCTAAAAAACTACCCAAACACCCCTTAAATACTAATCATCAGCCACAAGTCAGATGGATGAAACCATTAACTCCCCCTAAAAAATATTAAATGTGATAAAAGTTGACTCATAAATCACCTTACAAACATTTAATACAACATGTCGGCCTCTAGATCCACTGAGGAGAATCCAAAAAAAGATACAAAGAATAAATACACCAAGTCAGCCCAAAAAATCACATAGAACTCTAGTCAGTAAACTAGAACAACCGAGCATCAGTGAAATAACCAAGAATGCCAAGCATTGCCAAGCACTAGTGTTGATTGAGTATCACAAGCATCACTAAGTAACACTTTCACCGAGTGCCAAAGATCACCAAGTTCCCTTTAGCGACTGAGCTTACTACAATGACCGAGGCCATTGGTCAAGGTTGCAACCGAGTAACACTGGCCAAACAACATACCTCCATGCAGATTCACCGAGTACTCTAGAATTCCCCTGCAATAGACACCCCAGGTTTGAAAAGATGTTCATATGTGAGAAGAACATCTTCTGGGATTCAACACATAAACCCCAAATTGGTTCTACACATACAAGTCCTCCACCTTTTTAGTTTACGTACTCTTCCACACTAGCTCTAATACCACCTGATGCAAACCATGGTAGGGAGGATCCAATTAAGGATAATCCTAGCCTTGCAACTTTAGAGTTACATAGCAGAAAACTCACAACAACAAGATGTTTCAACACAAATTTTCATTAACATGCCCAGCTGTAAGTCCTTCTGGGTTAGGGCCAATTACAATCAGAAACAAGTTCTTCAAAATCCACATAGATCTAATACAATCTTAGCTAGTTCATCTCTGAAATAATCAAAAACTAATGGAAACCATAAGGTAGATCTAAACTTGAGCTCGCAAGCCTCCAAGCAATCTCCTTGTCTCCAAGTGTGCAAACCACTAGCTCTGCCACTACAAACTATCAGAAAACAATCTGATCTGCAAGATCATGCAAGATCTTTTCCACAAGTTCACCAACTCCAACTTCAACACACTCACTTGATGTTCAATTTGATGATCATGAAGATGATCCTCCTCCTATTGTAAACAACTACCCAAACACCCCTTAAATATTAATCATCAACCACAAGTCAGTATATGAAACCATTAACTCCCCCTAACAAATATTAAATGTAATACAAGTCGGCTCATAAATCACCTTACAAACATTTAATATAGCATGTCGGGCTCCAGATCCACTTAGGAGAATCCAACAAAAGATACAAAAAATAAATGCACCAAGTTGGCCCAACAAATCACACAGAACTCCAACTAGTAAACTATAACAACTGAGCATCAATGAAATAAATGAGCATGCCAAGCATTGTCAAGCACTAGTGTCGACTGAGCACCACAGGCATCACCAAGTAACACTTTCACCGAGTGCCAAAGATCACTGAGTTCCCTTTAGCAACCAAGCTTCCTACAATGACTAAGGCCATTGATCAAGGCTACAACCGAGTAACACCGGCCAAACAACATACCTCCATGCAGATTCACCGAGTACCCTAGAATGCCCTTGCATCAGGATCTCATTTCCCCATTTACATTTTTGTGAGCTAGATGTATTATACTTCCTTCTCTTTGGTGTTAGATTGAGAACATGAAGATCTATATGATATTATGGTGTGTGGCTATCTTTCTAATCATTCTTCTTCTTGCATCACTTTATATAAATTATGAGCTATATGAGAGTCTCTTTCATTTTGTAATGTTCATGTCTCTTCATTATTTCCTTTCTTATTCCATTATGAGGTTAACAAACATAATCTTTCCTACTTTCAAGACTATTATTGAAGTTTCATGTGGTTGTCTTATCACTATTTTGGATTACATGAGAGCATTGGTTGATGATCCTAAGCTTCCTAATTCTAATCCCAACTTGCCTAATCCTAATCCTAATCTCCCTAATCCTATTCCTTAAAATCCATCTCTATCTCCTAGTGTTTCTCAAAGATATTATCAAGCTCAAAACATGGTTTATGATGATGATTTTTAATATTTATTTGATGAACCTTCACCTCTACCTCCTTCTCATGATGACATTAAAGAAAAAATATGTTGCTTCAACTTCTTCTTCTACAATTCTACCTTATACCACATTTTCTCATGACCCCATAGATCCATCACCTACTCCATATTCCTTCCAAGATACTTACACAACAAGATACAATATGGTTTCTAAACAAGGCTACAAAGGTTTAGGACTTGGTATTAGTGAACAAGGCATTAAATTCCCTATTAATATTTCTTCTAAGAAAAACACATATGGGTTAGGATTTACTCTTCCAAACTTTAAAGTTGTTAAGGTTCCCTCTAGATCTCCTCTACATATTCTTTTACCAACACCTTCCATTACCCCTCTCGATACTTGTCAGGAGGAGGCTAAGAGAGTCCATGTTAAAATTATGGTAGCTCATAAAGAAAAATTATAACCAATGCTAAAAGATTCTCTTAATAGATTCTTATGTCCTTTCCATTATAATGATTTTCATATGCTTGTTGAATGTCAAGAATTCCATTTATTTTTAAGAGATAGGGCAGATAGGAGAGTTATCCCTTATACACCTAAGGTTTTACAACTTGTTCATGGCTTTACTTAGTCTCTTTCTTCCCTATTGGTAATTCTCCTCATTATGTGGCATAATGAGGATTAGGATCAGCCCAATAGGTTTCTTTTCCTTGATCCTTAGCTGGAGGAAAAGGTTTGTTTCTATTTTTATTCTTTGTGATCTATTTCTCCCTTTGAATGTATGAGTTCCTTTCAAATATCTTTCTAACTATGTTTTTTGTTGGCTAGGAACTATAATTATATTGCATAAGAAATCACCTTATATGGAGGTTAATTTGTCATCCCCTTTCTCCTTTTCTTTCTTCTTTCTATAGTTTGCAATCATGAGATATTGTTGTTAAAATATATATGTTGTATATTTCATGATTGTCGATTGTTTTGCATTTCTCCTTAATGATGTGTACTTTCCATGTGATATCTTTTCAATTGCATATGTTGTTCTTAGAGTTTCCTATTTTGTTACAACTTATTATTGGATTAATATATATCTTGAAAAGTTCTTATCATTTAGGATTTTTCCTGCCTTTACCCTTGGAGGGAAAGACCTCTCTCTCTCTCTCTCCTTAGTATAGTGCCATTTTTTATTATCATGTGACATTATTTTCTTATAAGGAATTATCATGTTGACTAGGGTTCTCTCTTATACAAGAGGTGTATGTCCTAAGTCATCACCTCTTCTTTATTTTCAAATCTATGTTCATAATTAACATTTTCCCTTACTTTGTGATTTAAATTTTGTCATCCTTCATAAAAAATTCCTATTTCACTTGGCAATAGGGGGCTAAATAGCTAAATTTTTGTTCCCCTCTTTTTCCCAGAGATGTTATCTTTGTTCAAGAGATCTTGTTTAAGGTAGATGTATTGTAAGAAAGATTTGTCCCTTTCAAGGATCCTCTTCTCATAAGTGATATATCCTTTCATGATTATCTATGTTCGTAGATTGTAAGGGAAAATTATCTTTGTTAAGAATATGGAATACATTGTTGCTTTAATGATTATCTCCTTTTTATGGAAGTAGGTATCCTTGATTCACTTCCTTATAATGTCTACAATGTAGACATCATAAGGAGGGGGGAAGACACATGACCTCCCTTGTATTTGGGCATGTTTCATGGATAATAGGACCCTGCGCCCTTTCTAGGGTTCGTGACCCCGCCCTACCAAAATTTGAATTTTTGTGAGGAGGGACACCAGCTAAAAAATTGACCCCTTCTAAAAATGGTAGCCTTGCGGGTCAAGTGGAGGATCCCTTCCCTTGAAGGTTATTTAAAGTTGGATGTAGGAGGGAAAGACAAGGATTTATTAATAGAATGATAGAAGGAAATAAGGTTAATCATTCTTATTAGAATTACTCCAAAATCTCCCTCTCTTCAGAGTGCTATTTGTCACTTCGGATATCCATCCTCTGTTTGAAGATTGTTCATTGGCTAGGACTATCCTGTCCTATACTCCATAGTTCAGGATGGGCCCCCTTTACTTTAGTTATCCATTTTTGTTTTTAACCTTTTTTGTTTGCAACATGCTAAATCCAAAATAGGGTATAAGTGACACTTCTCCATCCTTGGGATACACATTTATAGACACAAATACACACCATGGTGATAAGACAACATTGATTTGTGGGGTGCACTAATATGCTAGAAGGCACACACATACACTAAGCCATCATAAGACACACACACACATATACATGAATGTACAAACACAAAGATGCCAGAAGGTACACAAAATTATAGGATTGAATATCAAGAACACACACCTATTAGAGTGTTCAATCCTATCCTTATTTGGTTTATAGGAAGATACATCTTACTGGGCGAGGTAATCATGTCTCTCTCTCTCTCTCACACACACTTTCTATTTTTCTTTCATGATGGTAGGACTAGATCATAGAGTTTATATCATCTATGATATTTCCTTTATATTTTCTATGTGATCATTTATGCTCTTGAAATATCCTTCTAGACATGATATTAGTGGATGAGGTATTTCTGATTGAGGTCTCTTTCACTAGTTGATTTGGAATTTATTTTAGTACTAACCCCTTTTTATTGGTGTCTTCTAATTTTTTCTTTATTTTCATGCCATTTTTCATGGGTGCAGAGATAGGATCCTCAGTTTGGGGGCTTATTTCTATATACACCTAAAAATGGTCATCTAGACTATTAGCCCCTTTTGCTAAATCATAAATTGCTTATTCTTGATCAAATCCTAGTTCTATCATTTATTCAATTATTTTCTATGGGCTAACCATTTTATCCTAAGTTTTTATTTATTTAAAAGGAATATTTCCTCCCCTTTTATTAAATAAAAAGCCCCCACTTTTCCTCTTATCCTAAGTTGCACAAATAAAGCATTATTCTTATTTTATAAAAAGGGAAAAAGCACTTTTTGTCTCATATGGACACAAAAGTCAACTCTTATTTTCCTATTGGAGGATACTTGTGCACATGGATTGCTCCTCTTTGATGCTCCACCCTTGATTAAATCTTTTGCCTCTTAATCTCCATGGTCCATTCCTTTTCATTTCTTATAAAAGGAGAGCTCTCTTTTTCATTTTCATATCTTAGGTTTTTATGCTAATATTATGTTGCAGGTTTTCTAGGTACATTTGGAGCTTTTGAAGATTTGGAGCATTCTTGGCTTTTGCATCTACATGTTATCATAGTTTCATTTCTTGCATTATCATGACATTCATAGCTTCATACTTAGCTTAGATTTCCTTTATGCTTTAGATTAATTCATCTAGCTTAACGAGGAGGCTTGGTAATACTTGTTCTTTCATTTTCATAGCTTATCTTGCATTTCCATTTCTAGCATAGCATTGCATTGCATTTTCATTTTTGATTCTTGAGGATATTGACATTCTTTCCCTTGTCTTCATTTGAATCTCCCATTGCATGGTTTACTAGCAAGGTTATTGGCTTAATAGCTCTAGCTGAGAGCATTCTTAAAAAATCTTGCACTCCATGCCTAGGGAGCTATGGATCGATTTTTGAGACTTCATTCTTGAGTGTTCTTGAATGTAATGCTTCATAGAAGTGTGACACAATTATAGCACATAATTTCCTTAGACCTAGTGATTTTCTATCTCTTTTCAATTCACTAGAGTTTCTATCTTCTTTTATCTCTTCCTTTACCATGAGTATGACTTGCCTTATATTCCTTCTAAAGAGGGGGCTAAATATATCATCTTAAAATGGAAGTACCCATGATAAGAAATTTTTACCCTCATTAGTGTGTGTGTGAATTTTGTACCCGATCTATAGACATAACACTTCAGTAAAACATTAGAGGTTAGCAAAAATGAAATTGTGCAATGAATTGAAAGCTAAACTAACCAGGTGATTTACTACCTTCTAATAGGTGCAAGTATGATGTTCTTAGATTGTTATCGAGATCAATGACCTTGATGACACCTAAACGAAAGATTTGAATGCAAAATTGATATGAAATATGAATGCAATTAATTTATTTTTTTGATTTTAGATGCAATGCGATGATGAAAATTGATATGAATCTATGCTAGATGAAATTGATATGCAATGTTAATCTAGAAATGAAATTCTAATATGATATGCTAAAATATGAATGATCCCACAAAGCTTGGATTCGCAAAGATGATTCTTTAGTCTCCAATTCGACAGTGTGATTATGCAATTCTTGTGGATTTGAGAGATGATTTGTGAAGAGCTAAAGCCTTAATTTATAGAAATCCAGGGCTTTGAGGATGCATGAAAGAAAGCCATAAATCACTCAATAACTCAACTTGATTTTGAGTTATTTTTAAATGAAGATAATTTAATTCACAAAAACATGCAAATCATGCAAAAACAACTTTTTAACTCAAATTAGAAGTTTAGATCAACTTTAAAACTCAAAAATGATGTTGAGTTCCAAAAAGTCAATAACTTGCATTGATTTTCTGATTTGGAGTTTAACTGCTCTTTGATTGTGCACATGGATAATTATGAATTAATAAATAAATAAAGTGATTTATTCTCAACTTAACTAATTTTTGAAATAAAACAATTGATTTATGGGTTAATCAATCATTTAATCAAACTTTTATTCAAAAATAATATCATCAAATGTGACAACTTGCTTTAATTAATTAAATAAGAATTTAATCAATTAACGATAGGAATTTTGATTTATTGTCAAATTTAAATAATACAATTTAGGAATAAATAGAATTAACTTTGATTAAACAATTAAGTGGCAGAATTAAATCTAATTAATTAAATATTGAGAATATTCAATTAATCAAACTTTTGGATAAATAGGATTTATTGCCAAATAATCATTAAATTAAAGATAATTATGATGATTAGGAATATTACTAGGAATATTCCCCAATGCAAAATTTATGATAATCAATTAGGATTCGATGATGTTCAGATGTGCCTTAGGTTAGGACTTCGATGTCAATTTCATTCGATGTGTCGATATAGAAGATTAATGACCCTATAGCCCATTTTTGGGGTATTACATTTTGCCCCTCTTTGAAATACTGTGCGAAGTGCAGTGGTTCAAAGATAGTCTGTGTATGATGTTGAAATGAAACTGATTCGAAAGATAATTGATATGAGATAGAAGTTGATTGAAAGATTTGATATGAAGATAATAGGTTCTGAATGACGAGACAGAAGCTGATTGAAAGATTTGATATGAAGATAATAGGTCTTGAATGACCAAAGATAATGTTAACTATAATAGCAAATGAACCGATGATTGCGAAAAAGTGTCAAAACACATGATTCTAAACCTTATGATTGTGAAGAAGTGAGCGACCGATTCCAAACCTGATTATCCTTATATTGAATCACATTGGTATCACATCTGAACCCTTCAATTACCGAAGAATCAAGGAAATAACACAATTGAACTGATAGTTGCAAAAATTGATACAATTTATAAGATTAGGAGAATACCATATTGATATGGATCTCGATGAATCTGATATGCCCCAAGTGATGATAGATTTGCCCTGAGTGATGAGGACTTTTGATGAATTAGCGACTAGATGTGGTTGTTGTCTTGATTACTGAGGAAAGATATGATTGCCAAGATTTAGATTACAGACTTTGAATGATGTGCAATACCATGCCCCCTTCGGGATTAAAATTGAAATCTGATAAGAAAAGTCAGTGTTGAATAGCTTAGAAGCATGCTAATTGATTTGAGAAGTGGTTAAACACGTTCGAGAATGCATTCTGCATTGTTTGGAGGTCTTGGAGACCAAGTTTGACTAGGTTAAACTATGAGTTGACCATGGTTGACCAAGTTGAAATTTTGATAGTTTGATGTAAGATAATCAGTTAAGTTGAATACTGGATTTCTGTGATGATTGAAGGTCGATTATGCAAGTAGTTAATAATATGAATGATCTCAGATTTTGATTTTGATCCCGAAAAAGGATTCTACTTGCTGTTTCATTGGAGGAACCTTCGTGTGAGATTCAGCTCTTGTTAGATTTGAAGAGACATTTGAAGAATTGTTTAAGTGTTCAAGTTTAGCCATTGTGAGATCATGCAAACATGCAAAAATGCAAAGAGACATGCAGTATGAAATGCAACCTAAGACATAGGACCTAGTCACTGATCATGTGTCGATTTGTTATCATCATTGAACTTTTAGGTAACCAGATAAATCAATACAATACCCACTAGCTATGAAACCATAGACATATGAATATCAATTTGTATGCGCAAGAATCAATACAACATCCACTAATTAGGAAACCATGGATATATGAATATTGATTTTGTTTTCAAAATGTCAGATTAGATATAAGTGTCAAAGCATAAGCGCCAGGATGACCTGAATATCATATCTATTTTGATATAGCAATTTGTATAAGCATCAGAACATAAACATCATGATGACTTGAATACACCTTATATGTTCAAACACATCAAGCAGTCAAGAGACCATTCTAAATCTGATGTGAATTACCTGTAGTGACCCTTTATCATTCACATCCTTAGGTAAGATCGCGTTTCACAATAGGAGAAAGAACTCACTCAAAAAGATAATAGTTAGATTGAACTTCCTTGAACTTTCTAGGTATCAATGGTCAAGGTACACATGGCCATCCAATTTGAGATAGAGGCTCTTACAGTCGAACACCATTTCAATCCAAAATTTTCAAAGTTGTTAGATTTTCACATACAAGAAGAAAACAAAGAAAAGATTATGCCCCAAGTCATCACTCTCTAAATCCTGTAAATGACTTCAGTGAAGAGCTCATGGGAACAAAATATGCAACAATCTCAATGCGAATCAGTAAGCATACAAGGAGATAAAAGCATGTAAAAGACACAGATTATTTTCAGTTTGTGTTTGATGTTTGATGTTGATGCAAAATCCTTTCTGGAGATGAGACTGACTGACTGACTCAAATGAAGCTTCAAAGGACTCTGACTGGATATGATACGTCTAAGATATACTAGAGACCATAGGATATGACATTGATTGCCCCCAAGTGTTAAGCATTGATAGGATATAGATGCTTGAGCTGATTGGTGTACAAACTGACTTATTGAAAACTGGAAATGCGGAAACAAACTGGGAGATATGTACAAACTAAAAGCAAGACTAAAAGCTACTAAAGACCAAGATTGTGTTGATAGATGGAGCATTTTGAAACAAGTGGCACCTGTTTGCCGAGTTTTCACCATCTTGGCAGACATTCTATTTTTGCTACCAAGGCACCTGTTTCCAAGTTTTCACCAAGGCACTTTTTCTTTTTCTCATTTTTTTGTATTTTTCTTTTTTTCAATTTTTTTGTGAATCATCAAGGCACCCATTGCTAGGTTTTCAAGATGTTCATTTTTTCAGGACTTTTTCTAATTTTTATAATTTTTTCAAGACAATTTACCATAGACTGAATGTCTTAGGCATAGAATTTCTTTAGATGGAGAATGTTGATTGGTTCTCAGAGTTGTTCTCCTTCAGTCATTGAGAGTGGATAGGCACTAGAGCCAAAAGTAGCAGTGATTACAAAGGGACCCAACCAGTTGGGTTCAAACTTCCCCTTGCATTCTTGATGTGATTGATTTTTAGGATTCTCTCTCAAGACTAGATCACCAACCTAAAATTCTCTATGTCTGACTTTCTTGTTGTAGCCTCTAGACATTCTCTTCTAATATACTCTGAGATGATCATATGTTGCTTGTCTGCACTCATCTAGTAGTTCAAGTTCTTGCAACCTAGACACTCTATAGTCATCATCAATTACTAGACCATGCATTCTGATTCTTAGTGATGAGATTTCAACCTCAATAGGTAGTACCGCTTCAGACCCATAAACTAAAGTGAAAGGTGTAGCCCCAGTAGTTTTTTTGATACTTGTTCTATAGGCCCAGAGAGCTGAATTGATCATGAGATGCCAGTCTCTTCCTGTCTTATTAACAGTTCGATGCAAGATTTTCAATAGATTCTTATTAGATGCCTCTGCTTGTCCATTCCCTTAAGGATTGTAGATAGAAGACCAATGTTGTGTGATCTTGAATTTGGCACATAGATCATCTAGGTCTTTGTTCTTGAATTGTCCATCATTATCTGTGATTATGGAATGAGGTATCCCATAGATACATATGATATAGTTCAATATGAACATATATATTTGCTTTCTAGTTTCTTGTGTCAAAGGGACTGCTTCTACCCATTTTGTAAAATAATCTATAGCTGTGATTATATGGGTATGTCCATTAGAAGAATGAGGATGAATCATCTCGATAAGATCAAATGCCCATTGATGGAAAGGCCATTGTGTTGTAAAGGGGATTAGATCCCTCCCTGGAGCATGAATTAGGTTGCCATGTACTTGACACTTTTGACAATTCTTAGCAAATTTGTTAGCCTCTTTCTCCATCTCAGGCCAATAGTACCCAGCCCTAATAAGTTTTAGAACTAGTGTTAAACCATTCAAGTGTGATCCACAAATACCATCATGGACTTCCTCTAATGCATGTTGAGACTCTTCCCATTCTAAACATCTAAGTAGCATACCATCTAAACCTTATTTGTATAGATCGTGACCAATGATGACATATCAGGAGGCATTTCAGATAAGGTATCTCTTTTCATGGTGGTTGAAGGTATCAGGAATGATTTGGTCTTGGAGATAGGAAAATAGGTTTTTGTATCTAGATGAATCATGACCTACAATAGTGCAAATCATGCGGGTTTCAGGGGAATCATATGCAGGATAGGATAGTGCTTCCACTAGGAACTCATAGCATAGCTCATGTTCAGGCTACTATAATAAAGTAGATAGTGTTACCATTGCATTGGAAGCCTTGTTCTCCATTCTAGGAATTTTCTCAAATGTGATAGATAGAAAATACTTCTTTAGATCATCTACCATTCTTTTGTAAGGAATGAGCTTTTCATCTTTAGTTTGGTACACATCATTGACTTGATGAATAACAAGTTGAGAGTCTCCATGAATGTGTAGTTCTGTTACTCTCCATTCAATTGCTATTTTCATACCATTCAAAAGGGCTTCATATTCAACAATATTGTTTGTGCAAGGAAACTTTAATCTGAATGCTTTGGGTATGGAGTATCCTTGAGGAGTTATGAACAATATGCCCGCTCTGAATCCATTCTCTATGTAGGAGCCATCAAAGAATAATTTCCATTCTCTAGAAGAAAGATTCATGATAGAGGAATCTGGGAATTTCATTTGTAGTGGTGTGTCATCAAACAATGGTGCTTCATCCAATTGATCAGCAATGACCTATCCTTTTATAGCTTTTCTTTCCACATATTCAATGTCAAATTCAATTAAGAGCATAACCCATTTAGCTAATCTACCTGTGAGGGTATCTTTGCTTAGTAGGTACTTGAGTGGATCAATCTTAGCTACCAAATGTGTGGTATGAGCTAACATGTAGTGTCATAGTTTCTATGATGCAAAGATTACAGCTAGACAAGCCTTCTCAATCATTGAATAGTTCTTCTCATATGCAACCAATGTTCTACTGATATAGTATATAGCTCTTTCCTTTTTGTTCTCATCATGTTGTGCTAGCAATGCCCCCAGTGATGTATCTGTAGCGGAGACATATAAGATCAATGGCTTCCCATGAATAGGAGGCATCAAAATAGGAGGATTGGATAGATGCTTCTTGAAATGATTGAAGTTCTATCCACATTCTTTGTTCCATGCAAAGGTCACACCTTTATGTAATGTTTTTGTAAATGGCTGTGATATGTTCACTAGCTGTGATATGAATCTTCTGATAGATTGAACTCTTCCTTGCAATGTCCTCATCTGACTGATATTCTTAGGGGGTTGCATCTCCATTATAGCCTTTACTTTAGCTGGATCAACTTCAATGCCTTTCTTTGAAACTATGTATCCTAAGAGTTTTCCAGAAGTGACACCAAAAGCACACTTCTTAGGATTTAGTCTAAGACTAAATTTTTCCATTCTATCTAGAATCTTGCTCAAGTCCTTTAGATGTTCAGTTCTAATCATAGATTTTGCTAAATTATCATCAACATAATATTCCATAGTTCGATGCATCATGTCATGGAAAATAGATTTCATTGCTCTTTGATATGTAGCACCAGCATTTTTGAGCCCAAATGGCATGACATTCCAACAGAAGGTACCCCATGTACATGCAAAAGTAGTTTTCTCTTGATCCTCTGGGCCAATTTTTATTTGGTTATATCTAGAGAAACCATCCATTAAGGAATACATCTTGAAATCTGCATTCATGTCCACTATCATATCAATGTTAGGTATTGGAAAATCATCCTTAGGGCATGCTCTATTCACATCTCTAAAGTCTGTGAACACTCTGATTGAACCATCTGGTTTAGAAATAGGTACAATATTAGAGATCCACTCTACATAGTCAATAAATTAGATGAATCTAGCTTTCAGGAGCTTCTCTAATTCAGCTTTTACCAAGAGTGCAACATGAGGATGCATCTTTCATAATTTTTGCTTGACAGGTTTTACATTAGGAGCTATAGATAAATGGTGCATGATAAGATTAGGATCCAATCCTGGCATATTTGAATATTTCCATGCAAAGTTGATCTTCTTCTCTATTAGGAATGTTATAAATTTTTTCTTCTTTTCTTTTGATAATGATTGTGCTACATGTACCAATTGTGGTTCCTTTGATGTACCCAAATTGATGGATTGAGTGGGCTCAATTAGAACTGGAGATCTGTCCTATAAATGACTCAGAAGGACATCAAATATCTCATCCTTAGGCACCTCAAAGAGGTTTTCACCTTTGGATATGTCTTTTATTTTTACTTTTGTAGGGTCTGAGACTGCCACAAAGTGGTTTTCACCCTCAGAACTCCTTTTCTTTTTATTCTTATTCTTATTTTTCTAACTAAGATATTTGATGTTTGACTCAGTCATGCTGATGCTCGATTCACTGATGGAAGTCCTCATAGGATCAATTGCATTTAGGTAGCAAGAAAGGGCATAGTCATTCGAGAAGGTATAAATACCATGGCTCGGATTTGTGGAGGTTTGATTAATAAGGTCTAGATATTGGATAGTCAAATTAGGGAAAGATTGGGAGATAGTGTTTATGGATACAGATATGTCATCATTGGTCCTAACCTGATGCTCAAGTTCAAAGGTGATATTACAACTTAAGACATTCAATTCATGAATAGGCTCAATGTCATCGTGGGAGTCCAATTCAACCATAGGTGGATCAGACTTGATAAGTTCATCATTTAGTTCTAGACTTACGTTGGGTTGGGGTGCATATTGGTGAATAACATGAACATGTTTCTCTGTGATAAGCTCATCTAGTTCTGGGATGATTCCCCATTCATAGTCATTAGCTTCATCTTCTGATTCAGGATCTCTAGGAAATCTTAGAACATGAGTAAAGTCAGGGTGAATACCCCAAGAAGGGTTACCCTCAGATTCGGATTTGTATTCATACTCATGGGAATTTTTCTCAGAATAACTACCACCTTCTTCTTCTTGATGGTTTTTGAGATTAGCTGGTTCTTGTGTTGCAACTATCTCTTGATTGATAGTAGGTTCTTATGTTTCTACCACATTAATTCTCTTGATTGGATCATCTTCTGGATCAAGAAGGTCTTTGATCTCTTTAGGAAATTTTTCATAGGGAATGAGTTCTGAGCTATCTAAATCATTATCTGATGGTTCTATTTCTTCTTTCTTAAGAAGGGCTTCTCTTGGTGTGATTTTATCTATGACATGAGAACAATTACCTTTGAGGTGGAAGGGTTTCTTTTTAAAGCCTACGCCAAATTTGTCTTTATTTTCTCTACCAGTATGTGGGAGAGGTGCCTCAAGACCTTTTCCTCTAATTCCTAGAGGTCATTTACCTAAATATCCCATCTTAGCTATTAATTTATCTCTAGGACCATATGACTTAGAAGGGAGTTTGGATATTGTAGAGCCACTAGTTTGAACAACTTGAGATTTAGGTTCATCTTTGTAGAGCCATGCAAGCACAACTTCATCTTCTTCAAATTCTTTCTTGGAGACTTATTCTGCTACAAAATTATTTTTATATACCTCAAGGGGTTCTTTAGAGTCTGGTTTGGATTGTTTCAAAGATTGCCCATAAGAATTAGGTGAGATAGGGAGAGATGTTAAAGATAAGACTGGCTCGATAGTATATTCTCCCATACTATTTTCTTTGATATTAACCTCTTTTGCAAGATCTTCCATTTTAGAAGTGGATGCTTCTTTAGTTGGTTCAATGGAAGATTCTTTTTTATTAGGCACAAGCTTATCTACACTTTCCTTCAAGGTATTGAAAGTTGTATTCAAATCCGCGAGGATAGTAACCTCTACTCCTTCATAAGGAAACTTCAAACATTGATGGTATGTAGAAGGAATATCTTGCATTTCATGTATCCATGGTCCCCCTAGGAGGATGTTGTAGGCCAAAGGTAGATCAAGCACTTGATAGATGGTATCTTTGATAACTGGACCTACTCAAATGGGTAAGACAATGGTGCCTTTAGAAGATCTTTCTTGTTCATCATAGGATTTTATGGTTATCCTCTTTCGAGGATCAATAGCCAATTCTGAAAATCCCAATTGTGTGATCAAGTTGTAAGAATAAATGTTTAGGCTAGCACCCCCATCTATCAACACATGTTTGACTCTACGGTTCTAGATCAAGACTTCTATATGCAAAGGCTGATTATGTGGGTGACTCAAGGAGTTGTCATCTTCCTCTGAAAAGGAGATATATTGTGAAGATGTAAGATGTCCAACCATAGTTTGGAACCTGTCTAAATCAAGGTCATCAGGAACATTGGAATCGAGCAAAGCTTTGTCTAGTATGGCTCTGTGAGCTGGGGATATTCGAAGCAACTCAAACATGGAGATTTTGGCATTAGTGTGTTGGAGTTGTTGAACAATGCTATAAGATGTAGGCCTTGTATCCTTTGGATTGGAAGATTTGGAAGCAACCTTCTATTTAGAAGTAGATGAACGATTGAAGGGCACCTTAGGGATATTTGATGAATTTGGGATTTTTCCTTTCAGATGTGCTTGGGCTTGTGATCGAGTAACTGCATTGGTGGATTGATTCTATCTATCTCTTCTTACAATTGTGATGACATTGCAATGCTCTGAGAGATAGGGTTCAACCATATTGATGGTAGCATTATTTCCAGGGTAAGCATAATTGACTTTTGCCCCCATATTAGGTTGAGAAGATGAAACTTCTTGACCATGTTTCAGAAATGGTTCTGTGAATGCTGTATGATCATTATTGCTCTTAGGATTGTCAACTATGATGTCTCCCCTATTGATCAGATCTTGAATGGCGTGTTTCAACTGAAAGCAGTTATTAGTTTTGTGACCTTTACCTCGATGGAAATCATTGAATTCATTTTCTCTCCACCATTTTGGCTTAGGATCAGAATCAGGTGGTCGGATTGATGGCAAAGAGATGATGTTATCAGCTAGTAGAGTTTTCATAGTTGATTCTAAAGATTCTCCAAGAGGAGTGAACTTTCACTATTTATCCCAAGATTTGTATTTTGGCTTCTTGTGAAATGGTTTAGATGACTTTTGTTCTAAAGCTTTAATGGCTTGGGAACCAAGAGTTAGGTTGTAGGCTAGTGCCTTTGATGGGGCATAAATAGTGTCAACAATGCCATCTATGATGATGCCTTTGTTCTTGTTCCAATTTTTGTTCTTATCTTTGGAACTAGATCCAGATTCGTAATTGTCTTTTTGAAGTGTGATTTCTCCTTTTTTCACAAGCACTTTTTTGATTTTGATAGCATTGTCCACCATCTTGTCAAAAGATGTATGATCTTGCATTTGTAGAGGATAATTGATTTCTAGAACAAGGTTATTGATGAAGATTTCCAGTTTTTCTATTTCTGGAATAGGTCTGGCATATAGAGAGAACTTCTTCCTCCATCTCTTGAGAAATGTTAGGAATGGTTCCCCTAGATATTATTTGAGATTACAGATATCAATCATGGTGACTAGATGTTGAATATTGTAGGAGTATTGTTGATAAAACAATTTGATCAACTCCTCAAAAGTTTTGATAGTAGAAGGCAATCTAGAGAACTAGTGGATGGCCGCTCCCCCTAGAGATTGAGAGAAGAGACACATCAGATAGGTTGGTTTGTGCATGAACTCCACTGATTGTGTACATAATTCTCTGACATGATCTTGAGGATCTGAGTGTCCATCATACTTATCATACTTTGACATCTCCACTCTTTTTGGAAATGGTGGCATGTACAAGTCTTTGTCAAATGGAAAAGGACATAGAGCCTCCATGGAGAACTCTTTGGGTTCCTTCTCTTTTTCAAGTTGATTCAGTTGGACTTGTAAAGCATGTATCTATTTCATCATGGCCATTATCAGAGTTTCTTCCTCATGTGTGATGATAGCTTTGACATTAAAATTAGGAGGAAGCTTAGCTCCTTGATGAGCTAATTGTAAAAAGTATGCCTCTCTATCTTCTTTCAAGAAATGCTTCATCATTCGTTTGAAGTTATCATCATTTTGATATTGAGCATTTTATTTAGGTGTGGGTTCCTAATCCACACCATGTTGAGATTGAGTTCCTTGAGAGCCAAAGTTTGTCCCTACTTGAGACATGGTAGGAGTTTGTGGACTCCTTGGAATATATTGATGTGGGGTTTGTTGGGTACCTCCGTGAGTTGATGAAGGAGGAATGTAACTAGTTTTTGATCGAAGGTTGCCAACACCATCATCTTTGTAAAGACCAGAATTGATGAGTTGCTCAAGAGTTGGACCCCTGGTAACAGTTATAGGTAAGGTCTGGGATGCTTCTCCAAATTTGTTGTGTGAGGAAGCTCGAGTTTCCACCATCAACTTTGAGTGAAACAAAAGAATAAGATCCAGATAATTGAAGAATGAATTGAATCAAGATGATCAGATGACACAACCTTGTCAAGGTTTGATTGATTTGAAGATTTGATTAGATGTGGGTGAAGGATACTGTGCCTTGGATGTATGGGTAGATTTCCCAAAAGATAGCAGACACGAGTTCACAACACTTAGTCTATTTTGATGATAGATTGAAGATTGATAGTTATCACAAGGTTTTGACACAAGATGAAAAGGACTCAAATTGATTAAATAGTAGGTTGAATTGGATTCAAAAGGCCACTCTTGGAAAATGATAGGGTTCTCAATAGCTATTATTCTATTCCTGACATAGTGATTTGTTTGACAGATTCTGGAAATAGGCTGAAAAGCTAAATATCTAGCAATTCTGACAATTTTTTGACAACTTTCAAAATTTTCCCAAATGACACTCTGTAGACTCATACGATAGTGGGTATGCTATGAAACAACAGTTGAAAATCTCGTACGATAGTTGCAAAACTTTCACGATAGTGGGTATGCTATGAAATGACCGTTGAAGAGCTCGTACGACAGTTGCTAGCAGGATTTGATTTTTTTGAATTTGACTGGCAGAAATACTCATACAACATTGGGAACCTTACCATATGATAGTTGGGCATGGATGAAATGACATTTGGCAAAAACTTGTATGACTTTCTGACCTCCTGAGATGACTTTTGACTCCATAAAGGAATTTCACTTCAAATTTTGCAAATTTAGGGTTTTTAGTTTCAGATTGTTTGCAACTTTCAATGTCCAGATTCCAAGATTGTAATAGATTTGTTTGTTTTTAGTAACCAGATAGATAAGAAAGCATGCAAAATAGCAAGCAAGTGATTTCAAGCATGTCTAAAAACAATGAACAAGGGCAAAAGCAACCTTGCGTATGAACAATCAAGTGACTTATTCGTTCTAATCCTCAGAAGTGCTAATTGTGTATGTTCCAAAAATGTTTTGCAATAATGCACATATACCCTAGAAAATAAAAATTTGGCCTTGCTAGGGTTTTTAGTAATGGTTTGACTCTGCAACTTTTATGATCCAAAGGGGTGAACTCCAATCCTGACACACCAGGGTTTTGACACAGTCTGAGAATTTAATCAATTAGGAGCTACTAGGGAGATCTGAAAACCCAACAATGAACCACACTTGTGAAGATTTCTTCCACAAGGACATTTATATAGCGCTTGTCACTACCATGGTGAAAATGGCTATTACCGCTTGAGGTTCTATCAACACAGTTTTCCCTATGAAGGGAGTGTCCGCTACGATTAACCCTCTCTAAAGGTGACTCACAATAGTATACCACAAGGGGACTTGGTTCTAGATCCAAGGGTTTGACACCTTTTCACTTTTAACCCAGATAAAGCAGGTAGATAAATCTAACATGCTAAGACAAAGATTATCTCACCAAGGTCTATGATATCAACTCCACGTGATCTATCAACCTCTCCGAAGAGAGAATATATCAATCAATAAGGGAAGACGCACGGACCAAGTAGAACATGAGATGCACTAAGTATCCTCCCTACCTACAAGGATTCCATCGTTAAGAAGGATTTTATTGGGAATCCAATCTCTCAAGAACCACAAATAGTGTTCATAGGGCCTAATTACTATGTTTTCATAGATATATCAGAAAACAAATCTATCCAAAAGTATTCAAAAGCACAAAAGGTGGTACACTTAATGCTCCAAATAAACATGAGGTGAGTCCACAAAGTGGTGCATTTAACTCCTCACACAAATTTAAAAGCAAGTCCACACCCTAGAATACTAATGAGATCCAAAAAGCACAAAATGGGAAAGAATTGGTGGAACAATTAATGCTCTTTCAAAGTAGACCCCTCCCCTGAATATGGCACTGACCTTGCAACCACGGGGTGAAATGAGGGGCGAGTAAGAATAAGTGAGTCCAATATCCCAATTTCACTAATAAGTCAATAAAAAATATCCTAAGACTGCCTATCAATACTTAAGGTGTTACAACCTAGTATTCAATTATGCAAATTTGAAGAAAAGCATGCAAAGAAAACACTCAAGCCAAACACATGAGAGATTCATTTTAGGATCCAAATTGAAATGTTATCAGATTGAGGAGAATACCTAGAATCCTCGCAATGCGCTTAGTATATGTTTACTTTCTTTTAGAAATTCTTGCACTTTTTTCAATCAAAACCAACAGGAGTCAATAAAATAGAGAATTTCAATTGTTAAGATTAGCCGTTAGTCAAAATCTGAAAACCAAATATGACAAACTACCTTGAAAAATGAAATGACAATTGAAATTTGATGCCAAAACTTGTACCAGTGGGTCTGTTACCAGATGATAGTATGAAACTCATACGACAGTGGGTGTGCTCCCAGATGATAGTCCAAAAACTCATATGACACTGGGTGTTCTGTGAAATGACGGTTGAACTTTCAAATGACAATGTGTATAGTATGACACAATCCTCGATCTGATAGACTATCATATGACAGTGGGTATAGTGCAAAATGACTTTTGTCAGAAACTTGTACGAAGATTATACAGACATAAATTAAAAATCATATTTTTGCATAGAAACCGAGGAGAAAAAGATAGAAATTGATAGAATTGAAATGGAAACCCATTTCAGGGCCCCACAATGGGCACCAAAAATGTGTGTGTGAATTTTGTACTTGATCTATAGACACAACACTTCAATAAAACATTAGAGGTTAGCAAAAATGAAATTGTGCAATGAATTGAAAGCTAAACTAACTAGGTGGTTTACTACCTTCTAATAGGTGCGAGTATGATGTTCTCAGATTGTTATCGAGATCAATGACCTTGACGACACCTAAACGAAGGATTTGAATGCAAAACTGATATGAAATATGAATGCAATTAATCTATTTTTTTGTTTTTAGATGCAATGAGATGATGAAAATTGATATGAATCTATGCTAGATGAAATTGATATGCAATGCTAATCTAGAAATGAAATTCTAATATGATATGCTAAAATATGAATGATCTCACAAAGCTTGGATTCACAAAGATGATTCTTCAGTCTCCAATTCGACAGTGTGATTATGCAATTCTTGTGGATTTGAGAGATGATTTGTGAAGAGCTAAAGCCTTAATTTATAGAAATCTAGGGCTTTGAGGATGCATGAAAGAAAGCCATAAATCACTCAAATAACTCAACTTGATTTTGAGTTATTTTTAAATAAAGATAATTTAATTCACAAAAACATGCAAATCATGCAAAAATAGCTTTTTAACTCAAATTAGAAGTTTAGATCAACTTTAAAACTCAAAAATGATGTTGAGTTCCAAAAAGTCAATAACTTGCATTGATTTTCTGATTTGGAGTTTAACTGCTCTTTGATTGTGCACATGGATAATTATGAATTAATAAATAAATAAAGTGATTTATTCTCAACTTAACTGATTTTTGAAATAAAACAATTGATTTATGGGTTAATCAATCATTTAATCAAACTTTTATTCAAAAATAATATCATCAAATATGACAACTTTCTTTAATTAATTAAATAAGAATTTAATCAATTAAGGATAGGAATTTTGATTTATTGTCAAATTTAAATAATACAATTTAGGAATAAATAGAATTAACTTTGATTAAACAATTAAGTGGCAGAATTAAATCTAATTAATTAAATATTGAGAATATTCAATTAATCAAACTTTTGGATAACTAAGATTTATCGCCAAATAATCATTAAATTAAAGATAATTATGATGATTAGGAATATTATTAGGAATATTCCCCAATGCAAAATTTATGATAATCAATTAGGATTCGATGATGTTCAGATGTGCCTTAGGTTAGGACTTCGATGTTGATTTTGTTCAATGTGTCGATATAGAAGATTAATGAACCTATAGCCCATTTTTGGGTATTACAATTAGTGGAATGTCTTGGGCCCTTTTTAATTCCTTCATAATGCTTGGATGTCCTCTTTTTCCCTTGTGCTTCCTGTACCCCTATTTTGTGTCCATTTTGAGTTTAGTTTTCTCTTTCCCTGAGATCCTAGGTACAAAATCCCATGGTGAAACCACCTGAGGGTTGGACAAGGTCTACCTAACTCTTGGGGGTAGGATGAGATCAACCTATCCCCTAGGGTAAGGTTGAGGTCAACCTCCCCCTGAGGTGGAATTGCTCAAGATCCTGGGCCTATTTTGGGGTTCAAAATTATTTTCCCACCTTGTGTAGTCAGCCCTTTTTAATATCAATTAAAAAATTGGTATAAAAGGAGGCCTAATCACTTCATTTTTTCCATCCAATTTATCAATCCAAGTTTCCCATCTAAGTTATCCATCAATTGAGAACAAGCCATATCCAATCATTTAAGACATTCTTACAATCATTCAGGGTCTCCATTCGAGATCAAGCATTCAAGCATTCAAGTGTTCAAGAAACTTAAGGAGATTTTTAAAGGCATTCAAGATATATATCATTCATTAATTCCTTATTCTAGATCTATCTTATTTGTCCAAGGAGATAGTGGAGTTGGCCAGCAAGGAGGGAAGATCCACATTCATACATTCAAGATCTACCTTCATACCTTCAAGATCCATATTCGTACCTTCAAGATCTACATCATTCTTCAAGGAAAATTACAAGCACATACATACATGAGGTTTTGATTTGCATTGATTTCTTTTCTAGATTTTTGGTGTTGAGTCAATTCTATTGCATCATTATAATTGATTACAAGGTAAACATAATTGCATATTGATTGATATAATATACTTCATTGTTAGATCCACTTCTACTACTTGCTAGCATTCTCTTTCATTGTCTCAATTTTAAGGTTAAGGTTAATTCCTAAATTGGGGCTTGACTAAGGCAAGCCCGTCTCCAAAAAAAAAAAACTATTTCCCCTTCTGCAAGCACAAGTTACAAGTGCAGATTTAGATTCAGAATTTTAAAAAATAGGTCTCTATTATAGATCCAAATCTCAGGAAAACTTTTATATCAAAAGGAGGCCAACTTTGGCCTATCCTTGGGTGGATTTTACTCCAAGTCATCATATTCCCTTCAAGTTGACCTAGTCTTGAGGCTTCCATATTTTTAGGTTTTGTAGATCTTTTTTTTCTACTCTTAGATCTTGATTTGTTTTAGATTTCAACACAGTCTTCCAATGGAATCTTAGGTTTTTATTTTCAAGGTGAGTTGGCTTCATTTCTTAATTTCATCAAAATTTCTTTTCATAGATTTTATTTTCATACTATTTTCAATCCCCTCTTATAGGGAAAGGAAGAAGTTAATCCAAGTAAGCCTCCCCTTTCATGTGAAGATTACACATTAGCACTTCCTCTTTGCATTAATCAGGCCTCCTTTGGTGGTAGACTCTTGGTATTATCCCTTCTTCTATAATAGAATATGATCTCATTTCTCCCTATACAATTGCTAATTGGGATTTCATTGGAATTTTCACTAATATATGCTCATATTTCTTTAAATAATCATTTTAATGCTTTAATATTTACTTTTAATGATTATGTACATCGTGGATTAAATATGGAATTACTAGTGTCATGCCATTCTAATAAATATGAGTGATTACATCACTAGAAGACCACTATTCCATGAGGTGTACTTTGATTATTTACTATTGCTTCAACTATTTATATTGTGAGAAACTGCACTTGATGTGAACATATTTTATTGAATAAGTACCATACATCATTCCTCCCAAGCTACAGGTTTGAGCATGTCTTATCCCTAATAGTGGCACATGAGATAGTTTCATCAACCTGTTGGTGTTCAAAATGGATGCTTATGCTCGTAGGCTGCCAATATACCCTCGGGTTGATTTTAGGATTGGTTAGTTCCAAAATGTATAAGGATCTTAGGGTAATTGGACCAACTGTAGGGACAAGACTGCCCTCTTCACTTTTGGCTCTGCAAAACCAAGGTGGGTGCACCTAACCTAGTGAAAACTATACTTCACACACCAAAGACTGGGACTAAACAATAGATTGATAGTAAGAAAGTACTAAATGCTAACCTCACATTCATTGACTCTCCATTACTATACGGTGACAAAACCACACAACCAACAACTTAAAGCTTGAAAAGGTTATTGATTTCAATATTTGGAATGCAATAAATTCAACAAGTGTATGTTAACAAGAGGAATACTCATTTAGGCTAGTGCCTCATCCATTAGGCAAGAGTTCTTAGACACAAAGACACACAAATTTGAGAATACCCAAGAATTCATAGCCATAAATACATTTATCCTAATCTTTACTACTTACAAAACATCCTTACATAGACAAGGGTAAACCCATATCCCATCTAGAGTATAGTTTAATCCAATCCTGGATTAGAACTCAAGAATGAAGATACATACATAAGAATAATATGTAATGAGCTAGAAAACTCAAAGCTTACTTGACTTGACACAAAGGAGAGATAAGAACCAAATACTTGTATTAAGTATGATGAATTCCTTCTGTGTATACAATGAATCACAAGACACCTTGCTTGCAAACTATAGCTTAAACCTGCAACTTTCTTCTTTCATTAACAAACACTGAATCAAAAAAACTATTACAAACCCTTGGGACCAGAAACTCAGGACTAATTTTGGACTTTGAAACTGGAACCCTTTCAAAATCAATAATTCAACATTAAATACCATTGGTTACCTTGGAAACCTCAACAAGTTAGGATGCAACAAGCTACGGATAACCAGGGTAAGGGTTAGGGTTTCCACCCACCAAAACAATTCAAAAGATCAAAATTCAATACATTGGAGGGAAAACCAAGCAACCCTAAGTGATCAGACCTAAAAATTAGTCTTCATTTATGGTAATTCTTCTGGAAATGTACTGAAGATCATGAAATTCCTACAAATTTATCTGATTTGACCCCTGCAACATGCCTCGAGCATCATTTATTCATTCTCCCATGACACAACACTCCTCTGTGATCAAACATCAAATGCTCAGACCTCACCACAACAACTACAAATCATTTCTATTAAGTTCAGCCATCGAAACATTCAATTTTGGTCCTTTCTATCACTGGAAAGCATTCAAATTTTCAAATATGTAGAGAACGACTACTTTATGGCGCTATCAACATATCAATGGCCCACATTCAAATCTAAACTTGGTTTATATCATGACCGTTAGATGCTTTTCCTTTTCCTGGGTTATGTTTTTACTTTATAAGAATCTAGCGAATACATGACTAAGGGAAAAAGATATCAGTGTTCACTAGGTCACTGGATAAAAAGATAAGACCGCCAGGCATTTAGAGAATTACGTGAACACTGTTTGCTAAATCGACAAAAAATTTATAAGGCATGAAAAAGTATTACTCAATTCAATGAAATGTTGGGTAGAGAAAATCACCACATGCACAAAGGGATTCTTAAGTGGCACAAAAAGGTAACACAAAATTAGAATAGGGCGAGACAAAACTAGGGTTTTTTTCATGGCAACGGCTAGATTTTTTTTGAATTTTTGCCTAGGGTTTAGCCAGAAAAGGAAGATAAATAGTTGTAGAGGTCTGGGAAAAGGGTATGGCCATGAAATTTTTTATATAGTGCTAACAGTGGCTCATACTCAGGGACGTGTATCTCCTACATATACAATGAGCAAGCTAGAATCTCCTGGAAGAGTAGAATAACTCAAAACTTTGACCTAAAAATGAAAAACAACACAATTGTATAGGGGAAAACCTAAACTACTGCTCATGGAAAAGATACTTCAAGAGAAGTAAAACTTTAGGAATTGTCCATGAACAGGCAATTCCAAAGTACCACTAGTTAAATCCTTCAGGACATAAGAATCTATCCCCCATTTGCTTTCAATAAGATAAGGGCCCAACCAAATTGGATCAAATTTTCCATGCTTCCCCTTATCTTCTAACCTTGCATTCCACATCAAGACAAGGTCATCAATTTCAAAACTTCTCTAGGTAGCCCTCCTATCAAATAAATTCTTACATTGTCTCTGCAATGTCTCATTTCTTTCATGTGAATCTCTCCTTACCTCTTCCAATTGGATCATTTCATCCATTCTTACTCTCATCTCATCATTCAAATCTTCATCATATGCCTGGATGAACTTATACATCTGCAATAAATTATTTTGAGGCAATCTAGCACTTATTCCATATACCAAATCAAATGGAGCACAACCTATAGCCTTCTTTACAGTTACCCTGTCAACCCATAATGCCCACCACAACTTTGAGTCCCAGGCCTTCTTATTCTTGTCCAACACCCTCTTGAGAATCTTTATTAGACTTTTATTACTAGACTTAGCCTGGCCATTTCCTTGTGGATGATATGGGGAAGAAAATGAAATGTGTATCCCATATTGCTGACAAAAATCACTAAATTCCTATGATCTAAAACACATTGCATTATCAACCACAATTACCTCTGGGCAACCAAACCTGGTAAGGATGCTCTGCATCACAAAGTCTGCCACAACTTTGCTAGTAGCCTTTCTAGTAGGGATAGCTTCAACCCACTTGGTAAAATATTCTGTTGCCACTAGTATGTAAGAATGTCCACCACTAGACTTGTTTGGAATTTCTCCAATAAAATCTATACCCCACTTTTGGAAAGGAGCCTGAACTGCAATAGGTCGGAGTGGAAAATTTCCATTAAACTTCAACTTTACAACAAATCTCTGACATGCATCACATTTTCTTACAAACTGATGTGTATCCTTAAAAACTATAGGCCACCAAAATCCAGACCTAAGGATCTTGTGAGTTGTGGTCTTTTCCATATAGTGTCCTCTACAAACACCTTGGTGCATTTCTTTTAACAAAGCTTCAGATCTCTCATGGTCTATGCACTTTAGCAATACTCCTTCATTGCTTCTCCACCAAAACTTACCATGTATAATGGCATACCTTGCAGATTGCAACTTGATAGTTCTCATTTTATTTTCATCCATCTTAGGGGGAAGGACCAATTTCTTCAAGTAACCAATAACATCCTTGTACCAGTCACAATAATCCATATCACAAATATATGGCCTTTGTTCTTCTTTTAACACATTTACATGATTTGCAATTAAATTGCTTTATTTTGCAAGACCTAAGCCTCTCACCAAATTTGTAACCTGGATGTCAATATTAAATTCTTAGATCCTATTGATCCATCTACATCTTTTCCCTAAAACTTCTTGTTGCACCAATATATCCTTAACTGTAGCACTAGGAACATAAGCAACCACCTTAGCTCCCACAAGGTAATATCTAAAAGCCTTGACTGCTTTAACTAAGGCATAAGCCTGTTTCTCAGTAATATCATATTTTAATTCTACTGCTTGTAGGGATTTGCTAAAGAATGATATAGGTTGTTCATATCCATCTGAATTCTTTTGCAATAAAACTACTGCAACTGTATGACAAGAAGCAAAAGAAAATATTTGCATGGGCTTACCATAATCAGGTGTCCTCAAAACTGGAGCATCCTTGATGGCCTTTTTGATACTTCTAAAAGATTCATCTGCTTCTTCATTCCATTCAATCTTTGCTTCTTTTTTCAACATTCTAGAGATAGGGATACTGATTTCTGCAAAATTTGTGACAAATCTCCTTAGAAAATTTACCTACCCAAAGAAGGATTGTATTCCTTTAACATTCCTAGGTGGTGAAAGCTTGTCTATAGCCATAACCCTTTTAGGGTCAATTCTCACTCCATCCTTGGACACAATATGTCCTAAGAGCTTGCCTTCCACAACACCAAAGGAACACTTCTTTGGATTCAAAGAAATCCCATACTCCAAGGCCCTAATAAAATTTTTCTCAAGATGTTCACAATGCTGATTTTCCTTATCTAAATATGCAGTGAGATCATCCTAATACACCACTAGGAACTTGTTTATGAAGTCTACAAAGGCCACATCCATAGCTCTCTGAAAAGTAGCTCCTGCATTTTTCAGACCAAAGGGCATCTTGACATAAACATATGTTCCCCAAGGGGTAGCGAATGTAGTTTTAAACTATTCTGACTCGACCATGACCTGATTATATCTAGAGAAACCATCCATCATGGACATTAACTCTGATCCAGTAACCTTCTGCAACATATTTTCCATATTAGGCAAACCATAATTTTTCTTCAAAGAATTGACATTCAAGTTCCTAAAATCAATACATAACCTAATGTCACCATTCTTTTTCCTGACTGGAACCAAGTTTGACACCCAAGTAGAATGTCTGAGAAGCTTGATGATTCCAGCATCCATCATCTTTTTGAGTTCATCTTGCATTTTTGGTGCCATGGTAGGATTCACAGGCCTTAACTTTTTCTTAAAAGGTTTAGTACCCTCTTTCAATGGTATCTCATGCTGGAATAGGTCTTCTCTATAGGCTTTTAAATCATCATAAGACCATGCAAAGACATGTCTAAATTTTTTGAGAAGATCAATCAGATTATTCCTAGTTCTTTGGGACAAAAATTTACCTATGTAAACATTTTTGGGTACTTGACTTGTTCCTAAATTTATTTCCTCCAAATCATTTATCTTATCAGCAAATTTAGGAAAACAAGTCCTTTCTTTATCATCAAATGCCCTCTCAAGAGCAACCAATCCCCTTGGGATCCTGTTTGACCTTAATTGCAAAACTTCCTTGCCAAGAACATTTTCTTTTCCATTTTTGATGTCAACTTAAGTGCTGAAATCCATCTCCTGACCATCAAAATGAGATTCACGTTGCAAAAACCTTAGTATATCCTGATCATCAGAAAAAACCTGCCAATTTTCAATGTTGTTTGAGATAGAAGGCCTAGACTTACACTCAATCCTAGATATCCCCACAAAAGTAATATCCTCTGGCCTCAATGATATGTTTTCCAGTAAGTCAGCCATCCTGTTTTGGCTCCTATCCACCCAATCAATTCCAAAGGCACTGAACTTTCAATTTCATCCCAAACAACATTTCTATATTGTTTCAGCCTTTGATTCTTAGATGCATACTTTGATCTAATATGAGAAATTATTAACTCAGAATCACCAATCACCCTAAGATGTTTGATTCCATGTTTTGATGCTTTTCTCAAACCAATCAGTAGGGCCTCATATTCAACAACATTATTTGTGCAAAGGAACAAGAGAGTGAAAGAAAACTTGAAAGTCTTACCACTTGGGGATATCAATATCACTCCTACTCTGGCACCTTCCTTTGAATTTTCTCCATCAAAATACAAGGTCCATAAGACATTACCTTCTGCCATGTTATTTTCATCATCAGCTAGAAGGATAGGCTTGACCTTTTCTTGCACCTCTCTCTCCCGAACTTGGAAAGAACCAATGTCAGTGTCAACAAAACAATTCATGTTGTCCTCTTAATCCTCCTCAATCATATGTGGGGTTCTAGTTTCCCTTGAAACTTTTACACTTTCTCCTCCAATGCTAAAAGTAGCAAAAGACAAGTCACACTGAATACTTCCTCCCATAGAAGCACTCCATCTTCTAGATAATAACATTCCATATTGAGGGGGAATATCAACTACTAGAACACTCATAGTTAGTTGCTTGTTAGGAAATGCTGCTAATTTATAAGGCAAAGCCTTAATGGTACCAATGACTGGCACTTGTCTTGAGTCCATGGCTTGGCATCTCCCATGAGGTGTATCAACCTTTAGCCCTAATGAATTAATGATTTCTGTAGGTATAACAGTGTTTGATGCTCTAGAATATATCATGCAATTCTTCAGTAATTTGCCATTTATTATAAGGGACAAGAAAAAAGGATCAACTGTCCCTGATGTAGCGCTTACAACATTTTCATTAAAAAATATCTAAGGGATCTTAGAGACAATTTCTTCATTTTTACTATCAGGTGTGTCATCTAAAGAAGCCACATGCTTGTCACCTTTGTTCATTTCTTGGACCTTTATAGAAGAGGCACCATTTACCCAATCCAAGGCCTTGACCTTGTGCTCTTCTATCCTCATCATTTCTAACAATGGAACCTTGACAGTTATTTGTGAAAGAAATTTAGTCATATCAATGGGAACATATGTATGGTTACCCATGTCATCCTTAATCATAGTGCCATCTTTATCTTCTACTTTGACAGTCAAGTCAGATTTTCCTTTGTGTAGAAACTCATCATCCTTCTAAAGTATATGAACAACTATCTCTGGTGTCTTTTCTTTGCCTTGAGGTATTGCAAGAAGTCCCATCTTTTTTTTTACTTTAACCTTACTAACAACACCAACATCTTTCTCCTTTTCCTCATGCTGTTGTGTACTCTTTTTTGATTTCTTGATAAACATGCTACCTAGTTTACCATTTGTGCTTCCAACTATCTTGTTTCTCAAATTGTAATTGCTCCTGGCTTGAGTGACCATGTCTGCAGTGATTTGAGCAATTTCCTCATCAAAGGGTCTCCTTAAGGAAACATGTTCCTCACACTTCACTGCACCACATACAACATCATCAAATTCTTCTTCCTCTTCATCAAAGTCAGCCTCATCCCATGCATGTGAAGAAGTCATTCCACAACCACTCTTATCATATTGCTCATCCTGTTCTTGGTTCTCAGATAAATTCAGAGCAATAACACAATGCTCTAGACTATGGGGAGATTGACAAGTAGTACACCATGGGATATCATCATTCATGTTAACTAAATTTATTTGTAAAGGATTAGGAATCCTATCATCAGGCCTATCCCTTTTAACTGGAAAAATAGGCTTGCCATCCTTCCATTGAGTATTGTATGGGTAATTCTGCATTCTTGGTTGCCTCCTAAAATTACTTGAAATAGGCCGATCATTTGTCACAACCCTATTGTTTCTTTTTTCATCAGGCTTTAGATCCTCTAAAGCACTTAGAATCTACTTTAGATTATCCTCCTCCTTTGGCTTAAAAGTAGCAGACCTTCCCATCTCTTTCTTATCTTGCACTTGAGGCCTATAATCATCTCTTCTCCCTAATTTTCTTGATATTCTTCTATTACTTTCTATGTTGATAGCCAACTTGTAAGCCTCCCCAAGATTTCTAGGGTTCTTATCCCTTAAAAGGTAACCCATCTTTGCATCAAAAGCATTTAAGTATGTCACAAGACACACTCTATCATCTAATCTAATAACTTGCAGGAGCCTATGCATAGCCTTTTGGAATCTTATATTAAATTCAAGGACCTCCTCATTCTAATTTTTCTTTATGTTATTGAATTCATTCAAAATAAAAACCCTCATTTGTTTTATCTCCATAATGCTCCTTGAAACAATTCTTAAATTCATTCCAAGATCCTATACTAGCATGGGGTAATCCTCTAAACCAATCTCTAGCATCCTCGGTCAGAGATTGCACAAATAACTTCATTACAAAATCATCAGGCTCAACATTATAATCATCTATTACATCCATAAATTTTTTTAGATGTTCCTCACATGTGATGACATTATTCCCAACAAAATTTGGGAGCTTCTTTCTAATTTCATCAGGAATTACATTAGGATAACTAGGAATACCAAAAAAGATAAGTTGTTTGTACCTTTCATGAATAGGAGCTCCATGTGGTGGATCCGTTCCTTGAGATGTAGATGTCTTTGTGTGTGAACCATTAAGAATTTTAGCAGCACCCGGTGATGGAATGCCATTTGTTTGGGCTGCAATGTACCATGATTTCCACCTTATCCCAAAAAGGAAGAAACAACATTTAAAGGTCCTGATGTATGCTTGATAAAATCAATCTTCTTCCTCATTTCTGCAGCAGTAGCCTCCAACTCTATTTTCTCTATTTCTTTATCTAATATTTCTTTTTCCTTTCTAGCCTTCTCAAGGTCTGCATCTAATCTTAACCCTTGCTCTAATGGGTTTTCCACATGAGCTTGTTCATTGATTTGAACTCCAACAACTTTCTATTTGCCTTTATCTGTAGGCCCAGTTATCTCATGTGTTCTCTACACAATAGGTTGTTCCTCCACTCTTTCAAGCTCTGGGACAAAATTAATTGCCTCCAAATCTAACAACTGCCTCTTTAGTTGATCAACCCTTATCATTGCTTGTCTTACTTTGTCTTCTTTATCTTTTTCTCTTTGCTGTCTGATAGCAACTTGTTCTTGGACTCTTCTTTCCAACTCATAGAGCTCTTCAAAGATTTCTTCTGATTCTGGGAGAGTAATCTTAGATTCATCATCTCCAACTTGAAATTCATCCTCATACTAGTTCAATCCCAAATCAACAACCTCTTCATATTCTAAAATATTTTCTTCTTGACCAGGCTTGGTTTGAGTTTCTTGTCTTGTATCCTTTTTACTTTTCCAAGTATGAGAAACATTTCTCTTCTTCTTTCCTCCCCTTGTTTGACTAGGCCTAGAAGTGCTTGGAATACCTTCTTCCACTCTATCTTCAGGATGCTCCTTTCTCTGAGACCTAGTACCTCTGTAACTCATTTTATAAAAAAATCTATTGACTAGCACTGCTGCAGAGATTGTTTGAGTCACCACCCAAGAATATTGGGAATCTTACAATACTATTTCCTCACTAACAAATATCAAAATGATATTGACAAGATAAGGGACAAGAATAACCCTGTGTTTCCAATGATGACCTATTGGTTACAATAGACTTGTGTAACATTTCCCTAGCAGAGTCACCATCTTGTTGGTGACTCAGATGGGCAAATCAATTTGGTTAATAGGATTTTGAATTTACAATATAACCACAACCAGAGATTCTAACAGATGTAGTTCTTCATTGTTGTTCTCCCCAGCAGAGTCACCATCTTGTTGGTGTTCAAAATGGATGCTTATGCTCGTAGCCTACTAATATAACCTTAGGTTGATTTTAGGATTAGTTAGTTCCAAAATGTATAAGGATCTTAGGGTAACTAGACCAACTATAGGGACAAGACTACCCTCTTCACTTTTGGCTTTGCAAAACCAAGGCGGGTGCACCTAACCCAGTGAAAACTATAATTCACACACCAAAGACTGGGTCTAAACAATCGATTGATAGTAAGAAAGTACTAAATGCTAACCTCACATTCATTGACTCTCCATTACTATACGGTGACAAAACCACACAACCAACAACTTAAAGCTTGAAAAGGTTATTGATTTTAATATTTGGAAAGCAATAACTTCAACCAGTGTATGTCAACAAGAGGAATACTCATTTAGGCTAGTGCCTCATCCATTGGGAAAGAGTTCTTAGACACAAAGAGACACAAATTTGAGAATACCTGAGAATTCATAGCTATAAATACATTTATCCTAATCTTTACTACCTACAAAACATCCTTACATAGACAAGGGAAAACCCATATCCCATCTAGAGCATAGTTTAATCCAATCCTAGATCAGAACTCAAGAATGAAGATACATACATACGAACAATATGTAATGAGCTAGAAAACTCAAAGCTTACCTGACTTGACACAAAGGAGAGATAAGAACCATATACTTGTATTAAGTATGATGAATTCCTTCTATGTATACAATGAATCACAAGACACCTTGCTTGAAAACTATAACTTAGACCTAGAACTTTCTTCTTTCATTAACAAACACTGAATCAAAAAAACTATTACAAACCCTTGGGACCAGAAACTTAGGACTGATTTTGAACTTTGAAACTAGAACCCTTTCAAAATCAACAATTCAACATTAAATACCACTGGTTACCTTGGAAACCTCAACAAGTTAGGATGCAACAAGCTATGGAAAACCAGGGTAAGTGTTAGGGTTTCCACCCACCAAAACAATTCAAAAGATCAAAATTCAATACATTGGAGGGAAAACCAAGCAACCCTGAGCGATCGGACCTAAAAATTAGTCTTCATTCATGGTAATTCTTCTGGAAATGTACTGAAGATCATGAAATTCTTGCAAATTCATTTGATTTGACCCCTGCAACATGCCTTGAGCATCGTTTATTGATTCTCCCATGACACAACACTCCTCTACGATCAAACATCAAACACCTAGACCTCACCACAACAACCACAAATCATTTCTATTAAGTTCAACTATCGAAACATTCAATTTTGGTCCTTTCTATCGCTAGAAAGCATTCAAATTTTCAAATCTGCAGAGAATGGCTACTTTTATGGTGCTACCGACGTATCAACGACCCACATTCAAATCTAAACTTGGTTTATATTTTGATCGTTAGATGCTTTTCCTTTTCTCGGGTTATGTTTTTACTTTATAAGAATTTGGCAAATACGCAACTAAGGGGAAAAGATATCAGTGTTCACCAGGTCGCTAGATAAAAAGATAAGACCGCCATGCATTTAGAGAATTACGCGAACACTATTCGTTGAATTGGTGAAAAGTTTATAAGGCATGAACAAGTATTAATCGATTTAGAAAAATAATGGGTAGAGAAAATAACCATGTGCACTAAGGGATTCTTAAGTGGCACAAAAAGGTAACACAAAATTAGAATAGGGCGAGACAAAACTAGGGTTTTTTTCATGGCAACGGCTAGATTTTTTTTGAATTTTTGCCTATTGTTTAGCCAGAAAAGGAAGATAAACAGTTGTAGAGGTCTGGGAAAAGGGTATGGCCATGAAAATTTTTATATAGTGCTAACACAACCTTTAATGATTTATCCAATATCATCCTTGTATCGATGATGTATCTGTAATTGGTTTATTATGCCTCTAGTATGTGTGGGTAAAATTTGGATTTCATATGCATAATGTATAGGACCAATATAAATGTCTGTGCATTTAGAATTCCAGCGGTTGTCATAGAAGAATTATAGATTAAATGGCAATTTTATGTTCTGGGGTTATTTTTATTTACTGAAAAATTTGCCATAGTTGAAGTCCATTAAATTGGAACTGGATTAATTTATCCAATTGGTTTTAGGAAGTCTATAGTTTGGATTGATGAGCATCAAATATTACATTTTTAATGCTCTAATGATACCTCAAAAAGTTGTTATATTTTGATGATTAATGAACCTGGCAATGATGTATATGTTTATATGTTTGTTATTTTGATATAATGCTAACTTAATTAAGGAGTTATATTCAAATTTGATATACTATGATAAATGCATGAATTTTAGTTTGAATCAGTGAACATTGCTATTTATCTCTTATGTTTTTTCCTATAATATTTCTTTCAATAATGAGTGTTGTTCCAGATTTTAAAAATCAATTCTTTATGGTGGATATAATCTTGCAGATCGAATGCCACTTGGAGCTCCTAATGGCTCTGATTTTAATGAATTTTTAATATGTTTTCAAATCTATTGACACTTGGTGGACTATTGAGTTCCACTTCAGTTCATTTCTTTTCTATTAAATAGAATGTTTAGTTCTATTCTGTTGCCTTTGTAGACATTACCCTTCTTGGTAGCTAACACTATAGTTTTGAATTCAAATAAGAGGATATGTATATATATCACTCTATAGTTAGTCATAAAATAAGTTTTTCTGATAGGAGTGATTTTATTTTGCAAATAGTTCTGGAGTGTAACAAACCCTATTTTTAGTCCTTACAGGGGCCAATTTAATATAAATTTTTAAGTTGATCTCATTTGGTCTTTGAAGATCCCACTAGATAATCTCAATTCATTAGATTAGAATGAGGAAGAATGATGGTGACATTCTTGCTAAAGAGAAGCCCGTTGGAATGGAATGTCAAATTTAGGGTTGAACTTGTTAGATAGTATTTCAAATTATATACAAGCATAATATAGATTCCTTTCCAAATAATCTTCGTTAGAAATAGGGAATACTAAGAGGGGGGGTGAATTAGTATTCTACAAACTTTATCTTTTGCCCAATTATGGATATAACAGATTATCTTTATACATGCATAACATAAGAAGCTAAACAACATGCATAGCAATAAAACTAAAGAACTCATAACACATTATTTGTTCTCAAGGAAACCCTGGCCAAGGGAAAACCTTGGTGGGGATGGTACCCACAAAGATCCACTAATCAAAATTATCCTGTTAAGGATGTTGACCCTGTTAGGAGTCTATTAGAAACATATAGTGTATTAGTCCTGATTAAGGGACTATAGGCCTTGTTAGAAGCCTCAACCCTGTTAGGAGTTGGCAATACAAAATGTGATTACTAGATGAGCCCACTGCCCAAACAAGTAATGTAAAATATACACTGATTACAAAATAAGGTTAAGGTACATAACCTTATACTGCTTGCATCAATATCTCTTCGCTACTCTTTCACTATCGCTATTACATATGCATCATATATTTCGCATCATGTCACTACTTCATTACATCACATTCCTCTACTCTTTACAACTTACAATTACATTTATACAAATAAATTTATCCAAGAGTTAACATCTAGCATGTCATCCCTTTATATTGTTAAGTCATTATTTTGATAAACAAAATAAGCCCTTAACTCTTTACTAATTCTATCTTCATATTCTATCCTATCGGCTTGACATTGTCTTCGGTAAAACTTTCATAACTTCTTCCATACATGCCATACTGACTTGTGCTCTAAGATGGGTCTTCAATAATCATCCTAGAGTCTATGTTCAAGTGCACAATCACTGAAATTACTCCAATCAACATCAAAAACAAAAACTGTGTCCAGGTTCACTGGTAAAAATATAGTCTCATACTTAGACAATTTTGCAATGCGCTATGTCATACTAGCTCTTTGACTTGTGCAATCTTCATGTGGATCATATGTTTCCATAATGACAACATCTATGTAATCAACTCAACAAAATTTCCAATAATCTCCCCCTTTGTCATTGGTGGCAACATATGAGAAAATTGGCTAAGTGTACAACTTCAAAATCTCAAAATTGTGGCCACAGTATAAAATATATATACTATCCTTATAACTCCTCAAAAATCTTATCTCAAATACAGTACTCCCCCTAAGAGTATCAATCCTTATCATATACTTATCAATTTTCTACTATATATCTCTCTCCCTTTGACAACAATGACAAAATAAAGGTAAGGAGGGTTACAAAACTGTATCACAAAAAGATTATACCTTAATTCATTATTGCAAAGCTAGTAGGCTTGCAACACAATCTGCAAAATCAATCTTTATAGCTTCTAACTCCTTCTCCCATGATTTCTTAATGGAATCTACCACACTGAGTAGTGCACTCAGTCCATAAGATGCTATTTCACATGCTTGGAGGTTCTCAAAGTTAAACTTTTGAAAATATGTCTTAGCTGAAAGACATTCTTCCAATTTCTCTTCAATAATGCTTAACTTCATAGAAGTGTGCTCTCTCAAAAGAGTGAATCTTTTCATTTTTCTATCTTTCTCATCTTGTAAAACTCTGATTTCATCATATAAGTTAGGAATTTTTGTACACTGGATGTACAAAGATTTTCCTATTTCCGAATTCTTCCTTGAGTCCTTTATATAGATATCAAGATTGTTGATATCATTCTTGATATTTTGGCGGATGTTCAAAAGCATTTTAGCCTCATAGGCTACTTGAGCTTTGACTTTTGCAATATTAGATAGAGTTGTGAATTCATTGTCAAAAGTGCTCATTACCTTCTTTTCTTTCTCCAAAGGGTTAGCTTCTGCAATTTGTGTAGTTACAATGCTTTGTAACTTCTCAGTAAGTTCCTTCAGGCATCCTTCAAGACTTTTCACTTTCTTATTCTTTCCTATGATTTTGTTCAAGGATGTGATCAATTCCAACTGATCATCATCATCTACTTCCTTTCCCAAGTGCTCAATCATAGATCCAATTTGATTCTTCTTTCTAGTCTCAGGAGTAAGACTGATATCTTCTTTAGTGGGAATGGGTACTTGTTTTTCTGTCATTGAGGGTTTTACAATAGTGGTTTCTGCTTTCTCTTCTCCTTTTGTAGTTTCCTACTCTTCAAAGGATGAATTGTCAACAATGTTCTCCAAATTCTTGAATACATTATCATCAGTATCCAAGGTGATCTTTTTTCCTTCTACATTCATGGTTTCATCTTTAATGTTAATGGTTGGAGGAGAAGGAATGTCCTCTTGTTCTATTACACCTACTTGCTCTGCTGCAACTGATGGTTCTCCAACATTTTCTATCATAACCTTGATTATTGCTTTCTCTGTCTCTGAGTTAACTTCTTCATATCTGCCTCCCATAATCTGAATGGTTCTCTTTTTGGTTCTCAGATGGGTGCTTAAGGCTTTCATGATTTGACTAAAATGAGTTTCATCTTTTACTACACAAAGCTTCCTTACAAGCTTTTCTCTAATAGCCGTGTCTTCCTCTGATGCTCTCTTCTTCCTATTCACAAGTTTATTATACAAATCATCAGGTATCTGACCTTGAATTGTATCAAACTTCTTATTAGACAAAATCATATGCTTTACTACTGCATTCTCCAGATTAAGTCTTTTTGCATAATCATAAAGATCATAGTACTTATTCATTCTTGTAAAGTCTCCATCCTCAATGATCTACTCATTAAGCTTCTCAACTTTAGGTTTCCAAGCTTTCTACTTAATAGAAGTTCCAGCATCTTTGATTTTTGCAATTTTTCTTGGAACTGGTTGCACTAATGTTTTATGCCTCTTTCCCGGTCTAGTAGCACTTTCATTTACTCTTTTTCTAGGTGTGGAGGAAGTGGATCTAGTGGATATCTTTTCTTCTTGATCATTCTCAATTTCTTCCACTTTCACCTTCACTTGTGATTCTTCCTGCTATGCTGCAATTGATGATAAAGGTGGAATAGACAAAACTTGTTTTTGTCCACTCTCTCTGATTGCTATTGTTGTTTTCTTTTCTACTAAAAATTCATTCTCTATCATCCTTGTATCCTTTAGGATTTTCTTTATAGTACTCTCAACTCTTTTCTTAGATTACTTCTCTTCAAGTAAGGTCTTTGTAGAGTTGAAGTTCTCCTCAAAGGTTCCAAACCTATTACACTGAGTGTCCAACTTACACTTAAGTAACCTGCTAACATACTCTTTTGTCTCTACCTTAGATATCTCATAGCCAAGAGGGTCTATGAACTCTATTCTAGGTTCTACTGCTTCAATGTAGGTAAAGTTAGTATCAACCATAAAACATATGTCATCTTTATACTTCTCCACAAGAGACTTTGGGATCCTTGATCTGCTAGATACTATATCCTGAAATGTCTTGATTACTAGTACTGCACTCTCATTCACCTTGTCAATAACATGCCTTATGTACACTAAGTTAATCCTTTCCATTATAGTTTGGCCATCATTCTAGTCATTTCCAATGGTGTAAGGAAATTTTCACAATAGATGAAAAAACATATAGGTGATTAAGGATGAGAACCTAAACTGTGTACACTTAGTTTTCTTAATCTTTTCCAAGTTCTCAAATAGTTAAATTCTTAGAATTTCACACATATCAACTTGTACCTTGTCAACACACATAAGATAAGCTGCATGTATCATTCCAGCTACCATATCATCCTCTCTTGAATTTGCACAAAACTTAGTGGTTAGGATCTTGCATAAGTATCTGACATCATCTTGTTTGATCTTAGTAATCATAATTCCTCTACCATTATAGGATGAATTTGTGTTATCAATGACTATTTTCCTCATGTTTTTCTCATTTAAAGGAATGGCTCCATTTTTAGATAATCCAGTGACTTCATGAATCAAATCAGCTATGATATCTATCACTCTATCTTCTAATTAAAACTTCCCATTATGAATTCTGCTTAAGATAATCTTAGTACATTCTTCATTATCAAATTCATACTGTAATGCATACTTAATGATTTAATTGTCTTTCAAATGTTCAAATCCTTCTTTCAGTGTCATATCCTGATTATAGATCTTCTGATATTCATTTGTGAAATCACTATCACTAAAACTTAAAACTTCTTGCGATCTCGCAAAACATAATATTTTTCTTTGTGCTCTTAACCATAGCATTAGAACATCATAAAATACCTTGCATTAACTGCACAAGACTCAGTTCATCATATATCTACTTCTACACTAATCTAAGTTCCTATTCTACTGCAATTTTCATAAATTAAGTACTTTGAGATGGGTCAGGTAAAGATTCATTCTTACCTTTTGATACTTCACCTTCCTGATTACCTTCAATGTTGAATATGTCACCTTGATCTGTGCTTTTGATAAAATTAACTTCATTTGAATTACTACAACATCCTTTCTGACTGTTACTTGCATCTTGCATAATTTATGGGATTAGGATTAGGATGAAAAACTCTATTGTTCATTCTGCAAAACCTTGTTTTATGTCCAATCTTGTTGCATATCTGACAAACAATTCCATTGTTTCCATATCTTGGTCCAGGCTGATTGATTTGTGATCTGTAGTTTCTAGCAATGTGTCCAACCTTGTTGCATCTATAACATATTACTCCATTTCTTCTATTCATATCTTCAGTAGGTTTCTTATTTGCATTGTTAGTATTCCTAAACATTTTACTAGCATCATTATTCTCAATAAATTTAGGTTTCCTACATTCAATAGCTCTATTGGTTCCCACTTTTTCCACAAAGTGTCAGGTTTACACTATGATGAAAAACTAGTTAGTCTCCACTCCAAAGTTTGATAGGGAAAAAGGGCCAATTGATGAGGACAAAGAGCATCCTCCTTCTTCTTTGAGCTCCACATCACTCAGGTGGGTATTGCCTTATCTGCACACTCATGAATCTTCTTGATGAAAAAAGGCCTATAGATAGATTATTGTGGAGTAGTTATTAGACCCCTATAGGTATCCTATACCCCAATGAACCAAACCTAATGCAATAACCTACTTGCATGTAATGAGTCTAAAAACTAGAAAGGACCTACTACTACTACAACCAACATGAAAGGATAAGTATTCTCATTTGAATGATTTGATGTTGGGTTGAAAGGACCCTTGAGATACCCTAAGTCTCTCATAGACTAGTGCCTTATCCAATGGGCAACAGAGTCAAATACTTCACTGCAGTAGAGAGCTATGAAACAAGAAGACAACACATTCTAATATGTTGATGCCTTACATCAATCATACACCATTCATCAGACCTTACTTCAACAGTCCACCTATATACCCATATATGCTATCCCCTATTCAAAGAATTTTAACCCTCCCCTTAGAAGAGACCTATAAACAGGTAATACATTAATCATCATCCATTAAAAGACAATCATGAAATACCCTTGATACTCTAGCTCATACACATCTGAAAAATAATCTTGAACTCAATTATCTCTACGAAGACACCTCTATTGCAGACACATAGGAAATGCAAATAGAAAGATTAAACATCCTTGATGCTATAATCAACAAGTTCAGGATTCAAATGGAGACAGTCTAATAACAGTACAAATATATTGAATTCTTATACATAAGACAAACTGTTACAACTTATATTCTATTCTCAAAACTAGAAAGGAAAGAGGGAACACCCTATATGCAGAGAAGAAGGAAATATCTACAGGAAAAGGACCCTTCATGGAACTAGCTCATAGAAGAAAACTGGAACTCGAACCCTTCAAAAATCAAAATTATTACAATATTGTTAGTAAAAAGATTTGTCCTTTCTTGTTTCTTGTGGAAATAACTCTTAATGCCCAAATGATGAACAATATCTGGTTACAATAGTTGAAAAGCCATTTTCTGATTACTGGCTTTTCTCTGAATTGGTAGGTACAGCTCCCTATGTGAATGGTATTCAAGGAATTATGTTTTGTTCCTAAAACTAATGCAGGGTATGCTCTTAACCTGAGAGCAGAAGAGGCAAACCAAATTAAGTCTAACCAGAACTTAATTTAGGCAAGAAAAGCTTTTTATCTATGAACCAAGTTGCAGAACTCACACATACTATGAATCCATACACTCAGTGTTTAACCAATCTAAAACAATTTCTAGCAGAAATATAAATGAAATGATTAAAGACTTCTAATGAATCCTTCTTCGAACACCCCAAAGCACATCCTACTGTGGTTTATTCATATCCTCATGACAAAAGAATGAAACATCTTTCCTTTCCTTCTGTAATTCGGATTTAAAGAAAGAAACATAGAAGCAACAACTTCTAACTAAATGGAACAGAAAATCATTGACATAAAACACTCTTCAATTGACTCTGCAACATCAAGTCTCTTACACCAACAATTTTTCCAACCCTTGTATTTTCTTTTTCAATAGTTTATATAGAGATTACAATATAAAACTTTCATGAGAATGCCAAGTGTTTCAGCTTCCAGAATTTGAAAAGAATGAAGACTAATGTTTCACCATAACAACAAGGAGGAACTGAAAAGACTTTGTCCTTTCATCTAATTTGACTTGGGAAGGTGAAATGAACAGCCTTCTATCAAATCAACATAAACCTGAAGATGTCACACGAATAGTTGCCAGCTTCAATCCTTGCAAGAATTATCATTACCAACATCTTTGTTCTGTGCTTTGAAGGAAACTTTGATATAAAAAAACTGATTGACACACTTAATTAAAATGCCCTATTCACCATTCATGAATATCCGATCACCCCACTGCATTAGACTTCTTCTCTATTTTTATTTCATAAGAAGTCATCCTTAATAAAGATAAATGGCACTAATTGCAATCCTTTTCTTTCCTGTAATGATAATTCATCCTATTTTTATATGCATAGAGGCATCTAACATTTTATGATAAATGACTTTTTAATGTTGCTTCAATTGGATTGATAAACTTTTGATTACCTTCAACACTAAAATCATCTTCAATTTATCTCACTGAGAAGCCCATCAATCTTTGAAAAATCCATTATTGATACCACAAATGACAGATTGTATCACTTTCAAACGTTCTTTATGAAAATCATACATAACAGGTGCGGAACCCGTAACAGTGAAGTAGCAAGTCTCCCATTTTCTGCTTGTCAAATTTGAGTGCTTATGTAACTTAAAACACATGTCAAATACATTTGAAATAATAACATTTAAATCACCTTTCATTTGATATGCACTGGACATGTGTCACAATCCCACTTTGCCTCAAAGAATCTTCCATGACTTAGCGACAAAGCGGTAACCATTGATTTGGTATCGCAAGAAAACTCTTTCCAGACCCACCACCACATGTCTTCATCTCGCATGATCACATAACATGTTTTAAACTCTTGTGATCATGCGATCACTCAAAATGAACTCATATAATATTTAGTAAATAAAAATTTACTTGCCCAGCTTACGTTCTCTCTTAACTATTTATCTTTAGTTGCGAAACTGTGCGGTCATCTTCCCTAACCGCCGAATGTACTTTATTCCTTCTCCGACCTAGCGACTGTGAGAAACTTACCAGGCTCACCATTGGAAGATCAACGGCCATCACTTCTTCGCATAGACCTCCAAGATCCCTTCAGAACATGCGCCCACCATCGAATGAAGAATCTTCCCCTGCCTAGCCTATGTTGTCGCATGATTGCATGGCATTTTTTTAATTCATGTGATCATGTGACCACTCTATCATTGGTGCACGTGGACTGCACTATTGGCATACGTGGGTCCTAGCAAAACACTCTTTATTAGTATTTCCTATCATTTCATTGGCTTCTTTCACCTGCCGTGTTTCCTTTTTTCTTTTTCATATGATCGCAAGGTTGTTATTTTTATTCATGCGATCATGTGACCAATCCATTTTCTAAACTTGCATGAAATTAGGACTTCATAGTTGCAAGTGATAGTTCATTGAAAAAGATGCTTTGATCATCTTCGGTCAGCGAGCATCTAAAATCATACCTTGAGATCTTCCAAATTTGCAGAGTTTTAATAACCAAATGTCTTCCAAATTACACATACTGCCCCATGAAATGAATCTCTAAAATTTCAATTGCCAGACTTATGATTGCATCAATCATGTGAGAAAAACTTCCATTAGATCCCTTGTATATGCCTGGTGAACATATCTTTATAGTCAACTTTCATCTGGAAAAGATCATCAATGAGAGCATGATATCCTTGCTGGGTTGGGAACTATCACCTACCCATCATGACAATACTTTAAACCAACCCACCTAGCCTAGAGATGAGAGGGCAAGAGAAAGGGAAACCCAAAAAGGATAACCTACCTATGAAAGACTTAGACCTAGACACAAATCAGACCAGACATGACTATGGCTTCAAATTCTTTCACTTTTAACAACATAGTTATGGGGTGAAAAGTGAGGCAACAAATATATACCACTAGTCATCTTGGAATCCCAAAAATTAGTGTGCAACAAGGTATAGATGACTAGGGTAAAGGTTAGGGTTTTCACCCACCAAACCAACTGGATTTAATCAGAATTTATTACATTGGAGGAAAACCAGGCAACCTCGAGAGATCAGATCCAAGAATGATCTTCATTTATGATAATTCTTCTGACTGATGTATCAAAGATCATGAATTCACCATGCTAATCAATCTGATCATTCATCTGCAACATGACTCAAGAAAATCTTTACCCATTCCTTCATGGTACAGTCCCTTAGCAATCAATCATCAAAATCTCTGGACCACGTTGTGATAATTGACAAAATCATATTTACCAGATCTGGCCACTCAAGCATTCAATTTCAGTCCTTTTGTCACTGAAACCCTTCAAATATTTAAATATGGAAGAAATAGCTACTTGCATGGCACTAGACAACATATCAATGGTCAGCATTCAAATCTGGACCAACTTTATATCCCTACCATCAGATCTCTTACTTTTCCTGGGTTTCACAACTTAACCGCATAGGAATCCTAGTTTACATTTTTCCCTAGTGGTGAGGTCGCTAGTCATCTCATTAACCTCAAGTTATACTTAGTGATTATGCAACTAAATAGTCTCACGATCTCACGGTCTTCTCCCAAACCACCAAATTTTCCTGAGATCATGCAACTAAAAAAATTCCAAGTCATGAGACAAAATCACTAACTACAATATCATCATGAGATCACGTGACTGTAGGGAGAGCTAACTGTCTTGAATCCCTTTGAATTTTTATCTAGAGATTACGTGACTAAGACCTGACCACCTAATCGCTGAACACATTTTCTTCTTTCCCTGATCTGGCGACCACAAGAGACCTTTAATTTTTCTATCTGGCAGTTTGGCGACTAGCAAGAGAGTCTCGTAGTCGTGACAAATTTTTGACTTTTCAACTTTCTTTCTAAGACTTCGCGACCACCATTGATCTTCTTCTTCATTCCATCCTATGGTCCACATTAAGTCATGAGAGATTTCATGACTTAACTGTTAGGAACATGAGATCTTGGGACTACACAGTCGCTAAATCTCTGAATGAAAACTTAACCCATGCATTATCTAGAGACTTGGCGAAAAAGAGATTCACTGAGTCTCACAATATTTTTCTTAACTAGGGTTAAGTCTTGAGATCACGTGACTAAGACCATTCTTGAAGTTGCAGAAACATTTCTTAACTCTGAGTCAGATCTTGAGATTAAAAACTGACCGTTGATCTTCAACTCTATCTTGTGGCCATTGACGATCCTCACTCAATCTCAGAATGTAAAATGACTTAACTATTTGATCTCAAGATTGAGCGACTGGAAAGATTCATAACCACTTGCTAGGTTGCTGAAAGTTTGGCACTTAAGTACTGGATTAAGAGACTGTGACACAACCCTTAGTCACTGAATTGCCGAATCTTTTTATAAACTCTGAGCATACTGAGATCAATGACTATCATTATACTGCTGACTTAAATATCATGCATCTTTTATCAATAGTATAATGACAACCATGAGATCAATCTGAGCTTTAACCTCACCTCACAGACCGAAGACCTCAAGCCCACTTACAACTGCCAACTCACTGCTTCAACCAATGAAAAGCTGCAACCTTAGCTCAATCTGACTGTATATCCACTTGTATCATTCCTTATGACATGGGCCTATGATCACGTGATTTAGAGACTATAGTATATCTCCAAGTCACAGAAAATATATTCACTTATCAATTTCATCCAACGACTAAATCTCCACCACATGATCCTAATCTGACGGTAATCGATAGACCTCCAAACCTTATGCTGACTTTGACTTCTCTTAGGAGATCTGGTGACTGAGGCCATCTTGAAAATATTGATATAGTGGTCACCAAATATTGGAATAAAATCTAGAGACCTGGTGACAAAGATCTGATCGCTGAGTCAATGAACATTTGGAACTTAACTACCCAAGTCAAGAGATTGTGTGACTGAGGCAATCTCTAAGTCACTGAATAAACCACTAACCACCTAAATACTCAAAGACTTGGTGACAACTATGTTGCGGAGTCGCTCATTGCCAAATTTAATAGCCATGATTTGGTGATTGAAAGAAAAGCTAACTGCCCGGCAAGTCGCTGAAGGATAAGGAATATTCTGAAAGCATTGAGAGACCTCGTGACAAAAGCATTTCTTGTAGTTGTAGGAAGGAAAAGAATATGTCCTTTTGGTAAGGAGATCAAGTGACTAACCGCAAGGATAAAATGCGCACATGCATTATAAATCACTTAAGTGGCCTGAAAAAAGGTAATGAATAATTAGAATAGGGCCTGGATAAATTAGAGTTTTTTCCTCTAATGACTAGAAATATGAATAAAATGTAGGGTTTTAAGGTAAGAGACCAGGGAAACTTTGCAGGGGCTAGAGAAGAAATCATATATACATGAAAAATTTTGCAGGTTCTAACAGTGGCTTTGTTTGTAGATGTATGCCTCCTGTAGGCACAACAAGAATTCATAATCATTGGGTAAAGTAGACCACCTACTGGACAAAATTGGGACCTCAAAAACTGGCAACCGAACCAAGGAAACAGGAAGGGAAACACACAACAAAAAAAAAAAATATTTTCAAATATTTACAAGAATTTCAACTTTACTTGGTGGCCCCAGGCCACTAAAAGAAAACTAGTGACCCTCCAGAATCAAAGGTTTGATTTTCATCTAAATATGTGACCAACCATCTTCAAATTTCATGATCGTCTTGTTGCCAACATATGTGAATATTCATGGGCTAAAAAATGAAATTGTACTGATCACTACCCACGTTATTCTAGTCATAACCATTGCATTCATACTCATATTCTAAGAAATTAGGAACATCGTTTACTTCTTCTTGATGAATGGAAAAAATAAAAAACTTATCTAGTAATGCATCAGAAAATAAAGCATACTGATCATCATGCATCACTACAAAAATATCTGGCTGAGAAGGACTTGGATCCTCTGATTTACCTTCATGCATTGTCTCAGCCACTAAGCAAATTGGTTCCTCTATGATGTTTTCATGAACTAGATCATGAACCAAGTGAAGGTCTCTTTCACAAATATTGTGATAGTGGGACAACTGATCTGCATCATCCTTTCTATGAAAATAAATTTTATGCCAATTATTGAAGAAAAGGTCCTCAACACTATCACCATCACTATCATATCTAGTAGAAGAAGGAAAATGATGTGAACAAGAATTTTGTTCATCAATATTATCTTTATGACAGGAAAACACATTGTCATGACCTTCAACCTCTTCTTTTGCAGAGTCACTACAGGAGGGGAACTGTAATATACATGGGTCACATTGATCACTTTGGACACTAGCCTCATTATCAGCGTCAAAGACTATGTTAAAGGGGAGCTACAAATCAAAGTCCATAACAAGTGCATACCTTTGGAACTCTTCAGCCAAAAGTGCTGAAATCTTTTCATTGCTCAATGGACTTTGGGCCTTGTCTTCATCTTCCTCAGCTTCACCCTTATTGCTACAAACATCATCCATGTTCAAGATAAGAATGGACATCTCTGGCCTTAGATCATCTTGTGTGAAGAAATCACTATAGGAATCATCATCTGCATCATATCCAATACTCTTCCCTTCACACAAAACATCATCACACTGGGACAATAAAGTTGCCTTCTCATGCTGAATAGAAGACAAATCTGTAGACAAAAATAAAATATTGCCAACCTTAGATTCATCTTCAGCACTCTCATATGCACTGACCTCAACATCAACTTCATAGTCAATACTCTTTGCATAATGAGAATCAACATTAGAAACACTAGACCCTTCATGATCAACATAAGGAACCACCAGTCTTCGCAATCTCTTGTCCTCCTCTAACTGCCAGATCTCAGCTTTTTTCTCTACAATCATCATCTTGAGAGCAACAATCTCATCAAAATGTTCTATAAACATTTCTCTCAATACATCCCAAGAAGGGATTGAACATAAAGGAAATGACACAAACCAATCCCTTGCACCATCAATAAATGTCTACATAAGCAGTCTCATAGAAACATCTTCACGTTCAATATCTATTTCACCAAAAAGACCCATGACATCATATATATGCTAGCTTGCCGAAACAAATCCATTAGCCATGAATCTAGGCAAGCACTTCCCATTCTCAGTAGAGAACTCATTAGGGGCACCTTCAATGCCATCAAAACAAAAGGGCCTATATTCCTCCATAAGGAATTGCCCATTAACAACCATCCCTTTATACAGTAGTGCTTAACACTTGATAGGGACACATTCTCTTACAATTGATTTTTATAAAAAGAAGACATATGGAAACCAAAATACCTGAAAGTTCTGCATCAAGAACTTAGCCTATTGATTGGAAAGCAGGACAAATCTAGAGCTCACCATGCAGCTCCATCAGGTTCTTTGTTATGTAGAGTCACCACCTCCTTGAAGGGGAAAATTTTTCACTTTTCTTTATATCTTCTTCCAATCAACCAAAACCTCACCAAGATTTTACACACTGTTTATTAGGGACTGCACTGATCAAACAAAGGACTTTAGAGTCACCACTCATCACGTAGTGAGAAGATTTTACAAATGTATTTTGTCTATTTGACTCTGTAATCTTTCAACCAAGACTTTGGGATGATCGAGCCAAGCAAGGAAGCTTGTTGTCTTTTACTTCTTCCCCAACAGAGTCACCATTTTGTTGGTGACTCAGATGGGCAAATGAATCTAGTCAATATGATATTGAAAATTTTTGACTCAACCAGAGATCCTAATAGATGTACTTCTTGACTATTGTTCTTTCCCAGTAGAGTCACCATTTTATTGGTTCCCACTTTTTTCATACAGTGTCAGGTTTACACTATGATGACAAACTGGTTAGTCTCATTTGCAAAGTCTAACATGAAAAAAGGGCCAATTGATGAGGACAAAGAGCATCCTCCTTCTTTTCTGAACTCCACATCACTCAGGCGGGTATTGCCTTATCTGCATACTCATGACTCTTCTTGATAAACAAAAGACCTACAAATAGATTATTGTGGAATACTTATCAGACCCCTATAGGTATCCTATACCCCAATGAACCAAACCTAATGCAATAACCTACTTGCATTGAATGAGTCTAAAAACTAGAAAGGACCTCCTACTACTACAACCAACATGAAAAGATAAGTATTCTCATTTGAATGATTTGATGTTGGGTTGAAAGGACCCCTGAGATACCCTAAGTCTCTCATAGACCAGTGCCTTATCCAATGGGCAAAAGAGTCAAATACTTCACTACAAAAGAGAGCTATGAAATAAGAAGACAACACATTCTAATATGTTGATGCCTTACATCAATCATACACCATTCATTAGACCTTACTTCAACAATCCACCTGTGTACCTAGATATGCTATCACCTATTTAAAGGATTTTAACCCTCCCCTTAGAAGAGACATATAAACAGGTAATACATTAATCACCATCCACTGAAAGACAAGCATGAAACACCCTTGATACTCTAGTTCATACACATCTAAAAACTAATATTGAACTCAGTTATCTCTGTGAAGACAACTCTATTGCATACACATCGAAAATGCAAATATAAAGATTAAACATCCTCGATGCTATAATCAACAAGTTCAGGATTCAAATGGAGACAGTCTAATAACAATACAAATATATTGAATTCTTATACATAAGACAAACTATTTCAACTTATATTTTATTCTCAAAACTAGAAAGGAAAGAGGGAACACCCTATATGCAGAGAAGAAGTAAATATCTATAGGAAATGAACCCTTCATGGAACTAGCTCATAGAAGAAAAATGGAACTTGAACCCTTCAAAAATAAAAATTATTATAATATATACCACTAGTCATCTTGGAATCCCAAAAATCAAGATGCAATAAGGTACAAATGACTAGGGTAAAGGTTAGGGTTTTCACCCATCAAACCAACTAGATGTAATTAGAATTTATTACATTGGATGAAAACCAGGCAACCTCGAGAGATCAAATCCAAGAATGATCTTCATTTATGATAATTCTTCTGACTGATGTACCAAAGATCATGAATTCACCATGCTAATCAATGTAATCTTTCATCTGCAACATGGCTCGAGCAACTCTTTACCCATTCCTTCATGGTACAGTTCCTCTATAATCAATCATAAAACTCTCTGGACCATGTCGTGATAGTTGACAAAATCATATTTACCATATCTAGCTGCTCAAGCATTCAATTCTAGTCCTTTTGTCGCTAAAACCCTTCAAATATTTAAATCTAGAAAGAAATGGCTACTTGCATGGTGCGAGACAACATATCGACGGTCAACATTCAAATCTGGACCAACTTTATATCCGTACCATCAGATCTCTTACTTTTCCTGGGTTTCGCAGCTTAACCGCATAGGAATCCTGGTTTACATTTTTTCCTAGTCGTGAGATTGCTATTCATGTCATTAACCTCAAGTTATACTTAGTGATTACATGACTAAATAGTCTCATGATCTCGTAGTCTTCTCCCAAACTGCCAAGTTTTCCTGAGATCACACGATTGAAGAAATTCCAAGTCATGAGACAAAATCACTAACTGCAATATCATTATGAGATCACGTGACTGCAAGGAGAGCTAACTGTCTTAAATCCCTTTGACTTTCTATCTAGAGATTATATGACTAAGACCTGACCACTTAATCACTGAACACATTTTCTTCTTTCCCCGTTTTGACGACTACATGAGATCTTTAATTTTTCTATCTGACGATCTGGCGACTAGCAAAAGAGTCTTGTAGTTGTGACAAATTTTTGACTTTTCAACTTTCTTTTTGAGACTTCGTGACCACCGTTGATCTTCTTCTTCATTCCATCCTACGGTCCACATTAAGTTGTGAGAGATTTCATGACTTAACTATCAAGAACATGAGATCTTGAGACCACACAATCGCCAGATCTTTGAATGAAAACTTAACCATCGGGCCAATTAAAAAACTTAACCCATGCATTATCTAGAGACTTGGCAACAAATAGATTCACTGAGTCTCACAATATTTTTTTTTAGCTGGGGTTAAGTCCTGAGATCATGCAACTAAGACCATTCTTGAAGTCGTAGAAACATTTCTTAACTTTGAGTCAGATCTTGAGATTAAAAACTGACCGTTGATCTTCAACTCTATCCTGTGGCCATCGATGGTCCTCGCTCAATCTTAGAATGTAAAATGACTTAACTATTTGATCTTGAGATTGAGCGACTGGAGAGATTCATAACCGCTCGCCAGGTCATTGAAAGTTTGGCATTTAACCGCTGGATTAAGAGACTGTGAGACAACCCTCAGTCGTTGAATCACTGAATCTTTTTATAAACTCTGAGCATAATGAGATCAATGACTGTCATTATACCACTGACTTAAATATCATGCATCTTATATCAACGGTATAACGACAACTGGGAGATCAATCTGAGCTTTAACCTCATGTCATAGATAGAAGATCTCGGGCCCACTAACAACTGCCAACTCATTGCTTTGACCAATATCAAGCCACCACCTTAGCTCAATCTGACTGTATATCCACTTGTATCATTCCTTATGATGTGGGCCTATGATCATGTGATTCAATGACTATAGTATATCTCCGAGTCACAAAAAATTTATTCACTTATCAATTTCATCCTATGACTAAATCTACACCACACGATCTTGATCTGATGGTAGTCACTAGACCTCCAAACCTTATGCTGACTTTGAATTTTCTCAAGAGATCTAGTGACTGAGGCCATCTTAAAAATATTGATATAGTGGTTGCCAAATCTTGGAATAAAATCTAGAGACCTAGCGACAAAGAGCCAATCACTGAGTCGCTAAACATTTGGAACTTAACCGCCCAAGTCAAGAGATTGTGTGACTGAGGCAATCTCTAAGTCACTGAATAAATCACTAACCACTTGAATATTTAGAGACTTGGTGACAATCACGTTGCAGAGTCACTCATTTCCAAATTTAATTGCCACGATCTGGCGATTGAAAGAAAAGCTAACTACCTGACAAGTCATTGAAGGATAAGGAATATTCTGAAAGCATTGAGAGACCTCGTGACAAAAGCATTTCTCATAGTTGTAGGAAGGAAAAGAATATGCCATTTTGGTAAGGAGATCAAGCAACTAACTGAGAGGATAAAATGCGCACATGCATTATAAATCACTTAAGTGGCCTGAAAAAAGGTAATGAAGAATTAGAACAGGGCCTGGATAAAATAGAGTTGTTTCCTCCAATGGCTATAAATATGAATAAAACCTAGGGTTTTAAGGCAAGAGACAAAGAAAACTTTGCAGGGGCTAGAGAAGAAATCATATATCCATGAAAAATTTTGTAGGTGCTAACAGTTTCTCTATCTGCGGATGTATGCCTCTTGCAGGCACATCAAGAATTCAGAATCACTGGGTAAAGTAGACCACCTAGTGGACAAAACTGGAACCTCAAAAATTGGCAACCGAACCAAGGAAACAAGAAGGGAAACACACAACAAAAAAGGAAAATATTTTCAAATATTTACAAGAATTACAACTTTACTTGGTGGCCCCAGGCCACCAAAAGAAAATTAGTGACCCTCCAGAATCAAAGGTTTGATTTTCATCTACATATGTGACCAACTATCTACAAATTTCATGATCATCTTGTTGCCAACATATGTGAATATTCATGGGTTGAAAAATGAAATTGTACTGATCACTACCCATGTTCTTCCAGTCATAACCATTGCATTCATACTCATATTCCAAGAAGTAAGGAACATCTTTACCTTCTTCTTGATGACTGGAAAAAATAAAAAACTTATCTAGTAATGCATCAAAAAATAAAGCATACTGATCATCATGCATTACTACAAAAATACCTAGCTAAGAAGGACTTGGATCCTTTGATTTACCTTCATGCATTGCCTCAGCCATTGAGCAACTTGGTTCCTCTATGATGTTTTCATGAACTAGATCATGAACCAAGTGAATGTCTCTTTTACAAATATTGTGACAGTGGACCAACTGATCTGCATCATCCTTTCTATGAAAAGAAATTCTATCCCAATTGTTGAAGACAAGGTCCTCAACACTGTCACCATCACTATCATATCTAGTAGAAGAAGGAAAAGGATGTGAATTTTTTTTTTGTTCATCAATATTATCTTTATGACAGGAAAACACATTGTCATGACCTTCAACCTCTTCTTTTGCAGAGTCACTACAGGAGGGGAACTGTAATATACATGGGTCACATTGATCACTTTGGACACTAGCCTCATTATCAGTGTCAAAGACTATGTCAAAGGGGAGCTACAAATCAAAGTCCATAACAAGTGCATACCTTTGAAACTCTTTAGCCAAAAGTGCTAAAATCTTTTCACTACTCAATGGATTTTGGGCCTTGTCTTCATCTTCCTCAACTTCACCCTTATTGCTGCAAACATCATCCCTGTTCAAGATAAGAATGGACATCTCTAGCCTTAGATCATCTTGTGTGAAGCAATCACTGTAGGAATCATCATCTGCATCATATCCAATACTCTGCCCTTCACACAAAATATCATCACACTGGGACAATAAAGCTGCCTTCTCATGCTGAATAGAAGAAAAATCTGTAGACAAAAAGGAAATATTGCCAAACTTAGATTCATTTTCAACACTCTGATATGCACCGACCTCAACATCAGCTTCATAGTCAATACTATCTGCATAATGAGAATCAACATGAGAAACACTAGCCTGTTCATGATCAACATAAGGAACCACCAGTCTTTGCAATCTCTTGGCCTCCTCTAACTGCCAGATCTCAACTTTTTTCTCTACAATCATCTTTTTGAGAGAAACAACCTCATCAAAATGTTCTATAAACATTTCTCTTTATAAATCCTAAGAAAGGATTGAACATGAAGGCAAGGACACAAACCAATCCCTTGCACCATCAATAAATGTCTGCACAAGTAGTCTCATAGCAATATCTTCATGTTCAATATCCATTTCACCAAAAAGACCCATGACATCATAGACATGCTGGCTTGCTGAAATAGATCCATCAACCATGAATCTAGGCAAGCACTTCCCATTCTTAGTAGAGAACTCATTAGGGGCACCTTCAGTGCCATAAAAAAAATGGCCTATATTCCTCCATAAGGAACTGCCCACTAACAACCATCCCTTTATACAGTAGTGCTTAACACTTGATAGGGACACATTCTCTTACAACTGATTTTCATAAAAAAAAGACATATGAAAACCAAAATACCTGAAAGTTCTCATCAAGAACTTAGCCTGTTGACTGGAAGGCATGGTAGATCTAGAGCTCACCATGTAGCTCCATCAGGTTCTTTGCTATGTAGAGTCACCACCTCCTTGAAGAGGAAAATTTTTCACTTTTCTTTGTATCTTCTTCCAATCAACCAAAACCTCACCAAGATTTTGCACATTGTTTATCAGGGACTGCATTGATCAAATAGAGGACTTTAGAGTTGCCACTCAGCACATAGTGAGAAGATTTTACAAATGTGTTTGGTCTATTTGGCTCTGTAATCTTTCAACCAAGACTTTGGGATGATCCAACCAAGCAAAGAAGCTTGTTATCTTTTACTTCTTCCCCAATAGAGTCACCATTTTGTTGGTGACTCAAATGGGGAAATGAATCTGGTCAATATGATATTGAAATTTTTTGACTCAACTAGAGATCCTAACAGAGGCACTTCTTCATTGTTGTTCTTTCCAGTAGAGTCGCTATTTTGTTGGTTCCCACTTTTTCCATACAGTGTCAGGTTTACACTATGGTGACAAACTGGTTAGTCTCCACTACAAAGTCTGACATGAAAAAAGGGCCAATTAATGAGGACAAAGAGCATCCTCCTTTTTCTTTGAGCTCTACATCACTCAGGTGGGTATTGCCTTATCTACACACTCATGACTCTTCTTGATAAACAAAAGACTTGTAGATAGATTATTGCGGAATAGTTATTAGACCCCTATAGGTACCCTATACCCCAATGAACCAAACCTAATGCAATAACCTGTTTGCATGGAATGAGTCTAAAAACTAGAAAGGACCTCCTACTACTACAACCAACATGAAAGGATAAGTATTCTCATTTGAATGATTTGATGTTGGGTTGAAAGGACCCTTGAGATACCCTAAGTCTCTCATAGACCATTTCCTTATCCAATAGGCAACAGAGTCAAATACTTCACTGCAGTAGAGAGCTATGAAACAAGAAGACAACACATTCTAATATGTTGATGCCTTACATCAATCATACACCATTCATCAGACCTTACTTCAACAATCCACCTATGTACCCAGATATGTTATCACCTATTCAAAGGATTTTAACTCTCCCCTTAGAAGAGACATATAAATAGGTAATACATTAATCACCATCCACTAAAAGACAAGCATGAAACACCCTTGATACTCTAGCTCATACACATCTGAAAACTAATCTTGAACTCAGTTATCTCTACCAAGACAACTATATTGCAGACACATAGGAAATGCAAATAGAAAGATTAAACATCCTTGATGCTATAATCAACAAGTTCAGGATTCAAATTGAGATAGTCTAATAATAGTACAAATATATTGAATTCTTATACATAAGACAAACTGTTACAACTTATATTCTATTCTCAAAACTAGAAAGGAAAGAGGGAACACCCTATATGCAGAGAAGAAGGAAATATCTACAGAAAAATGACCTTTCATGGAACTAGCTCACAGAAGGAAACTAGAACTCAAATACTTCAAAAATCAAAATTATTACAATATATACCACTAGTCATCTTGGAATCCAAAAAATTAGGATGCAACAAGGTACGGATGACTAGGATAAAGGTTAGGGTTTTCACCCACCAAACCAACTAGATTTAATCAAAATTTATTACATTGGAGGAAAACTAGGCAACCTCAAGAGATCAGATCCAAGAATGATCTTCATTTATGATAATTCTTCTAATTGATGTACCAAAGATCATGAATTCACCATGCTAATCAATCTGGTCATTCATCTGCAACGTGCCTCAAGGAACTCTTTACCCATTCTTTCATGGTACAATCCCTTTGCAATCAATCATCAAACTCTCTAGACCACACTGTGATAGTTGACAAAATCATATTTACCAGATCTAGCCGCTCAAGCATTCAATTCCAATCCTTTTGTTGCTGAAAACCTTCAAATATTTAAATATGGAAGAAATGACTACTTGCATGGTGCTAGACAACATATCGATGGTCAGCATTCAAATCTAGACTAACTTTATATCCCTACTGTCAGATCTCTTAATTTTTCTGAGTTTCAGAACTTAACCGCATAGGAATCCTATTTTACATTTTCCCCTAGTTGCAAGATCACTAGTCATGTCATTAACCTCAAGTTATACTTAGCGATTACGTGACTAAACAGTCTCATGATCTCGCGGTCTTCTCCCAAACCACCACATTTTCCTGAGATCACGCGACTGAAGAAATTCCAAATCGTAAGACAAAATCACTAACTACAATATCATCACGAGATCATGCAACTATGGGGAGAGCTAACTGTCTTGAATCCCTTTGACTTTCTATCTTCAGATTACGTGACTAAGACCTGACCACTTAATCGCTGAACACATTTTATTCTTTCCCCGATTTGGTGACCAGAGGAGACCTTTAATTTTTCTATCTGGTGATCTGGCGACTAGCAAGAGAGTCTCGTAGTCGTGGAAATTTTTTGACTTTTCAAATTTCTTTCTAAGACTTCATGACCACTGTTGATCTTCTTCATTCCATCCTATGGTCCACATTAAGTCGCGAGAGATTTCATGACTTAACTGTCAGGAACATGAGATCTTGAGACCACATAGTCACCAGATCTCTGAATGAAAACTTAACTGTTAGGCTAAATAAAAAACTTAACCCATGCATTATCTAGAGACTTGGAGACAAAGAGATTCACTGAGTCTCACAATATTTTTCTTAACTGGGGTTAAGTCTTGTGATCACGTGACTGAGACCATTCTTGAAGTCATGGAAACATTTCTTAACTCTGAGTCAGATCTTGAGATTAAAAACTAACCACTAATCTTCAACTCTATCCTATGGCCATTGACGGTCCTCGCTCAATCTCAAAATGTAAAATAACTTAACTATTTGATCTTGAGATTGAGCAACTGGAGAGGTTCATAACTATTCACCAGGTCGCTGAAAGTTTGGCACTTAACCGCTGGATTAAGAGACTGCGAGACAACCCTTAGTCGTTGAATCGCTGAATCTTTTTATAAACTTTGAGCATACTGAGATCAATGGCTATCATTATACTATTGAATTAAATATCATGCATCTTATATCAATGATATAATGACAACTGTGAGATCAATCTGAGCTTTAACCTCACCTCACAGACCGAAGACCTCGATCCCACTGACAACTACCAGCTGACTGCTTTGACCAATGAAAATCTACCACCTCAGCTCAATCTGACTATATATCCACTTGTATCATTCCTTATGATGTGGGCCTACCATCACACAATTCATCAACTACAGTATATCTCTGAGTCACAGAAAATTTATTCACTTATCAATTTCATCCAGCGACTAAATCTCCACCACACAATCCTGATCTGACGGTAGTCGCTGGACCTCTGAATCTTATGCCGACTTTGACTTTTCTCAAGAGATCTGGCGACTGAGGCTGAAAATATTGATATAGTGGTCGCCAAATCTTGGAATAAAATCTGGAGACCTGGTGATAAAGAGCCAATTGCTGAGTCGCTGAACATTTGGAACTTAACTGCCCAAGTCAAGAGATTGTGCGACTGAGGGAATCTCTAAGTTGCTGAATAAATCACTAACCACCTAAATACTTAGAGACCTTGTGACAATCGCATTGTGGAGTCCCTAAATGCCAAATTTAACTACCACAATCTAGTGATTGAAAGAAAAGATAACCACCTGACAAGTTGCTGAAGGATAAGGAATATTCTAAAAGCATTGAGAGACCTCACGACAAAAGCATTTCTCGTAGTCACAGGAAGGAAAAGAATATTTTGTTTTGGTAAGGAGATCAAGTGACTAACTGAGAGGATAAAATTTGCACATGCATTATAAATCACTTAAGTGGCCTGAAAAAAGGTAATGAAGAATTAGAATAGGGCCTGGATAAAGTAGGGTTTTTTCCTCCAACGTCTAGAAATATGAATAAAACCTAGGGTTTTAAGGCAAGAGACCAGGAAAACTTTACAGGGGCTAGAGAAGAAATCATATATCCATGAAAATTTTTGTAGGTGCTAACAAGCTCTATGTCCAAAACCATGACAATTATAACAATAAACATTAAGAGGTTTAAATTGTCTACCTGTGCAATCTCTCTTCATATGACCAATAGTATTACAAGCAAAACATCTACCTTTGAATTCTCTTTGCATACCTTTGGGTGATTCCTCTTGCTTCAGTGATTCTTCTTCTTTAGGTGTATCTTTAGATTTGTTAATCTCATCAGACTTCTTCTCATCTACGCTTTCAGATATTTTTAGATCTGGTTCCTTGCTTTCATCATTTGCTTTAAAAGTGTTGAATCCAATACCAGTCTTATCATATAATGGTTTTTGATAAGATATTTATTCATCAATCTTCTCACTAGTTGAATATAGCCTTTCAAGTTGTTGTTTGGATTGAGTAAGTTCACCTTTCACAATCTTATAGTATTTCTCAAGTTCAGCATACTACAAATTGACTTTCTCAAGTTCAGATGTTACTTTACTAAGTTTAGATTTTAGTCCTTCATTTTCAGTCTTTAGACTTTCATTCTCAAATTTCAGATTTGCTTCATTCTTGCCATTTCCATCTTTCAAACTAAGCTTCAGATTTTCTATCTTCAGTTCATGCTTAAGGATCTCATTTTCTTTTTCTAAATTGTCATCATAATCTTCAATAAAAACTTTGGATTCCTTTTCAGATCTCAGATCTTCCAACTTGTTTTTTAGTATCTCAATGAGGTTCTTTGCATCATCATATTTTCTTTTCAAAGTATCTTTTTCAATAGTAAGCAAGTCAATCTATTCAAGAGCTTCTTGAAGATTCTTGTGTAGTTGATCCATATCCATAGAGATCTTACTCAAGCTGCTAGGATTTCCTTGAATGATTCTCTTCTGAGTAACTAAGCTCTGATACCAATTGTTAGAAATAGGGAATACTAAGAGGGGGGGTGAATTAGTATTCTACAAACTTTATCTTTTGATATACATGCATAACATAAGAAGCTAAACAACATGCATAGCAATAAAATTAAAGAACTCATAACACATTATTTGTTCTCAAGGAAACCCTGGCCAAGGGAAAACCCTGGTGGGGATGGTACCCACAAAGATCCACTAATCAAAAGTATCCTACTAAGGATGTTGACCCTGTTAGGAGTCTATTACAAACATATAGTGTATCAGTCCTGATTAAGGGACTATAGGTCTTGTTAGAAGCCTCAACCCTGTTAGGAGTTGGCAGTACAAAATGTGATTGCCAGATGATCCCATTGCCCAAACAAGTAATGTACAATATACACTGATTACAAAATAAGGTTAAGGTACATAACCTTATACTACTTGCACCAATATCTATTCTCTGCTCTTTCACTATCGCTATTACATATGCATCATATATTTCGCATCATGTCACTACTTCATTACATCACATTCCTCTACTCTTTACAACTTACAATTACATTTATAAAAATAAATTTATTCAAGATTTAACATCTAGGATGTCATCCCTTTATATTGTTAAGTCATTATTTTGATAAACAAAATAATCCCTTAACTCTTTACTAATTCTATCTTCATATTCTGTCTTGTCAGCTTGATACTGTCTTCCATAAAAATGTCATAACTTCTTCCGTACATGCTGTACTGACTTGTACTCTGAGATGGGTCTTCAATAGTCATCATAAAGTCTATGTTCAAGTGTGCAAGCACTGAACTTACTCCAATCAATGTCGCAAACAAAAACTGTGTCTAGGTTCATTGGTAAAAATACTATCTCATACTTAGACAATTTTGCAATGCGCTTTATCATACTAGCTCTCTGACCTATGTGATCTTTATGTGGATCATATGTTGCCATAATGACAACATCAATGTAATCAACTCAGCCAAATTTCCAACAATCTTAAAGTACTTTGAATTCTTTGCACTTAAAATAGTTCAATTCTATTAAGATTTAGTTATTTTCTTTGAATTTTATAATTCCACAAGAAATTTCCAATGAGTTATGTTTGACCTGTTCTGCAATCAAATCATCCCCAATCAAGAGATACAATAGGAAGTAGATTCAATATCCTTTAGAGTTAAAGTTAGTTTAGATAGAATTAAAGTCTTTTGATATCGTTAAGAAGAATTCCTAAGAGCTCCCGATAGAGCACGATCCAAACTCTAGTCACTGTTTTACAATGCAAAACCCCCAAACTAATCACAATACTTATTGCAGATAGACTTAGGACACATCCAATCTGATATTTGAAAAATTAAATGATGCAAGTTGTGACATCAATGACCTCAACCATCATGGAGTTAATTTATTTAAGTGATTTAATCTTAGCATTTTGTCTTTTGCACAAAAAGTGACCTTTTAATTGGGAAAAAGAGTTCTTTTCCTTAATTTTAACTTGGTGAAATTGGATTTTGCTTGAATCTATATGGGAGAAAATCACCCTTTTTCTTGTTGAGTTTGATCCAATCACCATTTTTTGTGGGATTGGCTCATTGAGTTCATGCTGGGATTGCTCCACTTTGCTGAAGATTTCATTTGATTTTGTGGGGTTTTTGGTTTTCTTCACTAGTTTTGGTTTTCTTCACTTTGTGAGGTAGGTTTTCCTCAAAATTCATTCAATTTCCATTTGAATCATTTCTTGATTTTGTAAATGATCCATGGGATGTATTAGATGTTTTTCCCCACATGTATAGTTTTTTTTTACATCCATTTGGGCTTCCTTGTATTTTCTATGCTTTTGAGGTTTTGAAATTTATGGTTTTTATGGTGTTATGCTTCCCAGTTTTCTACATGTGCTTGAAACTAGAATTTTATTGGATAAATGTGATGTTGGGTACCCTATACCAAATTTTTTTTGTATTTTTGATTTATTTGAAGTTTGAACTTTTGGTCATTTTTGAAGGATCATCAATGGTGACATCCTTTGGGACTAAATTTTAGTCCTTTGTGCATTTCTTCATTTTTATTATAAATTGCGATTAGGAACTAATCTCGTATTTGTGGAAAATGTGTTATTTTTTTTTTGTTTCAATATCATATTCATCCATGCTCTTGGAAAAGAGGTCAGCTGAGTGAGCTTAAATCTCATTTTTTCAAGGTTCATGTTGCTAGCTACTTCCTGCATTGTTCTAGATTTCCATTTAAGAGTGAGACATTTTGTTGTGTGGATTCATGGTGTTGAGACCACATCTAGACATGTAGTTGAGATATGCTCCTATGCTGAGCTCTAAGTGACCTGAGCTCTTGGCACGTGCAATTAGGCATACCTTGTTCCCTCCTTGCTACATGACATGAAATTTATTGCTTTATGTTATTGTTCAGAATTGTATGTTTGACCAATAGGTGGAGTAGTGGGATGAAGTGGCTCCTAGCCTACAAGAGATCAGCATAGGACACATCAAGGAGCTCCTTAAATAAGTGATGAGGTAAAACATAATATAAGACTTAATGTGACTACTTTTCTGTCATTTGAGGACGTTGATATGGTATGTCTTTGTATCTCTATCTATGAACATTGATATGACATAGTACCTTTTTGTCATTTGAAAATATTGATATGGTATAGTTTAGCCTTGTTGCCTATGGATTTTGATATGGTTAAGTAGAGAATCCTTTATGAGTAAAGGATTTCTTGAAGTCAGATGAGATTCCACAAGACATGTGATGACACTCCATTCTTGTGTCTCAGAACCATACTTTTCCTAGTCTTGAGGACTAACCTTGAACTACTTGCATACTATATTCTACATCATGTTTGCATTAGGATGACTATGCTATTCCCTTAGTTTTGTGTTTTATTGGTGTGTGTTAGCCACTCCTTTCTTGTGTGTGTACCTTGTTTTTGTGGCTAGATTACTATCACTACTAACATGATGGGGTGGGCCAGAGGGTACCACGTGGTTGGGTGGAATTGCACCCACTATTGGGGGCTGGTGTATAGGTGGCAGACTTCTTCTAATGATAAAGTATAAGCATGATCTACTCATTCTATCACTTTTCTCTCATTATTTTAGTGATTTATGGATATGTATTGTTATGTTCAATAATATAAATTAATTAATGATGTTATTGATCATTTCGAGTGTGTACAACCTCAAATTCTTCTATTTAGTACTCCTTGGTGTGGAGCTATGATGCATGAGCATCCTGGGTGTAAGGGCAATCTTGCATCACCCAAAAATATTTTCTAGTTTCTTTTCAATAAGGGCTATTTGTAATACCCCCAAAATGGGCTATAGGTTCATTAACCTCCTACATCAATAATTCAATCAAAATTGACATCAAATTCCTAACCTAAGGCACATCTGCACATCAGTTTATCAAAAATTAATTGTATCTTAATTCTGCATCGGAGAATATTCCTTGGAATATTCCTATTTATCCTATTTATCTTTGATTTAATAATTATTTGGCGATAAATCATATTTATCCTAAAGTTTGATTAATTGAATATTCTAAATATTTAATTAATTAGATTTAATTCTACCACTTAATTATTTAATTAGATTTAATTATATTTATTCCTAAATTGTTTTATTTAATTTTGACAAGAAATCAAAATTCTTATGACTAATTGATTAAATTCTTATTTAATTAATTAATGTCAATTGTCAATATTTAATGATATAGTTTTTGAATAAAAGTTTGATTTAATAATTGATTAACCCATAAATCAGTTGTTTTAAATTTAAAATCAGTTAAGTTAAAGATAAATCACTTTATTTTTAAATTAATTCATAATTATCTATGCACATTTGAAGGAGCAGTTAAACTTTAAATCGGAAAATCAATTCAAGTTGTTATCTTTTAGAAACTCAACATTTATTTTGAGTTGAAAATTGATCTAAACTTTTGATTTAAGTTAAAAATCTATTTTTGCATGATTTGCATGATTCTGTGAGTTGATCTGTTTCTAATTTCTTGTTAACTCAAAAATCAACCTGAGTTTATCAAGAGTGATTTATGGCTTTTCTCAATGCATCCTCAAGCCTTGGATTTGTGTAAAATCAAGGCTCAGCTCTTCACAACAAACCACCCTCGAATTTGCACAATTACTTTGGTGAATTTGTGATTGAAGGATTAAGCACTTGCGACAGGTGATTTGTGAGATCTTTCATTGTTGGTCATAATTTTGCATAGTTTTCATATCATAGCATTCATTCATTCATAGCATTCTTAGATTATTCTGCATATCATTTCGATTAATTCTAGATTAGATTCATTTAATTTTTTCATATCATTGCATACAAAATCCAAAAAAATAGATTAATCTGCATTCATACAATTTTTCATTCTTTTGCAATCAAATCCTTCGTTTAGGTGTTGCATTTTCACTGATCTCAATTTCAATCTAAGAACATCATACTCACACCTACTAGATGGCAGTAAATTGCCTGGTTAGCTTAGTTTCATTTATTTACAGATTTTTATTTTGCTAACCTCTAATGTTTTACTGAAGTGTTATGTCACAGCTAGGTACAATTTTCACACACATATTTTTGGCACCCACCGTGGGGCCCTGAAATGGGTTTCCATTTCTCTTCTATCAATTTCTATCTATTTTCTATCATTTTCTAATCAATTCTACAATTTTATTCTCTATCCGTACAATTTTCGTATGAGTTTTGTCAGAAACTCATACCAGGACCCTTTGAGTGTCATATGACATTCAACATTTTTGAGGCTCGTATCAGCAACTATAGATTATTGTTTGGAGACTTCATTGTTGTGCGGGTGGTACCCATTGTCGTACAAGTTTCCTGAAAGTCATGCCAGAGGTGACTCAGTGTCATATGAGATTTGGATTGTAATATGAGAGGTAACCCATTATCGTACGAGTTTTGGTACCAGGATTCAATTGTCGTTTAAGATTTTTAGGCAGTTTGTCAGCTTTGATTGTCAGATTTGGACTAACAACTAAGCCTAACAATTGAACTCTGCTATTTCTGATTGATATTTCTTGATTCTGATTGGAAAAATGCAACTAAATTGCTAAAATAGGTAAAATCTACTAAGCGCATTGCAAGGAATTCAGGTATTCTTCTACAACTAATAACACTTCAATTTTCTCATTTAAAACAAACTCTCTTGTGTCATGCTTGTGTGACTTTTCTTGCTTTCATATCACAGACTTCAGTTTTTGGGCTATAAAATGAACATAGATTTACTTTTTGCATATCTATTACACATAGTAAATAGGCCCTATGAACACTATTTGTGGATGATCTTGAGAGAGTTGGCTTCTTTCGCTTGTTCACACATGCAAACCTCTTCTTGATGAAGGATCCCCTTTTAGGTAGGGAGGATACTAGGATTATCTTGCGTTCTACTGGGTTTTTGAGTCTTCAGCTTTTGATCAATACATTCTCTCTCTGAAGAGATTGATAGACCATAAGTAGTTGACATCATAAATCTTGGTGAGATAATTTTAGTCTTAGCGTGCCAGATTAATTTGTCTACTTTGTTTTGGTGAAGTGAAGAGGTTAGGGGATTATGCTCTACTTCCTTTTTGGATAGTACCAGATACCCAGATCCTTGAATCTAATCTAGTCCCCCTGTGGTATCTTTTGTGAGTCACCTTTAGAGAGGGTTAACCATAGTGAACATTCCCTTAATTAGGTCGACCACATGGATGGAACCTCAAGTGGTAATAGCCATTTTCACTACGGTAGCAATAGCCACTATATAAATGTCCTTTTGGAGGAAATCTTCATAGGTGTGGTCTCTTGTTGGGCTATTAGATCTCCCTAGTAGCTCTTGATTGATTAAATTCTTAGACTATGTCAAAACCCTGATGCACCTGGATTGGGGTTTACCCTCTTGAGATCATAAAAGTTGCAAAGGTAGACTATTACTACAAACCCTAGTGAGGCCAATTTTTCATTTTCTAGGACTATGTGCATTATTGAAAAACTTTTTGGAACATACACAACTAGCATTCCTAGGGATTAGCACATTAAGTCACTTGATTGTTCATTCACAGGGTTGCTTTGTCCCTTGTTCATTGTTTTCAGATGTTATTGAAATCACTTGCCTGCTATTTTGTGTGCTTGTTTGTTTACTTGGTTATTGAAAATGAACGATCCCAGAATGAACTTCAAATCTGGACTGAAAACCTTGCAAAACACACTGATTCTAAAAACTAAGAAATTGCAAAATCTAACACAAAATTCCTTTCTGGAGTCAAAAGTCATCCCAAAAGATCATAAATTCATACGAGTTTTGAGCATTTGTTGTATCAAGACCCCCATATTGTCGTATGGTAGCTAGTATATTGTCGTACAAGTGTTGTCAAAAATCACAAGCAAAAAAGTCAAAATATGCTATCAATTGTCATGCGAGCTATGCAATTGTCGTACGAGTCTTATCCATTATTGTGCCAAGGCTTACACACTTTCATACGAGCCTGTAGAAAGTCATATGAGAATTTTTGGAAAATTGCTAGAAAGTTGTCAAAATTGCCAGAAATCCAATTTTTACAGCCTATTTTCAGATTCTGTCAAACAAATCACCATGTTAGGAATAGAGTACTAATTAGAAACAATTCGATCATTTTCCTAAAGTGGTCTCTTGAGCCTGATTTAGCCTTCTGATTTATTGATTTGAGTCTTTTTCCATGTTGTGTCAAAACCTTGTCAAAATTTATCTTCAATTCAATCTTCATTTAAAAATGGCTAGGTGTTGCGAGCTTGTGTCTACCATCTTTTGGGCATCTACCCATATTACTAGGGCACATTATCCTTCATTTACATCCAATCTATCTTCAATCAATCCAATCTTGACAAGGTTGTATCATTCGATCTTCTTGAATCAATTCACTCTTTAGTTGTCTTAATCTTGCTCTCTTGCTTCACCCAAGGTTAATGGTGGAAACTAGAGCTTCATCGCGAAAACAAAGAGAACAACCTGAAATCTCTTCAGAGGCATCTTCTATGATTGCCTAGACCATTCATCAATCCTTCGAGACAACTAAATTTGTAGAAGATGCTCTTGGAAATCTTTACTTAATAGGTGGTTACATCACCCCTCCTACATCAACCCATGTAGGTCATCAACCAACTCCTCATCAATCAATTCCTGGTAGTTCTCTCAACAACACTGTCTCAAGGAGGAATGAACCAAGGTTCCCAAGGACATCACTCTCAACATGGTGTAGATCAAGAACCCACACCTTCTGAAATTGCTCGATATCAAAATGATGATGACTTCAAGAAACTGATGAGGCATTTCTTGAAAGAAGACAAAGAAACATACTTCCTAGATTTGGCTTGTCAAGGGGCTAAACTTCCTCCCAACTTCAATGTTGAAGATATAATTATGCATGAGGAAGAAACTCCAATCATTTCTATGATGAAATATATGTATGCCATGAAAGTCAAACTCAACAAACTCGAAAAAGAGAAGGAACCTAAGGAGTTCTCCATGGAAGCTCTATACCCTTTTCCATTTGATAAAGACTTGTACATGTTTCCATTCCCTAAAAGAGTGGAGATGCATAAATATGATAAGTATGATGGAAAATTTGATCCTCAAGATCATGTCAGAGAATTCTGTACTCAATCTATGGAGTTCATGCATGAACGAACCTAGCTAATGTGTCTTTTCCCTTGATCTTTGGGAGGGTCAGCTATTCATTGGTTCTCAAAAATACCTCCTACTATCAAAAATTTTGAGGAGTTAATCAAACTGTTCTATCAACAATACTCCTACAACATCCAACATCTGGTCACTATGATCGACTTCTGCAATCTGAAACAGAACCCAGGAGAACCATTCCTGACTTTTCTCAAAAGATGGAGGAAGAAATTTTCTCTATATGCTAGACCTATTCCAGAAATTGAGAAGCTATAAATCTTCATCAACAACCTTATTCTAGAAATCAACTACCATTTGCAAATGAAAAATCATACATCCTTTGATAAAATGGTAGAAAATACAATCAAAATTGAGAAAGTACTTGTACAAAAAGGAGACATATCACTTCAAAAAGACAAGTATGAATCTGGATCTAATTCTAAAGACAAAGGCAAAAACTGGAACAAGTATAAAGGTGTTTTCACTAATGGTGTTGTTGATACTATTTGTGCCCCATCTAAGGCACCCAATTTCAATCTCACTGTTGGCACCCAAGCTATCAAAGCCTCAGAAGAAAAAGCAATAGAATCAAACAAGAAGTCATCTAACTATAAACCTTGGGCTACAGATCCTAAACACAAGTTTACTCCTCTTGGAGAGTCCTTGGAATCTGCCATGAAAACTCTGTTGGCCAACAACATCATCTCCTTTCCTGAGATAAATTTTTTTGATCCTGAACCTAAACCAAAATGGTGGAGAGAGAACTATTTTTGTGACTTCCATCGTAATAAGGGTCATAAAACTAATAACTACATCCTTTTGAAACACATCATACAAGAAAAAATTGAGAATGGAGAAATCATAATTGACAATCATAAAGGCAATAATGATCATATAGAATTCATGAAACCATTTCTGAAACATAATCAAGGAGATTCATCTTCTCAGCCTAATGTGGGTGCTAAAGTCAATTATGCCTACTTTGGAAATAATGTTGTCATAAATATGGTTGAACCATGCCTATTTGAGCATTGTAATGTCATCACAATTGTAAGAAAGGATAGAGATAATCAATTAGCAAATGCAGTTACTCAATCAAGAACATCTACAAGGACAAATCCCAGATTGATCAAATGTCCCTAAGATGCCTTTCAATCTTTCATCTACTTCTAAACAAAAGGATGCCTCTAAATCAAATCCTAAAGACATGAGGCCAACATCATACAGTATTGTCCAACAACTCCATCATACAAATGCAAAAATCTCCATGTTTGAGTTGCTTCAGATATCTCCAGCTCATAGAGCCATTCTCGACAAAGCTTTGCTCAAATCCAATGTTCCTGACAACCTTGATTTAGATAGATTCCAGACTATGGTTGGTCATCTAACGTCTCCACAATATATCTCCTTTTCAAAGGAAGATGATAACTCCTTGAGTCATCCACATAACCAGTCCTTGCACATTGAAGTCTTGATTGAAAATCATCATGTCAAATGTGTGTTGATAGATGGAGGCACTAGTTTTAACATTTGTTCTTATAGCTTGATCACACACTTGAAGTTATCTAAAACTTCCATTGATCCTAAGAAGAAGATAAATATCAAAGCATACTAAGAGTAAGAAAGATCTTCCAAAGGAACTATTGTCTTACCTATCAGAACAAGACCTATTATCAGAGACACCATATGTAAAGTTCTTGATCTACCTTTAGCTTACAACATCCTTCTAGGGAGACCCTAGATACATGAAATGAGAGCTATTCCTTCCACATACCATCAATATGTGAAATTCCCTTATGAAGGAGTAGAGGTGATGATTCTAGCTAATCTATATACAACTTGCAATGCATTGAAAGAAAGTGTTGATAAACTTGTTCCTAATAACATAGAATCTTCCACTAAGCAGCTAGACATTGCTTCAACCTCTAAAATGGAAGACATTGCTAAAAAAGTCAAAATCAAAGATAATGGCATGGGAGAATACATAATGGAACCTATTTTATCTCTCACATCTCTCCCTTTGTCCCCTAAATCTTATGGACAACCATTTGACAAAGTGAAACCTACAACTAAAGAATCCAAGGTCATATTCAATGGAAGCTTTGTCACATATCAAGTATCTAAACAAGAGTTTGAGGAAGATGAAGCCATGCTTACATGGTTATACAAGGATGAGCCTCAATCAGTCTAGAAATGTGACTCTACTTCAAGCAAAATTCCTTAGAAGTCATATGGACCAGGGGACAAATTGATCACAAAAATGGGATATACTAGAAAAGGACCTCTAGGAATACAAGGTAAAGGTATTCTATCACCTCTTGACCATCATGGCCGAAAAAACAAGAATACAATAGGTCTAGGATATAAGAAGAAGCCTTTCTATCTTAGCAAGAACTCCCCACATGTCTTAGAACAAATTGAACCGACAAAGGAAATAACACAACAATCTGATAGTGATGATTCAAACACCACTAATGAGCTCATTACTTATGAGCATTTGCCTAAAGAAATAAAAGACCTCCTTGAAGCTAAAGATGATCTAGCAAAAAGAATCAATGTAGTAGAAACACAAGAACCTACTATAGAACATAAGATAGTTGCACCACAAGAAACAATTGATCTTAAAGAAGACAATATAGACAAGGAGGAAGGTGGAAGCTATTGTGAGATAGATTCTCATGAGTATGAATTCAAATTAGAATCTGAGGGTAACCCTTCTTGGAGTATCCATCTTGACTTTACACACGTTCTCAAATTTCCTAGAGGCATAGATAAGGAATCAAATGACTATGAATGGGGAGCCATTCTAGAAGAAGATGAGCTTATCACAAAAAAACATGTTGATGTTATTCACCAACATGCACCTAAACCCAACGTAAGTCTAGAGTGAAATAATGAACTTAACAAGTCTGATCCATCGATGGCTAAAGTGGACTCCCACAATGACATTAAGCCTATTCATGAATTGAATGTTTTGAGTTGTAATATCACCGAGTCAAGTTAGGACTAATGATGACAGATCCATATCTATAAACACTATTTCCCAATCTTTCACCACTTTGACTATCCAACATCCCAAACTTCTTGACCAAACCTCCATAAATCTAAGCCAAGGTATCTATACCTTTCCGAATGACTATGCCCTTGCTTGCTACCTCAATGCAATTGAGCCTATGATGACTTCCATTAGTGAACCGAGCATTAGCATGATGGAGTCGGACATCAAGTATCTCAGCCAAAAGAATAAGAATAAAAATCAAAAGAAAAGGAGTTCTGAGGGTAAAAACCACTTTGTGGTAGTCTCAAAAGCTAAAAAAGTAAGAATAAAAGACGTGTCTAAACATGAAAACCTCTTTGAGGTGCCTAAGGATGAGATATTTGATGTCCTTTTGAGTCATTTACAAGACAGATCTCTAGTTCTAATTGAGTGCACTTAATCTATCAACTTGGGAATAGAAGAAGAACCATAGTTGATCCATGTAGCACAATCCTTATAAGAAGAAGAAAAGAAAAAATTTACCACATTCATAATAGAAAAGAAGATCAACTTTGCATGGAAATATTCAGATATGCCAGGGTTGGATCTTGATCTTATAATGCACCATTCATCTATAGCTCCAGGGGTCAAACCTGCTAATAAAAAATTAAGAAAGATACATCCACATGATGTAGGGAAGGGATGGAGGCTCAAATTATGGATAGTCCAAGCCTACACTACTAGTTAGGACAACAACAAGCACAATAGAATACAATAATGCAATGCTTCAAAAAAGAATTTCATTCAACATGCCTGACTATAAGCCCTTTAGGGTTTCTGCCTATTACAATGAAATAAAAAATTATCTCAACTATATCCTAGCTATTCCATCTCTAAAACACATCAGCAACTAATGGAAACACTAAGACAGATCTAAACTTGAGCTCACAAGCCACCAAGCAATCTCCTTGTCTCCAAGTATGTAAACTACTAGCTCTGCTATTACAATATCAGACAAAACATCTGATCTAAAAGATCTCCAGGATCCAATTATTCTTCTACTCTCATACTACTACCATTATGCCATCATACTACCTAAACATCTACCCAAACTCTCAATATATAGCCAGCTAAGCCACAAGTCGGCTAGTCAGGCATTTAATTACAATATAGGTCCAGTCTGGAAGATTTACACCAAAACTAATGAAAGAGTGATAAAAAATTAATGCACCTTTGGATTTAGATCCAAACATGACCCAAGAAAATTCCCTTAACTACTCAAGGCCCCATCTCATCACATGGAACCACGCAAGAAGAAACACTCCACATTTCATGTGAAAACTGGCAGAAAATAGGTCCCCAAGAAAAATAGGCATAACTTTTTACTCATAATGAATTAGGACTTTCGCCCTTGGTAAATGATAGTAATTTAGGTCCTCTTAAATTCATTAAGAGCACAAAGGCTGATTCCTTAAGGATCAACATTTTCACTACACACAATCAGCACCAAAACTGCAAGAAAATACGGCTCTAACGGCAAGTAAAACAACTGTAACTTTGAAACAGTCCATCCAATCCTTATGAGATCTTAGGGAAAGGTTCCAAAATAGGTCCTCAACATCATGTAAGATTCACACACCATGAAACCAACAAATGAAATGATTAAAAATAAAACAATAGAAAACAAGAAATGTTTTTGGTTGATGCAAGATTGCTCAAATCCCGAGATGCTCCTGCATCAGACACCCCAGGTAAATAAAAGAAAGTTCTCATAAAATTTTGAAGGGAATTAGAACATATATTCCATATCTATTCTTAACCCATATCTCCTCCTATCCTTCATTCCATGCTATCTTTACTTTATCCACTGTCACACTCAACAAATCAACTTGTCCTACATCTTTCCTTTCTGTTACTCACTGAAACTAATTTTGACCATCTTTTCCAGGCTTGATTACACCAACACTTAGATGAATCACATCTTCTCTAAACTTACTAATCAGCTCAACATCATCTACATTCCTCTCTATTACTAGTGCCATCATTTGTTGCACTATCTTTTTCATAAAGCTCATCTGCCTCTTAATCTTTATAAATTCCTCAACTATGTCATTCTCTTTTCCTTTCAAACTCAGATTCCTTCATCCATGGGAATAGGCTCATCAACTCTCTACTCCTGATGTTTTTCATAAGGACAACACCTAATAGCTCCACATCCCTTAGCTCCAACTTCCTGCAAAGGTAACAACTTATGCTTGGATCCACCATGCATTACCACATATGTATTTGCATGACCATCAAACATAACATGTATATCAAATTGCCAAGGTCTCCCAAGAAATAGATGACAAGAATCCATATGCAATATATCACATAATATTTCATCATGATAAGATCTAATCTAAAAATTAACCAAGTATTGCTCTTCAATCCTAACCTTAGACAAATCTTGTATCCAACTGATCTGATAAGGATTAGGATGTTTCCTTCTCTCCAAATTCAACTTACTAACCATCTCTTCTGAAACAAAATTCTTAGAACTACCACCATCAACTATAACATTACATACCTTATCCTTTCACTTACATCTAGTTCTGAACAAATTTCTTCTTTGTACTGGTTCTTGGACACCTGTAGCCAACCTTCTAGTGAGAAGAAATTCACCTTGTTCTACAGTATTCTCAATGTTTTCTTCAACAGTTAATGCAACTCTTTTCTTAGGACATTCAAAACTTCTATGACCTTGTTCACCACATTGATAACAAGTAAAAGTGAACTCATTTCTCCTTCTCCCTCTCTATCCAACATTGTAGTTATTAGCAGCTGGACCACTACCAGATCCTTCATCAATCTTCTTAGGATTGCCTCCAACAACTGTATCATCAGTCTTTCCACTTTTGTTCCTATTACTTTGTCTTTCTTCAAACCTCTTATTTAGCTTCTCCTCAATCTTTAATGCCATCTGATAAGCATCTCCTATAGTTGTCATCTGAACAGTAAGTAACTCTTCTTGAATACTAGGTCTCAAGCCATAAACATACCTAGCAACCTTCTCTTTATCAACTTTAGAATGACCAGTCCTAATCAGGAGTCTATAAAACTCTTCAGTATACTCTTGCATTGATTCATTTGTCTACTTTAAAGATTTCATCTTTTTAAACATCTCCAATTCATAATCCACCAGAATGAATTGCTTCTTCAACTTGTCAACCATTTGGTTCCATCTAGTGATCTTTTCCTTTCCTCTCCTACTTCTTTCCAACTGAACTTCCCTCCACCAAATATTTGCATGACCTTTCAACTTAGTCTTTGAAAATCTAACTCTATCAGGATCTTCTATTTCTTCATACTCAAAGTATTCATCTATCTCATTAATCCAATCAATCAACTCTTCTAGCCTAAGGCTTCTAGCAAATGTAGAAACTTCAATCTTAGGTCTCTTTCCAATTTTAGACATAGCTTTTAGGATTTTGCTTTCTTCTGGATCTCTAAATTCTTCTATAGCTTCTTCAAATTGATCTTCTTCAGACTCATCATCACTATCCTCTTTCAAGGTAGGCTTCTTCTTTTTCAATTCCTCTTGCAGGTCTTGCACTTGTTTCTTCAAAGCCCTGAAATCATCAAGATTGAATTCTCCAGTAGGTTCTTCCTCTGAGTTCTCACGAGCTCTCCTCAAAGACATTTTCAATCCAAGGTCCTAGTGTAGACCTCCTCAACCTTGACACTCTATCCACATACTCAATATCTTCAAGCTCTGATACCACTTGACACAGGGTAGGGATGTAGGATCCAATTATGGAAAGTCCAAGCCTACACTGCTAGTTAGGACAACAATAAGCACAACATAATACAATAATGTAATGCTTCAAAATAGAATTTTATTCAACATGCTTGACTGTAAGGCCTTCCAAGTTTTGGCCTATTACAATGAAATAAAAAATTATCTCAACAATATTCCAGCTATTCTAGCTCTGAAACACATCAGCAATTGATAGAAACACTAAGACAAATCTAAACTTGAGCTCGCAAGCCACCAGGCAATCTCCTTGTCTCCAAGTATGTAAACTACTAGCTCTGCTATTACAATATTAGACAAAAAAACTAATCTAAAAGATCTCCAGGATCCAATTATGCTTCTACTCTCATACTACTACCAATCTACCATCATACTACCTAAACATCTACCTAAACTCTCAATATATAGCCAGCTAAGCCACAAGTCGGTCAATCAGGCATTTAATTACAATATAGGTCCAGTCTAGAAGATTTAAACCAAAACTAATGAAAGAGTGATAAAAATTAATTTTCCTTTGGTTTTAGGTCCACACATGACCCAAGAACATTCCCTTAACTATGCAAGGCCCCATCTCATCACACGGAACCATGCAAGAAGAAACACTCCACGTTTCATGTGATAATTGGCAGAAAATGGGTCCCTGAGAAAAATGAGCATAAATTTTTACTCATAATGAATTAGGACTTGCAACCCTGGGAAATGATAGTACTTTAGGTCTTAAATTTATTAAGAGAGAAAAGGCTGATTCCTTAAGGATGAATGTCGCCACTATGCACAATTAGCACCAAAACTACAGGAAAATACAGCTCCGACGACAAGTACACCAATTGTAACTTTGAAATAGTCCATCCAATCCTTATGAGATCTTAGGGGAAGGTTAAAAAATAGGTCCTCAACATCATGTAAGCTTCACACACCATGAAAAAAACAAATTAAATGGTTACAAATAAAACAACAGAAAATAAGAAATGTTTTTGGTTGATGAGATTGCTCAAAGCCCGAGATGCTCCTGCATCACCACATGTTGCACTCTTGGTCAAAGCTGAATTAGAGAAACTAATAAAATCTAGATTCATTCAAGTTATTGATTATGCTAAATGGATCTCAAATATTTTACCTATATCAAAACCAGACAAGTTTATAAGAGTATGCACAGATTTCAGAGATGTAAACAAAGCATGCCCTAAGGATGATTTTCCACTACCTAACATTGATATGATAGTGGACATGATTGTGAGCTTTGAGATGTATTCTTTAATGGATGGTTTTTTTGGATATAATCAAATCAAAATTTCTCTAGAGGATCAAGATAAAATTGCTTTCACATGTGCATGGGGTACCTTCTATTGGAATGCCATGCCATTTGGGCTTAAGAATGCTGGTGCTACATATCAAAGAGCTATGACATCTATCTTTCATGACATGATGCATTGAACTATGGAGGATTATGTTGATGATATTTTAGCAAAATCTATGATACCATCATAATATCTAAATGACTTGAGCAAAATACTGGATAGGATGGAGAAGTTTGGTCTTAGACTAAACCCTAAGAAGTGTGCTTTTGGTGTCACTTCTAGAAATCTCTTAGGCTACATTGTTTCAAAGAAAGGAATTGAAGTAGATTCAAAACATTTAAAGCTATCATGGAGATGCAGCCTCCCAAGAATATCAGTCAAATGAGAACATTACAAGGGAGAGTACAATCTATTAGATGCTTCATATCTTAGTTAGCAGACATATCACAAACTTTTACAAAAACATTACATAAAGGTGTGACCTTTGCATGGAACGAGGAATGTAAAAAGAACTTTAATCATATCAAGAAATATCTATCAAGTCTTCCTATTTTGATGCCTCCTATTCAAGGAAAACCATTGATTCTTTATGTCTCCGCTACAGATACATCATTGGGGGCATTACTAGCATAGCATGATGAGAACAAGAAGGAAAGAGCTATATATTATATTAGTAGAATATTGATAGCATATGAGAAGAACTACTCAATGATTGAGAAAGCTTGTCTAGCTGTGATCTTTGCATCATAGAAACTGAGACACTACATGTTAGCTCATACCACATAGTTGGTAGCTAAGATTGATCTACTAAAGTACATACTAAGCAAAGCTTCCCTCACAGGTAGACTAGCTAAATGGGTGATGTTATTAAGTGAATTTGACATTGAATATGTTGAAATAAAATTTATCAAGGGCTAAGTTATTGTTGATCAATTGGCGGACACACCTTTGTTTGACGATACACTAATGCAAATAGAATTCCTAGATTCCTCTATCATGAATCTTTCTTCTAGAGCATGGAAGTTATTCTTTGATGACTCCTATACATAGAATGGATCTAAAGTAGGTATATTGTTCATCACTCCTCAAGGATACTCAATCCCTAAAGCATTCAGAATCAAGTTTTCTTGCATAAACAATATTGTTGAATATGAAGCTCTTCTTAATGGCATGAAGATAGAAATTGAGTGGAGAGTAATAGACCTACACATTCATGGAGACTCACAACTGGTAATACAACAAGTCAATGATGTGTATCAAATAAAAGATGGAAAGCTTGTCCCATATAAGAGAATGGTAGATGATCTAAAGAAATATTTCATAGCTATCACATTTGAGAAAATACCTAGAACAAAGAATAAAGCTACTGATGCTATGGAAACGCTATCTAGTTTACTACAAAAGCCTGCATATGAGCTATGATACGAGTTCCTCATGGAAGCACTATCTTATCCTAAATATGATTCCCCCAAAACCCACATGATCTGCACTATTTTTGGTCATGATTCATCCAAATACAAAAACCTTTTCTCCTATCTCCAAGATCAAATCATTCTTGATACCTTCAACTGCCATGAGAAATGATACCTTATCCAAAATGCATCCCGGTATGTCATCATTGGTCAGGATCTGTACAAACGAGGTCTAGATGGTACACTACTTAGATGTTTAGAATGAGAAGAGTCTCAATGTGCATTAGAGGAAGTCCACAATGGTATTTGTGGATCACATTCCAATGGTTTAACACTAGCTCAAAAAATTATTAGGGCTGGGTACTATTGGCTTGAAATGGAAAAAGAGGCTATAAAGTTTGTTAAGAACTATAAAAAGTGCCAAGTACATGGTAACTTAATTCATGCACCAGGGAGAGATCTAATTCCCTTTACTACACAATGACCTTTTCACCAATGGGCATTTGATCTTATAAGAGCCATACATCCTCATTCTTCTAATGGGCACACCCATATTATTACAGCTATAGACTATTTCACAAAATGGGTAGAACAAGTCCCTTTGACTCAAGAAACTGATAAACAAATTTCAATGTTCATCCTGAACTACATCATATGTTGGTATGGTATTTCACACTCTATAGTCATAGATAATGGTGGACAATTCAAGAACAAAGACTTAGATGATCTATGTGCCAAATTCAAGATTACACAACATTGGTCATATATCTACTATCCTCAAGGAAATGGACAAGAAGAGGCTTCAAACAAGAATCTATTCAAAATCTTACACTATACAGTTAATAAAATAGGATGAGACTAGCATCTCATGATTAATCCAGCTCTCTGGGCCTACATAACAAGTATCAAAATGCCCACTGGGGCTACTCCATTCATTTTAGTTTATGGGTCTGAAGCAGTACTACCTATTGAGGTTGAAATCCCATCACTAAGAATCAAAATGCATGGTCTAGTAATTGATGATGACTATAGAGTGTCTAGGTTGCAAGAACTTGAACTACTAGATGAGTGCAGAAAAGCATAATATGATCATCTCAAAGTATATCAGAAAAGAATGTCTAGAGGCTATAACAAGAAAGTTAGACATGGAGAATTTTAGGTTGGCGATCTAATCTTGAGAGAGAATCCTAAAAATCAATCACATAGAGAATGCAAGGGGAAGTTTGAACCCAATTGGCTGGATCCCTTTGTTATCACTGCTACTTTTGGCTCTGGAGCCTATCAACTGTCAAGGACTGAAGGAGAATAGCTTCGAGAACCAATCAACATTCTGCATCTGAAGAAATTCTATGCCTAAGGCATTTAGTATTAAAAAATGTCCTTAAAAAATCATAAAAATCTAAAAAAGTCCTAAAAAAATGAACATCTTGGTGAAAACCTAGCAATAGGCACCTTGATTTATCATAATAAAATAAAAATAAAATGAAAAATACAAAAAAATGAGAAAAAGAATAAAAGTGCCTTGGTGAAAACCTGGAAACAGGCGCCTTGGTAGCAAAAATAGAATCTCTGCCAAGATGGTGAAAACTTGAAAAATAGGTGCCACTTGTTTCAAAATGCTCCATATATTAGCGCAATCTTGGTCTTTCCCAGCTTTCAGTCTTTCTTTAGTTTGTACATATCTCCCGATTTATTTCAACATTCCTATTTTCAATAAAGTCAGTTTGTACACCATTCAGCTAAAGCGTTTATTTCCTATCAAACTTGGGGGCAATCAAAGTCATATCCTAAAGTCCTCAATATCTCAGACGTGTCATATCTAGTCAGTTGAAGATACATCCAAGTCAGTCAGTCAGTCTCCTCTCCAGAAAGGATTTTACATCTACAACAACGAAATCAACAACACAAACTGAAAACAATCTATGCTTCACATGCTTTTATCTCCTTGTATGCTTACTGATTCACAATGATATTTTTGCATATTGTATCCTTTTGAGCTCTTCGATGATGTCCTTTACAAGATTTAGAGTGATGATTGGGGGCATAATCTTTTCTTTGTTTTCTTCTTTGAGTGAAAATCTAATAACTTTGGAAATTCTAGATTGAAATGGTGTCCATTTGTAAGAGCCTCCATCATGTATTGGATGGCCATGAGTACCTCAACCATTGATACCTATAAAATTCCAGGAAGTTTGATCAAACTATTGTCTTTTTGAGTGAATTCTTACTCCTACTATGAAACACGATCTTACCTAAGGATGTGAATGATAAAGGGTCACTACGGGTAATTCACACTGGATTTAGAATGATCTCTTGACTGCTTGATGTGTTTGTAACAAAGGCATATTCTGGTCATCACGACGTCTATGTTTTGATGCTTATACAAATTGCTATATCAAAATGGACATGATATTCAGGTCATCCTGGCATTTATGCCTTGGTGCTTATATCTAATCCGACATTCCAAAAACACAATCAATATTCATATGTCCATGGTTGTCTAACTAGTGGGCGTTGTATTGATTCTCGCACATACAAATCACTATTCATATGTCTATAGTTTCCTAACTAGTGGACATTATATTGATTTATCTGGTTACCTAATAAAAAGTTCAATGAGGAAAATAAATCAACACATGATCAGTGACTAGGTCCTAGGTCTTAGGTTTGCATGATCTCACAAATTGTTGAATACACTTAACATGCTTAAATGATTCTTCAAAACTAAACTTAAACTTGACATGAAGAGCTGAATCTAACATGAAGGTTTCCTCACCGAACCACAAGCAGTCACCATCCTGGGTTAAACATCCTTTTGACATAAGACCATGTACTTTTCTCCATCAATGCCTACAAAACATATCATGTGTATCATTGCATTTACATTACATTTCATCTTCATTCCATCTATTGCATTTTATTACATACATAAGCATCATCAAAATCATAATTTTCCATCCATTTTCCATAATCAATTACATTTGCATAACATTCATACATTGGAAAGAAATCATTGCATTGCATCAATTCATACATACATTCTACACTACTCATAGCATTTACATCACATGATATCATCATAAATCAAAACATGACAAGTACAAAGGAATTCATAACCAAAATCTCAATCTCATATATATCATATAACTCGAAATAGTCAAGGGTGCACTACTAGCACAAAGTACAAAAGAATGAGCTCATGTGAGCTATCAGAAGTCAGATCAGTAAATATGAACAAAATGACAAAATATCAAAAAACCTAGATAGATTAGCTATTTTCCTGATCCTCTACGTCTAGTGGAGGTGGTGGTGGTACATCAGGCATTGCATTGGCTTGGGGTGCCCTGGCTCCCTCTGATGCTATCATATACTAGGAGTATGTCGATACTCTCTGACCAATAGGAACAACAACATAATAAGTAGAAACATAGTAGGCAGCTTGAGAGGTCTATTGTGTCACCTCTGACTGCAATCTCTTGTTATCCTCTCAGAGCTCTGATCACTATTTGTCATCCTCTATGAATCGCTCCTCAAAATGAGCACTTCGTACTCTCAGGTCTCTCACCTATAACTTCAAGTGCCTAATAATCTCCTGAGAGGTCAGTGCTACACCAGGATCTACATCTTTCACAGGTATATCTATATCTCTCGCAGGATGATCACTAGCCTTTGCTCTCTATGCCTTACAATGTCTCACCTCGGCACTAAGATCAAAATCTGTATCATCCTGTATAGGATCAGGACTAGCACCTACATATTGCTCAACACTGAGAACCTCATCTGCACTACCAACACTACCTAAAGTACCACTCTCTCCTCTACTCAATCTCCTCTATAAAACTATAGGCCTGCCTGCTATAGAGCTAGTAGGACGAGGTGGTCTCATCTAACTAGATGGTCTCTGTGTAGGTGTCACCACTACTCTCAGTCTCAGAGGTGTAGGCTAGGGCATCAAAATTTGTGCATCTTGGCATCTCTTCCCTCGACCCATAGGAGCACCTATCACATCCATAGCCTCCTCCATCGAAGGTATCAACTCTATGGGATCTAAAAATCTATATATAGGATGCTTGATGAGCCAAGAAATGTATCCATCTATAACTCCGACATCAATGATGTCTGAACGGTAGTCCTAGTCTCTGCCGACATAGCCACTATACTCCTGTGTATAAAGAGCATAAGAAAATTGAGGGCCCCATCATAATCCAAGCTCTCTGACTATCTGTGCATAAGCAACATGATCCTATGGTGCATCCTGAATGATGCCATACTGTAGCCACACTCTGGTAATGATAAAATTCTCAAGCACTATGGTAGACCACCCAATCAGCACTCAACTATGGAAAAGTGACTAAACTACTCTTGAGTGGTAGGCCAAGCCTCTATCTAAAGATACGAATGCCAAATCACAAATGTACTATCATCAAGGTAGTGTCTTCAATACTCAACATGGCCCATGTGCACCTGTGTGACATATCCTAAATATATATAAATCACCAGCTCTTGTGGCTAGCACTGACTCTAGCATACTAGTCTACATACTGGGATATGCTCCCAGGCCCAAATCTAAAGTACTAAAGCACCAGAAGCAAAGGACTTGCTCTCCTGATACATGATCTCATTCATCTTAGAGAACATGTGAGCCAACATACACTAACCCCAACCCAACTCAGATAGAGTGGCCATCAAACATGCAATCATCAGGGCCCTACCCATCAGGAGACCATTTTGTTGATGGTTAGACATAATAATACCTCCTATCATGCTAGCTATAATACACTCTAATCTATGGGTCTAACCATAGCACTAAACTAATGTCTCCCAGGAAATAGAACTAGTAAGCTATGTATCATCTCCAAACAATTGTCTAAAAGCATGTAATCTAGAGTTCCCCAAACTCACATAATCAGGGTGTGGACCGTGGAATGGAATACAGAGTACCCAATAGACATCCTCTGGTGTAACTGTGATCTCTCCTATAGGGAGGTGGAAGGTTTGAGTCTTTGAGTGAAACCTCTCAATCAATGCAGTCAAAAGTCCATGGTTTACCCTAATCTTGGGCAACTGAATAAGATACTCAAAGCCACATGTAGTAAGATGTACCCTCATCGGGTCGGGTAGTGAAACACATAATCTCTGAGTCACCGGGTGTGATATATGCACATGGACATCAAGATAGATGACCTACACAACATAGAAATAGGAATCCTATTAGTAACTTGGTTGAAAAATAGGCTAAAAGAATAGAAATTAAAAAGTTGACTATCTTAGAAGGTAAATTAAATGCTCAGGAAACAGCCTAAGAAATCAGACAATTCAAATTTTTGACCTAAAAAGGTGTTTTTAGCTCGCTATTTTCCATACAAAAATACAGTCTGGTATCAAAACTCTTACTAGTTTCAGTAGCTTCTCAAACAACAAACCATGGTTATACGACTAAGTATGTCTTCCCGTACGACATATGAGGGACCTGACGAAATGTCGTATGACTCTTGGGTCCCTCTCATATGAGTTTCTAGGGGTTATGAGATGACACTCTAAATGAAAGTGAAAAGGTGTACAAGTCCCCATGGACAGTCGTATGATTTTCCATGCATGTGAATATTGAAAAATTCAAATGTATGAAAAAAGTCCTAAAAATGCAAAAAACATGCAAAAATGGAATTTACGAAGAGGCACAGAGGTTGACTTACCAGATGTCCATACTACAGAGGTCGTTGATGTCTTCGACTGTGCTCAAAATGGTGGGAAGAGACATGTACCTTCATCTCAGCCATTTTCTCTCTCATAGGGCTCCACAAAGGTTTCAAAAGTCAAATGTGAATAATGAATTGAAAATGACCTTTTTGGCCCTTATACAGCTTTTGACCTAATTTTTCAAAGTGCTCCATTTTTCACAAAAATTGCACCCCTAGCTAATTTCGACGTTCTGAACCCATTTTTGGGATCAAAATCAAAATTTGAGATCATTTACTATGTCAAAATCATGATTTAAAATTTTTGAACACAGGATGGCAGACTGCTTGCATAATCGACCTTCAATCATCACAGAAATCCAAATTCAAACTTAACTGATTATCTTACATCAAACTATCAAAATTTCAACTTGGTCACCCATGATCAACTCATGGTAAAACCTAGTCAAACTTGGTTTCTTGGACCTCTAAATGATGCAGAACACATTCTCGAACATGTATAACCACTTCTCAAATCAATTAACATGTTGCTAAACCATTCAACGCTGACTTTTCTTATCAGATTTCAATTTTAATCCTGAAGGGGGCATGGTAGTGCACATCATTCAAGTCTATCAATCTAATTCTATCAACCAAATTTTTTTTCTCAATAATCAAGACAACAACCACATCTAGTTGCTGATTCATCAAAAGACCTCATTGCTAGGGGCATATCAGGTTCATCAAGATCCATATCAATCTAGTATTCTCTTAATCTTGTAAACTATATCAGCTTTTCGTAACCATCAGTTCATTAGTGTTATTTCCTTGGTTCTTCATAACTAAAGGGTTTAGATGTGATACCATTTTGATTCCTTTGGACAATCAGGTCACTCACTTCTTCGTAATCATAAAGTTTAGAATCAGGTGTTTTGATACTTTTTCATAATCACCGGTTCATTGTTGCTATAGTTGACATCATCACGATTCTTGGTCAACCAGGGCCTGAATAAACTTTTCCAATCTTTCAATCGGTTTCTGTCTCAGAATCGGTTTATCTTTCAAATCAGTTTCATACATAAAAATAGACTAATCTTTGAACCACTGCGCTTCGCACAATAATTCAAAGAGGGGAAAAATGTAATAGCCTGAAAATGGGCTATAGGTTCATTAACCTCCTACATCAATAATTCAATCAAAATTGAAATCAAAGTCCTAACCTAAGGCACATCTGCACATCAGTTTATCAAAAATTGATTTTATCTTAATTTTGCATCGGAGAATATTCCTTGAAATATTCCTATTTATCCTATTTATCTTTGATTTAATAATTATTTGGTGATAAATCATATTTATCCTAAAGTTTGATTAATTGAATATTCTAAATATTTAATTAATTAGATTTAATTCTACCACTTAATTATTTAATTAGATTTAATTCTATTTATTCCTAAATTGTATTATTTAATTTTGACAATAAATCAAAATTCTTATGACTAATTGATTAAATTCTTATTTAATTAATTAATGTCAATTGTCAATATTTAATGATATAGTTTTTGAATAAAAGTTTGATTTAATAATTGATTAACCCATAAATCAGCTGTTTTAAATTTAAAATCAGTTAAGTTAAAGATAAATCACTTTATTTTTAAATTAATTCATAATTATCTATGCACATTTGAAGGAGCAGTTAAACTTTAAATTAGAAAATTAATTCAAGTTGAAATCTTTTAAAAACTCAACATTTATTTTGAGTTGAAAATTGATCTAAACTTCTGATTTAAGTTAAAAAGCTATTTTTGCATGATTTGCATGATTTTGTGAGTTGATCTGTTTCTAATTTCTTGTTAACTCAAAAATCAACCTGAGTTTATCAAGAGTGATTTATGGCTTTTCTCAATGCATCCTCAAGCCCTGTATTTCTATAAAATCAAGCTCAACTCTTCACAACAAACCACCCTCAAATTTTCACAATTACTTTGGCAAATTTGCGATTGAAGGATTAAGGAGTGGCAACAGGCGATTTGTGAGATCTTTCATTGTTGGTCATAATTTTGCATAGTTTTCATATCATAACATTTATTCATTCATATCATTCTTAGATTATTCTGCATATCATTTCTATTCATTCTAGATTAGATTCATTCAATTTTTTCATATCATTGCATACAAAATCCAAAAAAATAGATTAATATGCATTCATACAGTTTTTCATTCTTTTGCATTCAAATCCTTTGATTAAGTGTTGCATTGTCACTGATCTCAATTTCAATCTGAGAACATCATACTTGCACCTACTAGAAGGAAGTAAATCACATGGTTAGCTTAGTTTCATTTATTTAGTGATTTTGATTTTGCTAACCTCTAATGTTTTACTGAAGTGTTGTGTCGCAGTTAGGTACAATTTTCACACACACACTATCTTGTGCAGAGATGCTATTTTTAGAAATTTACTATTTTTAGTAGGTTTTTGTTTGAGCTCAAAATCCTCTATTTTATTCCTTGGAGGTTCAATTTGATTTTATTAGCCTCCCAATAAATTTTCATTGCAAGATCAAGTCTAGTTTTGAAGATATTAAATTTTTTTGGTATTGGCAGTAGGGTACAAAAACTTTGAACTCAATTTTGAAGGCTTTAGAGGCTCTGAAAGTGGTAAACACTTCAGTTGACTGGATCTTGCATAAGTTATGTGTTGTAGATCACTTCACACCATTTCCAAAATGGGGTTATAATAGCCAATCGGGTCAGCGAGTGATGAGTTATGGTCTTCGAAAGTTGTGCTACCTAAAATGGAAGAAAATGAAATTCCTTCAAAATTTATTTTTGGGTTCTAAAAGTTGTTTGGGGCCAATTATAATGTAATGAAAATGAATAATAATATCTTAGGGATGGTCGACCTCAAAATTTAGGGTTAAAATCTCTAGAACCTTCTTGGGGAGTTAAAATTACCTATATAATGAAGGCTCATGGGGTTATCTAGGGAAATTTTTAGGGAACAAACATCTGGTGGCTCTAGCTTGTAGAATATTGTAATAAAAATTCCCATGTGGCTTTGCATGTTATATTTATGAATATCGTAATTCCATTTCATTGGAGATAATAGAAAACCCATTTCTTGTCTTTACAATTCATTGTTATTCTCAATTCTGTTGTGTGTGTTTGTGTTAATAAGGGGAGTACCCTTCATTAAGCTATATGTTTACCAATCATCCATTGGTGTTGGCTTAGGTATTTTATTGTTTTCCTTTAAACTATAGGCCAACACCTATGCTTGCATCAACGCTTGTGCTAATTGATGTTTTCACCTAAAAATTAACACATGACTCACTAGACTGAGAATTTTAGTCTTAGATTTTTACTAGTCATCAATTGATGTTTGTGCATGCCAACCAAGGCCTATGCAAATCAACGCCTCTACCTTCTTTGGCATCTATGTCTGTTTTAGCTTTTCAATTAGGTTTAAATGCTAGGATGTATGTTTATGCATTCATGGTGGATTAATATCAGTCCTTTGTTGGTTTATTGATGGTTAGGAGGTAATGAACATGTACATTTAATTATATTAGGAACAATTCCCTTTAGATTTAAATGAGTCTCTATTAGATGGATTATGAGGAAACATTAGTCTCCTCTATGTATAGGCATGGGTTATTTCCTTCTTAGCCTCTTGCAATTCATGGACATTATTTTAAGCCTTGTAGGGAAATCTCATGAACGTGTGTACTTTTTTTTGAGTGTGTTTACAGGTTGTCATAGAACTCTTGGAAGTATTTAAGTCTTTCACTTTCTCATAATCATTGTTTGTTTTCATCTTTTCTTATGCTTTATGGTTAGTGATTGCACTTATGTTCATAATGTAATTTCATATTAAAAAAAATTATTTAGTGCATATTTGACTCTATTTTCTGAGAGTTCCCTCATGGGGCATTAAACAGGGAGTTTGGAATCAATTCTTTTGGCATGTCTCCTCTTTGAAAGAATTTTAGGCCCTCTAGGGAAAGCCTCCAATTAAGTCTTCTTTTCTTCAAGTTGTCTCGACTATGGGACCCATATTCACTATCTAACATATTTGGTTAGAGAGGAATCATATGATTTTTCATGATGCTAGGATGGTTGTTCAACACTTGTGAAAAATTATTTATTATTTTTGTGAGACCATCTCAGAAAAGTGTGGCTTTATTAGAGGTGTGGATCCTATAGATGTTGATATTTACAATTGGTTCAATTTTCATCTTCAAAATGACAATCCCTCCCTTGGGGTGAGAAGTGGTAGGTAGGTCATGAAGAATATATGCATACATCCTTTGTGGAACTTAAAGGGGGAGGGTTGATGGATCTCTCCTCAGGGATTTTTTAAAATTAATATTGATGGTTCTTCTAGAGGGAATCATGGTCATGTTGGCATTGGAAGAGTAGGGAATGATAGATCTAGTGATTTTTAGTCTATTTTTTCAATTTATAAGGGTCTTCATATGAATAATGACATGGAGCCTCTCACCATTATATATATTGTGGAGCGATGTTGTGTTCTTGGTTGGAAAGGATTATTTGTGAATCTTATTCTTAGTTGGTGGGGACTTTGCTAAATGAGAAGTGGCTAGATGATGTTAGTTGACACTTAGCTTTGGTTATTAGATAGATTCTAAGGTTGTGTGGCTCTTTGTAATGTATTACTTTTATTCACATTTGTAGGGAGTGGAATGGAGTACTTGATTGTATGATGAAATGAGTTTCTAATCAAATGAAAGACTAGATTATTGTGGATAGGGGACAATTATCTTCAAAATTGTCTCACATGATTGATTAGTTAGTGGATAAAGACAAGGTTGTATAGTGATCTTTTCTCTATTGGGTGGTTGACCTTTTTTCTTTTTTCTTCTCTTTGTATTGATTAAATATTTACCCCTCTTTTAGTAATAAAATGATAGATACATCTTTAGTTTCAAAAGAGTGGGCCTATGAAATCTTTTTCTAGGGACTATCTAGAAGTTCTATTACATCCTTGCAAAACATTAGAATATGCACCAATGTATTCACCAATAATTTGATTAAATGGGTTCAAACATCACTAGATCAAATTATATAAATATCTAAAAATTAATATCCATTTTTTAAATTCATTTGTAAAAGAAATGTACACATTTCAATGCTAGTTGTAAATTTTAGCACTATTAAACTCATTAAAAATATATAATTTATATGTCAAATTTTATTACCATTGTGATTTTTGATAATTCTCAAATGATCTCAACTTTTCCAACATATTGAATTTGTCTAAAAATAAGGACCACATGCATTTTTTCCTGAAAGTGAGCTATAATCCTTCTGTATTAGAGGAAAACACATATTGTCCATGAAGGGCACAAAGAATCATTTTTCTCTTTTCATGTAAATTGAGTGATCTTGACAAGTAAGTAGGGATTTTAATTACTATGGGACAAATCAATGATATCACTTGAATCCTAGATTGTAACACTCTTGAATTTTCTTAAAGGATTAAATTTCCCCTAAGGTGGACTTGTTCAAGAAACAAAATAACAATAATTCCTTGTGGAAATTGGGACAGCTTTGTGAGAACACACAAATCCTTCTATCTACTGGAGTATCACTATAAAATTTGATAAATAAGGAAAATGGAGGGCCTTTTTGTAATAATAATTTGAAAATTGAATCAAAGAAAACTAGCTAATATCTTTCAGTTATCAATTCAAAGGATTACTCAAATAAGGAAAATAGGGGTTTTTATTAGGTAAAGAATAGGGGAAAATGTGAGTATCACTTAAAAAAATAATCAAGGAAAGATAATTATATATCCTTTTATGTAAGAATACATGTCATACATATAGTGGGGAGAGCCTTTCTACCTAATAAATAGAAGGAAACTCTTACCTAATTAAAAATAGAAATAGGTTTTTGATGTATATATAATGAAAAACCTTGGAATTCTCAAAAATTATAAATTCCCTTGCATTCCCAACTACATACACATGATTAAAAAAATCTACTTAAATTTGAGAAAAAGGAAAGTATATCAAGATGAAACTAAGCTTCATTGACATTGAACATTACATATTAGTATCTACAAACAAAATATTGAATTTTAAAATAAAGAAAATAGAGCACCTAGTTTTATAAATAGATTTTTATATATTTAGCACTTCATTCCATTCACAAAGACTAATTATAAAGGAAAATGAACTATATTTCAAGTTCATATCTCTTCCAAGTAAGAGTAGAGAAGTATCAATGTGCATTCAAATTTAAATATTTTAATTCACTTATTATGTCTATTTGGTTACCACCCCGAAAGACTAAATCAACCTAATGTCTAATTATCTTATTTTACTTACATACTTACTCAACCCCATTTTATTATCTTGCACCTAACACTTTTATGTTATAAATAATTTAGCACATTTTCTTAATAAATATATTTTACATAAAAAATAATTATTTTTTGATATTAATCAACAACATAAAAAGGGTGTTGACCCTTACTAAATCAAAACTCATAGGCATCAAAAGAGATCAACAACACAATAAGAATTAAGGTGCTAGATGTTACAAGTATAGGCCATTAACGACACACTAATAGAAAAGTTAATAGCCCACCTTAAGAGTGGGTAAACAGCTCACCCACAACATGGGGAGAAGAGTGAGGGGCTACAAAACAACTTTTTCTACATCATCGAACAAGTATCTAGGTAGTACTATCACTAGGATCCCCACCACAAGGGGGAACAAGTGGTGAAGTCTCATTAGGGAGACTATCAACCCAAGGGGAAGAGTGTTGAGAAGGATGCACATTATTAGTTAGAGATTGAAGTAGAGAAAGAGAAACAAATAGAGAAGGGCCCACATGGAAGACTATACTAGCAACATGAGGGGCACAAGGGCTTTAGAGGTTGCAACATGATCATCATCAAAATATGCATAAGGAGAATCATCCCAAGGGGAGTCATCATCATTTTGTAATTTGTCATTAGAGGAAGAATCAAAAGCCTAAACAATCAAATTTTTATCATTAGTGTCTTTCCATAAAGTGGCATTGCCTTTACATTACAAGAGAGAACAATTTGTTGCCAAATGACCAGTAGAGAAGCATCAATGACATTGAAATGTGATGCCCTCATAATATATCAATTGAGTCCATGAGCTATTCCCTACCACGAGAACCACATCTCTAGGGAGAGATGTGGAAATACCAATGTCAACTAGAATGCGTGCAAATGTGGAAAGACCCATGACACTGGTGGTATCATCCAACTTTACAAAATTTCAAATAGAGTTATTAGTGGATTCAAAATAAGAGTTCTCCCAGAAATGAAGGGGAAGAATAGGAAGACAAACCCACACAAAATGCACACTGAGGGGTTTAGTCAAAGGATTGAAGGAGACTACCCAAGGTTTGGCCAAAAGAGAGTGATTCCCCTAAGCCCTTAACTTTATCATCACCAAATCATATTCTTCAAAGGAAAGAAAAAGAGAAAGAAAAAACCCTTAGTGCAAGGGAAAATATCAATGTTACCTGAAATTGAATGTATCCAAGAGTTCATGACCCAACGATGTAGGTTGATTAGATAGAGAAGACCAGAAACCAAAAAATCTGTAGACTTACATGCAACTTTGAAATTAATCAACATTTTCCTCTATGTCATAGTCACCGACCACCATAGGGGAGGTCTTGGCACAAGCCAAGATTTTTGGTTTCACCTTTAGAGGAAGAGTTACAATAGATCTATCAACATGAGCAAAAATTTGTCCATCAGTATTAGAAAATTGATTTGAAGAGGGGTCTTCCTCATTCACAACCTTACTAGAAGAGGCATCCCTCGAACCATCTAGTGGAATAGAGGCACCTAACAAAGTGGTAACCAGAGAGTCCTCAGGAAACACACCATTTGTGGTTGCAACATGAGCAATAATTATTTCCATAGTGTGAGAAATAACTATTTTTGTAGTGTGAGAGGGATGCACATTCACATCCATAGTGTAAGTAGGCTACACTTTTTGTGATGACCGTTCTTCTTGAGTGAGAGTCTATCATTATTCTCAAGTGAGAGCCTATGATGTCAAAATATTAGCTGTAAAATAATTAATTAATATTAAAAGTAAATAAAACAATTGAGCCTTTAACTAAACCTTGCATAATTTTAAACATTAAAAAAATTTAATTTTTTTTATTTAATTATATAAGGGGGACCTTGATTCCAAAAGTCACAATAGTAAAATAATAAAATAGTTAAAACCACCTAGGCATGTAGGTCCCCACTAGGATAAAAAACTAGCACGTAGGCCAATACCTAACAAGGAGAATACACACAAAAGCTTGAAGACACCTAACCATAAAAACTCGACCAAACCATCATGAAAAACAAAAAAAGAACAAGAGAGACATCATTCCATAGAACCTTCAATTAGATTCCAATTTTCCTTATGGGATTCAAGGGATTTCATTTACTTCTCTTTGTGTTGACACCTAAATCTAATTATTAAACATTTGATCAAACTAAGTCACAATAATCTATTCTTCTTGAGTTATCATATTGATTAAATAATTCATTTATTTAATTTATCTCCCCTTTTGTCTATAGTCCTAGGTAAATTAAATAATTTAATTTATCTAAAGTTTCATCCAATTTAATTAAACACATGCATACATGTATTTAATTAAATCCTTTTTCCTCTATTTTGAATTAAAAGTAATTCAAAATTACAAAATCCCCATCCACTTGCACAATCCTTAAATTCCCACTTGCATGTTACTCCCTCATTTTATGAAGTAAATCACATCATTTACTTAATTAATCCCCACTTTTTCCACTTGGATTAAAAAGGAAATAAAAATTCCTCTGTTCATTCTCTCCCCTCCCATCTCATTCTTCTAACTTTCCCACTTTCCCTCTAATCACCTTCTAGAAAGCCTAATAACCATTTATCATGTGCACATTCCTAATCATATGGATTAGTCAACAAAGTTAACCCATTTCTCACCTCATCCTTAAATGCTTAACTATATTGTGTAAGGACCCACATGGGTTTCTTATGCTTTTGTCCCCTCCAAATAATATTTTATTTTTTGTTCCATTCTCCAACATTCCTTTGGAGTGTTGATAGGAGAAGTGCCTTTATGAAAAATATTCCCTAACCCCAATCTTCTCTCATGCTATCTCACATTGACACTTTTCAACTCCCTATGGAGTGTATGAACCTTAACCCACACCCTCTCCTCACATTGAATCTCAAACCTTGTTGAACTTTTAATCTTGACCATCCATTCCTCCTCTTCCAAGTCTATAAATTGAGGCCTTTGGACTCAATTAATCATCCACTTTTATTGTACTACCCTTATGCCAAAATCATTCCAAACATCCATCTTCATGCTATTGTTACCATGCCAAAACTATTTCAAGTCATTTGAAGCTTGAACAATATTAGAGTGTCATATTTTCATTGTGATCACACATATAATCTGTATTCATATTAGATGTCTAACTACTATAAATGACAAATTAACTATTATAAGATTAATAAATCTAACTAATTAGAAAACAACAATGAAGAATACAATTAAAAATGAAGTTAAAACAAGGTTTTACCTTCACCTACCATGTAGCTTGTCTCCATTGCCCTCCTAGCATTGATTTCTTGGATGTGTTGAGCTCTTAGATTTCCAATTTGAAGCTCCTTTGCCCAAGATGATACCAAAGTGTGGAGATTGAATGATTGAATGCAAAACTAAATCCTAATTATGCAAATGAGATGATGATAGTGTGGATGCTTCACAAAATGATATGAATATGCTTGATAATGAGTGCTTGAATGCTTGATTGCTTGATTGCCTATTGCTTGAATGCTTGATTGCCTATTCACTATTGCTTAAATGCTTGATTACAAAATACCTATTCACTATTTCTTGATTACAAAAATACCTATTAGCTCACAAAGGGAAAATTAGGGTCCTTTTATAGAATTTTGGAGGATCTAAGCCTAGGTGGCACAATCCTATGGTTGAGAATGAAAGGTGGAAGATCCTAGGGCTAGGATTGACTTGGTTGAAGGAGTTGAGAGAAAGGGGGACATAGTTGGAATGTGAGAGGAAGAATAGGGATGATGTTCCTCTCACATTGACATGGAGGAGAACAAGGTGGAAGGGAAAGACACATGTCAAGTGTCTCACAAAGACCAAAGAGAGAAAGAGGGAGAGACCTTTTCCTCATGAGGACTCTTTGTACAAGTGTCCCATGAGTCACTTTTGACCCTTAGAGGTGGCTTGAGAAGCCCCTTAGGAATAGGGATTGTCTCTTGACTTGGTTTAAGAGAGGACATGTGGTCATGAGACCAAGTCCTATGAGGCCACCTAGCCCTTAAGAATAGGAAATGTGTGGGCGAGGATAATTACCAATAAATAATTAATAATAATTATTTATTTTAGCCAAAGTGATGTGTCAGGTGACTAGGTAGGTGAGGTGGACTAGGGGACTTAGTCATATTTAGGTGATTGTGTATTTAATTAAATCACTTTAACAAGACGAATTAGAAGACTTAGGATAGAGGAATAGACTATAATGAATTTACTAAATAAATTAAATAATCTATTTAATAAATAGAAGAAATAATTATTAATTAAATAATAAATATTTAATTAATGAAGCCATTTTTAAGTGTATACATTTTTCCCCTCTTTGAAATAATGTGCATGCCACATTGTTTTCAAAGAAAATTTCAAGCATTTTGCCCCTACCCCAGACAATGTCTGAGATGACCTAAGCATGCCCCCTTCAGAGATTGATTAACAAAAAAGATTATTTCATTTGTGTTGTTTTTTTTTTTTCAAGTTGGATAATCAATCTCACGAAAGAAATAGGAGAAAAGATGGGTGAAAACAACGTGAAAAAGAAGAAGAATTGGAGGTAGGGTCCACACACCAAGCACATCGGGTCCATAGGCTATAAATAGGGCTAAGGGGTCCACAATAAGCTCATTGTGCACACTTTTCATTTGGAGATCAGAGCACGAGAGAGAGAAGAGAAGAGCCACCAAGATGTTGTTCCCGCTATCAGATCACCGCTTCAAGATTGCCAGACACTTCCAGCGACCACCCGATTTGGGAGAGCCGGTAGGCGATTCGATCCTTTTTGTGAATTCGATGCTTTTGAATGATTTATAGTAGATTTGTAGCATGTTAGGTTAGATCTAATCTTAGGTTTAGATTAGAAATTTTTTTAATTCTTGATCGCTGAACATATGCACAGTTGTGGCACATGAATGTGCAACAACTAGCCATGTTTGCGCAGAAAGTCTCTACTTCTGCGCATTTGTTTAGGGCAGCTACACAAATGTGTTAGAAGAAATATTAGGCTGCGCAAATGTCAAAGAAAAGTGTGCATATGTTATTACTATGCATTTGTCCAAAATTGTTGTGCAAATGTAGAATAAATCGGCACATACATGAAAAACTGCGCAAATATATAGGGATGCTGCGCATGCATGTTTCAATGCTACGCATGCATTTTGGGATGGTAGATTTTGGTCAAATTAGATAGTCAATTAGGTCAAACTTGATGTTGATAAGCCGATTTGATCTGTCGGTGGTTCAATTTGATCGATTTGGTCAAGATAGGCAACATTGTAGCATGTTTGCTAGTTAACCAGTCTTGATGCTAGATAATTGATAAAATCATCTGTTAAAACATGTGATAAAACATGTTTATAGTTGATATTATAAGATAGATAGATATTGATGCAGGAGCATCCTGGGTGTAAAAGCAATCTTGCATCACCCAAAAATATTTCTATTTTTGTACTCAATAAGGGCTATCTTGTGCAGAGTTGCTATTTATGGAAATTGGCTATTTTTAGTAAGTTGGTCTTACGATCTTGAAATGTTCTAATTTTACATGTGGAGGTTCATCTTAGTCATATCAGCCTGCCAGCAAAGTTTCATGGCTAGATCAGGTCTAGTTTTGAAGATATTGAAGATTTTCGGTATTGGCAGCAGGGTACAGAAACTTTGAACTCAGTTTTGAAGGCTTTAGAGGCCCCGGATGAGGTTGAAAATTTGGGTGACGGGCACTTTGCACAAGTCAAGCTTGTAGAGTGCTTCGTGGCGTTTCCAGAATGGGGTTATAATAGCCAATCGGGTCAATGGGTGATGACTTATGGTCCTCGGAAGTTGGGTCACCTGAAATGGCAAAAAATAATTTTTCTTCAAAATTTCTATTTGGGTTTCAAAACTCATTTTGAGCTGACTTTGATGTAATAAATTGTAAAATAAAATAATTCTAAGTTTGGTCGGCCCTAAGGGCTAAATTTCTAGAACCTTCTCGGGCCGTGGGAATTGCCTATATAAAGAAGGTCGTAGTGTTGTCTAGGGCAATTTTGGGTAGTAGATCTGGGTATTGATTCAAGGCTTTGTCCTACAGAATATTGTAATTCTAAAAGTTTGTAATTCCACATTTGTGGAGATAATAAGAAGCCAATTTTTTGTTCTTGCATATTATTTTTGTTGTTTCTCTATTTCTGTTATGTGTTTGTGGTATTAAGGGGAGCACCCTTCATCAAGTGGTATCAGAGCAGGAGTTCTTGAGTGTGTAAATAGATCACCGACTGTGAGGCAGTTTGCACCAGGACCGTGGCTAGGGTTTCAGCGTGCATTGCGAAAATGCCTCCATGAAGAGAACATGGTGGAAGAGCTGGTGCTGTGACACCTGAGGTTAGAGAGCTGCAGAGACAAGTGCGAGCATTGCAAGAAGAGATTCGCAGAGGAATGAATCTTAATGTCAGAGATGAAAGTGAGGATGAAGCCGAAGAAGAATATCAAGAAGGAGAAGCTAAAATTGTGAACCAAGAGGAAGAAAGACTTTTTCGGGCGATTTCCAAGATTGGGAAAAGACCTAAGATTGAGGTTCCTACATTTTCTGGAAATCTTAATCTAGAGGAATTGATCGACTGGATCAATGAATGTGAGGAATATTTTGAGTATGAAGATGTTGAGGATCTTGATAGGGTCAAATTTGCAAAGGCCAAATTGAAAGGTCATGCAAAGATCTGGTGGCAAGAAATTCAATTGGAGCGAAATAGAAGAGGGAAAGATAAAATCACAAGATGGGATCAGATGGTGGATAAATTGAAGCGACAGTTCATTCTTGTTGATTATGAGCTTAACCTACTAAAGAAAATGCAAAGTTTGAAGCAAGTAGGAAGATCTGTTCAGGAGTATACAGAGGAGTTCTATCGACTCCTCATCAGAACAGGCCATGCAGAAGCTGATAAGGAGAAATTTGCCCGATACTTTAATGGGTTAAGGCCAAGCATTCAGGAGGAGTTGAATCTGGTTCAAATGAACAGTATTGAGGAGGCATACCAGTTTGCCCTAAAAGTAGAAGAAAAGATGAACAAGAAGTTTGAGAGCAGACAAAATGGAAGAGGTCATGGTGGAAGATTTGGTGGACGGTCATATGGTGGCCGAAATGAAGATCCGAAAAAGAAGGATGAGGCTAGTAGCAGCCAGAATCAGAGAGGAAACAATTCCAATCGTTTCCAAGATCAGAATAATAGAGATCAGAGGGGAAGAGGAAGAGGACAAGGTTTGGGAAGAGGAGGCTTCCGTGGAACATGTTTTCACTGTGGAGAAGAAGGTCATAGGGCATTTGAATGTCCTCAGCGCCAAGGCAGAATAGATAGGAGAAATGAAGGCTAGGCCAGAGTTGCACATGTAGATGAAGATGCTAGATCATCAAATTTTGAAGATGCTGAAAGAGGAGAAATGCTAATTAACAGAAGAGTCTTGCTAAGTGGTGAGAATGAACCTGAACAAAGGAGGAGCCTGTTTCACACTAGATGCAAGTGTGAGGGTAAATGTTGTGATGTGATTATTGATAGTGGAAGCACTGACAATTTAGTATCAGAAGAGATGGTGACAAAGTTGAAGCTCAAGAGACAGAAACACCCACATCCATATCGGATTGCCTGGGTGCAGGATGACCACAAGGTCATGGTCAGTGAACAGTGCCTGGTAAAATTCAAGATTGGTGGGTACCAAGATGAGTTACTATGTGATATCATCTCTACGGATGCATGTCATATGTTGTTGGGTAGACCATGGCAGTTTGACAGATGTTCTGTACACGATGGTCATGCGAATACCTATTCCCTGACAAAGGATGGAGTGCGACATAAGCTAAAGCCATTAAAGGAGACCGAAGAAAAGGTATGTGGTAATGCAAGAATAACATTTGTTGATGGAAGAAAATTCTTAGATGGTATGAGGTATGAGCATGTGTGTTTTACTTTAATTCCAAAAGTTGGTAAAGAAGAAGTAGAGGATGTACCTATAGAGGTTGTAGATTTGTTGAATGAGTTTCAGGATATTGTATCTGATAATGTACCTGATGGATTACCACCAGTAAGGAAGATCAGTCATCAGATGGATTTGATTCCAGGGGCCAGTTTGCCAAACAAGGTAGCACATAGAATGACACCAGCAAAAAATGAAGAGTTAAACATACAAGTACACGAGTTATTGCAGAAGGGGCTGATTCGAGAAAGTTTGAGTCCCTGTGCTGTACCAGCAGTATTAGCACCAAAGAAGAATAGAGAATGGAGGATGTGTACAGATTCCAGAGCAATAAACAAGATCACGATCAAGTATAGGTTTCCATTGCCATGAATGGATGATATTATGGACTGTTTGAGTGGAGCTATGTATTTCTCAAAGATAGATCTAAAGAGTGGATATCACCAGATTTGGATCAGAGAAGGAGATGAATGGAAGACTGCCTTCAAGACAAAGGAAGGACTGTATGAGTGGTTATTCATGCCTTTTGGGCTAACCAATGCACTGAGCACTTTCATGCGGCTCATGAACGAGGTTCTGAAAGAATTTCTGGTTAAGTTTGTCATTGTTTACCTAGATGATATTTTGATTTTTAGCAAGACATTGGAGGAACATATGATGCATATTCGTATGGTGTTTGAGAAGTTGAGAGATGAAAAATTGTTGATTAATTTGAAGAAATGTAGTTTTGTGAAGAAAGAGTTAGTGTATTTGGGATTTGTAGTTTCAGCAGAAGGTCTAAAAATGGACCCAAAGAAGGTACAAGCTATCCTTGAATGGTCTACTCCAAGGAGTGCTACTGAGGTAAGATCTTTTCATGGTTTGGCTAGCTTTTACAGAAAGTTTATCAGAAATTTTAGCAGTATTTGTGGTCCTTTGACTGAAACAATGAGAGGGGATAGAAAAGAGTTTAAGTGGACTAATGGGGCAGAAAAAGAGTTTTCAATTGTTAAAACAAAAAGTTACAGAACAACCTATTTTAGCACTTCCAGATTTTAATAAGGTGTTTCAAGTAGATTGTGATGCTAGTGGTATTGCAATAGGAGTTGTTATGAGCCAAGAAGGTAAACCTATTGCTTATTTCAGTGAGAAGTTAAATGATGCCAAGAGGAAGTATTCTATTTATGATCAAGAATTTTATGCTATAGTTCAGGCATTAAAGAAATGGAGACATTATCTGCTTCCTAGGGAGTTTGTTTTGTATACTGATCATCAAGCTTTGCAATATTTGAATAGTCAAGGAAAGTTGAATCAGAGGCATTTGAAATGGGTTGAGTTTTTGCAGAGTTATACATTTGTTTTGAAACACAGAAGTGGAAAGTCTAACAGGGTTATAGATGCTCTTAGCAGAAGGCAACTATTGCTGACAGAGATGCAGATTGAGGTGGTTGGGTTTAATGAACTCAAGAAATTGTATCTAGAGGATCCTGATTTTGGTGAAGCTTGGAAAGCTTGTACAGAACCTGTTACTCTAGACAGGATGAAATGGTTGGATTTTATCATGCAAGATGATATGCTATTCAGAGGGAGTCAATTGTGCATTCCACGAAGTTCTATGAGGGAGAATCTCATCAAGGAGAAGCATAGTGGAGGATTGGTTGGACATTTTGGTCGTGATAAAACCCTTGCTTTGGTTGGTGAGAATTATTATTGGCCACAATTGCAGCAAGATGTGAAGAAGTTTGTACAGAGTTGTAGAGTATGTTAGATGGCGAAAGGAGTGAAGCAGAATACAGGGTTATATCAGCCATTACCTATACCAGAGAAGCCTTGGGAGGATATCAGTATGGACTTTGTTCTTGGTTTACCGAGGACTTAGTGGGGACATGATTCAATTTTTGTGGTGGTTGACAGATTTTTGAAGATGGCACATTTCATTCCCTGCAAGAAGACTAATGATGCTGTTCATGTAGCAGAATTGTTTTTCAGATAAGTGGTGAGACTACATGGTTTGCCAAAGACCATAGTTTCAGATCGAGATACTAAGTTTGTTGGATATTTTTGGCAGACATTGTGGAAGAAGTTGAAGATAGATTTGAAGTTCAGTTCATCACATCATCCACAGACTGATGGACAGACAGAGGTGGTGAATAGAAGTTTGGGAAATCTACTGAGATGTTTGGTTGGAGATAAGCCATCAGGATGGGATTTGATTTTACCACAAGTAGAATTTGCATACAATAATTCTATCAATAGAAGCACTGGTAAATCACCATTCTAGATTGTATATAGAAGTAGTCCAAGAAATGCATCTGAATTGAGAAAGATGGATAAAGGAGAAATAAGTAGTGCTGAAGCTGAGGATTTTGTAGAACACTTGAAGAACATCCATGAGGAGGTGAGGAAGTATATTACCAAGATGAATGCATAGTATAAGGCTAAGGCAGATGAGAAAAGGAAGCATAAGGAATTTCAGGTTGGAGATGAAGTCATGGTTCATTTGTGGAAGGAGTGATTTTTGGTTGGTACATATAACAAGCTAAAAATGAAGAAGTTTGGACCATGTAAGATATTGAAGAAGCATGATTCAGGAAATGCATATGAGGTAGAATTACCTAGTGAGCTGAATATTTCACCAGTGTTTAACATTTCAGATTTGACAGAGTATCATGAAGGAGGTGTTGAAGATGAGGTTGCAGCAGCACAGTGGAGTATTCCAGCAACTAGTTTAGATATCAAGGAGATTGAAGACATACTGGACAGTCGTGTTGGCAGAAGCACAAGGAACAGAACATATGAAGAGTATTTGGTCAAATGGAAAGGATGACCTGTTGAAGATTCATCATGGCTAACAAAGGAGGTTAACCATCTTAGTTTTCCTCTACACACCTGAGTCATGACAGGGTCACTTCTCAAATTACCCCAGGTGTCTGATGCAGAAGCATCCTGGGTGTAAGAGCAATCTTGCATCACCCAAAAATATTTTTATTTTTGTACTCAATAAGGGCTATCTTGTGCAGAGTTGCTATTTATGGAAACTAGCTATTTTTAGTAAGTTGGTCTTACGATCTCAAAATGTTCTAATTTTACATGTGGAGGTTCATCTCAGTCATATCAGCCTACCAGCAAAGTTTCATGGCTAGATCAGGTCTAGTTTTGAAGATATTGAAGATTTTTCGTATTGGCAGCAGGGTACAGAAACTTCAAACTTAGTTTTGAAGGCTTTAGAGGCCCCGGATGAGGTTGAAAATTTGGGTGACAGGTGCTTTGCATGGGTCAAGCCTGTAGAGCGCTTCGTGATGTTTCCAGAATGGGGTTATAATAGCCAATCGGGTCAACGGGTGATGACTTATGGTCCTCAGAAGTTGGGTCAGCTGAAATGGCAGAAAATAATTTTTCTTCAAAATTTCTATTTGGGTTTCAAAACTCATTTTGAGCAGACTTTGATGTAATAAATTGTAAAATAAAATAATTCTAAGTTTGGTCAGCCCTAAGGGCTAAATTTCTAGAACCTTCTCGGGAGGTGGGAATGGCCTATATAAAGAAGGCTGTAGTGTTGTCTAGGGCAGTTCTGGGTAGTAGATCTAGGTATTGATTCGAGGCTTTGTCCTACAGAATATTGTAATTCTGAAAGTTTGTAATTCCACATTTGTGGAGATAATAAGAAGCCAATTTTCTGTTCTTGCATATTATTGTTGTTGTTTCTCTATTTCTGTTATGTGTTTGTGGTATTAAGGGGAGCACCCTTCATCAGATATTTAGATCAGTTTATCAAAATATGATAGCTTGATTTTTTTTGATTTGGATAGGAGGATATTACCGATATTCTGATGTCACGGGAGAGATATCCCGTCACACAAAATCTGAGACTGGCATTGTTAGAGATCGACAGACTTCTGATCGGTGCGACGGGCTTATATCATGTGATTTACACACTTGAGATTAGGGTGAACTAGAGCATGATGATGGCATTGGTAGATCGATGGCACTCAGAGATGAGTACCTTCCATCTTCTGACAAGGGAGATGATAGTCACACTAGAGGATGTGTATCGCATCCTCTAGCTTCCTATCACAGGGGAGTTAGTGCATTATGATTGACATGGCAGAGTGATGGAGTGCAGATTCATCTTCAAAGATGATGACATTGATGAGGAGGAGATCAACTGGGAGGACATGGTGGACCTATATGAGCCTCTACCAGTAGTACTAGCAAGAGTGATTAGGGGTCTCATATGCCCTGATCGGAGATCACATGTATTTGCAATTGGATGGGGCCACACATTACAATGGATGTTGGATGGGACCCATTTTTCTTGGGGTGTCTTCTTATTAGCCCACTTATATCATGATCTTCATCAGGTGGTGTACCATAGGAGTGCATCATTATCAGTAGGTGTCACACTACTCCATGTTTGGGTAGGGGAGCATATTGCTGTGACACGACTAGTAGCCATTAGATTTCATGGCCCAGGATAGTCATATATCCATCTATATTCATCAGTTTTGTCTCAGGCAAAAATGGGACATTTAGAGTTCTGGCAATATACCTTTAATACACTAGATACAGTGACATGGAGGTCATACCTAGGATGTGAGCCCTGGGATGATGAGAGGAAGCTAGGATTTTGCTTTGAGTCATGATGGCTTATAGGGCAGATGCCCTTCATTTTGGAGAGACAGTTGGTTAGCCAGGTTCTGTGCCAGTTTGGCAGGATCTAGGGCATGCCTCAAGGAGTTATGGAGTTTGCTAGGACTCATCAGGAGAGACGTGACTAGGGGCCCATGGCTTCATTTGATGTTGTGAGATAGGAGTTTTTGGACATGTCATTCCAGGCATGGACTATGAGATAGGGTGTTGTGGACCCAGGGATGACTGTTGATTTGGAGTAGTTCCTTAGAGACTTTCCAGTTTCATGATTGACTGATCTGGCAGCTAGGCCACTAGAGAGGGATCTAGTAGATAGACATCAAGGGAGATGCCAAGGGTGAGATAGGAGAGGACAAGGGAGAGGAGACAGCGGTGATGGTGGAGGAGGTGATGGAGGAGATGGACGGAGAGGGGATAGGGCTAGTCCATAGATGAGAAAAGGTGGTGTGAGGCAGAGGGGTTTGATGCCACCTCCATCTAGATAGGGACGGAGATAGCCTCTGGCACAACCAGCATAGCTAGTAACAGGAGCTCCACTATAGGTACCAATAGTACCGGTATAGATACCAGTTGCCCTAGTACAGGGATCAGTTGTATAGGATGATACTGACATTTTATTAGCTCAGGGTGGAGTAGTACATGGTTGACATATCCTTGATGATGAGTAGGATGTACCAATGGCAGACATGGATGCTCAAGAGGAGCCAACAGAGATGGACATTCAGGGATAGGATCCCTATTTACAAAGAGATGCTACAGAGGAGGAGGATCCTGATATTGACTCATTACTAGTCTGACTAGCAATGACATAGGTGTAGGCAGACCATTTTCTTGGTCTAGAGAGATGGATAGAGAGGCTAGAGAGCCAGATGGGATTACTAAAACATGAGCGGGATGCAGTGATTGAGAGACTCAGGGAGTTAGAGATGTTATTAGATGAGCTACAATGCATAGAGGATTTGGGTCCCCATGGAGATAGCTTGAGAGCCATGATATGTGCTGGGAAGGAGATATCCTACTGGTGAGAGGCTTACAGATAGGCGGTCCTAAGGGATCAGTGGATTGGGAGCTACAGAGAGAGCTCAGTGGCTATTAGGATAGTGGTTGATGATAGAGAGGCACCAACTGGTAGTGGAGGTGTTTCATCACACCCTCTGAGAGCATCGACAGGTTTAGGAGATGAGGGAAGATCCTTAGGGTTAGGTGGTTCAGCAGCACGGGGCCTCATTGCATCCCACAGATAGCGACAGATAGAGTCTGGAGGCAACAGATCATAGATTTTGAGAGATCATTGTATACACTTTTGTATCATGTTATCATTGTATCATTATATTTTTGACTTGATGGGCACTGACTTGGGACACATTTTGATATTTCTTTATATCATTGGACATTTGGATAGTTTTGTTGTATCTTATGGACTTTATATGATTGACTCTATATGATGGATTCTATATATACAGTGATGTAGTTCTATCATGATTTACTTTGATTATTGTATATACATGTGCGCACTGACATATGCAGGATGTGCTGATTTACGTTAACATGCATAGAATTTATGTCTTAGAATGCAAAATGCTTTATATTCTATTTGATATAATTGATGCTTAATGATCTAACCATATGATGTTGATATAAATGCATGTCTTAAATAAATTTACTTTTATACAATGCTATGTGATTACTAATGAAATGATGTAAAGAACATTGTGGATAATGGATAATGAATGGACATAAATAAATGATATAAATGAATGATGATTTGAAATACATGCAATGGATAATAAATGAATGATGTAAAATGCATATAATGGATAATAAATGATGATGTAAATGCATATAATGGATAATAAATGATGATGTCAAATGCATATAATGGATAATAAATGATGATGTAAATGCATATAATGGATAATAAATGATGATGATAATAAATGAATAGAATGGATAATGAATGATGATGATAATAAATGCATATAATGTAATGAATAAAAATGTTCGTAAGATGACTAAAATATACAATGTTCACCCTAATAAAAAGATAATGAGATGTTATGGGATTTACGCACATGAACATGCATGTAATATAAATGGATAATATACAAATGAAAACACCTAATGAAGATAATGCATGGCCTAAATGAATTGATTAAATGTTTGTAAGATGTGAGATAAAAACTCAATGTTTTTGTTGTCCAAATGTCCTCAACTTAAATAACAATGTATCTAACACAAGAAGAATGGACTATGAGCACAGATAACCTAATAAGAAAGGTAACCTACAAATCCCTATAAAAGGAGCACTGATATGCAAGTCGTGAATTTTTTAAATGAAATGCAATATGAAATGAGTATATCTCCACAACTTCATGTAACATCTTAGAACTTCATAATAACTGAAATTTGATTTTCATCATTGAGCTCGTTATGTTGCAAGGAAATGTAAGCATCAAGGTATAATTAAACTAGGATGACCTGAGCACTTCATGCATGGAGTTTAATATTGCAAACTTGACAAGCATCTAGGTATAATTGAATTGAGATGACTTGAGTTTCATTTGCATAACAGACAAGGAATATGCCCCCCCTCCATCGGGGAACAAATATTTAGAGTCGAGGTATGTGCTGGTGTATCACTATTAATAGCATTTGTAGAGAAACATGATTTGTATGTTGTCAATACTATTAAATGGATGAAGGCACTTATGCATAGACACCCCAATTATTTGTTCCTTCAATTTCATCAAAAAATATCCCACAAACAACAATCAAAGAAAAATACCATGCCCCATCCTGGCTATCCTAATCAATGACATATGGGAGTTTCAAACTCATGTCAAAGATATCACGGAATAGCATAGGAAACATGATAACAATGAAATCTAGATATGAATGCATAATCTAAAACAAATCATTCTAACATGCCTATCATGAATATACATTTCTTTTGCCAAAAGATAGTGTAAGGTATAGTGATCAGTTCAATTGATGATGTATAGTCAAAATTTGATAGATAAACAGCCATGTTTTGAAGGATAAATCACAAATTTAGATTCATCATGAAGATATCATTGTGAAAGAACATTTGATTGTGTTTTCTCATCTCGTGAAAGTACTCTATTATGTCCTTGAAGAGTCATGACTATCATAGATCCACTTCTTGAACTAGGTCAAGGACATGCCCCCAGCTAGGTGATGGACTGACTTATTATGGATGAAGAAGGACGCAACAAGACTAGGATGAAGACCATGACAAATGATCAAGCTATGATGGGATTTTATTATGGGTAGATACAATGGATGGTGTATGAACTGGCCATTTTATTATGATATATACATGGTGGGAATGGGGACTAACTAGTTGTTTTATTGTGGATATATACAATGAACAGACACACTAGAAGAATCCTAATAGATAAAGGAGCTAACTTGATACACGTGGCACCTATTGCCAGGTTTTCACCACATGCTTTTATTGCAATTTTCTTTTGATTTTTTAATTTTTTTTTTGTATTTTTTTGATTTTTTGTATTTACAAAATATATACATAGCCCTTGCATTGGGATTTCAAGGATAGAACTTCTTGAGATGTATGTTGTTAAGAGGTTCATCCAAAGGATCTCCCTTAGGTGTGGACAATTGATAAGCCCCAGAGCCATAAATTGCTGTAACTACAAAAGGACCTAACCAATTAGGTTCGAACTTGCCCTTCTTCTCACGATGCAGCTGATTCTTTGGATTTTCTCGAAGGACTAGGTCACCCAGCTAAAAGTCTCTGATCTTTACCTTTCTATTATACTGACAAGACATATGATGTTGATAGACTTTCAAATGAACATAAGCTCTCTAATGACATTCATCTAGCAGTTCTAGTTCAGTCAACCGTGCAACTCTATAGTCTTCATCAGGAATCAAATCTTTGAGAGTAATACGAAGTGAAGGCAAATCGACTTCGAGGGGTAGGACTGCTTCAGATCCATAGATAAGGGAATATGGGGTGGCTCTAGTGGGAGTACAGATGGAAGTATGGTAAGCCCATAAGGTTGGATTCAGTTGGATATACTAGTCATGGCCAGTGTCATTGATAGTCTTTTGTATGATCTTAACAATTGTTTTATTTGACACCTCAACTTGGCCGTTTCCTTGGGGATAGTATATGGTGGAATAGTTATGGGTGATATGGAATTTTGCACGTAGTTCATCCATGTCCTAATTTTGAAATTGTTTCCCATGATCAGTAATGAGATACATAGGTATACCATATCTAAAAATGATATAATTTAGGATAAACATGGATATTTGTTTCCTTGTGGGGGTAATCAATGGAACGGCCTCAATCCATTTAGTAAAATACTCTATTGTAGCGAGAATCCACTTGTGACCATTGGAAGATGGAGGGTTGATAGCACCCATGAGGTCGAGTCCCCACTGACTGAATGGAAAGGTAGTTGTAAAAGGATGTAACTCTTGTGCTGGAGCATGAATAAGATTTCCATGTATCTGACATTTCTTGCATGCCCTAGCAAAATGAAAGGAATCTGTTTCCATGGTAGGCCAATAATAACCCATACGCATGAGTTTCTTAGCCAAAGAGGGACCACTTAAATGTGTCCCACAAATACCCTCATGTACATCTCGCAAAGTAGTTTGAGCTTCATCGTGCTAGAGAAATCATAGGAGAGTACCATCAAGACCTCACCGATAAAGGGTGTCAGATATTAGGACATAGCGAGAGGCTTGGCAGAGAAAAAGTCATTTTTGATTTCAGGATAGGTCAAGGGGTAGGATGTCATGTTTTAGATAAGAATAGATTTTTCCATAGATTGGGGAGTCGTGTCTAATTAGATGACATATAATACTCGTATCAGGATCATCATATGCATGACAAGTCAAGGATTCCACCAAGAACTCAAAATGGACCTTGGTATCTTCTGTATCAAACAAAGAAGCAATCATTTCCATTGCATCAGCAGCCTTGTTATCATGCTGAGGAATCTGCTCAAAAGTGATGACTGAGAAATATTGTTTGAAGTCATCAACCATACATTTATATGGTAATAACTTATCATATTTAGTCTGATAATCATCATTAACCTGGTTTATAATCAACTAAGAATCCCCATAGACATTTATTTTAGTTACTTTCCATTGTAAAGCCATCTTTAACCCAATCAGCAAAGCTTCATATTCTACTACATTATTGGTGCAAGGAAAGAGTAGCTTGTAAGATTTCAGAATTGTGTATCCTTGTGGCGTGACAAAGAGAATACCAGCTCCTGAACCCTGTTGAGTATATGATCCATCAAAATATAGTTTCCATGTTTGCATAGATAAAGCCAAGATGTGTGCATCAGGAAACTCTATGTGTATAGGTTGGTCATCCATTAATGGAGCATTGACTAGTTGATTTGCTATCACTTGACCTTTGATAGCCTTCCTGTCTACATATTCAATATCAAATTCACTAAGTAGCATGACCCACTTAGCCAATCTCCCTATCAATGCTGTCTTGCTTAATAGATACTTTAAAGGATCAATCTTTGCGATGAGCTAGATAGAATGTGACAACATGTAATGTCGCCATTTCTATGAAGCAAAAACAACAGCCAGACATGCTCTTTCTATAGGAGAATAGTTTAGCTCATATCCCACTAGGGTGCGACTAATATAATAGATGGCTTTTTCTTTTCCTTCATGATCTTGCTGAGCCAGAAGAGCACCTAGTGAGACTACCATAGCAGAAATGTAGAGCAAGAGTGGCTTGCCCGGAATTGGTGACATCAAAGTTGGAGGATTCACCAGATATTGCTTGATTTTATTGAAAGCTTCCTCACACTTATCATCCCATTGGAATAAGATATTTTTATGCAACAAATGTTGAAAGGGATGACTTCAATCTACTAGTTGAGAAATAAATCTTCGAATGGATTGGAGACATCCCTGCAAGGATCTTAACTGATTGATGTTAGAGGGGGAATCCATCTCCATTATTGCTTTAACCTTTTCTAGATCTACTTAGATTCCTTTTGCTGAGATAATGTACCCTAATAGTTTACTGGATGTGACTCCAAATGCACATTTCTTTGGATTGAGTTGAATTTGATACTTTTCCATCTGGGTGAATATTCTATCCAACACTCTCAAATGACCAACTCTATCCTTGGATTTTGCTAAAATGTCGTCAACATAATCTTCCATAATGGTATGCATCATGTCATGAAAGATTGTGGTCATAGCTCTTTGGTAAGTTGCTCCAACATTTTTGAGACCAAATGGCATCACATTCTAGTAGTATGTACTCCACAGACAAGTAAAGGTAGTCTTTTCCTAGTCTTTCAGTGTAATCTTGATTTGGTTATAGCTAGAAAAAGAATCCATTAATGATAACATCTCATGCCCAGTTGTCAGATCAACAATGATGTCAATATTTGGCAGAGGAAAGTCATCCTTTGGACAAGCTTTATTAAGATCTCAAAAATCAATACAAATCCTGATAGACTTATCTGGTTTTGAGACGGGAAAAATATTTGAAATCCACTTAGCATAATCAATAGCACGAATGAATCCAACATCTAAGAGCTTCTTCAATTATACTTTAACCATTAGTGCAATGTGTGGGTGCATCTTGTGGAGCTTCTGCTTAATTGGTTTTACACCTGGTCTAATAGATAAATGATGCATAATGAGATCTAGATCTAGGCCAAACATATCAGCATAGGACCAAGCAAAGTTGATTTGTCTTTCTTTGAAAATTTTTGCAAAAGCTTCTTTCTCTGATTTTATCAAGGATGCTGCTACTTTGAGGATGCGTGGAGACTCTTCTGTTCTAATGTTAAGAGGTACTGTTGGTTCTATAAGAATAATAGATTGCTCATGATATAGATAATTGGGAAGAGTGTCAATCCTTCCATTGTCAGGTGCCTTAGAGAGGTTTTCATCGTCAGATGCATCTTTTTTTTTTACTATTTTTGGATCTAATACTGCCACTGAGTGGTTTTCACCATTAGATCTGTTGATTATTTTTATATTTTTATGACTGAAAGGATTGGTACTCTCTCCAAAGTAGCCCATGTCACTGAGTTCTATCAAAAATCTTGACTTGTGATTCCCTGGTGGCATATGATCCCTAATTCCAAGATATTCAATGATTGCATCATCATTATGGAATACATCAAGTTTTGGATGATCGGGAGAATCCCAATCGATAAGTTCAGGATGTACAAGGGGCATTGGATCATTCAGGTCAGTTTCAAAGGCATAGATGGTATTGATGGAAAAGTTTTCAAGGTTTATGATTGTATCAGTGAGGTCTATTTCCATACTCTCATCTGATTTGTCTATCACAAGATAAAGCTCACTTTCCTCACAATCGACAAAAGTAGTATCACGTGGGACTAATCCTAGTGATTCAGTCTTTGAACTCTCTCCCTCATGGTAATCCTTACTATAGTGATGGGAAACATCAACTCCTATCTCTTCAGTACAATCAAATAATGAATCCCATTCATAATCATTTGAGTCAGAATCATCATTATCTTCAAGTCTATCAATGATTCTTTGTGCTATCCTTTATTTCTCTGGATCTACATAAATACCATGCTTTCTAAATTGTAAGGTAGGAGCTTTAGATATCTCATGAAAAGGTGTGATTTTTGCTTTTCCTTTTGGTTCTTTTGGTCCTTCTCCTTTGTATCCTAATCCTATAGTGTCTCTTTGATAGTTTGGCTTTTGTAAAATTGGTTTGATAACACCTTCTCTTTGTAACCCTATAGGTCCAGCACCTTGGTATCCCATCTTTTGGAGAAAAGTATACCCTTTACCATAGACATCAGGTGATATATATTCATGTTTGATATCCTCTTCATTCTTTTGTGACTTAAGTAAATGATTAGCATTACGCTCAACTACCTCTTTGGATATTGTGCCCCCGCTTATAAATGTGTCATAAACAAGTGTTGAAGGGGGTTCTGATTGTTGTTTAGTGATCAAAGATCTACCATATGATCTAGGAGATAAAGGTAACTCTGTGATGCAAAGAGCTTGACCTAAAGTGTATTATCCCATACTTCTTTCTTTGATGTCTATCTTGATCTCATTTGATTTAGAAGTTGATGCTATATTACTAGGATCACTAGGAGTAGTTGTAGAAGATCCAGTATGGTTATAAGTTATCAAAGAATCAGATGTCTTTACTGTGTTACAATACTAGAATGGATTAGAATCTCCTTTGACAGTGACCTCCTAACCATTATGAGGGAATTTCAAGCACTGATGATAAGTTGATGGTACAGCTTGCATGGAATGAATCCATGGTCTTCCCAAGAGAATGTTATAAGAAAGATCCATGTCTAGAACTTGGAAAGGTACATCTTTGATCATAGGACCTACTCTGATTGGTAGAACAACAGATCCCTTGGATGACCGCTCTTCCTCATCATAAAATTTTATCATGATTTTCTTCTTGGGATCAACAACATTTTCAAAAAATCCCAACGCAAGGACTAGTTTCAATGTACAGATATTTAAGCCAGCTACTCCATCTATTAGTACTCATTTGATTTTCTGACTCTAGACAAGGACTTCAATATGTAGGGGAGCATTATGAGGTTGGGTAATAGCTAAGTCATCATTTTCAGTGAAGGATAGGTAATGCAAGGTTGTTAAATGGACCACCATAGCTTGAAATTGATCATGATCTAGATTTGTGGGGACCTAGGTCTTTAAGAGAGTTTTTTCAAGGATATCTTTATGAGATGAAGATAGACGCAAAAGCTCTAAGATGGATATCTGGGTAGGTGTTTTCTTGAGTTGTTCCAAAAGATTGTACTGGTTGGAAATATTTGGTGTAGACTTTGGGACATAAACCGGCTTGTTTTGAGATGTGCTTGGTTTAGATAGGACTCCTTGGAGAGTAACTTTGGATTGAGCATGAGTAGTAACATGGACTGGTTGACTCTCTAATTTGCCTTTTATAGTGATGACATTAGCATAATACTTAGAAGGATGACATTCAAAAATGTTACCAACATATCTATAGGGTGTAGAATTATAATTGGCTTGATTGTCACTCTTAGTGTTGGAAGAACCTCCTTTTTCATGTTGAGAAAGTGGATCTTTGAAAGCCATATGTGATTCATTTGAGGTATGTCCATCAACACCAATTTCACCACTTTCAATTAAGTCTTGAACTACATTTTTGAGTCTTAGGTAGTCATTGGTTTTATGTCCTTTTCCTCTGTGAAACTCGCAATAATCATTCCCATTCCACCAAGAAGGTTTTACTCTAGGTTCAAAGTCTTTCATTTCAGGAAGCGTAATGAGCTTCTTTGTGATTAACTTCTGTAATGCTGATTCAAGAGATTCCCCTAAAGGAGTAAAATTTCTTCGAGGTGACATAAAAGGAAATCTTGGTTTTGATGAGTCTTTGTTGGTGTTTGGATTTGTTGATTGATTTCTATAGGTACCTTGAGTAGCATTGGCCTGACTTGTGAGATTGAGAAGGGGTTGTGTTGGTTTGACATTATGATTATCAACAATCCCATCATTGACAATGTTTTTGTTTTTATTCTAGAATTTTGATTTGTCATTGTTGTAGTTGTTGGGATTGGAATTTGAGGACCCAACATTGTCTTTGGAATAAAGTTTTATCTCACCTTTTCGGACCATGGCTTCCTCAATCTTGATACCATTTTCTATGAGCTTATTAAAGTTTGGTGGACATTGCTATTGTAACCTATAACTCATTTATGGTGTAAGGTTATGCACAAAGATATCCATCTTTTCTTGTTCAAGAATCGTTCGTGGATATTTGGCAAACAATTGATGCCATCTTTGCAAAAAAGTAAGGAAGGGTTCTCCATTCTTTTGATGTGCATTGCAAAGATCAAGCATAGTGACTTCATGTTTGATGTTATATGAATAATGAGTCACAAATTTGTCAAGAAGCTCATTGAAAGATTTGATTCTTGGGGGTAGTTTGGAGAACCATTCCATGGCTTGTCCTCCTAAACTTCATGGAAATAGTCACATAAGATAAGTGTCATTGTGAGCGACTTCAATACAAGCAGTACAAAACTCACAAAAGTGGTCTTGTGGATCCAAATTCCCTTTGTATTTGTCAAAATTTGGTACCTCAAAATGAGGAGGGAATGTAATCATTGCTAAATTCTTATCAAAAGGATAAGGACATATATCATCCAAGGAATACTTCTTAGTTGATGATCCAGTTTGGATGTCACAGATTTGTTGTTGAAGCATCTGGATTTGTTGTAGAATGGGATCCAAAGATAACGTGTTTCCTTGGGTGTCTTGGGAAACATTATTGTGGGAAGCATTATTTTGGGAAGCATGGTTATGTTGATCAGTTTGAGAAGCATCAGATGGCTGCTTGGTTTCTTTTGCTCCATGAGTATCTTTAGAACTACTAGGAATTTCTTGATTGGTTACAATAGTCAGTTCTCTAAGATGAGAAATATCAAAATCACTTGGTAGTTTGGCTCCTTGTTGAGCAAGCATGAGGAAATACATCTCTCTATCTAGGTCTAGGAGTCTTTCCATAACATGATAAAATCTAGGATCTTGTGTAGCATCCCTAAGCTCTTGATCTATGGGTTCCTCTTCAGATGTAAAAAGTGAAGTTTTCTTAGGAGCTTTAGGCCAAGGATTCTTGTCATTACTTTTGTTTCCTTCCATTTTGTCTAGGGATTTTGAATCAACGGGTTGTTTTAGTTTCTGAGATTGAGTTTGAACCATAAAAATGTGAAAATTGATTTTTGGGATGAAAGATGTTTGATGAAAAGATATGGAAAGAGTGGTTGATAGAAAAGATAGTGAAAAGGTGTTGAAAAGTGATGAGACAACTTGATAAAATCTAAGTCAATAGGAGGTATAGATCTCACTATGATATGACAAGGAAAAATCAAGAGATAATAAACTAAGTTTGATGTAGGATGATAGATCTTATTAGGATAAACTCATGAAGATCAAAATCTGATAGATAGGGTAATGTTTCAACACTGGATTTGGAATTTTAGAAGATGATTTGATGACTTTTGGTGAAGGAAGGATGATGAAAATTGATGAAAATGGTCAAACTAAAGATCAGAAGTCCATGTAACGCAAATGTTTTCCCAGAATCTTACTAAGGACGAAAATGGGTATCTAAAAAAGTGATTTTGAAATGTTCAAAGTTTGTGGAAATGCTCATTGTTGTAAATGCACAACAACAAATGTGTAGGACAGATTGATAAATGTGTAGGAAAATGAAACAAATGCGCAGCTATTTGGAATCGATGCATGTAAAAAGTAACCAATGCACATAACAGTTTAATGAATGCACAACAGATTGGTATGAATGCACAGGTTTATATTTTTGAAAAATTTGAACTGCAAGACTTGGAAATTTGTTTGATTTTATGATGTTTTCTAGTTTTTTGGCAAATGAAAAATGCATAAACACACACACGCAAGACATAAATGATATTAATCTAATGTTTCTAATATGAATGTACAAACACACTTACAATCCTAAGGTTGGCAAGGACAATATCTGTTGAATCCCCACTAGGATAATAAAATCCAGCCATGCAAATCCATAGCGGACAGCCTAGGAACTTGGAGGCACGAGCTCCTCCTTACAGTGCACTCACTTCTCAGGCACACCAAGTTCCAAATTCAATGGGTCATTACTTCCCAAAGAACTTCTATCTCTACTATGAACCGTGAGTAATGTGGGGTGTCTTCACAGACTTGGGTGACCCCTTGAGCCAGCAAATAGAAGGTTTTTGGCCACTAAACAAAAGTTTTTAGTAAGGACATCCGTTCAGGTGGTTGTGATCAAGTTATTTTCCCAATTAAGGGGGCTCTCCCAATCCTTTCAAAGCAAGGCTTTCACCTCTACTAAGTAGGACTTTAATGCACCACTGGGGTACTAGAGGAGATTTTGGTTGCCACAATGAATTCACACCTGTCTAATGTGAGATTAATCATAGTAGCATTTTTTATATACCGGTTTGGAAGGGCTTGGCTTTAGCTTGTTACCGGTTGGGTCATTCCTTGGGGTGAGTACCTCTTTTCCCACCAAAGACTTCCCTCTAAAAATTATAATGGTTTCTCTTACACACAAGGTCCACGAATGGTGAGGGGAGAGGATACATTGTTATAATTTTGGGATTACAGATATGCTACTAAGAAAAACACAATAGACACTCAAATCTATGCTAAAGAAGACACACAAAGCAAAAGCATGTCGTATTTTAAAGCCCAAACAAGATTTTAGTTTCTTTTGCAAACCCCTTGGAAATTTGTAAACAAACTATTAGAAATTTTCTTAGCAATGGGGTCTTCAAAATAATGTCTTACAAAAATAGCCTAAAAGACTACCAGAATGAATAGAAAATTGTTAAAAAGGTTAGCTAAAATAAAATCTAATAGAAAACTAAATTTTACCATAGAAACTAACGAATGCGCAGAACAGTGAAATAAATGCACAACAAATGTGAATTTATGCATAGAATGTAGGTATGCGTAGCAAAATGAGATGGATGCGCCAGGCGATGGTATGAATGCACAACTTTTACAAATGCGTAGTAGAAAGTGATTTATGCGCAGAACAGTGAGGTGAATGCACAGTTTGTTACAGTAAGCTTAAAAAAATAGAAACTGGAAAAATGATAGTTTAATAGAGAATAAATGCGCAACACAGAGTGATGAATGCACAACAATCGTGGATGAATGGGTAGGAAAAACTTGGAAATGTCTGCACATGAAAAACTGCAAAATAAAATGTTAAAAACGTGGGGAGGCACCACGGTGGGTGCCAAAAATGTACACAAATTAGATGTCTAACTACTATAAATGATAAATTAACTATTCTAAGATTAATAAATCTAACTAATTAGCAAACAACAATGAAGAATACAATTAAAAATGAAGCTAAAACAAGGTTTTACCTTCACCTACCATGTAGCTTGTCTCCATTTCCCTCCTAGCCTTGATTTCTTGGATGTGTTGAGCTCTTAGATTTCCAATTTGAAGCTCCTTTGCCCAAGATGATACCAAAGTGTGGAGATTGAATGATTGAATGCAAAACTAAATCCTAATTATGCAAATGAGATGATGATAGTGTGGATGCTTCACAAAATGATATGAATATGCTTGATAATGAGTGCTTGAATGCTTGATTGCTTGATTTCCTATTGCTTGAATGCCTGATTGACTATTCACTATTGCTTGAATGCTTGATTACAAAAATACCTATTCACTATTGCTTGTTTACAAAAATACCTATTAGCTCACAAAGGGAAAATTAGGGTCCTTTTATAGAATTTTGGAGGATCTAAGCCTAGGTGGCACAATCCTATGGTTGAGAATGAAAGGTGGAAGATCCTAGGGCTAGGATTGACTTGGTTGAAGGAGTTGAGAGAAAGGGGGATGTAGTTGGAATGTGAGAGGAAGAATAGGGATGATGTTCCTCTCACATTGACATGGAGGAGAACAAGGTGGAAGGGAAAGACAGATGTCAAGTGTCTCACAAAGACCAGAGAGAGAAAGAGGGAGAGACCTTTTCCTCACGAGGACTCTTTGTACAAGTATCCCATGAGTCGCTTTTGACCCTTAGAGGTGGCTTGAGAAGCCCCTTAGGAATAGGGATTGTCTCTTGACTTGGTTTAAGAGAGGACATGTGGTCATGAGACCAAGTCCTATGAGGCCACATAGCCCTTAAGAATAGGACATGTGTGGGCGAGGATAATTACCAATAAATAATTAATAATAATTATTTATTTTAGCCAAAGTGATGTGTCAGGTGACTAGGTAGGTGACGTGGACTATGGGACTTAGTCATATTTAGGTGATTGTGTATTTAATTAAATCACTTTAACAAGACTAATTAGAAGACTTAGGATAGAGGAATAGACTATAATGAATTTACTAAATAAATTGAATAATCTATTTAATAAATAGAGGAAATAATTATTAATTAAATAATAAATATTTAATTAATTTATCAAGTCAATTATCAATTAAATAATAAATATTTAATTAATGAAGCCATTTTTAAGTGTATACACAATCAAATCAACTTGGACAAAATGTTGCATCAAGGAGGGTACTTGGTTTGCTACTACAATTTGCACTCCTTTTTTGTATTTTATTTAGCGTTCTTTTCTTAATCACCCATGTTGTTGGGTTTATGCGTTTTGAGTGTTTTAAGTTTCTTATTGCATTCCTTCTAACCACATTTTCCTTGCGCAAACTTTGATACTCTTGTTTTTATCTTTGCCAAAACATTTTTTTGTTGTTGTTCTTATTTATCTTCTTTTTCTAGTTTCTAATATTTGATTAACTTCAAACAACATCTACCACTACTTTATTCATGATACCATTATTCAAAATAAGTTATACTATTGAGGATTGTTCTATTTTTGATGCAAGGAGACTATCCCTTTCAAATAACCACATTCAAAATAGAAACTAGATCATGAACTAAAATGTTGCAAATCAACAAACAACTTGAAATAATAAGTTTCAAACAAGAAACTTCTTCTATTCACATTCAAGGAAATGGCTTCAAATTAGCCTTACATCAAAATAGGTTTCAAGAACCACAATCTACAAAAATATGAGTTGCATTGCATTAATTATTTCTACAATTTTATAGATAACAAACATAATTCTAATGGTAGCTTCACTTGCAAACAAAATTGAGATCCACTTCTATGTCACGATTGCAACTTTAACACTTCTCTAATTCTCCAACTAACTCCTCATTTCTCAATCTCTCCCAACTTCCTCCAAATGTTCAAGCTTGAAAAATAATAAGTATCAAATTATTTTGTTGAAAGGTGGAGCTGCCAATAACTACACTAGTTACTATAACTTCAAATTTGGCAACCTTCCCAAATGTTACACCAAAACAAGATAAGACTACTCACACACTTAGAAACTTTTCTTAATTGCTCAATGATGCATTGTCATCTCCACCCACCAATTTGCTAACAATAGGAGCGAGTCATGTAAGACAACCACTTAACTCACTAGAATCCCAAAATAGAAAAGGTAAATCCATTAATTTTTGGCTGCCCATTTTGAATGTCTATCATTGAAGGAAAAAAAAAACATGTGAATTATGACAAGTTGTAACTCCCACAATCTACACCAAGAAAGGAATATTTGAATATTTGTCTTAAAATTGCCTCCAAAATGAATTCAAATTACAATAAGGGTGCAACATTAGAAAGTGACTAAAATACTTATTAAAATTTATAGCCTTATTTCTTCAAATTATTCACCTAAAATGTGATACACCATAGATGCTTTGCATTGTAGAATCTCTAAACTTGACAACTAAATCAAATAATTTTTAAATGTCACTAGATTTAGTAATATAGTAAGTTGAATATTTAACAACCAATTTTCTATTTCAATCATATAAGAAATAAACATAAGTTGAATTCCAAATGCAAACATTACATGGAAAGGGACATCTTTCCTTAAGCAGAAATTTATGCACACAAAGGTAATGTCCACGAGGGATACAAAGTCTCATTTCCCTTTCTTTTTCCATACAAGTTTGAGACGAAAATCGCACCCAAATATTTGTTAGACAGTTTGGAAGTTTACTTGGAGTGGAGAATTTTTCTTAGTGGGACTTATGACTCTTTAGGACAAGTTTCTTGAAGGATTTTTTCTTCTTCTACACTTGTGGACTTAGTGGAAACATAGACGCAATGTTTTTTGGTGGAGTTTTGTGGCAATTTGAGGATTTATGACACTTTCAAAAAAGTGCATAAGAATTGAGGGGATAATAATGAGCTTTTTGGGTTGGGAGTACATGACATAATTGGAACATAAGAGAATCCACACAATCTTTAGTCATCACTAATCCAATCAAATGGGTCCAAAAATAATTGGATTCAATAATGTATTGAGTCATCACTAATCCAATCAAATGGGTCCAAAAGTCATTGGATTCAATAATGTAATGATCTAAATCATATTAGAAATAAGCCAATGTTATAATTTTTATTTGATATTTGGTACAATTAGGGTAATATAAGTGATATTTCTTTTAAAACATCTTCTTTATTATGATTATTTTTCAATTTCAAATTATTATATCTTTATTTGACTAATCTTTTAATGCATCAAATATAATTAAATAAAAAATTCATTGTTATAGTTAAAAAAGAAACAAAAAAAATACAATAACAATAAAAGGCCTAAAATTGATCTTATTTCATATATTTAAATGTAAATTTAAAGAACTTTAGATCATGTTTGTAAAATCATTCTAATCCCATTAAAACCTTATGAAAATCTATTTGAATAGAAAATTCTACCTAGGTAAGACTTATGGATCTTTAGGACAAGTTCTTTGGAGGATTGAACTTATGTTATCGGGGAAGAACACCAACTACCACCCATGTTACCGTTCACTTCTTGCTCATCAACCCCTCAATTACTAATTTTAAGCAAATAAAAATAATAATAACTGAAAGCTCTTTAATATATTTCACATATATTAATTGCTATCCACTTGTCCCAGAAATAGTTAGAATTTGTACATTTAAATTAGAGGAGTTGTGCAACTTTATTGGTACTCATAGTGTCCAACTACTCAGATATTTGTACATAAGTATTGACAATTTTTGAGGTTGTTGTAGTGCATGATTATTGAAGTATCTTTAAGTAGGTATTATACAACACTTTGAAATGACTACTTTTTGACATATGCATGTATAATGGATCCAATACTAGACATCAAAACTATAACAATAGCTATAAACAATTAAGTCACATAGAAAAATAACGAAAAAATCATCAAAATTTGATATATCATTTAGAATCTATAAATGAATAAAATTAATTATAATAACTACTAAAACACTTCTCCTAATAAACTTAAAAACAAAGAATTATGACATTTTGGGACAATATGAAGACTCGTATCATTTCTATAAAAATCCAAAGCACATCTAAATCCCGTTAGGAATGAGAATAGTGGTTTAAAATTTGACTGAAGAAGGCGCGGAAAGGGCCAGTTTCAGCATGAAAAGTGTCTGTTTAAGCAAGCGTTTTCTGATTGACAAACATTCTTCCTTTGTCTTTCAGCCCTGGCCCTTCCAAAACCATGACGGCCCTTGCTTTGCGTGTACACCAAAATTACAAGAGCCCAGATTGATGCCTTGGACACAACTTACTGACCAACATAACAGCTCAGCTGAAATTTAAAGCTTTGAGTTCACTTTCAAGGAGTAGCTTTGAAAGATTTGAAATTGACTCCTCTTTATCTTTCTCTTAGTCATTATCTCTGAAAGTAATTGATCATGGTTTCTTCCTTGTCAAATGACAAAGGTCCTTTTCTATGGATCTCCTTACTTCCCTTTGCTTTTACATTAGATGGGGTGCTGTCAGCTTCAAGCCACTTGCCTATTTCCATTAGGCGAAACAGCCATATCATCTTTGAGTAATTAGTGTGCACGTTTCCCATTCTTCAACCAATGAGAAGTTGAGAAAAGTATGAACCATGAACGAAGACATTTAATGGAGCAAGACAAACTATTCATGAAGAAATATAGAAAAGAGTTCATCTCAATAACATTCTTTGTTTATAGAGAGACAAGTGAAGCTGACTTCTATTTCAAATTACATGGAAAAGGGTTCATTTCAATAACCTTCATTATTTACGTTTATCAAAACCAATTCTTCCATTGAGATCTACTTCAAAAGTGGAAGTTCACTAAGTCCTCATGAATGTAATAATTCTCTTCATATTCAAGAATATAATCTTGAAATCCTGCCCTTATTCCAATACCAATTTCATACATACTTCCTTTAAACATTAAAAAAAGCTTTATATTCACATTTTATTTATATTTTTCAATATTATGAATCAGGTTTGAAATAGACTGAAACCACGAGTTCCTTTTCTCATTACAAGTATCTTAAGCAAATCTTTCATTTCAAGTGATTGTGTAGAAGACTGGAGTCATTTTCCTTTATTAATAAGTGTATACAAAATGTAGAAAAAGATACTTCATATTTATCTAGTATAACAAATATCTAACAAAAGATTATTTTTAAAAATATGTACAAAGAATTCATATTTAGATGTCCTTTGATCTATCTAAACTTTTGTAACAAGAAATTTGATTTATGAGTTTTTCTCAACAATCAACTCACTTAATTGATTTTGAATCCCTACATGTTATTATTTGATGAAGCATCACTTTCAACTTATTGGTTATCTGAAGTTTCAATGTCATTGTAAGATAACAATAAATATCTTAACAACATTTATTTTTGTCCTCATTATTTTCTCTCGATGGATCTCCCCAATCAAAGATTCACCATCAAACACTATAATTTTAAAGGAAGAATGAGGAATAGATAGAATTTTTTTTCTGTATACATGGTTATGGAAGAAGGTTGCAAGTGACAAAATTTCACACCATCATGGCTAGCCCTTATAAAAGAATCTTATTATAATCATTTAGTAACTCTTTTACCGTGCCATTCTTTGTTATTTCTAGCACAAGTTAAATAATCTGTAATATTGAATGTTTTTATTATGTAGCTTCAAGGTCAAAATGTTACTTCTTTTTGAGACAAGTATGACTCCATGATGAAAAGTTAAAAATGTTGGAAGATTGTTGAGCATGTGAGAGTTTTGGATTTGGGTGTGAACTGACATTAATGTTTTGTCATTGATGTCAACATACTTGTTGCTATCTCAAATAGTGTGTTCACGACATTTGATAAGGAAGATTTCAGTTGTTCAGATGCTCTGCTGAAGTTCTTGAGATGTGATGGTGAGGTATTGTTCTGTGATGTCTTTAGATCATCTACATAGGTTAACAAAAGTTCATTCAACAGCTTGAGTAAGATATGATTGAGTTTATGGTTACTAGTGTCATAGTTTTCTTGTGAACAGTTGATGAGTATTTGCTTGAGTATGAATTGGATTTGATGTTTTAGAGGTTGTGAAGCTAGTGATTGCATATGTTATTATCATTGTGTTCACAACTTGTTTTGTTCGTGATTTAGAGTACAACAAGCTATTTTTTGTTATGTCTGAGTTCAGTATTTTAGTGTTCCTGTTGATCAGAGATAAAGATGAGTTTGGATTTCGTATTGGAGATGATGCAAAAGTTTTGGATGGTATTAATGTTTCTTTTTGGTGTTCTTGGATCGTGTGATGATCATGTTATTGGTTTGCATTCATTGATATAATCAGATTTTCCACTTTGGTAGCGTGTTGGCATTTCTTCATTTAATTCCTAGTCGACTTGATGAAGTAACATGTTATGGTTCTTGTTGATTCTTTGGTAGCACTTGTGCATGTTCGATGTTGAAGATTTGGGTCCTATCTAAATCTTAGCCGACTTGATTTGGATTGCATTAGAAATTGAGCATAAAGTTTATATCTTTTATTATATTATGTCTTAGTTGACCTAGTGGTTGATTATTCTTTGTAATCAATATAAATGAGAGATCATTTTGTAATTGAGAGTATGCATGTGAGAGAGAGGATTGTGTATATGTATGTTTTGCACTAAAGACAATGTTTGTACTTCATTGGAACTGTATTGGCATATGAGATGTTATTTGTCCATTTGGTTGTAAAGAACTGTATGTCCACCCCATTATAATTGAAGATAGATCAGTGAACCCGACTGAGGGCCAGATTTGAAATTGTATTTTGATTAGTGAGCTCTGGGCAATGAGTCTGCAGATTGGACTATAAACTTGTGGTTGCAAGTGCATCATTTTTCTCTTAACTGAGCAATAATTTTAATAGAGTACACTCATCTAGTGGATTTGAATCCCACCAGGGTTTTCCCTTAACCTAGTTTCTTCGAGAAAAAATCTTTGCATCCAGTGTTTGTGTTGTGGATCTTGCATTATTGTTTATCTTTCAGATCTAAGTGGCTAAAGTGAAATTAAAGTAATTAGGTACACACAACTAATTCACCCCGCCTTCTTAGCTATGTTTTTTTCCTTTTGGGCCAAGCAATTAGTATTAGAGCTAAGTCCTTTTTGAATAATCTTGACTTCTTGAAGGAGATCCGTCATGGAAAGTATGAGAAGAGAGGGTCTGAGGTTTGATGGAACAATTCCTTGATTTAGAAGGATCAGATGACTACCTACCTGATATGCATGAGAATAGGATATGAATACTGGTAGGTCACTGAGAAGCCTTATACTATTTTGAATGACCTAACACATGCCATTGTAGATGAAAATAATAAATTTAAGGAGAACATGTTAGCAAGAGAGGCACTGATCAACGCCTTATTAGGTTTAGAATATTCACACATTTATGGATTGATGATTGTACATGAGATATGGACAAAATTAGAAACTATTTATGAAGGTGATACTTATGTTAAGCAAGCTAAGTTATAGGGACTAAAAGATAGATATGAAGACATGAAAATGAGTGAAGGAGCTCGATTGCCTCAACTTCTTTGCAAAGAGTGAATAATTTGGTCTATGAAATCAGATGTGCTAGAGGAACCTTGCTAGATAATGAAGTTGTTGACAAGATATTGAGATCTTTTCCTGCATGTTACAATGATAAGGTTGATGCTATTGAAGAACCGAGAACCATAAGACCTATTTCAAGAGAAGATTTGGCTGGAAGACTTTATACCTATGAGATGACTACACTTAGTAAGGAACTTTCAAAGGTTGAAACTACATTCAAAGCTAGTGTGACCAAGTATGACAAGGGAGAAAGATCTACAAAGATGAAATTCAAACACTATGCTAAGGATTGGGAAGATATCATGAAAGAAGAAAGGAAGATCGATGAACTTGAAGCCTTGATTGCAAGAAGACTACCTAAGGGCTCTGGTAAGTATGAAGGAAGATTAGCTTTCAAATGTTTCAATTGTAATAAGATTGGTCATATTGCATCTAGATGTCCAAACAAGAATTACAAGGATGTTAGAGAAAAATATAAGAAATATCATTCTAAGGTTCATAAGATGTTTTAGGGTCATAAGATTTTTTATGTTGCTGAAGAAGGTATGACTAATGATGATTTTGTTTCTAGCGAGGAATAAATTTTATTTATTTCTATTAAAGAAGGTAATCCCAATGAAGAAAAAGCATTGGTTTTAAGAGTTGTTAAAAGAGATGAATGGATTATTGATAGTCGATGCTCACATCATATCATATCGAGAACAAATATTTGTGTATTATATTTTGTGTTGTGGATCTTGTATTATTGTTTATCTTTTAGATCTAAGTGGCTAAAATGAGATTAAAGTAATTAGGTACACACAACTGATTCACCTTTCCCTCTCAGTTGTGCTTGCCTCCTTTTGGGCCTAACAAAATTTTTAAAAAAAGTATATTACTATCCAAAATTTGATTGAAAAAAGCCTCAAATAAAATTCAATAACTTTTTGAAGGATGCCACAAAGTCTCTTATAAAAAAATTAAAAGGTATTGTCTCTTTCTTCAATATATTTGGATCTTTCAATAAAATTTGTACTCTTTTGGATATTCCAATCTACAACACATGCATTATTTAGTCATCAAAATTGATCAATAGCATTCCTACAAGATATTCAACAAAAATTCTAATTAAAATGTCCTATATGAGGACCATTTAGGATTATACATGAATTTATATAAAAAATTTCATGTGATCATCTATAGTTTTGGAGCCATCTGAAAAAAATAAGAACTTCAACCTAAGGAATTTCATTGCACATTCAAGGCCACTAGTTCACAACAACTACCTCATGGAGAAGAGGAAACCAATACCATGTTATGAATTATAATGAACAATAGATTTTGGTTTGTTCTTCACCAATAGACTTACCAAATATTCTTACTGTTAGGAATAGTCCCAAGAGATAACTGAGAGGCGGGGGGGGGGGGGGGGGGGGGTGTGTGAATCAATTATCTACAAGATTAAATTCTTTATCCAATTAAGTACAGAAGAACATTAATCATATACACAATAAAATAACACTTAACACAACACCACAATTTTGGTTACGGGGAAACCAAAATAGGTAAAAACCCCAGTGGGAATTAGCACCCACTATAAATTGCACAAGAGTATAATGATCCTTGTTAGAAGATCTTACAACCCTGTTAGGAGTTGATCTTTACAATGCATGAAGTACAGTGACCTGGTCAAGGGTTGGACCCTATTAGGATTCTTTTACAAATAACCTTGTTAGGGGTGAGGACTCATTGTCCAAGAGCTCACTGCTCAAATGGTGAAGGCTGCAACCTTCTGCACAATAGATACACACTATATCTGAATTTGATGAACTATGAATTAGACCTGTTGTCTTGATCAGTTCCAATGAATAACACACACTCTCTTCTTTGTCACATAAACCTTCTACTTATGGATCAATACTTTGCACCTTCTACTATGCTCTTATCTTTTTACTATCTTCCATACTTAGCAATCACAACTAACCGGCTATAAGTATCTTTATCCAAATGATATAGTCAAGTCGACTTGTTAGAACTTCCTTGAAATCATATTAGAGAAAAAATATAACTCTCTAATAACATCTCGAATGACTATATCAAGAATGCAACACAAATAGGACCACACAACTCAATATGAGTAGACGCATTGCTTCACACAATCGGCTCCACCAAATTAACTAAAAAATTATTCTCTTGCTAAAATATGTTATGTTCTCTTAATCAAACATTTTTAAATCATCACCAAACATGAAACCAACCACGCATATCAAAATGATAAGAACAACTTTTGAAACAATATAAACACTGTCGGCTCCATTAGATAAACTCAGGAAACTGTGACTGCAAAATAGAAACATCATAACTCAACTTGTATTGCACAACTAACTCTGCATCCATGAACATGGCTTCACAAAAATGTCTACAACAAAAATATAAATGCACAAGTCTCCATTATAACCATACTGATAATCACATATAAAAATCTCTCTCTATAACACTACCAGGAACACTACTGATACAAACAACTGCACAACTATCTGTACTCAGAATCAATCTTTGTGCTTATGATATCATGCTAATAACATATCTAGGAAACATATGGTCAAGGCTCCATACATAAGACTTCCACGCATGCTACTTACCATATATTGTCATTAATGATAAATATACATTTAACACTGGCTTGTTGGAAAATCTCCAACAATCTCCCCCTTTGGCATTGATGGAAACATATGGAATGAAAAACACCACCAATCCAAACGTACAATTATTTTATAACATTATCCATTTCCTCAACAAAAAATCCCTCAAGGATGAACTCTCCAACTTCTGTATCTTCTTACTGTATGCTCCCCCTTACTTCATGCTCCTCCTTGTTTTCTTGTTTTTCATGACTATATATTACTCCCCCTTTGATGTCAATAGAAAGGGGTGCCAAAAAAAAGAGCACAGGTACTACTCCTGAGGGTAGTCAACCATTCATCAATCACTAACGACTGATGCACTACTGCAACTCTAATCAGATCTAGGGAAAAGGATTACTCCCAACTTCTCTATGAGATACTCAAATGTATCCTTCAGTAAAGACTTTGTGAATATGTCTGCTAATTATTCTTTAGTACTCACATAATCCAATTTTACTTCTTTCTCTACAACTTTCTCTCTTAAGAAGTGATATTTTATCTTAGTGTGTTTTGTCTTTGCATGCATCACATGGTTCTTTGACATATTGATAGTGCTAGTGTTGTCACAATGAATAACAATAGGATAATCAATCTAGATTCCAAAATCTTTTATCATTTTCTTGATCCAAAAAATTGTAGAACAATTTAATGCTGCTACCACATACTATGCTTCTGCTATGGACTGATAAATACAATTCTGCTTCCTGCTGTAATACCCCAAAAATGGGCTATAGGTTCATTAACCTCCTACATCTTCAATTCGAACGAAATCGACATCAAAGTCCTAATCTAAGGCACATCTAAACATCATCGAATCATAATTGATTATCTTAAATTTTGCATCGGGAAATATTCCTAGTAATATTCCTAATCATCATAATTATCTTTAATTTTATGATTATTTGGCAATAAATCATATTTATCCTAAAATTTGATTAATTGAATATTTTTCATATTTAATTAATTAGATTTAATATCTTGCCACTTAATTGTTTAATTAAATTTAATTTTATCTATTATTAATTATATTATTTAAATTTTGACAATAAATCCAAAATCTTATGAATAATTGATTAAATTCTTATTTAATTAATTAAAGCAAGTTGTCATTATTTCATAATATAATTTTTAATAAAAGTTTGATTAAATAATTGATTAACCCATAAATCAATTGTTTTATTTTTAAAAGCAGTTAAGTTGGAAATAAATCATTTTATTATTAAATTAATTCATAAATAAAACATGCACAATCATAAAAGCAGACAACTATCAATTATCAATTAAAGCTAAACTCTATTTTGAGTTAAAACTTAGCTTTTACATGTTTTTGTGAGTTAATTATCCTTTATTTAAAAATAACTCAAAAATCAACCTGAGTTATTTGAGTGATTTATGGTTTTTTTTCCCATGCACCTCCAAAGCCATGGATTTCTATAAAATCAAGGCTCAACTCTTCATAATTCATCTCTCAAATCCACAGCATCTCATAATTTTGCAAGCTTACTTTGCCAAAGTCATCTACGAATTGCACAACTATTTTGAAGAATTGAAATTTGGAGAATCAAAGCTTATTGCGAATCAAGGCTATTGTGAGATCAATTTGTTTTTTTTAGATTCTTTTTCATATCATTGTTAGATCATTTTAGCATATCAATTTCCATATTAGCATAGATTCATATCAGTTTTTATCATTCTTATTGCATAGAAAATTCAAAAATATAGATTAATTGCATTCAATTCATATCTAGATCAATTACATTCAAATCCTTCATTTAGGTGTCGTCTAGGTCACTGATCTCGATAACAATCTGAGAACATTAATCTCGCACCTACTAGAAGGCAGTAAATTGCTTGGTTAAATTAGATTTCAATTTTGCACGATTTTGATTTTTGCTAACCTCTAATGTTTTACTGAAGTGTTGTGTCTACAGATCAGGTACAATTTTCACACACACATTTTTGGCGCCCACCGTGGGGCCTTGAGCCTCATTCTCTTCATTTTTATCTAATTTTATATATTTTCAGTGTCACTTTTTCATCATTTTTGCCGAAACAGAAAAAATGCCGCTTACGAGCAATCTGACGCCACTTACGAGAAATTTGTTCACGCCTACAAGCATTCTGCTCATGCCTTGAAGCATTCTGCTTACGCCTGCAAGCATTCTACTCATGCCTACAAGCATTCTGCTCACGCATCTACCAGTTTTAGTCACACATCGGCTAGTTTCAGTTACGCCTATGCTAGTTTTAGTCACGCCTATAAGTATTTAAATCATGCCTATGAGTATTTAAATCATGCCTGGGCACATTTCAGTCACGCCTATGCTCATTTCAATCATGCCTATGCCTATTTTGATCACGCCAGCTTTCTATTTTCTAATTTGGTTTTTTAAAAAAATTTGGCGTTTTCAGAATCCATGCCTCTAGAAAATTGGCACCCATTTTTTGCGAAATTTTCAAATATGGTATTGAAAGTTTAAGTGTGATATATCATTGGAAAGCTCTTTCCAAGCCAAATCCAAGCATGTTGGTTTCATTTTCAAATTTTGCCATTTGATCATAGAATTTGCATATTTGTACTTTTAGATTATTAATTTCTAATGCTTACAATTTGCTGTTGATTTGTCTTGGCTTTGTACTTTTGGACGTGTGCTAAATTATGGATTGCAGAGCATTGGACCTAAGGTATTCTTCTCAAGCTAATAATATTTCAATTTGGATCCTAAAACAAATCTCTTATGTGTCTGGCTTGTGTGCATCTTTTCATGCTTTGATCTATTTCTACACACTTGCATAATTGATACTAGGTTGTGACCCCTTAAGGATTCATTAAGTAGTCTTAGAATACTTGTGATTGATCTTGATTGCTATCTTGGGTTATTGGACTCGCTAATCTATCGGCCCCTCATTTCTGCCCTGTGGTTGCAATCTCAGCACCATAAAGGGGAGGGGTCAATAGGACATAAGCGTTAAGTGTTCCAATTGGCAACCCTTTTGTGCTTTTAGGAACTCACTTGTTTTCTAAGTTGGGGACTCATTTTCAGCTTGTGTGAGGTGTTAAGTGTTCCACCTTGTGGACTCATCTCATACTTGCTTTAAGCGTTAAGTGTTCCTCTTTCTTCTTTTTGGGTACTTTTGGTAGATTTGCTTTCGGAAATATATCTGTGCTCACATAGTAATTAGGCCCTATGAACACTATTTGTGATTCTTGAGAGATTGGATTCCTAGAGAAATCTTTCTTGATGACAGAATCCTTTAGGTAGGGAGGATACTTAGTGCATTTCACATTCAACTTGGTTAGTGTGTCTTCTTTTATTGATCGATACATTCTCTCCCAGGAGAGGTTGATAGATCACGTGGGGTTGACATCACGAGCTTTGGTGAATCAAAACTGGTTAGTGCGCCTTCTCTTATTGATTGATACATTCTCTCCCCGGAGAGGTTGATAAATCACGTGGAGTTGGCATCATAGACCTTGGTGAAGCAAAACTTTGTCTTAGCGTGTCAAATTAATCTGCTTGCTTTGTTTGGGTTAGAAGTGAAAAGGTGTTAAAAACCTTGGATCTGGAGCCAAATCCCCTTGTGGTATACTATTGTGAGTCATCTTTAGAGAGGGTTAATCATAGCAGACAATCCCTTCACAGGGCAAACTGCGTTGACGGAACCTCAAGCAGTCATAGCCATTTTTGCCATGGTAGTGACAGCTACTATATAAATGTCCTTGTGGAAGAAATCTCCACGGGTATGGTTCATTGTTGGGTTGTCAGATCTCCCTAGCAGCTCCTGAAGATTAAGTTCTCAGACTGTGTCAAAACCCTGGTGCACTGGGATTGGAGTTCACCCCTTTGGATCATAAAAGTTGCAGAGTCAAACCATTACTAAAAACCCTAGCGAGGCCAAATTTTCATTTTCTAGGGTATATGTGCGTCATTGCAAAACATTTTTGGAACATACACAATTAGCACTTCTAAGGATTAGAACGAATAAGTCACTTGATTGTTCATGTGCAAGGTTGCTTTTGCCCTTGTTCATTGGTTTCAGACATGCTTGAAATCACTTGCTTGCTATTTTGCATGCTTGTTTATCTATCTGGTTATTGAAAATGGACAAATCTGTTACAATCTTCAAATCTAGACATTGAAATTTGCAAACAATTCAAATCTGAAAACTCAAAATTTGCAAAATCTGAAGTCAAATTCTTTTTTGGAGTCAAAAGTCATCTCATGAGGTCAGAAAGTCATACGAGTTTCTATCAAGTGTCATTTCATTACAACCCATCTGTTATATGATTGAGTACCCAGTGTCGTACGAGTTTCCATGCCAACAAATTCTCAAAGTCAAAATCTTGCAACTGTCATATGAGATTTTCAACTGTCGTTTCATTGCTACCAACTGTCGTGCAAGTTTTGCAACTGTCATTTCATAGCATACCCACTGTCGTAGGAGTCAGAAAGTTGTCAGAATTGCCAGATACTTAGCTTTTTCAGCCTATTTCTAGAATCTATCAAACAAATCATTGTGTCAAGAACAGAGCAATAACCATTGAGAATTAGTACACATGTCTCAAAGAATCAGTACACATGAGGAAGAAATTTTAATCACCACTATGATGAAGCAGCTGCAAGCTATGCAAGTCTAGCTTGACAATCTTAAGAAAGAAAAGGAACCTAAAGAGTTCTCCATGGAGTCTCTATCCTCTTTTCCATTTGATAAAGACTTGTACATGTCACCATGCCCCCGGATAGAATTTGAGCAACGCGATAACCCTTATGATACCTCTTCCATGAAGAGTGACACATCTAGCTTTGGAGACTATGATGACTATGACGATAGACAATGTAATGATACCTATGACACCTCTATTCCTAAGAATCCTCCTCATTGTTCGTTCCTGCTTACTACAAATGGGCCATCACATTGGATAGATCGTGATGGTGATCCATATGATTCTGATTTTGAAAAAGACTTTGATGTTTTTTGTGAACAATACCTTGATTATGATCCATCTACTACTGCTGAGGAATATAAAATGTACCATGCTGATTTGAAACATCAATACTATAAGGATCTCCCCTCTAAGAACTCTCAGGCTGAAAATAAAGATTACACTCTCAAGAAAGATCATGTTAATGTTGGACCTTTGTCTTGTGATGGTTCCCTTCCATCCCCTACTTCCTCCAATACCCATACATTTTCTAAAGCTTCTGAGTCTTCCAAATCTTTCACAGAACCTTCATCCGACACAAGCCCTGATACTTTTCATGTGGTTCCCTATAGTTATCCTCCAGGGCTACCTCTTAAAGAAACTCAAGCTAACCGTCACTTGGCTGCAAATACTTTCAATAATGATAAACCTAAAGAGCCTAAGCCTTCATATGCTATAATGCCTACTTCAGCTAGTCCTCGACCATCTCTTCCAAAGTCATCCATACAATCCCAACATGCTTCCTTGTCCTTATAAGTGGCTCAATGTCAAGAGGACTCTACAAATGATAAAGGAAAGAACATAAAGAAAGATCAAGATCAAGAACCCTCCATGTCACCCAATCCTTTTTATGATGTCTCTTATCCATTCCATGGTTCTTTTGATCCTGCACACTCTTTTTCATGCATTTCACCATGTCTTAAGTCTTCTCCTAAGCAAGATCAAGCTACTACTTACACCATTGAGCTTATTGACAATCAAAATGACCTTACTACACTTGCGCTTTCCAAAGATGATACTTCCATTAAGGTTGGTAAAAAGGGTGTTGTTACTTCCAATGTTAAGCCTATTGAAAATCAAGAGAAAAATTATGAGCTTATGCTATCCAAAGATTATTGTCAAGATCAAAGTCTTCTATCTTCTTGTTCTACCACTCCATGTTCATTTCCACTATCTACTCTTCCTAAGTCTTTGCAAGCTTTGAAAAATCCTATCAAAGAAGGTGCTCATATTCAAAATATCCATGATTCTATTGAAAATCCTAATGCTCACTCTAAAGATGCTGAAATCCTTGGTTGTCATATAGATGCTGATGAACTTATTGATTATCCTTTTGCATCTTCCACTTCCATCCTTGGACCTCTTCCACCACTACTAAGGGCTTCATGTCTGCCTTCCATCTTGGGTCCTTATGTCCCTTCACTTTTCCCTCCTAACTCTCCTAATTCGCCATCCATCTTGGGTCCTTACATACCTCCATCTCCCATCTTTCCTCAAGATCAACATAGATGCATACCCTTGAATCCTTTTCATCCATCCACCCATCTAAACCAGTTATATCCTCCCTCTTCCACAAGTCCCAAGTCCTTTGGAAGTAACTTGAATGTTCAATACAAGAAAAAAGAAGCAATACAAGAATTCATCAAAAAAATATCACCATGTCTCCTCTAATAGACATGGAAACATAAAGTCAAAAGAGATATCTAAGAAGAAAACTACAAGACAAGTATGGGTTCCAAAATCCATCATTGAAGATATTCTCTCTAAATTACCAAAAAAAAATAAAAAGCCTACGGCTATATGGATTCCAAATTCTCTCTTGAAAGAGTCTGGTGTTGAGCAAAAAGTTAAGTTGACATTCAAGCTTCCAAAGACTTCCACTTCATCTTCTTCCAAAAGCATTGCTCCATTCCATGCGCCTAAACCACAACCTCTGCTATCCATTCACCATATTCTTTCATGTATTCCTTCATTCATGATTCCTCCATCCTCTCACCACCCTTCAAGGTATGTGTTGATGTTGAGCTTGCCTTCCTTTCCATCTACCCTTTCACAATCCTTCCATGCATTATCCTTCTACCTTCTATCATTTTTCCTCATTTGCCTATTCCTCCTATCTTCCAACCTCACTCACTTTACATAAAACCTTATCCTCCATTTTTCTCTTCCATCTCCCTTTCCCTATCATCATCTTTGAGCATATCATTTTGAATCCTTGGCATATCATGGTTTATCCTTTCAAGGAGCACTATCTAAAAAGCTTGCCTTCTTCCAAAAATTTAAAAAGAAATGAAAAATAAAAAAAAATTGAAAATGTGCCTTGGTGAAAACCTGGAAACAGGCACCTTGGTAGAAAAAGTAAAGAGAAATAAATTCATCCTATGGTGAAAACCACTCCCTCGTGGTGCCTTGGATAAGTACCATGATGAAAACCTGGCAATCAGGCGTCATGCGTAGTTCTTCTACATATTTCATCCATTCCATCTTCTCTCTTTGATCTTGACAAGGTTGACCTATACATGAACATTTGAATATTTTGTGAGTTGTCTAATGATGATCCCGCTTTCATTCCTTCATGTTTAACCTTCATATCCATCTTCCTCCATTCATTTTCACCCGTCGCTATCATTTTCCCTTTGGTCTTGATCTAATAAAAAAAGAAAGAAAGAGTAAAACATAGTGCTATGAAGCCTCTTGACATGTCTACTCCTTTGGTCTTGATCTAATAAAAAAAAGAAAGAAAGAGTAAAACACAGTGCGATGAAGCCTCTTGACATGTCTACTCCTTTGGACTACATCCTTTCCTTCTTTGGCATTACGCTTTTGTGACTTATCTTATGCTAGCCTTTCATTGCTTGTCCAAATATGCTTTACATGACAATTTTTCCTAGCTTGAGTATTCTTGAGGAGTTTTCCCTTGAGGATTTCTTCCCTTCATTCTCTTTCATTCTCTTGTCTTCCATCTCTTCCACCAGCTTGCCAATCCCTCTTGTTCTCCACCTTTCTAGACATTGGGACTGCATGATATGATCTTACTTGGGAGTTTGCAATGGAAAAAGATGCTATCAAGTATACCAAGTATCAGAATAAGTATCAGAACTAGTATCAGAATAAGTATTAGAATGAGTCTCAGAACAAGTATCAGAACACCTACTGGGGCTACACCTTTCACTTTAGTTTATGGGTCTGAAGCGGTACTACCTATTGAGGTTGAAATCCCATCACTTAGAATTAGAATGCATGGTCTTGTAACTGATGATGACTACAGAGTGTCTAGGTTACAAGAACTGGAACTACTAGATGAGTGTAGACAAGCAGTGTATGATCATCTCAGAGTATATCAGAAGAGAATTTCTAGAGGCTACAACAAGAAAGTCAGACACAGAGAATTTCAGGTTGGTGATCTAGTCTTGAGAGAAAATCCTAAAAATCAATCCCATCGAGAATGCAAGGGGAAGTTTGAACCCAATTGGCTGGGTCCCTTTGTAATCACTATTATTTTTGGCTCTGGTGCCTATCAACTCTCAATGACTGAAGGAGAACAGCTCCGAGAACCTATCAACATTCTCCATCTAAAGAAATTCTACTCTTAAACCATTCAGTCTATGGTAAAATTTCCTGAAAAATTTATAAAAATAAAAAAAAGTCTTGAAAAAATGAACATCTTGGTGAAAACCTAGCAATAGGTGCCTTGATGATTCACAAAAAAAATAAAAAAAATATCAAAAATACAAAAAAATTGAAAAAATGAAAAGTACAAAAAAATGAAAAAAGAGAAAAAGTGCCTTGGTGAAAACCTGGAAACAGGCGCCTTGGTAGCAAAAATAGAATCTTTGCCAAGATGGTGAAAAGCTAGCAAATGGGTGCCACTTGTTTCAAAATGCTCCATCTATCAGTGCAATCTTGGTCTTTCCAAGCTTTTAGTCTTGCTTTAGTTTGTACATAACTCCCAGTTTATTTTTGCATTTCCAGTTTTCAATAAGTCAGTTTGTCCACCAATCTGCTCAAGTGTCTGTATCCTATCAATGTTCAAACTTGGGGGCAATCAATGTCATATCCTATGGTCTCCAGTGTATCTTAGACGTATCATATCCAGTTAGAGTCCTTTGAAGCTTCATTTGAGTCAATCAAGTCTGTCTTGTCTCCAGAAAGGGTTTTGCATCTACAATCAACATCAAACATCAAACTGAAAATAATCTATGCTTTTTTTACATGCTTTTATCTCCTTGTATGCTTACTGATTCGCATTGAGATTTTTTCATATTGTGTCCCTTCGAGCTCTTTGATGATGTCCTTTATAGGATTTAGAGAGTGATGACTGGGGGCATAATCTTTTCTTTGTCTTCTGCTTGTATGTGAAAATCTAACAACTTTGGAAATTTTGGATTGAAATGGTGTCCGACTATAAGAGCCTCTATCTCGAATTGGATGACCATGCATACCTTGACCATTGATACCTGGATGATTCAAAGACGTATTGATCTAACTATTGTCTTTTTGAGTGAGTTCTTTCTGCTACTATGAAACATGATCTTACCTAAGGATGTGAATGATAAAGGGTCACTATGGGTAATTCACACTGGATTTAGAATGATCTCTTGACTATTTGATGTGTTTGTCATGCAAGGCGTATTCAGGTCATCATGATGTTCATGTTTTGATGCTTATACAAATTTCTATATCAAAATGGACATGATATTCAGGTCATCCTAGTGTTTATGCCTTGGTGCTTATATCTAATCTGACATCCCAAAAATAAAATCAATATTCATATGTCCATGGTTGTTTGACCAGTGGGGGTTGTATTGATTCTTGTACATACAAATCAATATTCATATGTCTATGGTTTTTTTTTAGCTAGTGGGCATTGTATTGATTTATCTGGTTACCTAAAAGTTCAATGATGATAACAAATCGACATATGATCAGTGAGTAGGTCCTAGGTCTTAGGTTGCATTTCATTTTGCATGTCTCTTTGCATTTTGCATGTTTGCATGATCTCACAATAATTAAACGAACTTCAATGCTTAAATGATTCTTCAAATCGCATCTTCAAGTCTAACAAGAGCTGAATCTCACATGAAGGTTCCTCCAATGAAACAGCAAGTAGAATTCTTTTTCGGGATCAAAATTGAAATCTAAGATCATTTATCTTATTCACTGCTTGCATAATCAACCTTCCATCATCACAGAAATCTAAAATTCAACTTAACTGATTATCTTCCATCAAACTATCAAAAATTCAACTTGGTCAACCATGGTCAACTCATGGTCAAACCTAGTCAACCTTGGTCTCCAGGACCTCTAAACGATGCAGAATGTGCTCTTGAATGTGTATAAACACTTCTCAAATCAATTAGCATGCTTCTAAATTATCAATGCTGATTTTTCTTGTCAGATTTCAATTTTAATCCCAAAGGGGGCATGGTATTGCACATCAATTCAAAGTCTATAAATCAAAATTCTATCGATCAAATTCTATCAATATCTTTCATCAGTGATCAAGATAAACAATCACGTCTAGTTACTAATTCATCAAAAAGTCCTCATCGTTCGGGGCAAATCTATCATCACTTGGGGCATATCAAATTCGTCAAGATCCATATCAATCTGGTATTCTCCTAATCTTGTAAACTGTATCAATTTTTGCAACCATCAGATCATAGTGTTCTTTCCTTGGTTCTTCGGTAATTGAAGGATTCAGATGTGATACCTACTAGTTCTGCTAAGACAATCGAGTCTAGAATGGGTCACTCACTTCTTTGCAATCCTAAGGTTTGGAATCAGGCATTTTGACACTTTTTCACAATCATAGGTTCATTTGTTGTTATCGTAAACATTATCTTTGGTCATTCAGGACCTATTTTTTCTATTTTAATCAATATCAATCAGCTTCTGTCTCAATTTCAAACATCAGTTTCATATCTTTATCAAACACATACTATCTTTGAACCACTGCACTTCGCATAGTAATTCAAAGAGGGGCAAAATGTAATACCCCAAAAATGGGCTATAGGTTCATTAACCTCCTACATCTTCAATTCGAACGAAATCGACATCAAAGTCCTAATCTAAGGCACATCTAAACATCATCGAATCATAATTGATTATCTTAAATTCTGCATCGGGAAATATTCCTAGTAATATTCCTAATCATCATAATTATCTTTAATTTTATGATTATTTGGCAATAAATCATATTTATCCTAAAATTTGATTAATTGAATATTTTCATATTTAATTAATTAGATTTAATATCTTGCCACTTAATTGTTTAATTAAATTAAATTTTATCTATTATTAATTATATTATTTAAATTTTGACAATAAATCCAAAATCTTATGAATAATTGATTAAATTCTTATTTAATTAATTAAAGCAAGTTGTCATTATTTCATAATATAATTTTTAATAAAAGTTTGATTAAATAATTGATTAACCCATAAATCAATTGTTTTATTTTTAAAAGCAATTAAGTTGGAAATAAATCATTTTATTATTAAATTAATTCATAAATAAAACATGCACAATCATAAAAGTAGACAACTATCACTTATCAATTAAAGCTAAACTCTATTTTGAGTTAAAACTTAGCTTTTGCATGTTTTTGTGAGTTAATTATCCTTTATTTAAAAATTAACTCAAAAATCAACCTGAGTTATTTGAGTGATTTATGGCTTTTTTTCCCATGGACCTCCAAAGCCATGGATTTCTATAAAATCAAGGCTCAACTCTTCATAATTCATCTCTCAAATCCACAGCATCTCATGATTTTGCAAGCTTACTTTGCCAAAGTCATCTACGAATTGCACAACTATTTTGAAGAATTGGAATTTGGAGAATCAAAGCTTATTGTGAATCAAGGCTATTGTGAGATCAATTTGTTTTTTTTAGATTCTTTTTCATATCATTGTTAGATCATTTTAGCATATCAATTTCCATATTAGCATAGATTCATATCAATTTTTATCATTCTTATTGCATAGACAATTTAGAAATATAGATTAATTGCATTCAATTCATATCTAGATCAATTACATTCAAATCTTTCATTTAGGTGTTGTCTAGGTCACTGATCTCGATAACAATCTGAGAACATTAATCTCGCACCTACTAAAAGGCAGTAAATCACTTGGTTAAATTGGATTTCAATTTTGCACGATTTTGATTTTTGCTAACCTCTAATGTTTTACTGAAGTGTTGTGTCTACAGATCAAGTACAATTTTCACACACACACCTACTTGTCCAAGTAACAAGTCTATCTCCAAGAAATATTGCTCCTCTTGATATGCTCTTTCTATCATCCATGCAACTTGCCCAATTTGCATCTGTATACACATGAAGTTCTACATTTTCTGAATTAGGATACCATAAACCATAGTCTATAGTACTTGATAGGTCCCAAAAAGTACTTGATAGGTCCAATCATGCTCATCTCAAATTTTCTCTACATGTCTTTAGCAAATTCTACACTAAGCTTGTCATTACCTCCAAAAATAATGTCATCAACAAAATAGCAACTAACAATAATCCTTTAGGTGTCTCTCTTATTAATAAGTTACAGTCTTTTGCTCCTTTCTTGAATCCAATATTAGTTAAGTAACCATCTAACCTTTCATACCATGCTCTAGGGGATTTTTTAAGTCCATAGAGGGCTTTCTTTAGTCTGCATACCATATCAGGTTCATCTGATAAAGTAAATCCTTCAGGCTTCTCTATGTATACTTCTTCCTTCAACTCTCCATTCAAGAATACTGACTTAACATCCATCTGATATACCTTAAAGTCTTTGAATGTAGAATAGGCTAGAAATAACTTTATGGCTTCCAATCTTCTTACAGGGGCAAATGTATCAGAATAATCAATTCCTTTTCTTTGCGCATATCCTTTACATACTAGTCTAGCTTTGTTCCTTACTACTGTACCATCTTCATTCATCTTGTTTCTAAATATCCACTTGGTTCCAATCACATTTTTGTCACTAGGTCTAGGGACCAGTTTCCATGTATCATTCTTGACTATCTAATCTAGCTCTTCTTTCATTGCTTCATGCCAATTTGAATCATTACATGCATCTCAAAACTTAAGGGTTCACTTTGTGAAAGTAAACATACCACTTCATCAACTATTGAACTCTTTTCTTTTGATCTTGTCATGACTTTTTTGTTCTAATATCCAATGATATCATCTTTTGAATGGTATCTAGATGTGAATTTTGGAGCATTAGGTGTGACTCTCTCATCTGTCTTTTGTGATTCTTCTTCACTTGTTTCAGGGTCATTGAATAATACATCAATGCTGTCAAACATTTCTTCAACAACTACTTCCCTACTGGTAGGTCTAGGTTCTTCTTCAATCATAGGTGCATAATCATGATATCTTTCTTGAATCATAAAATTTTCATCAATCTTTACATGAGCACTTTCAATGATCTTCTTCAATCTTAAGTTAAAACATCTATAAACTTTACTTTTTGTAGAGTAACCAAGAAAAATACCTTCATCGCTTCTTGCATCAAACTTGCCAATAGCTTCATCTCTCTTGATGTAGCACTTGCTTCCAAATATTTTGAAGTATTTTACTGTAGGTACATTTCAAAACCATAGCTCATAAGGTGTCTTGTCTGCACTTGGCCTTAATTGAATTCTATTGATATTATAGACTGTTGTATTGTCTACATCTCTCCAATAGTTGTGTGCAACTTTTCCTTCTATCATGATGGTTCCTGCTATGTCAAGTATGATCCTATTTCTCCTTTCTACAATTCCATTATGTTGAGGGGTTCTAGGTGCACTTAGCTATCTCTTTATCTCATGTTCTTCATAGTACTCATAAAATCTGTTAGAGGTGAATTCTCCTCCTTTGTCTGATCTTAGACATTTTATCTTTGATCCACACTCATTTTCAACTTTAGCTTTGAATATTTTGAACTTCTCAAATGCTTTAGATTTATCTCTTAAGAATGAAACCCACATCATTCTAGAATAATCATCAATAAACAAAATAAAGTACCTTTCACCATAGTATGATCTTGTTTGAGTTGGTCCACATAGGTCTGTATGTACTAGATCCAATTTATTCTCTGTCAAATTATGCTTGCTTCTGAATGAATTCCTCACATGATTTCCCATCACACATTCCCTGCATATTGTATCAAGTGGCTTTGCAATGCTAGGGATGTCTCTTACTGCCTTTACATTGCTTATCTTTAATATATTTTCAAAATTGATGTGACATAGTCTTTTGTGCCATAACCAACTGTCATATACTTTAACAACAAAATAACTTGCTTCTAAATTAAGCTGAAAAATATTACCTTTAGTCTTTGATCCTGATGCAATCATTTCTCCTTCTTTGTTATTAATGATGCAGTTGTTGTTTTTGAATTGCAACTGATATCCTTAATCAAGCAACTATCCAACACTAAGTAAGTTATGCTGTAAACCATCAACATATAGAACATCATCAGTGTTATTCTTTCCATCCAAAGTGATAGATCCCCTACCTATGATAGATTTAGGAGTGTTGTCTCCAAATCTAACCATGTCACCTTTGTACTTATCCAAATGAACAAATCTATCTTTGTCTCTTGTCATGTGATGTGAACAACCACTGTCAATGATCCAGTCTGTCCTGATGTCTGCTTGAGAAATCAAGGCTAGCTCTTGTGCTTTCCTCTCATCTTCCTTATCCATTTCATCAAACATTCTTTCCATCTCTTCAATAGCAATGAATCCTATTTCATCTTCTATTGAATCTTCATTTGATACTCCATCTTCAACATAGTAACATTCTTTATACTTAGGCTTGTAATTTTTGTATTTCTTGACTCTTGTAGGACACTTAGATGCAAAATGACCAATCTTGTTACATGAGAAACATTTGAATGGAAACTGACCTTCATATTTTCCTTTTCCTTTTCTTTCTTTCGTAGAAATCATAGAAATGAATTCATCTAGTTCTTTGTCATCATCTTCATCATCAAAATTACCAGAAGTGTTCAAAGATTTCTTACCATGGATTGAGGCTTTGAATGTTGTTTCACTTTTAGGCTCTGTCTTCAATCTTGATATCTCAAATGCTGAAATCTTGTTGATTAAGGTCTCTCTTTTGAAGTCTTTTGTGGAATGCATAGTTTCATCTAGGATGTTTATCTTGCTATCATATTTTGGTGTCAAGGTAGTCATCAATTTGTCCATTATGTATTTTTCCAAAATTTCTCCACCATTATTTTTGATTCCTATAACTGTTTCATTAATCCTTTGATTGTAAGCTCTGATGTTCTCTTTAGGTAGCATCTCTAATGTATTGTATCTTTTATTCCATGTCTTTCTACATGCATTCTTGGCTTGAATATCTCCTTCAAACATGTCTTCTAGATACTTCCATATCTTGTAGGCTTTATCTACTTTCTTGATCTCTGAAAACTCACTGTCAGACAAGGTGCTAATAATGGATTCTTTGGCAATTGAATTTTGAGTGAACAATTCCTTTTTCTTCAAACTTGCATCATCTTTTGCAAGATCTGATAAAGAGGGAATCTAAAATTCTCTAGTAGCTACTTAAAAAATATCGAAAGCAATGCACTGTAAATGTGTAATCATTTTGTTCTTCTAGTCTAGATAATTCTCTCCATCAGACTTAGGACTTTCTTTTCTAAATAATTCCATCTGATCAACCTCAAGCTATTAAAATTCTCTTTGAGGCACTTGACTCTGATACCAATTGTTACGAATAGTCCCAAGAGATAACTGAGAGGGGGGGGGGGGTAAATCTTGTAGAAAATAAGTTATCTACAAGATTCAATTCTTTATCCAATTAAGTACAGAAGAACATTAATCATATATACAATAAGATAACAATTAACACAACACCACAATTTTGGTTACGGGGAAACCCAAATAGGTAAAAACCCTAGTGGGAATTAGCACCCACTATAAACTACACTAGAGTATAATGAACCCTGTTAGAAGATCTTACAACCCTATTAGGAGATAATTTTTACAATGCATGAAGTACAGTGACCTAGTCAAGGCTTAGATCCTATTAGGAGTCTTTTACAAATAACCCTATTAGGGGTGAGGACTCACTGTCCAAGAGCTCACTGCTCAAATGGTGAAGGCTACAACCTTTTGCACAACAAATACACACTATATCTAGATTTGATGAACTTTGAATAAGAACTGATATTTTGATTAGTTCTAATGAATAGCATACACTCTCTTCTTTGTCATGTATACCTTCTACTGATGGTTCAATACTTCACACCTTCTACTTTGCTCTTATCTTTTTACTATCTACCATACTTAGTGATCACAACTGACCGGCTCTAAGTATCTTTCTCCAAATGATATTGTGTGGTTTGAAAAGGTGTGTTCACCAAAATGTAATGTATTTATGTGCATATGCCTTGAATGTGTGAGGGAACATAGGATCTACTTCTTAATCTAAATTCCCAAAGGAGAGATCCAAATAGATTAATCACAAGAAAGTGATCAATGCATAAATAAATCAATCTATGGAGAATATGAAGAAAGGAGAAAACCTTATAGTTCGTTATGGAAAATGTGCACTTGAAAAGTTAATTGAATTAAAGACAAATACTAACCTCAAAATAGGGTAAATCTGGTAAAGACTATTTTCTGATGTCTATGCTCAGTTTTGGGAGATTCTGCAACCTAATTCGGCCTAGAAATGCAGAGGCAGAGAAAACCCAAAAAACTTTTTTCCATCAGAGCAAGGTCATCCTTGACCTTAGGATTGAGGTACAATTGTACCTTAGGGTACAATCTTGACCCCCACTGATAGTCATCCTTGAAATTTGGTTCGTGGCTCTCAGAATTTTGCCGAAAAGGGTATCTAGATCTACATTGATAGTCATCATCCCGCACCTGCACCTGCAAGAAAAAGAGTTTTTTGTTTGGATGAGGGTTTTTCCTTGGTCAAACCCCAGTTTGGAATCAACCTTGAAATGTAATTGAAATTGCAATATATAAACAAAGTAAGTGGAACTATTCACCTTGCTTATGTTGAAATCCTTGTGGAGGATTCACATCCTTGAATCACAAGTATGGATGCTCCAAATGAATGTAGAATTGCATGTAAGATGTCTCAAATCAATGGAATTAGATCTTCAACACCAATATTGAATGGATCTTGGAATAGGAAGAAGCTTGAATGAATGTGGATGGAGAAATCTTCAACAAGAGGGCTCCAAAGAGATTGAATTCTTCAATGGCTAACAATGGATGTCCTTGATGAATGCTTGAATTCTTGAATGCTTAAATGAATTCCTTCTCCTTATTTCTTTCTTGATCACTTGATTTCTTTATATTCGTGGATGTGAATTGATGCTTGATAGTAGATGATCTTGATCATGAAAAGTGAATGTCAAAATGAGAGAGGAAGGCCTCCTTTTATAGTGATCTAGGGCATAAACTTCTAGAGGAGCCAACATAGGGGAATTAAATCTTCATTAGTCCTTAACCCTTAGAAATGGACCTAGATTAAATATAATTTAAGATTTTACCATTCCGAAATCCGAAGTAGCCAACCCAGAAGCAGGAAATAAAACTTTTTGAAGCCCGACATTCTGAAACCTTCAGAATTTGAAATTTGGACCCAGGTTCAGGGTCAAGGTTGACTTTAACCTAGGTTAAAGTTGAGGTCAACTTTGACCTAGAAGGTCGATCTTGACCTTGAGGTCACAGATCTTAGTTTCTCAAGACCAAGTGCCAGAAATAGGCTAGAAATAGGTGGAGAGAGAAGTAGAACATGGGGAAAAAACTAGATCCTTTCATGGACCCATTCAAGGTGCTTGACATGACCCTAGACCACTTACTCGGAGGGCTAAACCAGTCCTAAATGGAAGTGCTTCCATTTTTTGACTATACATTTAGCCCCCATTTTAGCAAGAGTGTGGAATCGACACAAACTCTTGGTAAAGGATATCATAATGAAAAGATAATCTTATCAAAATCAAAAGGGACAAAGGAAACCTCAAGCCCCCAAGGAATCAAGTCTTCATCAACTCCAAGATTACAATAAGAGAGACATCTCAAGAAAAAGAGAAAGAGGGAGAGAGTGTGATTACCCTGCCCAATGAGAACTTATGTCCCATTGTGAATCACAAAAGGAAATGGTGCAATTGGAAAGATGGAATTGAACTACCTAGTGAATGTGGCTACTCACTAGTCAACCCATCAAGGATTCACCTTGAGGAATATTCTATTCCATGAGAGTAAAACCAAAAGCAAAAGAGATCCATTCTTAAGGACACCTTCGACCTTAAGGGATCAAAATTTTGAAACTGGAGGGATAAGGAGATCCTAAATAAAAATCCATGCTTTAAGGATTAGTCACTAATCCATAAAAGGAGAGAAGTATCTTGAAAAATAATATATGTATATTGAAAGTGCGTGTGTGCAATAGGTGAGAAGAGCGTATGCCCCCATGTTAAATTTATTGCTAACACTTTAATAGGAGCAATGGCTTTAACAGAAACATAAACAACCCCACTGATTATGTTTCCTCTACAAGATGCCCCCAAACAAAGAAAAATCAAGGGAAATACCACATAAGCATACAAAGAACACAAAAGGGATCTACCTATCATGGGGTCAGTATGATCATAAGATAATATATATGTGATATTATTGCAAATGAATTGACATCATTCCCCAAAGAAAGTAGAACTACAATCACAATGGAGGAAAGAACACATAAGAGATACAAAGAAGAGTCTTTTCAGACCACAACTTGGAGACCAAAAAGAATCAGTGCTACCAAGTTGTGAATCCAAGTAGATTACACAAGGAAACATTTACGAACAATAGAAAAAGTACAACATAACATAAAACAACATATAGAAGAATAGAGATACATATAGAGGATTTGTACAATAGGTTGGATTCCTTTATCACCTTGTGCCAACAAAGAAACAAGGGTCGTATAAAAGAATCTAAGAACATTTAGCAAACACATTATGGGAGAAGCACAGTACAACAAGAAAACACACAACAAAGCTACCATAAAAGACAAGCCAATCAAGCATGCTGCCTACTCTCCCCATCTTGTTCTATATCATTTAGGGAAGGTGGGTAACTTGCAAGAGGGACTATATCCAACACAGTAGGAATCATAGCTAGTTCCAAACAATAATCCTCTTGAGAATCATAATGTTCAATACTAGGTGTAAATGTCAATTGTGATGAAAGCATATTAGGTAAATCAATTTTAATGTTAATAGTCTCATATTCATCATTAACACCATTAGTATCATCAAGAGTATCTTCTTCATCTAGATTAATCAAAATATGATCTAAGATATGAATGGAATCATCATAATATTTCATTTTAACATCATTATTAGCAGTAACTTCTTCTAGCACATCATGCATAGATTGATCAAAAGAAGGTAAAGAAATTTGAAGAACAGAAGTATGAGCCTTCACCTAAGAATGATGCTTCTTATGAAGTTCTTCAGAAGATCAATTACATTTTGTTTTACTTGAAATATGTTGAGAACTAGGAGGAACAACTACCGGATCCTTCATAGGTTCTATAGGAGGATTAGTAGGATTCTCAATAGACTGATAAGCAACACTAGGAGCTTGATTAACAGAACTAGAAAACATGGATAAAGGAGGTATGGAAGGTGTAGGTAAAATACCATGATTAAGATCTATTGAAGGCATGCTTAAATCAAGAATCTTAGGCTAGGTATGAGCAGAAAAGATTATCAGGTCGAGAAGGACATGAATTAGGTAATGAAGCCCAAAATAAGTCAAGGGTAGCACAATCCCTGGGCTTAGAAGGTTGATATAAACTATGATTAATCCTCTTCACTTCTTCATCATGAATTAATTTAAGACACTTATGGACAGGTGAAGAAACAACATGCATGACATTCAACCAAAGCAAACCAAGCTTAACTTGAAATTGATTGGAAGCAGGAACAACAACAAAAGTAGTGTTCACAATTTTACCACAGAGTTCAACTAGAAAGTTAATAGAACCAAATGATGGATACAAAAAATAATTAAAAGTTTGAATCCACACATTAGATGTATCATAAGAATCACATTTCAATTTTTTCATAAAAATATTTTCTTCAGTAATAACATTCACTAAGGATGTAGGATAAATTAGACAACCATGTGTAGGTATCTTAGAAATCCTAGCATAAATGTAAAGGTGGTGCAGGAGCACCTAGGCTAGCCTCCTAGTCCTTAGTAATTTTGGCTTGTATCTGACCTTGTCCAAGTCATAAGTGTGTTTAATTTGGACCTTAGAAGGTCTTGCAAGTGTGTGTCTAGATGGATTAGTAATTAGTACTATCCAATCTAGCTTAGTTAGTTTGCTTTCATGTTAGTCCTTACGGAGATTCCTAAAAGTTGAGAAGTGAATCCTAAATGTGTCTTAATCTTGAGAAATGTATGGGAGATGCCTAAAATGGCCTTAAAAAATTAGTTCATCCAACTAAGTGGGATAGAGGTCCTAGAAAATAGGTTGCATCATAAATGTAAAAGATGCTAAAAAAATTGTCATGACAAGATGAGCAATTTTTGCAAATGTTGCATGCAGTTTGACATCATTGGATTCCCCTCATTCTAGGAGTCAAAAATCAATGTTAAGGCCTAAAATCATGGGATAGGCATTTGATGATACCTTGTGGTTCATTTCCCAAGGTAGAAGTTAGAGAATGTAAGTTTTTGATTTGAATAGAAGCTCTGCAACTTTGGTTTTAGAGGATACCCGAGCATTCTTGTGTGACAGTATGTTCATTTGGATTGAACTCTTTGAATTAGATTTAGATTTGTGTAGATAGGTTAGATATAAGACTTTTTATTTCTTTGTGTAGGTAGTTTAGAGCTAGTTTAGTGACATCAATAAATTGATTAGAGTTTAGGGAGTCTCCTGGTCTAGTCCAGACCTGTTTGTGTTTTTATGGCTCCCCCATGAAATCTAACAATGAGATCTTCCTAAAGTTGGATGAATTTTTTAGGGGAGCCAATGCATAGTAGGAATATGAAGGTAGGAGTCCTGAAGAGTCAAGCTTCTAATTTTATAGTCATGCCATAGGTGAGACTAGTGTGCCCGGTTAGAGGTGTGACAGTGGAAAAATGAGTGTTTGCATGCAGAGGAAAGGAAGACTGTATGAAAAAAGTATGGTTCCAGATGGCATATGAAAATTTAATTTCATGTTAGTGAGATTGAGGATTGATCAATCCATTTGGTTAAGTTTCAAGCAATAAATCAGTAAAGTCCTAGAAATTAGGCCTATTAGCCCTATTAGCCCTACTTTGTAGGAAGCCTACATACGGAGGCTATGGAACCCTAAATCTTCCCGAATCCTTTATAACTTCCAAAAGGGTACTTGAATGTAAAGTTTATTTTTTAGGTTATTTGGAAGGATTTGAGAAAAAGTTAGGAAAAGACCATGTTAAGGGCTACAAGGAAACTAGGCCTAATTAGGCCTCCATAAGACTAGTTCTTGGACCTGATTGAAAAGAGCTTTGAGATCCATCAAAATGGATTCAAAAGGAAACATAATGAATTTTTTCAAGGTACTTGGTACCACTAAAACCACTTTGGTAGTTTGTGTGAGAAAGGCACTTAGAGTCTTCTAAGTGTTTGAAAGCATTGAAACAAAACTTAAAGGTGAATGTCCTTCAAGGCTAAGCACAAGGATATTAACTCTTAGAATAGAGTTTGGTAGGGTTTTAGGTTGGTCACCTAAGACTATTAAGATCCTAGAAGATAGTAGGATCCTTGGAAGAAGACAAGAAAGGTCTTCATAGAACTTATGTGAGCACACTAAGAAGAACATACACCATATTGTTATCAGAGCTTAGTTTGATCAGGCTTGTGGTTAATGTTGCAACCTGCTGAGTCAATAGGAGATAATATATCATCTAAGTTAGTAGAAGATAATACAATGGTGACTAACACTAAGTTAGCAAAGAAAGTGGAAGACCAAGAAGAGGAAAATAGGTTAGTGAGGGAAAGATTAGAGCAATTGGAACTAAAGGTAGAAGAAGTAGATGAGAAGGCTGAGGAAGCCAAAGAAAAAGTAGATGGGAAGAAAAAGGAGATCCTTTTGGAAGATGAAGTCCCTGAACCAGATCAAGTTTTGGCTGAAGAACCATTCTTGAAGGGCATTAAAAGCCTTGAGTGGGAAAGCATTAGAAGGGATTCCAATATTCAATGGGAAGATGGAACCAGAGGTAGTCCTAGATTGGATAGAAGGACTAGAGAATCACTTTGAGTGTGATGGCATCCTTGAGACTCAAAAGGTGAAAGTGGCCAAAGGAAGATTGAGAGGTCCTACACTCACTTGGTGGAAATTCATCCAAGATGAGAGGGTGAAAGAAGGAAAAAATCCAATTGCTACATGAAAGGAAATGGTAGCCAAAATTAGGGATGCATATGTGCCAGAGGATTATGAAATCCAACTCCACAAGATAAGAAAAGGTCTTAGGCAAAAAGACTTGGATGTGAACTCCTATACCAAAGATTTCCAAAGACTTTTCATGAGGTCTCGAGTTGAAGAGGATGAGAAGGTAAAGGTAGCAATATACCTTAATGGGCTCAAATGGAATATTCAAGATGAGATAAGTCTTTTGACTCCTGACACCATTCAAAAATGTCATTAGCTTGTTGTCAAGGTTGAAGAAAAATTAAAGAAAAAGCAAGACTCTAGAACTTCAAGAGGTAGAGGTAGAGGAAGAGACAATAGAGGGAAAAGAAGTGGATATGGTGGAAGGAGTTCAAAGCCATGAACTCAAGGAGAAGTTAAATACACTAAACAACAAGAAGGAGGTTCTAGTAGAGGCAGTAGAGGAAGGAGCTCTAATTATAGGGGAAGAAGTGGTGGACAAGGAAGAGGCAACTATTTTGCCAACATGAAATGTTATCATTGTAACTAAATGGGACACCCTACTTATAGGTGTCTAGAGAAAGGTAGTACTTCTCAAAGAGGTGAAAAGAGAGTTAGTTTTGTTCAAGAGGAGACAAATGTAGGAGTCAAACCCCCTGAGGTATCCTTGGCATCAAAGGAAGGTGAGAACCTCATGATGAGGAGAACACTGATTAAAGAACCAGTCAAGGAATATCCAAGTCAGAGGAGGTCCCTATTTAGGATCAAGTGTAAAATGATGGGTAAGGTATGTAGAGTCATCATAGACTCAGGGTCTACTGACAAAATTGTGTCAAAGGAAGTAGTCAGCAAGTTAAAAATGACAAGGATACCTCACACTAATCCTTACAAGGTCACATGGCTTAATAAAGGATAGCATGTCTTAGTTAATGAGAAGGCTTGGGTTGAGTTCTTAGTTGGGAGATATAAGGAGAAGGTTCTATGTGATGTGTTTCCTATGGATGTATGTCACTTGCTCCTAGGTGGACCATGGCAATTTGACCACTAAGCTATGCATGATGGAGTGAAGAAATCCTATACCTGTAAGAAGGATAATGTGACATTCAAGATTTAGTCACTGTTAGAAGATGCAGAGGTAAAATTAGTAGGCCCCAATGTACTCATGGTTGGTGAGAAAGAGTTCTTAGAAACCCTTGAAGAAGGAGGAGTTGGCTTTGCACTAGTGTTAAGGCTAAGAGAAATAAGTGGTCACAAGGCATCCAAGAAGCCAAAGCTACCTAAGGAGGTACAAAATTTGATGCAAACATATGAAGGCATTATAAGTAATGGAAAACCATTAGGATTACCCCCTAAAAGAGTTGTGATCCATAGGATAGACTTCATACCAGGAGATACCCTTCCCAATAAGGTAGCTTATAAGATGACCCCTCAAAAAAATGAGGAAATTCATAGAAAAATACAATAAATCTTAAGCCAAGGTCTAATAAGAAAGAGCATTATCCCATGTGCTGTACCCACTGTCCTAGCACCTAAAAAGGGAGGAACATGGAGACTATCTACTGATTCAAGGACCATAAATAGGATAACCATTACATACAGGTTCCCTATCCCTAGGATATAAGACCTAATGGATTGTCTAGGATAAGCCAAGTACTTTACCAAGATAGACTTAATTAGTGGTTATCACCAAATTAGGATACATGAGGGAGCTGAGTGGAAAAAAGCCTTCAAAACCAATGAGGGTTTGTATGAATGGCTTGTCATGCCATTTGGACTGTCTAATGTCCCCTTCACATTCATGAGGCTCATGAATGAAGTTCTCAAGGACTACATTGAAAAATTTGTAGTGGTATATCTTGATGATATACTAAATTATAGTAAGACAAAGGATGAACATCTCCAACACCTAGAGATTCTTATCAAGAGCTTGCATGATGAAAGGTTGATGATAAATTTAGAGAAATGTGAATTCATGAGGTAGGAGTTAGTGTATCTTGGCTTTGTACTATCTCATGACAATCTGAAAATGGAATCCAACAAGGTGAAAGCCATCCTAAATTAGCCTACTCCAAGGACAAAAATAGAGGTAAGAATTTTTCATGGCCTTGCTCAATATTATAGAAAGTTTATTAGACAATTCAGTGCTATTTGTGCTGCTATGTTGGACACCATTAAAGGAGGCATGAATAATAAGTTTGTGTGGAATGAAAAAGCTAAAAAAAGTTTTGAATTGTTGAAGAAAAATATTTCCACCCAACCTATTTTGGTTTTTCCAAGCTTTGAGAAACTATTCACCATAGAATGTGATGCAAGCAATGTGGCTATTGGAGCTATCTTAAGACAAGAGGGAAGACCAGTGGCTTTCCATTCAGAGAAGTTGAGTGAAGATAAGAAGAAATATTATTCTTATGACCTTGAGATGTATGCTCTAGTTTAGGCCTTAAGGAAATGGAGGCATTATTTTCTTCCAAAAGAATTCATAGTCTATTCAGACAATCAAGCTCTAAGTTTCTTGAACTCTCAAGGGAAACTCAGTCATAAGCACATGAAGTGGGTTGAATACCTGCAAGCATACACATTAAACATCAAACACAAGAAGGGAGTACAAAACAAGGTGGCAGATGCCTTGAGTAGAAGAGCTCTCACTATCTAGGAGATATAATTGAAGAGCATGGGGATAGATAACTTCAAGGATCTATATACTAATGATGAAGACTTTGCAGACATTTACAAGGTATGTGTAGAACATAAGAATCACTTCCATAGTAAGTATTTTGAATATAATTTGAAAAGTAACCTCTTATTTAAGGGAAGTTAGTTATGTGTCCCTAGAGGGTCTATAAGGGAGAACTTGATTCAGGAAAAGCACAATGGTGCATTTGTTAGGAATAGTCCCAAGAGATAACTGAGAGGGGGGGGGGGTGTGAATCAGTTATGTACAAGTTTCAATTCTTTATCCAATTAAGTATACTTAAACATAAAGCATAAACACAATGAAAGAAAACTTGAACACAACACCAATATTTTGGTTACAGGGAAACCCAAATAGGTAAAAACCCTAGTGGGACTTGATACCCACTAATATTCTATACTAGTGTATAATGATCCTTGCTAGAAGATCCTTTACCCTGTTAGGACTATCTTTACAATATATTAAGTACAGTAGACCTTGTTAAGGGTCAAACCCTTTTAGGAGTCTTTTACAATTGTCCCTATTAGGGGAGAGGATGCACTATCTGAGATCTCATTGCTCAAATGGGTGAAGGCTACAACCATATGAATAATAGATATACACTATATCTAGATCTTGGTGAACTATGCTTTGGCCTACTATCTAGATTAGTTCCAATGAATAGCACAAGTAATTTACTTGGTCACATAGACCTTCTTCTGATGGCTCAACACTTCACACACCCTGCTCTACTATGCTTAATCAACCATGAACCACATTCCAGCAATCACAAATGACTGCCTATAAATATCTTTCCTCTAAATGATATAATCAAGTTAGCCTATTAGAACCACCTTGAAATAATATTAGATAAATCATAATAAACTCCAACAAACATTTTTTCAGCTCTATTATGCATGCAACTCATTCTGGGACCTATCTAATAAAATAATTGTAGACACATGCTACATACTATTGGCTCTACCAAAACAACTGAAACTTTCTCTGTAAGCTGAATTAACTTATGTTCTCTTAACCAAACATCAATAACACTTCTCCAAGCTTAAATCCAAGGGTGCATATCCTCAAGATAGGTGCAACTCAATAACCAATAAAATCTCTGTCGGCTCTTCTAAACAAACATAGGAAACTGCTACTGGCAAATAGCGACTGCATAACTTCACTTGCGTTCATCATCAGACTATGAATCCATAATATTAACATCACTAACATGTATTTAACATATATCCAAGGGTCCCTGCCCATAGGACAACTGTATGGACAACCATACACAGAACACTGTCTGTTACTTTGTCAGGAACACTACTGACATCAACTACAATATAACTGTCTATGCTAACAGTTAACCTCTGTACCCATGATATCATGTTGATATCATGTCGATGCTCCATATACTAAAATATTACTATATAAGACTTCCACACATGGTACTTTCCATATGTTGTCATCAATGACAAACATACAGTCAGTACTGGCCTGCTAGCGAATCTCTAACAATGTCCCCCTTTGGCATTGATGGCAACATGTGGAATGAAAAACCATCACTAACTCAAATGAAAATTTATTTTATAACATTCTCCATTTCCTCTTAAAAACTCACCCAAAGATGAATCCTCCATCTGCTATAATATTTTCTAATATTCTCCATTTCCTCAACTATATTGCTATCATAACTAAATGCTGCCCCCCGTTAGTACATTACTCCTCTTTTTACTTCTATTTTTCATGACTCTATATATACTACCCCTTTGAAATCAATGGCAAAGGGTGCCATTCATTGTAAGCACTGGTACTACTCCTGAGGTAGAGTAGTCAACCTTACACCAATCCCAAAGGACTGATGCCTTTCCTTGTTTCTTCTAAGTAGAAAAAGGGAAGGGAATGACTCCCAACTTCTCCTTGAGATACTCAAAAGTATCCTTAGGAAAGGGATTTGTGAATATATCTGCTAGGAATGAATGCTAAAGTGTTTGGCACCCATTCTGTGGCAATTCTTGTTGCATTCATGACTATGGTTGTCATTGATGTCAACATAGTGATTTACTGAAGACTTGCAGAGAAGCAGACAGAGTTTGGAATAGCGCATGTGGGTTATTTTAGTTGGAGCTATGTGATGTTGAGGTTATACTCTTTGATATGTCATATGTCTATGGTTAAGAGCATAGATAGTAATTCATTGATTCATGGAAGTTATGATCATTTTGGTGAAAGTAGTATTCAGGTAGTGTTCCTGAGTAGCGGTTTGTGGAAATTGGATGATATCTCCTAATTGGGATGGAATTTAGTTTTGCAAAGGTAAAGGGAATTTGGAGACACATGGATAGTGATGTGGTTGATAGCACAGACTTTGAGGTCACACGAGTGAAGATTTATTGTATTTGGAAGCTGATAGTTTTGTGTAATTTTGGTGTAGCGTGTGGAAACTTTTATTTTGTAATTGTATGCCGACCCATTTGTAATTATTTGAGTGTGGTATAAAGGAAGCAATGTATTTCCTTATTGTAGGGTACTTGTAATGTGAGAGTATGTAATTATGATATGGTAGTAGTGGTTGTGATGCTATATGCATGAAGTGAAGAAAAGAGCTAAGTGTGAAAGCGAATTTGTGAAGGAAGACATGCAAAGTGTAGAAATTTGAAATTGAGATCTAATGTAATAGTGAGTTTGGTTTGGTACAGTCAGAGAAGAGGTAACATATTATTCTATTGAGTAATGCAAAGATTATTTGGATAGTGTGTTCAGTGATCTTACCTTGAAGTTGTTTGGGCAGTGGGTCCTTCTGTCTTCCATAACTCTTAACCGAGTTAGAATCTTTTAACAAGGATTCAAAATCTCCTAACAGGGATTCATATGTACTGAATGTATTTCATAAGACTCTTAATAGAGTCCATCCTCTCACAAGGAATATTCATATTAGTACATGTTTTGTGGGCATCATTCTCATTGGGGTTTACTCTTTGATCAAGAGGTTCCCTAGTCAACATATCTTGTGTTATTGTGTATGAATATCTTTCTATGGTTGGTAATTATATTGCTGATTTGGTTTAATGTTTTTGAAGATGATAAAAATTATAATTATCAGATAACTGATTCACCCCCCCTCTCTTAGTTATCTTGGTGGACTTTAGTACTTTCTAACAATTTGTATTGGAGTGGTAGGTCCTTGAAAAAGAAGTTTAACAGCTTAAGGAGATCCATGGTGAATTTCAGGAAAGAAATCCCTAAGTTTGATGGAGTAAATTTTGATAGTTGGAAAGAAAAGATGAAGACACACCTATTATGTTTAGGACTAGGTTATTGGTTGATTACAAAGAATAATAAGACAATCATTGAAGAGGACAATCTTGAAACATGTACTACGGAAGAGAGAGATCTATTCATGTGTAACATACTTGCAAGAGAAGCACTTTTGACAACACTTCTGGAGAATGAGTATAGTCAGGTAAAATATTTGAAAAAATCTCATGAAATTTGGAATGCTGTATACTCTACTTTTGAAGGTGATGAACAAGCAAAAAGAGTTATATTACATAATTGGATATGTGCATTTGAAGATATAAGAATGTCAGAGATCATTACAAGTATATTGGAAGTTATATTGGTAGAATGTCAGAGATCATTACAAGTATAAAATCTTGTGGAGGAACAAAGATAGAGAATGAAGTGATATGGAAAATTCTGAGGACATTAACTCCTATATTTAAGCAAACAAGATAGATGATTGAACAACTAATACCTTGTACAAAAAACTTTACAAGAGAGACTTTTCTTGGAAGATTGGAAGCAATAGAAATGAACCTGAGATTATCAGGAGACTTACCTAGAATTGAGATAGCATTCAGTGCTCTTAATGTTCACCCCACTTTGTCAAGAAGCATTAGTGTGAGTGGAGATTATGCTGGCAACAACAGATCTAGAAATGGAGAAGACAAGAAGATTGAAGAAAGTAATTCCTTGCTTGTGAAAAGAGAACCAGACGGTAAGAAAATATTTAAATGTTGGACTTCTCAAGAATATGGTAATTTTGCATCTAAATGTCCTAAGAGAGTTACAAATTATAGAAGCAATTTCAAACCTAGAAGATCTAAGGAATGTTATTATGCTAATGATGAAGATCTTGAAGCTAGTATAGAAATAACTTTAAGTGAAAGTGATACTAAAAACAATGATGACATAGGATTTGTAGCAATTAAAGAAAAAAATCTTGAAACTGATGTTAAGGAAGAAAAAGCCTTAGTTTCTCAAGTTGAAAAGAAATTTGATTGGATTATAGATAGTGGTTTTTCACATCATATGACTGGAGACATGAAAAAGTTCCTAAAGTTGAATGAATATGATGGAGGAGTTGTTAGATTTGGAAACAATGCACCTTGTTTGATTAAAGGTATAGGATCTATTACTCTTGATGGAAAGACTAATACTGATGATGTTTATTTTATGGATGGATTGAAACATAATATTTTGAGTGTTGGATAGTTAGTTGATAAAGGATATCAAGTTTGGTTTACTGAGAAAACTTGTGTGATAAAGGATAAAGATGGAAATCTAATTGGAACTGGATCTAGAACTAGAGGTAATGTATTTTAGTTGAATCCTACTGAGATGACATGTTTGATTACTAAAATTGATGACAGTTGGTTATGGCATAGAAGGTATTGTCATATAAACTTTGATAACATTGTGAAAGTAAGTACTACACTTGTAGTAAGAGATTTACCTAAAATTATGAAGCCTACTAACATGATTTGCAAAGAATGTGTAATGGCTAAACAGAAGAGAAGTTCTTTTCCTAGTAAGAAGTTCACATCTATAGAGAGGTTGGAGATTGTTCATATAGATTTGAGTGGTCCTACCAGGACTAGAGGATTCTATGGAGAAAGGTATTTTATGATTCTTGTTGATGATTTTACAAGAATGATGTGGATTAAATTTCTTAAAGAAAAATTTGAAGCATTTGATAAGTTTAAGATTGTTAAGAATAATGTTGAGAATGAATCTAGAATGAAGATTAAATGTTTAAGATTTGATAGAGGTGGATAATTTACTTCTAGAGAGTTTAACAACTTTTGTGAAGAAAATGGCATTAAAAGATAGTATTCAGCCCCTAGAACACCTGAACAAAATGGCATTGTAGAAAGAAGGAACAGATCAGTGACTAAAGCAGCAAGAGCTATGTTGTTTTAAAATGATTTGGAAAAGATATTCTGGAGAGAAGTAGTGAACACAACAATGTATACAATGAACAAAGTACAAATCAGAGCAGACACAGACAAGACACCTTATGAATTATGGTTTGGACATGCACCCTCAGTTAAGTATTTTAGAATTTTTGGAAGCAAATGTTATATAAAGAGAGATGATGATATTGGAAAGTTTGATCCTAGAAGTGATGAAGGTATATTTCTTGGATATTCTTTGAAAAGAAAAGCATATAGATGTTTCAATAAAAGAACTAAGACTATTGTTGAAAGTGAAAATGTTAAAGTTGATGAAAAGTTCAAAATTCAGGAAAGAATGCTTGATTATGAATCTGATGAAGAAGCTCATCCTAAACCTAACACTAGAACTACTGAATTGTTTTATGAAACTGACAGTGATTTGTTGAATGAAAGCCACAGTGAAGTTATTGAAGAACCTACATCTGAAGAGAGCTTTGAGATAGTGACACCTAGCAAGAGTTTGTTAAGGAATCATCCTTTTGAAGAAATTATTAGGAGCATCAAAAGAGGAGTTCTTACTTGAAATAAGGCACAAGAATAGTTATGTTTGATTTCTCAAATTGAACCTAAGACTACTAATGAAGCTTGTGAAGATGAAAGTTGGACTAATGATTTGAAAGAAGAACTAGATTAGATTGAAAAGAACAAGACATGGGAATTGATCCCTAGACCTAAAGACAAGAATGTTATTGGAACTAAATGGTTATTCAGAAACAAGATGAATGAACAAGGAGAAGTAGTAAGAAATAAAGCAAGATTGGTATGTAAGGATTACTCACAACAAGAAGGAATTGACTATGAAGAAATCTTTGCACCTGTTGCAAGAATTGAAGTAGTAAGAATGTTTTTGGCATATGTAGCTTACAAGAAATTCAAAGTGTATCAGATGGATGTGAAGTCAACATTTCTGAATGGAGAATTGGAAGAAGAAGTCTACATTGAGCAGCCTAAAGGTTTTCCTTTAACTCAAGAAGGAGACATGGTATGCAAATTGAAGAAAGCTTTATATGGACTTAAACAAGCACCTAGAACTTGGTATGCAAGATTGGATAAGTATTTGTTAAAATTGGGATTTATAAAAGAAACAACTGATAGAAATCTGTACACAAGAAATTGAAAATGGTTTGTTAGTTATAGTTATTTTTGTTGATGACATTATCTTTGGAGGAGAAGATGAAGCTAGTGACAAATTTGCTGATGAAATGAAGACTGAGTTTGAAATGAATATGATTGGTGAGATGAAATACTTTTTGGGATTATAGATAACACAAAACAATGATGGTATCTTTGTAAGTCATACAAAGTACTTGAATGACTTGTTGAAAAGATTTGGAATGGAGGATTGTAAACTAGTTGGAACACCTATGGTGACCGGACATAAGTTATCTAGCACAAATGAGACTCCTGCAGTAGAACAAAAGAAATATAGATATATGATTGGAGGATTGCAGTATTTGACTCATACAAGACCTAATATAGCACATTTAGTTGGAATTGTAGCAAGATTTCAAGTTGAACCTAGAGAATCACATTATGTAGTAGTAAAGAGGATACTAGGATATTTAAGAGGCACAATGGACTATGGACTATGGTATGAAAAATTTGATGATTCTACCCTATGTGCATATACAGATGCTAATTGGGGAGGCAATGTTGATGATAAGAAAAGCACTAGTGGTGGAGCATTTTTCCTTGGAGGGAGATTAGTTTCTTGGCTAAGAAAGAAGCATAATTATATCTCACAAAGCACAGTAGAAGTAGAATATGTAGCAGTAGCAAACAATTATAACCATATAATTTGGATGAAGCAGATGCTGAAGGATATTGGAATAAAATTTGTTGAGCCTATTGTCATACATTGTGATAACACCAGTACAGTTAGTATGTCTAAGAATCCTGTATTACATTCTAAGACAAAGCATATAGAGATCAAGTATCACGTTGTAAGAGAGAAAGTTGCTGAGAAAGAAGTCAGACTTGAGTACATAAGTACAAAGGAGAAGATAGTAGATATATTCACAAAGCCTTTGCCTAAGGATACATTTGTGTATCTGAGAGGTATGCTTGGGGTTATGCCCTAGCCTACTTTTGAGAAGTGATGTGGTTGGTTGCATTCATCTAGTGGTATATGAGTCTTATCTTTCTTCTAGACTAGATGTTGGTACTTCCTCTATGGGGGAGTATGTGTATCTAAGTTGAGTCATGAGGACTCTAGTAAATATATTTTCTGAAAAGTGTCTTTTGACATTGAGTTGTTGTTGACTTAGTGATGAAATTTCTATCATTGATGTTAATGGGGGAGAATTATGCATGAAAAAAAATCTGAGACATCTGTTGGAGAGAACTGAATAGGAAAATGAAGCAAGATTTGATTGATGAAGAGGATTTGAAGCAGTAATGTTGCAGTATTAGATTTTTGGAACATTGGCTATTTTTCATCTATGTTTCCATTAATGCTAATGGGGGAGATTTTTAGGAATGAATGCTAAAGTGTTTGGAAGCCATTCTATAGTAGTTGTTGTTGCATTCATGACTATGATTGTCATTGATGTCAACACAATGATTTACCAAAGACTTGTAGAGAAGCAGATAGAGTTTGGATTAGTGCACTTGGTTTATTGGAGTTGGAGCTATGTGACGTTGAGGTTATACTCTTTGATATGTCATATGTCTATGGTTAAGAGCGCAGATAGTAATTCATTGATTCATGGAAGTTATGATCATTTTGGTGAAAGTAGTATTCAGGCAGTGTTCCTGAGTAGTGGTTTGTGGAAATCAGATGATATCTCCTAATCAGGATGGAATCTGGTTTTGCATAGTTAAAGGGAAGTTGGAGACACATTGATAGTGACATGGTTGATAGCATAGATTTTGAGGTTGCACGAGTGAAGATTTATTGTATTTGGAAGCTGACAGTTTTGTGTAATTTTGGTGTAGTATGTGGAAACTTTTATTTTGTAATTGTATGCCGACTCATTTGTAATTATTTGAGTGTGGTATAAAGGAAGGAATGTATTTAATTTTTGTAAGGTATTTTTAATGTGAGAGTGTGTAATTATGATATGGTAGTAGTGGTTGTGATGCTGTATGCATGAAGTGAAGAAAAGAGCTAAGTCTGAAAGTGAATTTGTGAAGGAAGACATGCGAAGTACAAAGATCTGAAATTGAGATTTGATGTAACAGTGAGTGTGGTTTGGCATAGTTAGAGAAGAGGTAACATATTATTCTATTGATTAATGCAAATATTATTTGGATAGTGTGTTTAGTGATTTTACCCTAAAGTTGTTTGGGTAGTGGGTCCTTCTGTCTTCCATAACTCTTAACTGGGTTAGAATCTTTTAACAGGGATTCAAAATCTCCTAATAGGGATTCATATGTATTGAATGTATTTCATAAGACTCCTAATAGAGTCCCTCCTCTCATAAGGAATATTCATATTAGTACATCTTTTATGGGCATCATTCCCACTGGGGTTTACTCTTTGATCAAGAGGTTCCCTAGTCAACATATCTTGTGTTATTGTGTATGAATATCTTTCTATGGTTGGTAATTATATTGCTTATATGGTTTAATGCTATTGAAGATGATAAAAGTTATAATTATTAGATAACTAATTCACCCCCCCCCCCTCTCAGTTATCTTGGTGGACTTTACTTTTTAACAATATCTACCAACTGTTCTTTGGTACTCACATAGTCCAACTTGACTTCTTTCTCTACCACTTTCTCTCTTAGGAAGTGATACTTTATCTCAGTGTGCTTTTTCTTTGCATGCATCATAGGGTTCTTTGACATATTATAGTGCTAGTGTTATCACAATGAATAACAATAGGATAATCAATCTGAATTCCAAAATCCTTTATCATCTACTTGATCTAAACAATTTTAGAACAATTCAAGTCTGCTGCAACATACTCCACTTTTGCTATTGACTGAGAAATACAATTTTGTTTCTTGCTTGTCTAGGTGACAAGTATATCACCAAGAAACACCGCTCCACCTGAAGTACTCTTTCTATCATCAACACATCTGGCCCAATCTGCATCAGTGTACACATGAAGCTCAACATTTTCTAAATTAGGATACCATAGACCATAGTCTATAGTGCCCTACAAGTATCTAAATATTATTTTTACTACCATGAGGTGACTTTGTCTAGGCTCTGCTACAAATCTTCCAACTATGCAAACTACATTGGAAATATCAAGTCTAGTCTGAGTAAGATATATGAGTTTACCAATCATAGACTTATACAATGTTATATCTACTGCTAGCGAGTCATCTTCTTTTGTAAGCTTGCATCTAGTGATCATAGGAGTTCCTACTGGCTTGCAATCATCCATCTTGAATTTCTTTAGTATCTCTTTCACATACTTTGATTGATTAATGAAAATTCCTTTTTCTGTCTGCTACACATTTAGTCCCAAAAAGTACTTGATTGGACCAATCATACTCATCTCAAACTCATTTTGCATTTCTTTGGCAAATTCAGCACTGAGTTTTTCATTACCTCCAAAGATAATGTCATCAAAAAATATAGCTACAAGAAGCAAACCTTCAGATGTCTCCCTAATGAATAGATTACAATCTGTTGCTCCTTTCTTGAAATCAATCTTTGTTAAGTATCCATCTAGTCTCTCATACCATGCTCTAGGAGCTTGCTTAAGTCCATAGAGGGCTTTCTTCAATTTGCATACCATATCAGGTCTGTCTGATAAGGTGAATCCTTCAGGCTGCTCAATGTATACTTCTTCTTTCAGGTCTCCATTCAAGAATGCTGATTTGACATCCATCTGATAAACTTTGAATTTTTTAACTATAGCATAAGCTAAAAAAAACTTAATAGCTTCTAATCTACTCACAGGTGAAAATGTGTCTGAATAATCAATGCCTTCTCTTTGCACATATCCTTTACATGCTAATCTTGCTTTATTTCTTACTACTGTACCATCTTCATTCATCTTGTTTCTGAATATCCATTTTGTTCCAATCACATTTTTATCACTAGGTCTAGGGACCAGTTCCCAAGTGTCATTCTTAACAATCTAACCAAGTTCTTCTTTCGTAGCATCATGCCAATCTAAATTATTACATGCATCTTCAACACTTGAAGGTTCAATCTGAGATAGTAAGCATACTGCTTCATTGCTAGCTAAGTTCTTTGCTTGTGATCTTGTTAATACTTTTCCACTCTGATCTCTAATGATGTCTACCTTGGAATGATTTTTTGATGTAAACTTTGGAACTTTAGGTGATGCTAACTCATCAGCCTTAGGAGTATTTTCTTCACTTGTCTCAGGGTCATTAAATAACACATCAATACTGTGAAACATTTCTTCAATAACTATCTCACTAGTAGAGGGTCTAGGTTCTTCTTCAATCATGGGTGAGTAATCATGATATCTTTCTTGAATCATAAAATTTTCATCAATCTTTACATGAGCACTTTCAATGATCTTTTTCAATCTTAAATTGAAACATCTATAAGCTTTACTTTTAGTAGAGTAACCAAGAAAAATACCTTCATCACTTCTTGCATCAAACTTGCCTACTGCTTCATCCCTCTTGATGTAGCACTTGCTTCCAAAGATTCTAAAGTATTTGACTGTGGGAACATTACCAAACCATAGCTCATAAGGTGTTTTGTCTGTGCCAGGCCTCAATTGAATTCTATTGATGGTATAGACTATTGTATTGACCACATCTCTCTAATAGGTGTGTGCAAATTTTCTTTCTATCATAATGGTGCGCATTGTATCAAGGATGATCCTATTCCTTCTATCTACAATTCCATTATGTTGAGGGGTTCTAGGTGCACTTAACTATCTCTTTATGCCATGTTTTTCATAGTACTCAAAAAATCTATTAAAGGTGAATTCTCTTCCTCTATCTGATCTCAAGAATTTTATCTTTAGTCCAGATTCATTCTCAACCTTAGCTTTGAATATTTTGAACTTATCAAAAGCTTCTGACTTATCTTTTAAGAATGCAACCCACATCATCCTAGTATAATCATCCACAAACAAAATGTAATACCTTTCACCATAGTATGATCTTGTTTGAGTTGGACCACATAGGTCTGTATGAATCAGATCCAACTTGTTTTCTCCTAAATTCTACTTGCTCCTAAATGAATTTCTCACATGCTTCCCCATCACACATTCCCTGCATATAGTATCAACTAGTTTTTCTATGCTAGGTAGATCTCTTACTGCCTTAACATTTCTTATCTTTACTATGTTATCAAAATTGATATGACATAGTCTTCTATGCCACAACCAACTATCATCAACTTTAGAAACAAAACAACTTGTTTCTGAATTGAGCTGAAAAACATTACCTCTTGTCTTTGTACTTGATGCAATCATAACACCATCTTTTTTGTTAATGATGCATTTTTCATCTTTGAGCTCCAACTAATAGAATTTTCAAGTAACAGTCCAACACTAAGAAGGTTATGTTTCAAACCATCAACATAAAGAACATATTCAGTACTGTTCTTTCCATCCAAAGTGATAGCTCCTCTACCAACTATAGGTTGAGTGTTGTCTCCAAATCTGACCATACCTCCATTGTATTTTTCCAAATGAACAAACCTTCATTTATCACATGTCATGTGATGTGAAAAACCACTGTTTATAATCCAGTCTGTCCTTATGTCAGCTTGTGAAATCAATGCTAGCTCTTGATTTACTTTCTCATCTTTAGGAACTGACTTACTATTCATCCTGTCTACAATAACAATGAATCCAATTTCTTCTTCACCTAATTCTTCATCTAAAACTCCATCTCTAGCATAGTAGCATTCCTTAGAATACTTAGGCTTGTAATCCTTTTTGAAATTTTTAGTTCTGGTGGAACACTTAGATGCAAAGTGAGTAGTCTTATTACATGAAAAGCACTTAAATGGTAATTAACCTTCATATTTTCTTTTTCCTTTCTTTTCTCTTTTGGTGACCATAGCAATAAAATCATCTAGTGTTTTATCTTCATCATCATCATCAAAATTAAGAGAAGTGTTTGTGGATTTCTTACCATGAACTGTTTGATTCTATCTTCAATCTTGAAATTTCACTCTTTGATTCTATCTTCAATCTTGAAATTTCAAAAGTTGAGATCTTGCTGATCAAGGTTTCTCTCTTGAAATTTGATGTAAGTTTCATGGTCTCATCAAGGATGTTGATCTTTCTTTCATATTCAGGAGTAAAAGTAGTCATTACTTTATCCATAATGTCTTCTTTTAATATCTCTCCACCATTGTTCCTGATTCTAGCAACTGCTTCATTGATCCTCTGATTATAAGCTTTGATGTTTTCTTTAGACAACATCTCTAATGCATTGTATATTTTCTTCCATGTCTTTCTGCGCTCATCCTTAGCTTGTTTGTCTCCTTCAAATGTGTCTTCTAGGTGCTTCCATATTTTATGGGCTGTATCTACCTTCTTTACTTCTAAAAATTCACCATCAGATAGGGCACTGATAAGGGCTTCTTTAGCAATAGCATTATAATGAAACAATTCTTTTTGTGCATCAGTAGCATCATCTTTTCCAAGGTCTTCTAAGGTAGGAATCTTGGCTACTTTGATGGTTACATTAAAAAATTCAAAAGCAATGCACTGCAAATGGGTCACCATCTTGTTCTTCCAATCAAGATAATTCTCTCCATCGAACTTAGGACTTTCTTTCTTGAAGTATGCCATTTGATCAACCTCAAGCTGTTAAAATTTTCTCTCTGAGGCACTTGGCTCTGATACCAATTGTTAGGAATAGTCCCAAGAGATAACTAAAAGGGGGGGGGGGGTGAATCAGTTATCTACAAGTTTCAATTATTTATCCAATTAAGTATACTTAAACATAAATCATAAACACAATGAAAGAACACTTGAACACAACACCAATATTTTGGTTATGGGGATGTGTGTGTGAAATTTGTACCTATCTGTAGACACAACACTTCAGTAAAACATTAGAGGTTAGCTAAAATCAAAATTGTGCAAGTAATTGAAAACTAAACTAACCAGGCGATTTATTGCCTTCTAGTAGATGCGAGTATGTATTCTCAGATTGGATCGAGATCAGTGACCTTGACAACACCTAAATGAAGGATTTGAATGCAAAATCTAGATATGGAATTAGATGCAAATTAATCTATTCTTTGGATTTTAGATGTAATAATATGAGAAATCTGATATGAAATCTAATCTATATGAAAAATTGATATGCAATACAATTAATCTAACAATGATATGCTAAAATATGAATGATCTCACAAAGTTGTTGATTCGCAAAGAGGCTTCAATTCTTCAGATACCAATTCGCTAGCATAAGTTTGCAAAATTATGAGATATGATTATGAAGAGCTGAGCCTTGATGTTATAGAAATCCAGGGCTTTGGGGATGCATGGAAAAAGCCATAAATCACTCAGGTAAACTCAGGCTGATTTTTGAGTTATCAAAGAATAAAAGATAATTAATTCACAAAATCATGCAAAAGCATGCAAAAATAGCTTTTTAACTCAAATCAGAGTTGAGTTTATTTTTAAAACAACTTGAATTGATTTTCTGATTTCAAGTTTAACTGCTTTTTGAATGTGCATAATAATTATGAATTAAATAAATAAATAAAGTGATTTATTTCCAACTTAACTAATTTTAAAATTAAAACAATTGATTTATGGGTTAATCAATTATTAAATCAAACTTTCATTCTAAAATAATATCATTAAATATGACAACTTGCTTTAATTAATTAAATAATAATTTAATCAATTAATGATAAGAATTTTGATTTATTGTCAAATTTAAATAATAATAATTAGGAATAAATATAATTAAATTCAATTAAATAATTAAGTGGCAATATTAAATCTAATTAATTAAATATTGAGAATATTCAATTAATCAAAGTTTAGGATAAATAAGATTTATCGCCAAATAACTATTAAATTAAAGATAATTATGATGATTAGGAATATTACTAGGAATATTCCCCGATGCAGAATTTGTGATAATCAATTAGGATTTGATGATGTTCAGATGTGCCTTAGGTTAGGGCTTTGATGTCAATTTCATTCGATGTGTCGATGTATGAGGTTAATGAACCTATAGCCCATTTTTGGGGTATTACATTTTGTCCCTCTTTGAATTACTGTGCAAAGCGCAGTGGTTCAAAGACAGTTTGTGTATGATATTGAAACTGATGTTTGAAATTGAAATTGATATGAAGCAGAAACTAATTGAAATTGATATGAAGATAATAGGTCCTGAATGACCAAAGATAATGTTAACTATAACAGCAAATGAACCGATGATTGTGAAAAAGTGTGAAAACACCTGATTCCAAACCTTATGATTGCAAAGGAGTGAGTGACTGATTCCAGACCTGATTGTCGATAATAATCACATTGGTATCACCTCTGAACCCTTCAGTTTCCGAATAACCAAGGAAATAACACAATTGAATTAATGGTTACAAAAGATTGATATAGTTTACAAGATTAGGAGAATACTAGATTGATATGGATCTCGATGAATTTGATATGCTCTGAGCGATGATTGATTTTCCCTGATCGATGAGGTCTTTTTGATGAATCAACAACTAGATGTGGTTGTTGTCTTGATTACTGAGGAAAGATATGATTTCAGCTTTAGATTTACAGACTTTGAATTATGTGCAATACCATGCCCCCTCGGGATAAAAATTGAAATCTGACAAGAAAAGTCAGTGTTATAGTTTAGAAGCATGTTAATTGATTTGAGAAGTGGTTATACATGTTCAAAAATGCATTCTGCATTGTTTGGAGGTCCTGGAGATCAATTTTGACTAGGTTAAACCATGAGTTGACCATAGTTGACCAAGTTGAAATTTTGATAGTTTGACGTAAGATAATCAGTTAAGTTGAATACTGGATTTTTGTGATGATGGAAGGTGGATTATGCAAGTAGTAGACCGTCCTAGGTCCAAAAATTTTAAATCATGATTTTGACATAGTAAATGATCTCAGATTCAAATTTTGATCCCGAAAATGGATTCTACTTACTGTTTCGTTGGAGGGACCTTCATGTGAGATTCAGCTCTTGTTAGATTTGAAGATGTGATTGAAGAATCGTTTAAGCGTTGAAGTTTATCCAACCATTGTGAGATCATGCAAACATGTAGAATGCAAAGAGACATACAGAATGAAATGCAACCTAAGACCTAGGACCTAGTTACTAATCATGTGTTGGTCATTCTCATCATTGAATTTTTAGGCAACTGGATAAATCAATACAATGCCCACTAGTTATGAAACCATAGACATATGAATATCGATTTGTATGGGCAGGAATCAATACAACACCCACTGATTAGGAAACCATGGATATATGAATATTGATTTTGTTTTCGAAATGTCGGATTAGATATAAGCATCAAAGCATAAATGCTAGGATGACCTGAATATCATGTCCATTTTGATATAGCAATTTGTATAAGCATCAAAACATAAATATCATGATGACCTGAATACACCTTGCATTACAAACACATCAAACAGTCAAGAGATCATTCTAAATCCAATGTGAATTACCTGTAGTGACCCTTTATCGTTCACATCCTTAGGTATGATTGCGTTTCACATTAGGAGAAAGAACTCACTCAAAAAGATAATAGTTAGATCAAACTTCCTTGAATTTTTTGGGTATCAATGGTCAAGGTACGCATGGCCATCCAATTCGAGATAAAGGCTCTTATAGTTGGACACCATTTCAATCCAAAATTTCTAAAGTTGTTAGATTTTCACATACAAGTAGAAAACAAAGAAAATATTATGCCCCCAGTCATCACTCTCTAAATCCTGTAAAGGACATCATCGAAGAGCTTGAAAGGACACAATATGCAAAAATCTCAATGTGAATCAGTAAGCATACAAGGAGATAAAAGCATGTAAAAAGCATATATTGTTTTTAGTTTGTGTTTGATGTTTGATTGCATTGTTGTAGATGCAAAATCCTTTCTGGAGACAAGATAGATAGACAGACTCAAATGAAGCTTCAAAGGACTTTGACTGGATATGCTATGTTTTGACACTTTTTCACAATCATCGGTTCATTTTCTGTTATAGTTAACATTATCTTTGGTCATTCAAGACCTATTATCTTCATATCAATTTCAATCAGTTTTTGCTTCATATCAATTTCAATATCATACATAGATTATCTTTGAACCACTGCGCTTTGCACAACAATTCAAAGAGGGGCAAAATGTAATACCCCAAAAATGGGCTATAGGTTCATTAACCTCATACATCGACACATCGAATGAAATCAACATCAAAGTCCTAACCTAAGGCACATATGAACATCATCAAATCCTAATTGATTATCACAAATTCTGCATCGGGAAATATTCCTAGTAATTTTCCTAATCATCATAATTATCTTTAATTTAATAGTTATTTGGCGATAAATCCTATTTATCCTAAAGTTTGATTAATTGAATATTCGATATGATACATCTAAGCACTTAGCTGAATATTGGATTTTAGATACAATAATATGAGAAATCTGATATGAAATCTAATCTATATGAAAAACTGATATGCAATACAATTAATCTAACAATGACATGCTAAAATATGAATGATCTCACAAAGTTTTTGATTCACAAAGAGGCTTCAATTCTTCAGATACCAATTCGCCAGCATAAGTTTGTAAAATGATCATATATGATTATGAAGAGCTGAGCCTTGATTTTATAGAAATCCAGGGCTTTGGGGATGCATGGAAAAAGCCATAAATCACTCAGGTAAACTCAGGCTGATTTTTGAGTTATCAAAGAATAAAAGATAATTAATTCACAAAATCATGCAAAAATAGCTTTTTAACTCAAATCAGAGTTGAGTTTATTTTTAAAACAACTTGAATTGATTTTTTTATTTCAAGTTCAATTGCTTTTTGAACGTGCATAATAATTATGAATTAAATAAATAAATAAAGTGATTTATTTCCAACTTAACTGATTTTAAAAATAAAACAATTGATTTATGGGTTAGTCAATTATTAAATCAAACTTTTATTCCAAAATAATATCATTAAATATGACAACTTTCTTTAATTAATTAAATAAGAATTTAATCAATTAATGATATGATACATCTAAGTCCCTGACCTGTGCACTAAGCCATCACAAGCTTCAAAGGACTCTGACTAGATATGATACGTCTAAGAACTTTTTCAATCATTGAATAGTTCTTTTCATATGCAAAGATCACAACTAGACAAGCTTTCTCAATCATTGAATAGTTCTTTTCATATGCAACCAATGTTCTACTGATATAGTATATAGCTCTTTCCTTTTTGTTCTCATCATGTTGTGCTAGCAATGCCTCCAATGATGTATTTGTAGTGGAGACATATAAGATCAAAGGCTTCCTTGGAATGGGAGGCATCAAGATAGGAGGATTTGATAGATACTTCTTGATATGATTAAAGTTGTTCTCACATTATTCATTCCATGCAAAGGTCACACCTTTATGTAATGTTTTTGTAAAAGGTTGTGATATGTCTACTAGCTGTGATATAAATCTTCTGATAGATTGGACTCATCCTTGCAATGTCCTCATTTGACTAATATTCTTTGGAGGTTGCATTTCCATGATAGCCTTTACTTTAGCTAGATCAACTTCAATGCCCTTCTTTGAAACTATGTATCCTAAGAGCTTTCCAGAAGTGACACCAAAAGCACACTTCTTAGGATTTAGTCTAAGACTAAATTTTTCCATTTTGTCTAGTATTTTGCTCAAGTCATTTAGATGTTCAGCTCTAATCATAGATTTTGCTAAAGTATCATCAACATAATCCTCCATAGTCCTATGCATCATGTCATGAAAAATAGATGTCATGGCTCTTTGATATGTAGCACCAACATTTTTAAGCTCAAATGGCATGACATTCCAATAGAAGGTGCCCCATGCACATGTAAAAGCAATTTTCTCCTGATCTTTCGGAGCAATTTTTATTTGATTATACCCAGAAAAACCATCCATTAAAGAATATATCTCAAAGCCCGCAGTCATATCCACTATCATATCAATGTTAGGTAATGGAAAATCATCCTTAGGGAATGCTCTGTTTACATCTCTAAAATCTGTGCACACTCTGATTGATTTATTTGGTTTTGAAATAGGTACAATATTAGAGATCCATTCTGCATAATCAATAACTTGAATGAATCTGGCTTTTAGGAGCTTCTCTAATTCAGCTTTTACCAAGAGTGCAACATGAGGATGCATCTTTCTCAATTTTTTCTTAACAGGTTTGACATTTGGAGCTATAGATAAATGATGCATTATAAGATTAGGATCCAACCCTGGCATATCTGAATATTTCCATGCAAAGTTGATCTTCTTCTCTGTTAGGAATGTAGTAAATTTTTGCTTCTCTTCTTCTGATAAAGATTGTCCTACATGGATCAATTGTGGTTCTTTTGTTGTTCCCAAGTTGATGGATTGAGTGGGCTCAATTAGAATTGGAGATCTGTCCTGTAAATGACTTAGAAGGACATCAAATATCTCATCCTTAGGCACCTCAGAGAGGTTTTCACCTTTGGATATGTCTTTTATTTTTACTTTTGTAGGTTCTGAGACTGCCACAAAGTGGTTTTCACCCTTAGAACTCCTTTTCTTTTTATTTTTATTCTTATTTTTTTGACTAAGATACTTGATATCTGACTCTAGCATACTAACACTTGGTTCACTGATGGAAGTACTCATAGGCTCAACTACATTGAGATAGCAAGAAAGGGCATATTCATTTGGGAAGGTATAAATACCATGGCTCAAATTTGTGGAGGTTTGATCAATAAGGTCTAGATATTGGATAGTCAAAGTGGGGAAAGATTGGGAGATAGTGTTTACGAATATGGATCTCTCATCATTGGTCCTAACCTGATGCTCAAGTTCAAAGGTGATATTACAACTTAAGACATTCAATTTGTGAATAGGCTCAATGTCATCATAGGAGTCCACTTCAGCCATAGGTGGATCAGACTCGATAAGTTCATCATTTCGCTCTAGACTTACATTGGGTTTAGGTGCATATTGGTGAATAACATCAACATGTTTCTTTGTAATAAGCTCATCTTCTTCTAGAATGGCTCCCCATTCATAGTAATTAGATTCTTCATCTATGCCTCTAGGAAATCTAAGAACATGAGTAAAGTCAGGATGAATACCCCAAGAAGGGTTACCCTCAGATTCTGATTTGAATTCATACTCATGGGAATTTGTCTCAGAATAACTACCATCTTCCTCTTTGTCTATTTGATTGTCTATGAGATTAGCTGGTTCTTGTGTTGCAACTATCACTTGATTGATAGTAGGTTCTTGTGTTTCTACTACATTAATTCTTTTGATTGGATCATCTTCAGCTTCAAGGAGAGCTATGATTTCCTTAGGCAAACATTCATAAGGAACAAGTTCTAAGCTGTTTAAATCACTATTTGATGGTTCAGTTTCTTCCTTCTTAAGAAGAGGTTCTCCCGATGCGATTTGATCTATGACATGAGAATAATTACCTTTGAGGTGGAAGGGTTTCTTTTTAAATCCTAAGCCAACAACATCTTTGTTTTCCCTACTAGTATGTGGAATAGGTGTTATAAGACCTTCTCCTCTGACTCCTAGAGGTCCTTTACCTGAATATCCCATCTTAGCTATTAATTTATCTCTTGGACCATATGCCTTAGAAGGGATTTTGGATACTGTAGAGTCACTAGTTTGAACCACTTGAGATTCAAGTTCATCTTTGTATAGCCATGCAAGCACAACTTCATCCTCTTCAAATTCCTGCTTGGAGACTTGTTATGCTACAAAATTCTTTTTATATGCCTCAAGAGATTATTTAGAGTCTGGTTTGGAATATTTTAAAGATTATCCATAAGACTTACGTGAGATAGGGAGATATGTCAAAGATAAGACTCACTCTATAGTATATTCTCCCATACCATTTTCTTTGATATTGACCTCTTTTGCAAGATCTTCCATCTTAGATGTGGATGCTTCTTTTGTAGGCTCAATGGAAGATTCTCTATTATTAGGCACAAGTTTATTTGCAATTTCTTTCAATGTATTGCAAGTGGTGGATATGTCTACTAGAATAAGGACCTCTACTCCTTCATAAGGAAATTTCAAGCATTGGTGAAATGTAGAAGGAATAGCCTTCATCTCATGTATCCATGGTCTCCCTAGAAGAATGTTGTAAGCCAAAGGTAGATCAAGAACCTGACATATAGCATCTCTGATAACTGGACCTTCTCTGATAGGTAAGACAATGGTGCCTTTAGAAGATCTTTCTTGTTCATCATAGGCTTTTATAGTTATTTTCATTCTAGGATCAATAGCCAATTCTGAAAATCCCAATTGTGTGACCAAGCTGTAAGAACAAATATTTAGGTTAGCGCCTCCATCTATCAACACATGTTTGACTCTACGATTTTGGATCAAGACTTCTATATGCAAGGGCTACTTATGTGGGTGACTCAAGGAGTTGTCATCTTCCTCTAAAAAGGAGATATATTGCAGAGATGTAAGATGTCCAACCATAGTCTAGAACCTATCTAAATCAAGGTCATTAGGAACATTGGATCTGAGCAAAGCTTTTTCTAGAATAGCTCTATGAGCTGGAGATATCCGAAGCAACTCAAACATGGAGATTTTTTCATTAGTGTGTTGGAGCTGTTGAACAATGCTATAAGATGTTGGCCTAGTATCTTTAGGGTTGGAAGATTTAGAAACAACCTTTTGTTTGGAAGTGGAAGAAAGATTGAAGGGCATCTTAGGGACATTTGATGAATCTAGGATTTGTCCGTTCAGATGTGCCTGAGCTTGTGATCGAGTCACTGCATTAGCTAAAGTATAATCTCTATCTCTTCATACAATTGTGATGACATTCCAATGCTTAGAGAGACAAGGTTCAACCATATTGATAACAACATTATTTCCAGGGTAAGCATAATTGACCTTTGCCCCCATATTAGGCTAAGAAGATGAAACTTCTTGACCATGTTTCATAAATGGTTCTGTGAATGCTGTATGATCATTATGGCTCTTATGATTTTCAATCATGATGTCTCCTTTATCAATAAGATCTTGAATAGTATGTTTCAAGCATAAGCAATGATTAGTTTTGTGACCTTTACCCCAATGGAAATCATAAAATTCATTCTCTCTCCACCATTTTGGTTTAGGATCAGGATCAAATTGTCAAATCTCAAGTAGAGAAATGATGTTATTAGCCAATAGAGTTCTCATAGCTGATTCCAAAGATTCTCCAAGAGGAGTGAACTTTCATTTATTATTAGAGGACCAAGATTTGTATTCTAGCTTCTTTTGAGATGGTTCAGACACCTTTTATTCTAAAGCTTTGATGGCTTGGGTGCCAATAGTTAGATTGAAAGCTGATGCCTTTGATGGGGCATGGATAGTATCAACAACACCATCTGTGACAATGCCTTTATTCTTGTTCCAATTTTTGTTCATGTCTTTAGAACTAGATCCTGATTCGTACTTGTCCTTTTGAAGTGTGATTTCTCCTTTTTTCACAAGTACTTTTTCAATTTTGATCGCATTGTCTACCATCTTATCAAAAGATGTATGATCTTGCATTTGTAAAGGGTAGTTGACCTCTAGGATAAGATTATTGATGAAGATTTCTAGTTTCTTAGTTTCTGGAATAGGCGTAGCATATAGAGAGAATTTCTTCCTCCATCTTTTGAGAAATGTCAAGAATGGTTCACCTAGATATTGCTTGAGATTACAGATATCAATCATGGAAACTAGATGTTGAATGTTGTAGGAGTATTGCTAATAGAATAATTTGATCAACTTGAAATCTAGAGAACCAATGAATGGCTGCTCCTCCCATAGATCGAGGAAAGAGACACATTAGATAGGTTGGTTCATACATGAACTCCATAGATTGTGTACAGAATTCTCTAACATGATCTTGAGGATTAGAGTGTCCATCATACTTATCATATTTTGGCATCTCCACTCTTTTTGGGAATGGTGGAATGTACAAGTCTTTGTCAAATGGAAAAGGACATAGGGCCTCCATGGAGAACTCCTTGGGTTCCTTTTCTTTCTCAAGGTTATTAAGTTTGACTTGCATGGCATGCATCTATTTCATCATAGCTATGAGTGGAGTTTCCTCCTCATGCATAATGATATCTTCAACATTAAATTTGGGAGGATGTTTAGCTCCTTGATGAGCTAATTGTAAAAAGTATGCCTCTCTATCCTCTTTCAAGAAATGTTTCATCATTCTTTTGAAGTGATCATCATTTTGATATTAAGAAATTTCTTCAGGTGTGGGTTCCTGATCTGCACCATGTTGAGATTGAACTCTTTGAGAGGAAAAGTTTTTCCCTGCTTGAGACATGGTGGGAGTTCTCCCTGGGATAGATTGATGAGGAGTTTGTTGATTACCTCCATGAGTTGATGAAGGAGGAATGTAACCAATTTTCAATCAAAGATTGCCAAGACCATCATCTTCGTAAAGACCAGAATTGTAGAGTTTCTCAAGAGTTGGACTTTGGATATGAGTCAAAGGTAAAGTATGAGATGTTTCCCTAGATTTCTTATGAGAGGAAGCTCTAGTTTCCACCATTAACCCTGGGTGAAACAAAAGATTATGATGAAGACAACTGAAGAAAGATCTGATTCAAGAAGATTGAATTACACAACCTTGTCAAGGTTTGATTGATTGGAGCTTAGATTAGACATAGATGAAGGAGATTGTGCCCTAGATGTATGGGTAGATTCCCAAAAGATAACAGACATGAGTTCACAACACTTAGCTATTTTGATGATGGATTGAAGATTGATAGTTATGACAAGGTTTTGACACAAGATGATAAAGACTCAAATCGATTAAATAGAAGGCTAAATCAGATTCAAAAGACCACTTTAGGAAAATGATTGGATTCTCAGTATTTTCTACTTTGTTCCTAACATAGTGATTTGTTTAACAGATTCTAGAAATAGGTTGGAAAAGCTAGGTCTCTGATAGTTCTGACAACTTTCTGACTACTTTTCAAAATTTCTCAAATGACTTTCTACAGGCTCGTACGATAGTGGGTATAGCATGAAATGACAATTGAAAAAATCATATGACAATTGTCAAACTCGCATGATAGTTGATTGTAGGAATTTTGACTTTTTGAATTGACTGGCAAATAAACTTGTACGACAATGTACCATATACCATACGACAATCTGGGGGTTCTGAAATGACAATAGCCAAAAGTTGTACAACTTTCTGCCTTTACAAAATGACTGTTGACTCCAGAAAGGTATTTGACATCAGATTTTGCAAATTTTTAGATTGTTCACAAAATTGTCTATCTAGATTTGAAGATTGTAGCAGATTGATTCATTCTTAATAACCAGATAGATAAACAAGTACGCAAAATAGCAAGCAAGTGATTTCAAGCACATCTGAAAATAATGAACAGGGGATCAACCTTGCACATGAACAATCAAGTGACTAAATTGTGCTAACCCCTAGGAGTGCTAACAGTGTATGTTCCAAAAAGTTTTGCAATAATGCACATATTCCTAGAAAAAGAAAATTTGGCCTCACTAGGGTTTTAGTAATGGGTTGACTCTGCAACTTTTATGATCTCAAGAGGGTGAATTGCAATCCAGATGCACTGGGATTTTGACATAGTTTGAGAACTTAATCTTTAGGATCTGCTAGGGAGATCTGACAGCTAGACAAGAGACCACACTTGTGGAGATTTCTTCCACAAGGACATTTATATAGCGGTTGTCACTACCACAATGAAAATGGCTATTACTGCTTGAGGTTCCATCAATGTGGTTGACCCAATTAAGGGAATGTCCACTATGGTTAACCCTCTCTAAAGGTGACTCACAAAATATACCACATAGAGACTAGTTCCAGATTCAAGGATTTGAGTTTTTGGTACTACCCAAAAAGGGAGTAGAGCATAGTCCTCTAGCCTTTTCACTTTTAACCCAAACAAAGCAGACAGATTAATCCAACACACTAAGACCAAGATTATCTCACAAAGATCTATGATGTCAACCACTCATGATCTATCAACCTCTCCGAAGAGAGAATGTATCAATTAGAAGCTGAATACACACAAATCTAGTAGAACATGAGACTCTCTTAGTAACCTCCCTACCTACAAGGGTTCCTTCATTTAGAAGAGTTTCGCTGGAAACCCACTCTCTCAAGAACCATGAATAGTGTTCATAGGGCCTATTTACTATGTGTAACAAAGATGTTGAAAAGAAAATCTATGTTCATTTTTAATAGCCCAAAATGAAATTTGTGATATGAAAGCAATAAAGGTCACACAAAATTGACATGCAAGAGTTCTTTTTAATCCAAATCAAAATGTTATTAGCTGAAAAGATTACCTAAATTCCTCACAATGCGCTTAGTAGATTCTTACCTATTTTTAGCAATTTTCATGCTTTTCCCAATCAAAACCCGCATAAATCAATCAGAAACAACAAATTTCAATCGTTAATATTAGCTGTTAGTCCAAATTAGGAAAACAAATCTGGAAAACTACCTGAAAAAGTGAAATGACAATTTAAACCTAGCACTAAAAATCATACAATAGTGGGTTACCTCTGAGACGACAGTCGAGAAACTTGTACGACACTGGGTACCAAATCATATGACAATATAGATTCCAAATGACACTATGATCCTGATGGTATGATTCTCGATCAAATAAACTATCATACGACAGTGGGTATCTTCTAATATGAGTTTTTGACAAAAATCATATGAAAATTGTAGGGATAGAAATTAAAAATCATAGATTAGAACAAAAAATAACAAGAAAATGATAGAAATTCATAGATATTGAATGGAAACCCATTTCAGGGCCCCACGGTGGGCGCCATAAATGTGTGTGTGAATTTTGTACCTATCTGTAGGCACAATAATTCATTAAAACATTAGAGGTTAGCTAAAATCAAAATTGTGCAAGTAATTAAAAACTAAACTAACCAGGCGATTTACTACCTTCTAGTAGATATGAGTATGTATTCTCAGATTGGACCTAGATCAGTAACTTTGACGACACCTAAATGAAGGATTTGAATGCAAAATATAGATATGGAATTAGATGCAAATTAATCTATTCTTTGGATTTTAGATGTAATAATATGAGAAATATGATATGAAATCTAATCTATATGAAAAACTGATATGCTAAAATATGAATGATCTCACAAAGTTGTTGATTCGCAAAGAGGCTTCAATTCTTCAGATACCAATTCGCCAACATAAGTTTGCAAAATTATGAGATATGATTATGAAGAGCTGAGCCTTGATTTTATAGAAATCTAGGGCTTTGGGGATGCATGGAAAAAGCCATAAATCACTCAGATAAACTCAGGCCGATTTTTGAGTTATCAAAGAATAAAAGATAATTAATTCACAAAATCATGCAAAAGCATGCAAAAATAGCTTTTTAACTCAAATCAGAGTTGAGTTTATTTTTAAAACAACTTGAATTGATTTTTTGATTTCAAGTTTAACTTCTTTTTGAATGTGCATAATAATTATGAACTAAATAAATAAATAAAGTGATTTATTTCCAACTTAACTGATTTTAAAAATAAAACAATTGATTTATGGGTTAATCAATTATTAAATCAAACTTTTATTCCAAAATAATATCATTAAATATGACAACTTGCTTTAATTAATTAAATAAGAATTTAATCAATTAATGATAGGAATTTTGATTTATTGTCAAATTTAAATAAGAATAATTAGGAATAAATATAATTAAATTTAATTAAATAATTATGTGGAAGTATTAAATTTAATTAATTAAATATTGAGAATATTCAATTAATCAAAGTTTAGGATAAATAGGATTTATCGCCAAATAACTATTAAATTAAAGATAATTATGATGATTAGGAATATTAGTAGGAATATTCTCCGATGCAGAATTTGTGATAATCAATTAGGATTCGATGATGTTCAGATGTGCCTTAGGTTAGGACTTTGATGTTGATTTCATTCGATGTGTCGATGTATGAGGTTAATAAACCTATATCCCATTTTTGGGGTATTACAGGGGAAACCCAAATAGGTAAAAACATCAGTGGGACTTGATACCCACTAATATTCTGTACTAGTAGATAATGATCCTTGCTAGAAGATCCTTTACCCTGTTAGGAGTAGCTTTACAATATATTAAGTATAGTAGACCTGGTTAAGGGTTGGACCCTGTTAGGAGTCTTTTACAATTGTCCTTGTTAGAGGAGAGGATGCACTTTCTGAGAGCTCACTACTCAAATGGGTGAAGGCTACAACCTTCTGAATAACATATATACACTATATCTAGATCTTGGTGAACTGCGCTTTGACCTACTATCTAGATCAGTTCCAATGAATAGCACAAGTACTTTATTTTGTCACAGAGACATTCTGATGGCTCAACACTTTGCACACTCTACTCTACTCTACTTAATCAACCATGAACCACATTCTAGCAATCACAAATGACTGCCTATAAATATATTTCCTCTAAATGATATAATCAAGTTGGCCTATTAGAACCACCTTGAAATCATATTAGATAAGTCATAATAAACTCCAACAAACATTCTGTCAGCTCTATTATTCACACAACTCATTCTAGGACCTGTCTAATAAAATAATTGTAGACGCATGCTACATACTGTCAGCTCTACCAAAACAACTGAAACTTTCTCTGTAAGCTAAATTAACTTATGCACTCTTAACCAAACATTAATAACACTTCTCCAAGATTAACTCCAAGGGTGCATATCCTCAAGATAGGTGAAACTCAAGAACCAATAAAATCTCTCTCGGCTCTTCTGAACAAACACAGGAAATTGCTACTGGCAAATAGCAACTGCATAACTTCACTTGCGTTCATCATCAGACTATGCATCCATAATCTTAACATCACTAACATGTCTTTAACATATATCCAAGGGTGCATGCCCATAGGAAAACTATACAGACAACCATACATAGAATACTGTCTGTTACTCTATCAGGAACACTGTTGACATCAACTGCAATATAACTGTCTATGCTAACAGTTAACCTTTGCACCCATGATATCATGCTGATATCATCTCCATGCTACATATACTAAAATATTACTATATAATACTTCCATGCATGCTACTTTCCATATGTTGTCATTAATGAAAAACATACAGTCAGTATTGGCCTGTTGGCAAATCTCCAACATCATTGAGTGGTCATTTTGTGGTCACTAAGACACAAGAACTTGTTCAAATATTTTACTTTTGGCCAAGAATGAACATTGATTTTAGGAAGTATGTTGAGATTTGTATTGTGTGTCAAAAGGCCAAAGGAACTTCTTATAATTCTAGCCTATATCGACCACTACCTATTCCCACTAGGCCAGGGGAATGCTTGAGCATGGACTTTGTAGTTGGGTTACCTAAGACAAGACAAGGAATGGATAGTGTCTATGTGATAGTAGATAGGTTCAACAAGATGGCTCATTTTGTGCCATACAAGACAACCAATGATGCCAACCAAATAGCTTCTCTATTCTTCAAAGAGATATTCAGGATACATAGCTTGACTTTAAGCATAGTATTAGATAGAGATACCAAGTTCATGAGTCACTTTTGGAAGACTCTTTGGCAAAGACTAGGCACTAATTTTCCCTTTGGATCTGCATACCATCCTCAGATAGATGGTCAAACCAAGGTGGTAAATAGGAGTCTTGGAAATCTCCTAAGATGCTTGACCAAAGAATATGATCAATAATGAGACCAACTGATTGGATAGGCTGAGTATGCATACAATGACACTATGAATAGGTCCATAGGTAAAAGTCCCTTTGAAATTGTTTATGGCCTACACCGTAGAGGATTCTATAAACTGAGAGACTTAAAGGATGGAGTTAAAAGGAGTGGCTATGCTGAAGATTTTGCCTATACTATGCAAGAAGTTCATGATACAGTCAGGAAGACACTAGCTGACAACACTATGAAACACAAGAATAAGGTTGATGAGGGTAGAAGGGAAGTCCAATTCAAGATTAGAGATTTAGTGATGGTGCATCTTAATAAATATGGGTTACAAAAAGGAGTCCCTCAAAAATTGCAAATGAGAAGGATTGGCCCCTCTCTTCTATTAGAAAAATATGGAGCCAATGCCTACAAGGTGGAGTTACCAAAAGATAGTGGCTTGTCCCCTATCTTCAATATTGCAGACTTGGTTCCTTATAAGGGACCAACCCTTGATCTAGAACAAAGCTTAATTGAAGTCATTCAAGATGTAGATGAACTACATTTACCTTCTACACCAATCAAGAAGGCAGACAACATACTGGATTCCAGAGTATATAAGAAGACTAGAACTAAGGAGTATAAGGAAAATTTAGTCAAATGGAAAGGGAAAATGAATGAAGATGCAACATGGACCAAAGAATCAGATTTTAAAAAGTTGGGCCTTGACCTCAACTTACTCAATCCAAGGATGGATTTAAAGCTTTCACTTGGGGAGGATGGTGCTAGAGCACCTAGGCTAGCCTCCTAGTCCTTAGTAATTTTGGCTTGTATCTAACCTTTGCCAAGTCACAAGTGTGTTTAATTTGGACCTTAGAAGGTCTTTCAAGTGTGTGTCTAGATGGATTAGTAATTAGTACTATCCAATCTAGCTTAGTTAGTTTTCTTTCATGTTAGTCCTTAGGGAGATTCCTAAAAGTTAGGAAGTGAATCATAAATGTGTCTTAATCTTGAGAAATGTATAAGAGATGCCTAAAATGGCCTTAAATAAGTTAGTTCATCGAACTAAGTGGGATAGAGGTCCTAGAAAATAGGTTGCATCAAAAATGTAAAAGATGCTAAAAAAATTGTCATGACAACAAGAGCAATTTTTGCAAATGTTGCATGCAGTTCGACATCTTTGGATTCCCCTCATTATAGGAGTGGGAAATCAATGTAAAGGCCTAAAATCATGGGATATGCATCTAATGATACCTTGTGGTTCATTTCCCAAGGTATAAGTTAGAGAATGTAAGTTTTTTATTTGAATAGAAGCTCTACAACTCTAGTTTTAGAGGATACCCGAGCATTCTTGTGTGATAGTGTGTTCATTTGGATTAAAATATTTGACTTAGTTTTAGATTTGTGTAGATAGGTTAGATAAAAGACTTTTTATTTCTTTGTGTAGGTATTTTAGAGCTATTTTAGTGACACCAATAAATTGATTAGAGTTTAGGGAGTCTCCTGGTCTAGTCCAGATCTGTTTGTGTTTTTATGGCTCCCCCATGAAATCTAACAATGGGATCTTCCTAAACTTGGATGAGCATTTTAGGGGAGCCAATGTATAGTAGGAATATGAAGGTAGGAGTCCTGAAGAGTCAAGCTTCTAATCTTATAGTCATACCCTAGGTGAGACTAGTGTGCCTGGCTAGAGGTGTGGCAGTGGAAAAATGAGTGTTTGCATGCAGGCGAAAGGAAGGCGATACAGAACAAGTATCATTCCAGATAGCAGATGAAGTTTTCATTTCATGTTAGTGAGATTGTGGTGCATGAGCACCCACAATAAATGATGATGAATCAAAGTCCTAGGAACATCTAGATTAGGTTAGATCTATCATCTAGGCATCTAGACCAAACTATAAGACATAGTTCCAAGATTGGCACAATTATAAGCCCTTGGTCAACTATGGTCAAATATGGTCAAAGGGCCTAATATCTTAGGATTTTTATATTTTCATGTTTGAATTGTTTTGGATCCATGTTGGATCATTAGCCTTAGGTGTGGACCAATCTTGGTCACCTAGGATAGGAAAGTTGCTAAAAAGTTGTAAAAGTTGCTTTGCACCTTTGATAAAAGCAACTTTGACAACTTTTTCCAAAAGTTGTAAACAACCCCCCAGTAGTCATTAGGTTGGAAATTAAGTTTTTAACCAATGGGGGAGGCCTTCATAAGCCTTACCAGGTGGGTGGAAGGTAAGGATATGTAATTTGGCATTTTGAATCAATAAAAACATAACCATTTCTCTGCAAATCCTGAGAACAATTGGTGTGTACGGATTGGTATGGATAGGAGGGAATGAATTTATGAAGAAAAAAGTTTTCTTTGTGAATCTAATTTGATTTTCACTTGATTTCATGCTTTGATCAATTCTAGTTTGGAAGTTATCAAAGTTTTTGTCTGACTGCCTGGATTGTAGGCCTAAAACTAGGGTTTCAATTGGTTTTGTGTATTCTAATTGATTTGACCATGGGAATCTAATGCCCCTTGGTGGAATTAAATTTTTTTCTACTTAATTTCAAATTATGCAAGTTCGAGGTAGTAATTTGCAGGGAGATGAGTTCCCATGATACCCTAGGTGTACATCCCTATGTGTGCACCTGCAAGTGACTAAGTACAGTCAGCATAACTATTTGTTGGGGATTCACCAAGGCATAAAATTTAGGATTTAAGGACATTATATATGCCCTCAAATTTTCCCATAATTGGTTTTGGCATTGGTTTGGAAGAAATAGCACTTATAGTGCAATTGCAGACCTAATTAGGGCTAATAGCCTTGCCTAGATTAGGTGTTTTCCTATCTTCCTTTTAGTTTCACATCTTGGTGCTTAGATATGATCCCTAAAGTCCATAAGGGTATCTGAATCTCCAACTTTTTCAATACATTGTATGGAAGTATTTTGGTCTAGGATCAAAATCTCTCCTAGGAATGGTTACAAGCCTAGTTTTGGATTTGTGAAGAAACTATGTTGTATGGGTTTCTTTTGAATGAAAGAACCATTGGAACTAATTGAATAGGACCTAAATATTCTAGATCCATGAGAATAGGCCACCCGTAGTCCTTCTATTCATTTCATGGGGTTTTCTCACAAATTGGGTTAAGTGTGCTTCATAGCCAATATTGGTTGTTGGTAATTTGGGACTTGGAAGAACCTAGTGATTAGGTTGCCTTTAGGATTTTTAAGGTTGTGATAACCTTATTCCTGGTCCTTGCTACACTTGTGATAGGTGTAGGGAAATTTACTCCATAGTTTTTTTATCCAAGGGACCAATCCCTTAACCATCATTCATTGTTCCAAGCTTCCTGCTACCCACTTTGCATCAAGGGGTATCAGACTAGCTATGTCTGGTCTTGAGGATGAAGAGATCCCTACAAGGGTTACTATTACCCAATTTTACTATCCCATAAAAATTTGGCTATAGGCTGAATTCCATCCCTAGATCTCCATTTTAACCCTGCCGAGCACCTCAAAAAATTTCATGGCCTTGAGACCTGTCCTCTGGCCTCTGCAATTCTTTTAACTCTATGGTCTGCAAGCTTTAAATTTGAAAATATGACCATTGGAAATAGAAAACTGTCAAAACCCTCTCTCATGTTCTATTTCACTATTACTTTTTTGGCCACTTAAGTCCCTGTATTTCCCATGTGTGCTTTATAAGTTCTACCTTAGTTGCAAAATCTCTTATTCCTAGCAGTTTGGTCTTTAACATCCGACGATCTGACGAGTGGTTAAGGTTTGGTTGGCAATCTCAGCTTAGTGGTTAAAGTAAATAATTAAGATCTATGGCTAGTGCATGATCTCATGGAATATTCTGATCCCATCAGATCATGTGATTATCGTCGATCTTCATTGTCTGCAGTGTTCAGTTGTTAGCGGGTCCACTGCCACGTGGTTTGATGTGCAAGATCCTGATTGGTCAAAGGTTATGATGTGGAGTTGTGTCAAAGTGGGCCCAGGGTGTTGTCTTTTCTAAAAATCTAATGGTTGGCACATGATCTGATGGAATATTCTTGGCCCATGAGATTATGCAACAGCCGTTGATCTTCACTTTATCGCCAGGGCTCTGTCAAGTGGGTCCTCATGTTCTGATGTGCTTGTATTTTGTTGGCCGGGGGAGCAATGACTAGGATCTGTTAGTGGGACCATTATCAGAAGGTTTGCAGGGATGTCAGTAGAATTAAGATCTATGGTTATCTCATGATCTCATGGAATCTTCTAAGGCCATGAGATCATGCGACAGCTGTTGATTGAGTATCAGACTAAAAGGAAGCAGGTGGGTCCTATGCCAGGTAAATCTAAGGTGTGTGCAGTCGATCAATGGTATGATGACAAGTGTTTAGATGGGCCTAAGTTTGTAGATGTAGTCACGTAATTGCTAGGATAAACTAGATTTAGATAAAAGGTCGGGCAATTCAGTGACAAAGGAAAAAGTGAACCTGAGGTTAAGTACGGGGTTAAGGTTATGAGATGTAAGTGGTACCTAGTAAAATAAGAAGATCTAATGGCTACATTTTAAAGATGGGTAAGATTTGAATATCGACCATGGATGAAGAGGACTTAGAGCCACCTATGACAATTTAAATCATTTTTTAAATTCAAATATTTGGAGTACCAGATTTGAATAGTTATGGTGAGCCGAATTGCAGAGTGGTAGATGGATCAAGGTGGCTTGTCCATAGGTAGATGCAGTATAGAGATGGGCACACAAACATGATATTTGATCGGTTGAGATATTTCCATGACATTTATGATCATAATTGGTAGAATTAGGGTTTTATTATTTTATGAAAATCTATAACCCTAGTTAGGTTTTGTTCCTACTTGCGTGCAAAAGGAGATGTATATAATGTTTTTGGAGCTTTTTGAAGCTCAGAGTTTACATTTTGTAAAGAGAGATTTTTCTTTCTGAGCAGTTATCCGAGGCATTCTTTCTACCCTCTAGCTTCTACTTTTTGTGACCTTTCATTTATGTTTAGATATTTCAAAGGTACTTTGTGACATTCTTTCTATCCTTATGCCTTCTTGTCTGAATTTTCTCTTATTGAGTTCAGTATATGTATGTTTTTAGTGACATCTTAGGGTTCTTGATCCCTCTTTCTTTTTGCAATTCAATGTGTATTCTTGTGGGTGATTTGATTTGAATGATCTTGTGGGTATACTTCAACCCCCTATTATTTCATCTCATTCCTATACCTATTTGCAGAAGTGGATGTTTGTTTGCGGATTATAGATTGTGTCCAATCTTTAGGAATGCTATTGTTGTGAAATTATCTCTTTCCTTGAATAGCCTCTTTCTATTGCACACCCTTCTATGAAATATTAATGCAAGCCTATTTAGTGAGTTGTGATCTCCTAGACCTAAGTTTATGCACTGAGTACATCCTTTATACTGCAATTCATACCATATTTTTAGTGCATCACCTAGTAGGTAGTTTGCTTTCAGTCATTTCCCTTTCATGCACTCCTTCTATCCCTTTCCCCCTCAAAGATTTACTTTCCTATCAAGAAGCAAATTAAGGTGATTATCCAAGAGGAACCATCCTAGAACCTGGAGGTCTCATCATAGTTAGCATAGGTCCCACAACCTGGAGATTATTCCCATGTTATACTAGGTTATCAAGACCAAGAGAGCTTGAAACGAGGGTGCAAACTTAGTGTATAACAATTTTGGCATGCCCGATGGGACTTGAAAGAAGTTCATCTTGAAAAGATTATGTTATCTCTAATATATTGATTGCATAATAAAGACTTTTAGAAGTTTTCTATCAAGTATATCTAGCAAATCCACTAATTTCACAGATCCAAGGTAAACTTATTCAAAGTTTATGAGAAAGATTGAGACTAGAAGCTGAAAGCCTATTGAATTTTTAGAGTTGCCCTTAAAAAGAGGCTACAAAGGTAGATCAACCCAAAGAACATCTCCTACAAGGAGAGTACAGTCTACACCACTTGATACTTCAAAAAGGGGACCTTTTCCCTTTCATCTCAGAAGAAGAGGAAGATCTCTAACCAGAGATCTAGAAGAAGAAGATTCAAATCCAACACCAAATACAAGTCACAAAGTTGCTACTCATCAAGTTTTAGTCCCTACAATGGCGAGACAATTTTCTTTTGCACCTTTCAACCAAGGGAGCCCATTGACCTTTTCTCAACATCATGATGTGCCCTTGGTGGCACTAAAAAGTCTACCTAATTTCAAAGGTGAAGGACAAACTACCGATTTTGAGCATATAAGAGATGTGACCACTATCTGTAGTATACACAATATAACTCAAGAAGATGTGGCCACCAAATTATTAGCAACCTCTCTAAAAGGTAAGGCTCTTGAATGGTTTAGAACTTTAACTGTTGGTTCCATTACTTCATGGGATGAATTAGGAGATGCATTGAGTAAGCATTTTGAGGATAAATTAGACAACTTGTCTTTGGTTGAGCAATTGACAACCATTAAAAGAGACCCTCAAGAAAAAATGATAGATTATAATAATAGATTTCACAAGACATGGAATAGAATTCCAGTCTTAGTGAGGCCATCAACTGACCATGCTTTCCTATACTTCTTGCAAATCTTGAATGGTCAAATTTCTATCATGATCCAATCTATGGGTGGTACCTCTCTACCCCAAGCTTTTGACACAACTGTCAGAGCTAAAAATTGTTTAATCCAAGTAGGTATGATAGCTAGAAGGCCACCCATGCCCATATTTCCTAGCCTTCAGCCCATTGCACTTGTACAAGTACCCCCATTTACCCCTATTCCCACCATATTAGCACCTTAGGCTAATACTAGCGGTCAGGAGCTAAAAACAAGTTTCTCTCAAGAGCTACAAGAAATCAAGAATAGTCAACAAACTAGTCAGCAAGAAATGAAAAATTTGTTGTAGACTCTGACTAAAGAGGTCACAAACCTAAAGAGGCAAAGGCAAGGAATTAGATCACCCTTTTAGCCACAAGGCCAAGGTCCTAATCAACAATATCCAAATCAGGGACAACCTTATCAACAAAATAGGCCACCATACCAAGGGGGACATCAAGGACAAAGGTAAAATTTTAATCAAAGACCATTCCAACCATACAACCCTACACCTCTTAATTCTGCAAATCTAGTTAGGGACATGGTCCCTAGTCAAAATAATATGGCTATGGACAATGAATGGTGTATTCCTTTTAATCAACCTCATAATCAGGCTACATGTTCAAATGGATGGATGAACTAGGCACTAATGGTTCAAAATGATTCACAAGCTCAATCAGAAGCTTCTTCTAGTGGATCAGTTCCTCAACAAGAACCACAAGATAATGAGATTTCTCTTTTCAATTGGGAGTAGCAAGAATTCAATGGAGTCATTGGTGAACCTTCCATTTCTGCTAACACAAGGTCAAAGAGAAGAGCTCAAGACATGGAGTGAGCAGACTCTGGGACTAAAGCTACTACCTCTATAGAACCAATGCAACAAGCTACTCCCATCACATTTAAGAAGGCTCCTGTCATTACAAGCAAAGAAGGCTAGACTCTCAAAGAGGTGGAGCCCATTACAGTAAAAACACAACAAAGAGTACACACTGTGACACCTTTCAACATTGTAGACAACATGAAGAAGGTGAAGATTACCATGTCTATGTGGGACTCTTTGACTATTCCAGGGAAACCTAAGATTCTGAAGAAAGCTATGACTGAAATGACTAATTAGCCTACAAAAGAAGCTGCAAATCTAGTGTTGGTCAACACTGATCAAGAAGAGGAGGCTCCAAGTTGTAACTCCAAAGCCAATCCCATGCAAGGTAGGAACTCAAAACCACCTCCCTTTTATGTATCCTTAATTATTGGAAAATCTTTAGGACATAATTGTATGGCAGATAGTGGAGCTACTAGTACTGTAATGCCCAAAAAGGTGGCTGACCAATTAGGACTTAAATATGAACCCCTCCAAAAGAAGGTTACACAACTTGATGGATCCTCAGTTAATACTATAGGTGTGGCTAAGGATACCAGTCTAATCCTTCATGCTAGTCCTAATTTCTCTACCCTACTTGATATATACATCATAGATCTCCCTGCTTTATTTACCATATGTCTGTCAAGGAAGTTTACAACCAAAATAGGAGGATACCTTTCTTTTGGTTGGTCTCACATGCTTTTTCACACAAGATATGGTACCAAGGTTACCATTAAATCTAAATCATTGGTAGCACACCATATAGAACCATATGTGTCCAATACCATCAATGCAAGCTGCCCTATATTTGATGACAGTGATTTCCCAACTATCAGAGAAGCAAACACTAAGACAAAAAGCATCCTTGATATTTTATTGGATGAGCTAGAATCAGAAAAGGTTTTTGAAGCACATGAAAATATCATTTAGAATGCTAGTTTGGGAAGTTATTTGATACAAGAAAGTGGATCCATAGAACCAAACCTTCTCAAAGAGGACAGTGATTTAGAGGATCATAGCAATCAAGTTTGGGAATTGTTTTTTGATGGAGCTAGAAGAAGACATGGTTCTGGTGGTGGTGCTATGCTAGTGTCCCCAAAAGGAGAAAGATACTATACAACTTTTAGATTCAGTTTCTCCTGCACTAGCAACACTATAGAATATGAAAGCCTTGTGAATGGACTGGAGTGGGCTAGGAAAAGAGGGCTTAAGGCCTTAAAAGTTTATGGTGATAGTGAGTTAGTAGTTAGCCAAGTGAGAGGGATAAGTGCAACCAAAAATGACACCTTGAAAGCATACAAACATAGATTTTGGGATGCAATTGAATACTTTTGTGCTTTCAATATTGTTGCTATCCCTAGAAAACTAAATCAAAATGCAGATAGATTAGCTGCTATTGGGTCTCAATATGACATTCCTAATAGTGTTTAAAATTAAGGAGGAGACCCAACAACATATCAAAGTGATTTTCAGACCCTCTATCCCTGAAAATGATACTAATTGGCAAGTGTTTGACAATGATGAGCAAATTCTGCAATTCTTGTTTGAAGAGGATGTCTTCTCGAATCATAACCAAGACAAACTATTACAAAATTATGGTGACCAAGTAATACAACTCAAGTCTAATAAGATTCCTAGAGGTCTTGTCACCTTAGAGACTATTGTCAACAAGGATGATCAAGTTAAGAAGAATAAAGCTAGCCTGGTAGTTCAACAAGAGCATTGTGTTGAATTAGAATTGGAACTGGGAAAAAGCTTACAATTTGGAAAAGTAAATGCTGATTTAGAAAAATAGGCTTATACCCAATTATTTAGAGAATTCAGTGATGTTTTTGTGTGGTAGTATGAAGACCTTAAAGGTTTTAATCTAGCCCTTGCTCAACACACTATTGAACTAGAGCCTAATGCCAAACCATTAATTTAAAAACAAAGGCCTGTTAATCCCAAGCTAGAGCCACTTATGCATAAAGAGGTGCTCAAACTGATAGAAAGTGGTATCATCTACCCCATCAAGCATACTAGTTGGGTTTTCAACCTTTTTCCTGTAAGGAAGAAGAATGGGGAGTTGAGGTTATGTGTTGACTTTAGGGATCTTAACAGGGCCTCTCTAAAAGACCGCCATCCATTACCCTCTATGAAACAAATCTTACAATGTCTCTTTGGATCTGAGAGATTTTCATTATTGGATGGCTATTCAGGATATAATCAGATCCTGATCAATAAAGAGGATCAATACAAGACTGCATTTACAACCAAGTGGGGAACCATGGCTTATCAAAAGATGCCCTTTGGTCTACCCAATGTAGGTGCTACTTTTCAAAAGGCAATGGATATGGACTTTAAAAGCCTCATGTACAAATTTGTACTGGTCTACTTAGATGACATAACTATCTATTCTAAACATGCAGCAAATCATATCAAACATTTGCAGAAAATCTTTGAAAGATGTAGAGAATTTGGGATATCTCTTAATCCCAAGAAATGTGTGTTTGCAATTCATGAAGGAAAATTGCTAGGATATATAGTATCTAAGAAAGGAATTACAGTAGAGCCTGAGAGGATTATAGCCATTCTAGAGCTACCATTGCCACATCATAAGAAAAGTCTCCAATCTTTCATAGGAAAGTTTAATTTTGTTAGGCATTTCTTGCCTAATATTGTAGATTTATTAAAGCCTTTAACAACCATGTTAAATGTAATGCCCTGCCAGGGAACCTAGAAGAACTTAACCTAAACAAGCGACTAAGTTTGCAAAATAATTTTTTTATAAAAAATTAACATTCAAGAACATCAAAGTTTTCAATGCGGAAGCAAAGAAAAAGAAACAACCAACAAAGGTTACAACTCTCAAGGGTTCCTTGACGAAGATGATGTAGTACCCCTCCATATTTTGGCTTTGCTTATTTGTTTTCTTGCCAAACTCTTTTGGGCCACTTGCATGTGTGCTTTGTTATTTTAGTGTTTTATGAATATTGGATATATGTCACTTCTTGGTGAATCTTTAATAAATTGATGTTTATGATGATTATATCGACTCATTTATATGCTGTTATTTGTGATGATGTTATATCTGTTTCAAAATGTTATTTATAAATGTTGATTATACTTACCCCATACTTGCATGTGTATGGTGTTCATGTATGCTTTTATCTTTCTGTTTGATGTGTTTGATGTGGTTGAGGGACGGAGTCGTAGTTACTTGCTTGCGAGATCCACATGATCGGCTGATCCCCACCATTGTCTGTTATATTTCTATATATATGTACATGCTTGTCTTTTATGCAGGTTTGCAGGTACCGAGCATCAACTTCCCTGAATTATCAGGATGAGCGTGCCCTATCACTAATCTCAATGGTAAAAGAGGGGAGATAATATCAGTTCCAAATCCTAACCTAAGCCAAATATTGTCCTAAAGTAAGGGACAAGATTCTGTGTTTTCACCTCTCTAAACTCTTCCAATTGGCAAGATTTTACACCTAAGTCCTGAGTTTGAATGTGGGTCCTTAGGTCTTTCTGTTTCGTTGCTTTGTGACATTTGATGTGATTTCTATTTTTAGATCATGCTATTTTTAGCTATGGCATAGTATTTAAATGGTAATTAAATAAATGTTTTTATTTTAATTTAATTATTATTTTTATTATATAGTTGATGCATTAATTAATTGGGAATTAATTATATGCTAATTTGAGTGTGGTTGAAATATTTAATTAATGTGAATTAATTAAATATCTTCACTTTTGATTTATTTAAATCATGAAATTAACCTTTGTTTAATTAAAATATATTTTATTAAATTAAAGGTTATTTTGGCATGTGTTATTTGTGTTAACTTAATGTTTTAATTATTATTTAATTTAATGCATTTGTGCACATTCATAATTGCATAAAATTGAATTGTTAATTCAAGTTAAAGTTTGGATATGTGTTTTCAACTCAAGTCAAAGAGGAGAGGAGACTTCAGTTCAACTAAGACTGAACTGTGAACTGGAGATCATCTTCATGAAAAGTCCTTTTGATGTTGAGTTTATATTTTTGCATGTGAAAGGGGAATTCCTTTAATTATTAGGGGTTTGGCCATTATTCGGACACACAAGTTTGGAGGAGGAATTTTGGAGACAGTTTTGTGCCAGAAATTGGGAGACAGTTTTGGAGAAAGAGTTCTTCGAAAAGCTCAGATTTTGTCTTCTTCATTCTGGTCATCATCGAATCTGTATAATTTGAATTGAGGTAGGTTTTGAATCTATTGATGTTATTCTTTCTCGAAATTCCTGTAGGATATTGTAGAAAGTGTCTTCTTCGTGCTTGATGGTTTTGATTGTTTGAGAAGCAATGTTTATTTCAGTTGGAAATTAGAGCAAGTTTGCATGCAATCCGTTGTGTGATTTGAATCTATCTTTTTGCTATAAAAAATTGGTAGTATTTGTTATGGATCAATTGAAAACCTAGGTGGATTAGGGTTTTGATCTTGATGAAAATTATTGGAGTTACTATTCATGTTTTTGGAATATCTATATTTTTGGTATTTTAATATATATATTTCTTTGTGTTTAGTATATATATATATATATGTGTGTGTGTGTGTGTGTTTTGATTTAATATTAAATTAATGTTTAAGGTTAATTAAATATTGTTTGAGTTTTATATTAAAATATATATATATATATATATAGTTTTGTAAGCTTTTATATTGTTAAGCATATATATTAGAATTATTCATATGTTATGTTATATGAAAAAAAAAAAAATAATTTAAAATTATTCTGCAAACTTAGTCGCTTGTTTAGGTTAAGTTCTTCTGGGTTCCCTGGCGGGGCATTACATTAAAGAAGAGTTCAACTTTCAGCTAGACTAAAGAAGGAAGAGATAACTTCCAAGCTATCAAAGAAGCCTTGACAGAAGCTCCTACTCTATTAAACCCAAATTTCAGTAAGGATTTTATCCTTTATGCTTATGGAGGTTATGATGCTATATCTGCAATGCTGACTCAAGAAAATTTAGATGGATTGGAGCAGCCTATTTCTTTCTTCAGCAAAGGTTTAGAAGAGTATGAACAAAGGTACTCTTTTGTGGAGAAACATGTACTTTCTATGGTGAAGACCCTTAAAAAGTTCAGACATCTATTGACCCATAACAAGGTACACTTAAAGGTTACTCATCCAAGTGTTAAAGAATTTTTGCTTTCCAAGGACCTAAATGAGAAAAGAGCTAGTTGGATTACCAAAGTAATGGAATATGACATTGATATCCAAACCACCAAGCTAGTTAGAGGAAGAGGTCTTTGTGAACATTTGGCAGAGGATGAAAGTTCAGAGAAAATAGAACAAATAGATGCATCTCTAGTTGTGCATTCTACAGAAGAACATGCCAAGGCATTAGGTTGGTTGCCTAACATGATTCATTACTTAAAGACATGACAATGTCCTGCAGGCCTTGATTCAGCAAAAAGAAGATATTATAGATTGCAATCTGTTCCCTTTGTGCTAATAGATGAGGTTCTTTTTAGAAAGGATCATGATGGTGTCCTTTTAAGATGTATTGATTCAGAAAAGATAGCTGATGTCCTATTTGAATTTCATGATGGACCTTCTGGAGGTCACTTTTCTCCTAGGACTACTACTTTTAAAATCATGAGGGCCGGATACTATTGGTCATCTATCTTCAAGGATAGTCATGATTATGTGAGAAAATGCATCAAATGTACTATGTTTGTAGGAAAAGAAAGGCTTGCAGCTCTACCCCTTCAGCCAGTCAGAACAGAGCAACCATTCATAAAGTGAGGCATAGACTTTGTCAGCATGATTAATCCTCCATCTAGTGCAGGACACAAGTGGATAATCACTACAATAGATTATTTCACTAGATGGACAGAGGCAGTTGCCTCAAAAGAATCAAATGAGAGTGTTGTCTTAAGTTTTTATGATGATATTATTCATAGATTTGGCACTCCAGACTCCATAATATCATATAATGCATTGGCATTCACAGGCCTTAAAGTCTTAGAATGGGCAATCAGAAATGGCATCTATCTAAATACAAGTTCAAATTACTACCCTCAAGGCAATGGTTTGGCAGAATCAACTAACAAGAACTTGATTAGGATAATCAAGAAAACTCTGCAGGATAACCAAAGGGATTGGCATACTAAGTTGAAATCTGCCTTATGGTTAGACAGGATCACTCCAAAGAAGATCATTGGGAATTCTCCTTATGTATTAGTATATGGCAGGGAGGCTAAGTTGTCCATTTCAACTGAATTTCCAGCTTTGGACTTGGCCACTCAATATGCCATGTTTGAAGAAGGAGATCCCTTGCAAATCAGGTATGCTCAGCTCATGGAGTTAGAAGAACTCAGAAGTAAATCCATGAAAGATATGGAGTTCCATCAGATTCAGATAAAGAAAAGTTTTGATAAAAGAGCCAGGGCTAGAAATTTCAAGATTGGAGATGTAGTCCTCAAGTGGGATGAATTCAGATCAAGGCCTGGCAGACATACTAAGTTTGATTCCTTTTGGGGTGGACCATTTGTTATTACAAAATGCAAGGGGCCTAATGCATTTCAGCTATCAACTCTTGAAGGAAATGCCTTGCCCCTATCAGTTAATGGATTCCACTTAAAGCCCTGCTTTGAGGTCAATCCTTCCTTGTAAATCTTTATAAATATGTTTCCTATTTTTTGTCCCTGCTTTCTAGTTTAGTTTTTCCTACTTTCCAAGAAGTGCCTGTGCATAGTTTTTGTCCCTCTAGTTCTAGGTCTCTCTCTATCAAGCAATTTTTATATTTCAAGTGATGACTCCTGTGCCCAATGGATCCTTTTAAGGCCACTGATCAATGTCTAGCAAGTTGACATCCAACAGAAATCACTAAATGTTACCCAATTTTATTGTTCCATAAAAATTTGGCTATAGGCTAAATTCCATCCCTAGATCTCCATTTTAACCCTACCGAGCACCTCAAAAAATTTCATGGCCTTGAGACCTGTCCTCTGCCCTCTACAATTCTTTTAACTCTATGGTTTGCAAGCTTTAAATTTGAAAATATGACTGTTGGAAGTAAAAAACCCTCAAAACCCTATCTCATGTTCTATTTCACCATTGCTTTTCTAGCCACTTAAGTCCCTATATTTCCCATGTGTGCTTTACAAGTTCTTCCTTAGTAATGAAATCTCTTATTCTTGGCAGTTTGGTCTTTAACATCTGACGATCTAGTGAGCGGTTAAGGTTTGGTTGGCAGTCTCAACTTAGTGGTTAAAGTAAAGAATTAAGATCTACAGCTAGCACATGATTTGATGTAATATTCTGATCCCATCAAATCATGTGATGGTCGTCGATCTTCATTGTCTACAGTGTTTGATTTTTAGCGGGTCCACTACCACATGGTCTGATGTGAAAGCTCCTGATTGGTTGAAGGTTATGATGTGGAGTTGTGTTAGAGTGGGCCTAGGGTGTTGTCTTCTCTGAAAATCTAATGGTTAGTGCATGATCTAATGGAATATTCCTAGCCCATGAGATTATGCGATAGCTGTTGATCTTCACTTTATCGCAAGTGCTCTGTCAAGTGGGTCCTTGTGTTCTGACGTACTCATATTTTTTTGGCTGACAGAGTGATGACTGGGATCTATCAGTGGGACCATTGTCAGAAGGTCTATAGGGACGTTAGTAGAATTAAGATCTAGGATTGTCTCATGATCTCATGGAATCTTCTGAGGCCATGAGATCATGCGACAGTCATCGATTGAGTATCAGACTAAAAGGAAGTAGGTGGGTCCTGTGCCAGGTAAATCCGAGGTGTCTGCAGTTGATCAAATGGTATGATGACAAGTGGTGAGATGGGCCTGAGTTTGTGGCTATAGTTGTGTAATTGCTAGGATAAACTAGAGTTAGATAAAAGGTCAGGCGATTCAGCGACAAAGGAAAAAGTGAACTAGAGGTTAAGTATGGGGTTAAGATTATGAGATGTAAGCGGTACCCGATAAAATAAGAAGATCTAATGGTTGCATTTTAGAGATGGGTCAGATTTGAATATTGGCCATGGATGAAGAGGATTTAGCACCACCTATGACTGTTTAAATCATTTTTTAAATTCAAATATCTAGAGTACCAGATTTGAATAGTTATGGCAAGCCAAATTGCAGATTGGTAGATGGATCAAGGTGGCTTGTCTGTAGGTAAATGCAGTACAATGATGGGCATGCAAACATGATATCTGATCCGTTGAGATATTTCCATGACATTTATGATCATAATTGACAGAATTAGGGTTTTATTATTTTATGAAAATATGTAACCCTAGTTAGGTTTTTCTCCCGCCTGTGTGCAAAAGGAGATGTATATAATATTTTGGAGCTTTTTGAAGCTCAGAGTTTACATTTTGTAAAGAGAGATTTTTATTTTTGAGGAGTTATCCGAGGCATTCTTTCTACCCTCTAGCTTCTACTTTTTGTGACCTTTCATTGATGTTTAGATATTGCAAAGGTGCTTTGTGACGTTCTTTCTATCCCTATGCCTTATTGTCTGAATTTTCTCTTATTGAGTTCAGTATATGTATGTTTTCAGTGACATCTTAGGGTTCTTGATCCCTCTTTCTTTCTGCAATTCAATGTGTATTCTTGTGGGTGATTTAATTTGAATGATCTTGTGGGTATACTTCAACCGCCTATTATTCCATCTCATTCCTATACCTATTTGCAGAAGTGGATGTTTGTTTGCAGGTTATAGATTGTGTCCAATCCTTAGGAATGCTATTGTTGTAAAATTCTCTCTTTCCCTGAATAGCCTCTTTCTATTGTAGACCCTTCTATGAAATATTGATGCAATCCTATTCAGTGAGTTGTGTTCTCCTAGACCTGAGTTTATGCACTGAGTTCATCCTTTATATGGCAATTCATACCATATTTTTAGTGTATCACCTAGTAGGTAGTTTTCTTTCAGTCATTTCACTTTCATGCACTCCTTCTATCCCTTTCCCCCTCAAAGATTTACTTTCCTGTCAAGAAGCAAATTAAGGTGATTATCCAAGAGGAACCAACATAGAACCTGGAGGTCTCATCATAGTTAGCATAGGTCCCACAACCTAGAGATGATTCCCATACTATACTAGGTTATCGAGACCAAGAGATCTTGAAACAAGGGTGCAAACTTAGTGTATAATAGTTACAAATAGTGAATTAGCGAAGATAGTGAGAGAACAAAGTGCAGCAAATACAACCTTAACTAAGAGGCTCCAAGAACTTGAAAAGAAGTTAGATAAGAACAAAGAGGATGGGTCTAAAAATGAACGAGGGAGTTAAGAGGAGGAAGACAACCCTCATCAAAACATTCCTACAGACCAAAGACCCTTCATCAATGCCTTGAAGTCCATGGGAAGAAGAACCATGGAGGAGAAGATAGACTTACTATTTTTCAATGGTAAGATGAATGCAAATTTGGCCTTGGATTGGATAGAGGCCTTGAAAACATTCTTTTAATGTGAGGACATCCATGAAAAGAAGAGGGTGAAGATGGAAAGATCCAAGTTGAAGGTAGCAGCCCTAACTTGGTGGAACTTTATCCAAACAGAAAGGGTGAAGAATGGGAAGAGCATGATAAATTCATGGAACGGGATGATAGCCCTGATCAAAGAGACATATGTGTCTGACGATTATGGGGTACAACTCCATAGGAGGAAGAAAAGTTTAAAACAAAAATATATGGATGTAGGATCATACACCGAGGAGTTCCTAAAGCTATGTATGAAGAAAAATGTAGCAGAAGATGAAGAAGAAAAACTAGCAAGATATATGAATGGCCTCAAAGTACCCATTCAAGAGGAACTTAGCCTACACTACCATACCATAGTCAAAAAGTGATATCAAATAGAATTAAAGGTAGAGGAGAAATGGAAGAGAAAGTAGGAGTTTGGCATGGGAAAGAGTAATGATAGTGGGAAGAACTTTAGAGGAAGAGGAACCTCTTGGAACAAAGGAAAAAATGGTGGCAGCAACAAAAGAACCTCTGACCAAGGAGACAAAGAGAACAGTGATTCAAACTCAAGGGGGAACTATAAAAGAAGGAGGCCCTTCAATAGAGGAAGAATAAATACAAGGAGAGGAAATGGACCCCTAAAATGTTACTACTGTAATTAGTTAGGACATAATATAGGAAGGTGCCCTGAGAAGAGGAATAATAACAATCAAGGTGAGAGAAGAGCACAACTCATTCAAGAGGACAAACAAGAAGACAATGTAGATGTAAGGGACCTAGAACTAGAAGGAGTATGTTTGATGATGAGACAAGTATTTCTTCAAGTGCCACAAAACCAAGAACCTCCACAAAGGAAAAACCTCTTCAGAACAAAGATCAAGTGCCATGGAAAGGTATGTAATCTACTCATAGATTCTCATTCAACTAAAAAATTGGTATCTAGTGAAATGGTTCAAAAAATAAATCTTCCTAAGAAGCCACATCCCTTTCCCTATCATGTTTCTTGGTTAATAAAGGGTCAACAAACTCTAGTAACAGAACAAGCATGGATAGAGTTTTCAATTGCAGACTTTAAAGATAAAGTCCTTTGTGATGTTGTTGAAATGGATGCTTCACACATCCTTCTAGGTAGGCCTTGGTAGTTTGATGTAGATTTCATACACCATTGTAGGAAGAACACCTACTCCATCACTGAAGATGGAAAAACCTTTACTATGAATCCCCTTCTTGATAAAAAATCTGAGAAGGAACCTACTGTCATCATCATGGGTGAGAAAGAGATGTTGAAAAAATTAAAGGAACCCAAAACCAAAGCTTTTGTCCTAATTTTTAAGCCTGAAGATAATATAAGGTCTAATCAATATGATCCTCTACCAAATGAAGCTAAGGAATTACTTGTAAAATATAGAGATGTCACTGCTAGTCACCTGCCCACAAGCCTCCCTCCCTAAAGAGATATCAGTCACCAAATTGACTTAATACCTAGTTCATCCCTACCTAACAAGGTCCCATACAAGATGACACCACTACAGCATGCAGAGATTGAAAAATAGGTCAGTGAACTACTGGAAAGAGGACTTATTCAAAAAAGTCTCAGTCCATGTGTTGTGCCATTAATCTTAACCCCTAAAAAGGATGGAAAATGGAGGTTGTGTACTGATAGTAGAGCCCTAAACAAGATTACTATAAGATATAGATTCCCCATGCCCAGAATTGAGGATCTATTAGATCAACTAGGAGGTGCTTTCTACTTCACCAAGATAGAATTGAAGTCTGGATACCATCAGATCAGGATCAAACTAGGAGATGAATGGAAGACAACATTCAAAACTACTGAAGGTTTGTTTGAATGGTTAGTAATGCCCTTTGGGTTAAGCAATGCCCCTAGTACTTTTATGAGGCTTATGAATGAGATATTCATTGATTTTATTGGCAAATTTTTTGTTATTTACCTTGATGACATACTAATATTCAATCATAGAAAGGAGGAGCATCTTGATCATGTGGAATAGGTAGTAAGGAGACTTAATCAACACAAGTTGGTGATCAAATTGGAAAAGTGCATGTTTATGAAGAAGGAAATTGTATTCTTAGGATTTGTGATCTCACAAGGTACCCTCATTTTGGACCTTGAGAAGGTTGAAGCAATCATCAATTGGCCTCCACAAAAGAACCAAGGTGATGTAAGAAGCTTCCATGGACTTGCCACCTTCTATAGAAAGTTTATCAAAAACTTCAGTCATGTGTGTGCACCAATGCTTGACACCATTAAAGAAGGTAGAAAGAATAAGTTTTCTTGGACAAAGGAAGAAAATGAAGCATTTCAATACTTGAAAAATAGAGTTTCCCAATACCGTATCTTGGTTCTACCTAATTTCAACAAGGTCTTTACTATGGAGACAGATGCAAGTAACTTAGCCATAGGTGGAGTCCTAAGTTGGGAAGGTAAGCCAGTTGCCTTCTTCTCTAAGACATTAAATGAGGCCAAAAGGAAGTAATCAAACTATGACTTGGAACTCTATACCATGGTCCAAGCCCTTAAGAAATGGAGGAACTATCTAATCCCCAAAGAATTTGTGGTATATACTGACAACCATGCATTAAGTTTTATAAATTCATAGGAAAAGCTCTCTATCAGACATCTTAAATGGATGGAATAGTTGAAGGCCTACACCTTCAACATCAAACACAAGAAGGGTGTAGCAAACAAAGTTGTAGATTCCCTTAGTAGGAGGGTTGGCCTTGTTGAAGAGATACAACTTCAAAGTGTGGGAATTGATTCCCTCAAACATCTATACCCTGATGATCCTGATTTTGCAGTGATTTTTCAAGTTTGCACAAAGATGGTTGAAAGATACCATACTGATTTTTCTGAATACTTGATTAGGAATGGAATCCTATTCAAAGGAGCTCAACTATGCATTCCCAAATTTTTAATGAGGAAAAATCTAATAAGGGATAAGCATTGTGGTGGTCTAGGAGTACACTTTGGCATTGACAAGACAATAGATATGGTGAAAAGAAGTTATTTTTGGCCATGGATGAACAATGATGTCAAAATGTTCATAGAGACTTGCACCATCTATCAGCAAGCTAAAGGTGTGTCAATAAATAAAGGGTTATATCAACCCTTACCAATTCCATCTAGACCATGGGAGCCAATCTCAATGAATTTTGTAATGGGGTTGCCTAGAACAAAAGAAGGTTTTGATAATGTTTTTGTGATAGTGGATAGATTAGTGAAATGGTCCATTTTGTACCATGTAAAAACACAAATTATTCTTCTCATATTGCACATCTTTTCTTTAAAGAGGTAGTTAGGATCCATGATTTACAAAAAAAAAATTGTATCTAACAGGGATGTGAAGTTTCAAGGCCACTTTTGGAGGACACTTTTCAAGAAACTAGGAACTAATCTAACCTACAACTCTGCCTATCATCCACAAACTGATGGGTAGACTAAGGTAGTAAATAGATCCTTAGGAAATCTCCTAAGATGCCTAACCAAACAATATGCTTAGAGTTGGGATCTACTCTTGCCCCAAGTAGAGTTTTCATTCAATGACTCCATGAATAGGTTAACAGGAAAGACACCCTTCCAAGAAGTGTATGGCCTTCATCCCAAAGGACCATTAGACTTGGTAGAACTACCATCTAATTTCAAAATTAGTGCCCAAGGGAAAGAACTGGAAGAACTTATCACAAAGGTGTAGCATGAGGTAAAGGAAGCACTACAAAGATCCACTTTGAAATACAAGGAACATGCTGACAAAAGAAGAAGGGAAATCCATTTCAAAGTTGGAGACAAGGTATGGGCATTCTTGAGGAAAGAGAGACTACCTAAGGGTAGATATTCCAAACTTCACATGAAGAAAGTAGGGCCATGTAGTATACTCAATAAAATGGGTAAAAATGCATATGAGATATCTCTTCCCCCTACCTTGCAGATTTCTCCAATTTTCAATGTTGCAAACCTCACCTCCTACAAAGTTATGATAGATTCAACAAATGAAAAAGGTGAGCAGGCATATATGAATGATGAAGACTATGTCACAAACCTCCCTCAAAGAAAACTAGTGGAGTTAGAGGAAATATTGGACACCAAGTTGCTAAAGTAGACCAAAACCAAGAAGTACATGCAGTACCTAGTCAAGTGGAAAGGACTCCCCAATATAGATGCATCTTGGATGACTGCAGACCAGATCAAGAAACATGGAACTTCAGTGGAATAGTAAACCTCAAGTAGGAACTTGAGTTCTAAACTTCAAGGGGAGTATGGTGTAGGAGCACCCACAATAAATGATGATGAATCAAAGTCCTAGGAACATCTAGATTAGGTTAGATCTATCATCTAGGCATCTAGACCAAACTGTAAGACCTAGTTCTAAGATTGGTACAATTATAAGCCCTTGGTCAACTATGGTCAAATATGATCAAAGGGCCTAAAATCTTAAGATTTTTCTATTTTCATGTTTGAATTGTTTTGGATCCATGTTGGATCATTAGCCTTAGGTGTGGACCAATCTTGGTCACCTAGGATAGGAAAGTTGCTAAATTGTTGCAAAAGTTGCTTTGCAACTTTGACAAATTTTGTCAAAAGTTTTAAACAACCCCCCAATGGTCATTTGGTTTGAAATTGAGTTTGCAATTGATGGGGGAGGCCTTCATAAGCCCTACCAGGTGGGTGGAAGGTAAGGATATGTAATTTGGCATTTTGAATCAATAAAAACATAACCATTTCTCTACAAATCTCGATAACAATTGGTGTGTACCAACTAGTGCATACATGAGGGCATGAATCTATGAAGCCAAAAGTTTTCTCTGTGAATCTACTTTCATTTTCACTTGATTTCATGCTTTGATCAATTCTATTTTGGAAGTTATCAAATTTTTTGTCAGACTACCTGGATTGTAGGCCTAAAATTAGGGTTTCAATTTGTTTTGTGTATTCTAATTGATTCCACCATGGGAATCTGATACCCCTTGGTGGAATTCAATTTTTGTCTATTTAATTTCAAATTATGTAGGTTAGAGGTGGTAATTTTTAGGGAGATGAGTTTTCCATGATGCCCTAGGTGTACGTCCTTATGTGTGCACTTGCAAGTGACTTAGTACAGTTAGCATAACTCTTTGTTGGGGATTCACCAAGACCTCAAATTCAGGATTTAAGGACCTTATATATTCCCTCACATGTTACCATAATTTTTTTGGGCATTGGTTTGGAGGAAATAGGACTTGTAGTGCAATTGCAAACCTAATTAGGCCTAATAGCCTTGCCTAGATTAGGTGTTTTCCTATCTTCCTTTTAGTTTCACATCTTGGTGCTTGGATATGATCCCTAAAGTCCAAAATGGTATTTGAATCTCCAAATTATTCAATACATTGTATGGAAGTATTTTGGTCTAGGATCAAAATCTCTCCTAGGAAGGGCTACAAGCCTAGTTTTGGATTTGTGAAGCAACTATGTTGTATTGGTTTCTTTTGAATGAAATAACCATTGGAACTAATTGAATATGACCTAAATAAGCTAGATCCACAAGAATAGGTCATCCCTAGTCCTGCTAGTCATTTCATGGGGTTTGCTCACAAATTGGGTTAAGTGTGCTTCATAGCCAATCTTGGTTATTGGTAATTTGGGACTTGGAAGAACCTAGTGATTAGGTTGCTGATGCAGGAGCATCCTGGGTGTAAGAGCAATCTTGCATCACCCAAAAATATTTTTGTTTATTTTTCAATAAGGGCTATCTTGTGCAGAGCTGCTATTTATGGAAACTTACTATTTTTAGTAAGTTGGTCATATGATCTCAGAATGTTTTGATTTCACAGTTGGAGGTTCATCCTAGTCATTTTAGCCTACCAGTTGAGTTTCATTGCCACATCATCAGTATTGATACTAAAAATTCACACGCAATCAAATCCAAAAATTCAGCTCTTTATTGGTGAAGCTATTGAGGTTTTTGGGTATGAAATATTTTAGGTCAATTTTGAAGGCCTTAGAAGCTTCAGATCATGATCAACCCTTAGCTGATTGGTGCTAGCGCATGTCAAATGCTATAGATCTCATCATGGTGTTTCTGAAAAGTGGCTACAATAGAAAAATGGAGCTACGATTAGAAAGTTATGGCCTCTAGAAGTTGGGTTACGTAAAATTATATTTTGTATTTCTTTTGAGCCGACCTTATTGTAATAATTGTGAAAAATAAATAATTCTATGTATAGTTGGCCTTAAGGGCTAAATTTATGGAACCTTCTCGGGTGGTGGAAATTGCCTATATAAAGAAGGCCCGTAGTGTTGTCTAGGCAATTCTGGGTAGTAGATCTAGATAATAATTCGAGGCTTTGTCCTACAAAATATTGTAAGGGGATGCCCATGTGGCTTTGCATAGTGTAATTCTGAAAGTTTGTAATTCCACATTTGTGGAGATAATAAGAAGCCCATTTTCTGTTCTTGCAAATTGTTGTTGTTTCTCTATTTCTATTATGTGTTTGTGGTATTAAGGGGAGCACCCTTCATCAAGTGGTATCAGAGTAGGAGTTCCTAAGTGTGTAAATAGATCATCGATTATGAGGTATTTTACACCAGGACCATGGGTTAGGGTTTCTGTGTAAACAGATCGTTGACTGTGAGGTAGTTTGCACCAGGACCGTGGTTAGGGTTTTAGCGAGAAGCATGAAAATGCCTCCATGAAGGGAATGTGGTGGAAGAGTTGGTGTTGTAACACCTAAGGTTAGAGTGCTCCAGAGACAAGTGCAAGCATTGCAAGAAGAGATTCATAGAGGAATGAATCTTAATGTCAGAGATGAAAGCGAGGATGAAGCTGAAGAAGGAAATGATGATCAAGAAGAAGAAGCTAAAGTTTTGAATCAAGAGGAAGAAAGGCTTTTTCGGGCCATTTCCAAGATCAGGAAAAGACCTAAGATCGAGGTTCCTACATTTTTAGGGAATCTTAACCCAAAAGAATTGATCGACTGGATCAATGGATGTGAAGAATATTTTGAGTATGAAGATATCAAGGATCCTAATCGGGTCAAGTTTGCGAAGGCCAGACTGAAGGGTCATGTGAAGATCTGGTGGCAAGAGATTCAATTGGAGCAAAATAGAAGAGGAAAGGATAAAATCACAAGATGCGGGTGGATGGTGGATAAATTGAAGTGATAGTTCATCCCTATTGATTATGAGCTTGACCTACTGAAGAAAATGCAAAGTTTGAAGCAAGCAGGAAGATTTGTTCAGGAGTATATAGAGGAGTTCTATCGAATCCTCATCAGAACAGGCCATGCAAAAGCTAACAAGGAGAAAGTTGCCCATTACCTTAATGGGTTGAGGCCAAGCATTCAGGAGGAGCTGAATCTAGTTCGAATGAACAATATTGAAGAGGCATACCAGTTTGCCCTAAAAGTAGAGGAAAAGCTAAACAAGAAGTTTGAGAGTAGACAAAGCGGAAGAGGTCATGATGGAAGATCTGGTGGATGGTCATATGGAGATCAAAATGAAGATCCAAAAAAGCAATATGAGACTAGTAACAGTCAGAATCAGAGAGGAGATAATTTCAATCATTTCCAAGATCATAACAATAGAGATTGGAGAGGAAGAGGAAGAGGACAAGGTTCAGGAAGAGGAGGCTTTTGTGGAACATGTTTTCACTGTGGAGAAGAAGGTCATAGGGCATTTGAATGTCCTCCACGCTAAGGAGGGACAATTAGGAGGAACGAAGGCCAGGCTAGAGTTGCATATGTAGATGAAGATGCTAGATCATCACATTCTGAATATGTTGAAAGAGGAGAAACATTGATTAATAGAAGAGTCCTATTGAGTCATGAAAATGAACTTGAGCAAAGAAGCCTATTTCACACTAGGTGCAAGTGTGAGGGTAAGTGTTGTGACGTGATTATTGATAGTGGCAGTACTAATAATTTGGTGTCAGAAGAGATGGTGACAAAGTTGAAGCTCAAGAGGCAGAAACATCCACATCCATATCGGGTTGCCTGGGTGTAGGATAACCACAAGGTCATGGTCAGTGAATAGTGCCTAGTGAAGTTCAAGATTAGCGGTTACCAAGATGAGGTACTATGTGATATCATATCTATGGATGCATGCCATATGTTGTTGGGTAGACCTTGGCAGTTTGACAAATGTGTTGTACATGATGGTCATGTGAATACCTATTCCTTGACAAAGGATGGAGTGTGACATAAGCTAAAACCATTGAAGGAAACATAAGAAAAGGTATGTGGTAATGCAAGAATAACTTTTGTTGATAGAGGAAATTTATCAAATGGTATGAGGCATGAGCATATGTGTTTTACCTTAATTCCAAAGGCTAGGAAAGAGGAAGTAGAAGATGTACCTATAGAAGTTGCATAATTATTGAATGAATTTTAGGATATTGTATCTGATAATGTACCTAATGGATTGCCACCAGTAAGAAAAATCAGTCATTAGATGAACTTGATTCTAGGAGCCAGTTTTCCAAATAAGGCAGCACACAGAATGACACTAGCAAAAAGTGAAGAGTTGAAGATAGATTTGAAGTTTAGTTCATCACATCATCCATAGATTGATGGATAGACAGAGATGGTGAATAGGAGTTTGGGAAATTTGCTGAGATGTTTGGTTGGAGATAAGCCAATAGGATGGGATTTGATTTTACCACAGGCAGAAATTGCATACAATAATTCTGTCAATAGAAGCATTGGTAAATCACCATTCTAGATTGTATATGGGAGTAGTCCAAGAAATGCATCTAAGTTGAGAAAGATAGATAAAGGAAAAATAAGTAGTGCTAAAGCTAAGGATTTTACAGAACATTTGAAGAACATCCATGAGGAGGTCAGGAAGCACATTACCAAGATGAATGCACAGTATAAGGATAAGACAGATGAGAAAAGGAGGCATAAGGAATTTCAGGTTGGAGATGAAGTCATGGTTCATTTCTAGAAGGAAAGATTTCCGGTTGGTACATATAACAAGTTGAAAATGAAGAAGTTTGGGCCATGTAAGATACTAAAGAAGCATGATTCAGGAAATGCATATGAGGTCGAGTTGCCTATTGAGCTGAATATTTCACCAGTATTTAATATTTTAGATCTGACAGAGTATCATGAAGGAGGTGTTGAAGATGAGGTTATAGCAGCATAGTGGAGTATTCCAGCAACTAGTTTAGATATCAAGGAGATTGAAGACATACTAGATAGTCATGTTGGCAGAAGCACAAGGAACAGGACATATGAAGAGTATTTGGTCAAATGGAAAGGATGACCTATTGAAGATTCATCATGGCTAGCAAAGGAGGAGGTTAACCGTCTTGGTTTTCCTCTGCACACCTGAGTCATGATAGGGTCACTTCTCAAATTACCCCAGGTGTTTGATGCAGGAGCATCCTAGGTGTAAGAGCAATCTTGCATCACCCAAAAATATTTCTGTTTGCTTTTCAATAAGGGCTATCTTGTACAAAGCTACTATTTATGGAAACTTACTATTTTTAGTAAGTTGGTCATATGATCTCAGAATGTTTTTATTTCACAGTTGGAGATTCATCCTAGTCATTTCAGCCTACCAGTTGAGTTTCATTGCCACATCATCAGTATTGGTGAAGTTATTGAGGTTTTTGGGTATGAAATCTTTCAGGTCAATTTTGAAGGCCTTAGAAGCTCCAGATCATGATCGACCCTCGGCTGACTAGTGCTAGCGTGTGTTAGACACTGTAGATCTCCTCATGGCATTTCCGAAAAGTGGTTACAATAGAAAAACAAAGCTATGGTTAGAAAGTTATGGCCTTTGGAAGTTGGGTTACCTAAAATTATATTTTGTATTTCTTTTGAGCCAACCCTATTGTAATAATTGTGAAAAATAAATAATTCTATGTATAGTCAGCCTTAAGGGCTAAATTTTTGGAACCTTCTCGGGTGGTGGAAATTGCCTATATAAAGAAGGCCCATAGTGTTGTCTAGGCAGTTCTGGGTAGTAGATCTGGATAATAATTTGAGGCTTTGTCCTATAGAATATTGTAAGGGAATGCCCATGTGGCTTTGCATATTGTATATCTGAAAGTTTTTAATTCCACATTTGTGGAGATAATAAGAAGCCCATTTTCTGTTCTTGCAAATTGTTGTTGTTTCTCTATTTCTGTTATGTGTTTGTGGTATTAAGGGGAGCACCCTTCATCAGTTGTCTTTAGGATTTTTAAGTTTGTGATAACCTTATTCCTGGTCCTTGCTGCACTTGTGATAGGTGTAGGGTGCTTTACTCCATAGTTTGGGTATCTAAGGGACCAATCCCTTAACCATCATTCACTGTTCCAAGCTTCCTGCTGCCCACTTTGCATCAAGTGGTAACTTGATGCAAAGTGGGAAAAATGAAGTGTGGAACAGTGAATGATGGTTAAGGGATTGGTAACTTGGTAACTTGATGCAAGGTGGACAGTAGGAAGCTTGGAACAGTGAATGATGGTTAAGGGATTGGTCCCTTGGATACCCAAATTATGGAGTAAAGTGCCCTACACCTATCACAAGTGCAACAAGGACTAGGAATAAGGTTATTAGAACCTTAAAAGGCCTAAAGGCAACCTAATCACTAGGTTCTTCCAAGTCCCAAATTACCAATAAGCAAGATTGGCTATGAAGCACACTTAACCTAATTTGTGAGAAAACCCCATGAAATGACTAGTAGGACTAGTGGTGACCTATGTTCTTGGATCTAGCCTATTTAGGTCCTATTCATTTAGTTCCAATGGTTCTTTCATTTAAAAGCAACCCATACAACATAGTTTCTTTACAAATCCAAAACTAGGCTTGTAGCCCTTCCTAGGAGAGATTTTGATCCTAGACCAAAATACTTCCATACAATGTATTGAACAAGTTGGAGATTCAGATACCCTTTTGGACTTTAGGGATTATATCTAGGCACCAAGATGTGAAAATGAAAGGAACATAGGAAAATGCCTAATCTAGGCAAGGCTATTAGGCCTAATTAGGTCTCTAATTGCACTACAAGTGCTATTTCCTCCAAACCAATTCCCAAACCAGTTATGGTAACATGTGAGGGCATATATAAGGTCCTTAAATCCTAAATTTGAGATCTTGGTGAATCCCCAACAAAGAGTTATGTTGAGTGTACTCAGTTGCTTGCAGGTGCACACATAGTCATGTACACCCAGGGCATCATGGCGAACTCATCTCCTTGCAAATTACCACCTTTAACCTGCATAATTAGAAAGTATATAAACAAAAATTGAATTTTTCCAAGGGGCATCAGATTCCCATGGTGGAATTTATTAGAATACACAAAACCAATTGAAACCCTGGTTTTAGTCCTACAATCCAGGTAGTCAGATAAAAACTTTGATAACTTCCAAACTAGAATTGATCAAAGCATGAAATTAGGTGAAAATGAAAGTAAATTCATAGAGAAAAATTTTGGCTTTAGAAATTCATGGCCTCCTATCCGTACAAGTCCATACACACCAATTGTTCTCAGGATTTGCAGAGAAATGGTTATGTTTTTATTGATTCAAAATACCAAATTACATATCCTTACCTTCCACTTGCCTGGTAGGGATTATGAAGGCCTCCCCCATCAGTTACAAACTGAATTTCAAACCAAATGACCATTGGGGGGTTGTTTACAACTTTTGGCAAAACTTGTCAAAGTTGCAAAGCAACTTTTACAACTTTTTAGCAACTTTCTTATCCTAGGTAACCAAGATTGGTCCATACCTAAGGCTAATGATTGAACATGGATCCAAAAAAATTCAAACATGAAAATAGAAAAATCCTAAGATTTTAGGCCCTTTGACCATATTTGACCATAGTAGACCAAGGGCTTATAATTGTGCCAATCTTGGAACTAGGTCTTACAGTTTGGTCTAGATGCCTAGATGATATATCTAACCTAATCTAGATGTTCCTAGGACTTTGATTCATCATCATTTATTGTGGGTGCTCCTACACTAGATTTAGGATTGATCAATCTATTCGGTTAAGTTTCAAGCAAGAAATCAATAAAGTCCTAGAAATTAGGCCTATTAGCCCTACTTTCTAGGAAGCCTGTGTACGAAGGCTATGGAACCCTAAATCCTCTTGAATCTTTTATAACTTCCAAAAGGGTACTCAAATGTAAAGTTTGTTTTGCAGGTTATTTGGAAGGATTTGACAAGAAGTTAGGAAAAGATCCTATCAAGGGCTACAAGGGAACTAGGCCTAATTAGACCTCCATAAGACTAGTTCTTAGAACCGATTGAAAAGAGATTTGAGATCCATCAAAATGGATTCAAAAGGATACATAATGAATGTTTTCAAGGTATTTGGTATTCCTGTAACCACTTTGGTAGTTTGTGTGAGAAAGGCACTTAGAGTCTTCTAAGTGTTTGAAAGCATTGAAACAAAACTTAAAGGTGAATTTCCTTCAAGGCTAAGCATAAGGAGATTAACTATTAGAATAGAGTTTGGTAGGGTTTTAGGTTGGTCACCTAAGTCTATTAAGATCCTAGAGGAGAGTAGGATCCTTGGAAGAAGACAAGAAAGGTCTTCATAGTGTACACACTAAGATGTGCACTTCTCTAAATCATTGCTTTCAAGGGAATCCATGGATTGGAAACCTTGAGAAATTGATTTAGAGCTCCCTAGGCATGGAGTGCAAGGGTGTTAAGAATGCTCTCAGCTAGAGCTATTAAGCCAATAACCTTGCTAGTAAATCATTCAATGGGAGATTCAAATGAAGACAAGGGCAAAAATGCCAATATCCCCAAGAATCAAATGGAAATGAAAATGCAATGCAACTATGCTAGAAATGAAAATGCAAGCTAAGCTATAAAAATGAAAGATAAAAGTATTACAAAGCCTCCTAGTTAAGCTAGATGAAGTAATCTAAAGTATAAAGGAAACTAAGCTAAATATGAAGCTATGAATGCTATGATAATGCAAGAAATGAAACTATGATAACATGTAGATGCAAAAGCCAAGAATGCTCCAAATCTTCAAAAGCTCCAAAGTGACCTAGAAAACCTCTAGCATAACATTAGCATAAAAAGATTGGGGATCTAGAATGAAGAAGAGAGATCTCCTTTTATAAGAAATGAGAAGGAATGGACCATGGAGATTAAGAGGTAAAAGATTTAATCAAGGGTGGAGCATCAAAGAGAAGCAATCCATGTGCACAAATATCCTCCAATGAGAAAATAAGAGTTGACTTTTGTGCCCATATGAGACAAAAAGTGCTTTTTCCTTTTTATAAAATGCTTTATTTGTGCAACTTAGGATAAGAGGAAAAGTGGGGGGCTTTTTATTTAATTAAAAGAGGAAGAAACTCCTTTTAATTAAATAAAGACTTTAGGATAAAAATGGTTAGCCCATATAAAATAATTGAATAAATGATAGAATTAGGATTTGATCAAGAAAAAGCAATTGATGATTTAGCAAAAGGGGCTAATAGTCTACATGACCATTTTTGGATGATTACATTTTCCCCTCTTTGACTAATGTGTGATCAATCTAGGAAAACATTACGTCAAAGAATAGATCAACCAAGAAGGCAATAGATAGAGTTCTGACTCCAAAGAATGAAGTGCAGAGAGATAGAAAATTCTACGTGGTCAGCCTGGTAGCGATAGTACTGAACACTTAGGAAAGAGATGGACAATATCAGGACTCAAGATGAGAACTAACATGTCAAGTGCAAAGATAGATCGATCAGAGCAAATGGAAAGGTAAGCATATGCTCTGGAGAATAGCCAATAGGATATGATGTGTCTTCCCCCTCGGGATTGAAAGTGAAATTAGGTAGAGGGAATGCAGAAGCAAGAGCAACATGATCAAATCACTAGAAATCATAATCGAAGATGAAAGATAAGAGAATAACCATCAAGTAGTGAAGATATGCCCCAGTCAAGACCTCAGAGAGAGATGAATGAAAGACTAGAAGGGTGAGAGAGATGGAGATGAAGAAGGAAAGGATGCCCCAGTGAAGATCAAAGGATCAGGCCTCAAAAGGTTAGCTAATTGTGCAGAAGAAGGAGAAATGTGAGTTGGATGGTCAAGGTGAACTCAAATTTCAGTTTCAATCACAAAATGAAGAGAAAATGGTGTGATATGAAAGACAAGAAGCGAAAGACATGATTAGGAAGAAGCAAAAGGTGAGTGCAGTTTGACTAATAAGTCCATGAAAGATGAAAGGAGAGCTCTCTCCATATGCAAGATGCAAAACTAACTAACATGAACCTAAAAATGCAAGCTACTATGAAAAGTGGTTTACTTGCAAGGTCACAAAGCTGTTAGACTCTAATATTCATCATCGAGCATTATTGGTAGCATCGCAAGATCATACAACACACACTAGTATAACTATGTGAATCTGAATATGATTTATATCAAATAGGAATGTGGAAATCCCACCTAAGCATCAAAGACATATAGGTCAAGATGACTAGTGCAGTGAGATTACCTAAGTTTAATATAGCAAGATTATACTCACATCGAGACACAAGGAAAGTCAAGATGGCTATAAGTATGCACTTGCAAAAACAATCAAGAATAATACCATGTAGATCCCAATGTCAAGTGGAACAAGCATAAATGTTATTGACAATTAGGATCAACAAAATATACCCACAAGTAGAAAAAGAAATAAAACATGTCCTCATGCCCTCAGTCTTCTAGCTATGCATCATCAAAAACTTCTTAGGGAATGAACACTCATCAAAGAAATCATCATAGATAGTACACCAATAAATAAAGTCAAGCAAGTCTCTACAAGTGTTTAAGTGCGTGTGTGTTGGTCATAGAGTCAAACTTTGAGTATCGCATCTGCTAGTGAGAAATATTGCATCATTTGAGACTGCGGATAGGATATCTGATAAGTGTTGAGAAACACTCGATGCTAGGAAAGTGTTGAAAAACACAATTGGGGTGGTGTTGAAAAACACTGTTGGAACCAAGTTACCCAAGAAACCTGAATGCACAAAGAGACCCAAGATAAGCTAGAACAACATATGCCCCCCGAGACTAAGACAAGAGTCAATTCCAAGCTAGGAGAGGCAAAGTGGGAAGTGGAGCAGAGGAGCACCATGCAAGATTGATAGACAGAGGTGCAAGGGTCTCAAGTAGTGCCTGTTTCTAGGTTTTCACCACTTGAAAAAAAATTTCAGGACTTTTTTCAATTTTTTTGTATTTTTGCTACCAAGGCACCTGTTTCCAGGTTTTCACCAAGGCACTTTTTCTATTTTTTTTAAATTTTTTTTTTTTTTTTGGTGAGACATCAAAGTGCCTATTGCTAGGTTTTCACTAGGATGCTCATTTTTTCAGGACATTATATGCTTTTTAGGATTTTTTCAGCATCATATATGAATTTTTTTGGAATTTTTTTAGGATCAATAAAATATATACAAAGAGCTCAAGGACCTTAAGCATAGAACTTCTGCAATTGTAGAACATTGATAGGCTTGGTAAGCTCTACTTCCTCTAATGTAAATAACTGAGAGGCACTAGACCCAAATGCTACTATGATAATACAAGGTCCTAACCAATAGGAACCATCCCTAAGCAATTTCCAAGCTAGCGTGGGATCATTAAAGTGTGATCTACATATACCGTCATGGACTTCAGCTAGCAATTTGTCTGACTCCTCTATTTCTAGACACTTAAGGAGAGTTTCATCTAGAACCTTCCTATACAAGTCACCAGAGATGAGGGTAAAGTGTGAGGCATGATGGATGAGATGGTGCTTCATATTGCGTGTTAGATTTTCAAGAATAACATGATCTTGGAGATAGGAAAATATGATGGCAGTGTAAGGACTATGAGCAAGATAGTGTAATTCTTCCACCAGGAACTTAAAGTGTGATTTATGCTTTTTCAATTGTAAAATGGATGTCAAAGTAACCATGACATTAGCAACTTTATTTTTGGATAAGTTCACCATGTTCTTGTAAAGAATTAGCTTGTCATCTTTTATTTGATAATCATCATTTTTGAGCAGGTCTTTATTTTTACTTTTTTTAGGTTTGGATACCGCCACAATGTGGTTTTCACCATCTAACCATTGCTCTTTTCTTTTCTTTTGATTTGATGAGTGAGATACTTGATTTCTGATTTAGTCCTTTTTGTTGCTGGTTCACTAGTGGAAGAAGCAATAGGTTCAATGGCATGTTGATCCTGGGTGGACCAAGCTATGAGATCTAATTTTGCAAGATGAAATGAAGTGACTGGTTCAATAGCATTTATGCGAGGGATGTCATCTCTGGTGACAAGAGAGGTCAAGCCTATAGGGTAAGCTCCAAAAGTGTTAAGATTTAGACTTGTCATAGAAGGACCAGTGTGGTCCACTAAAATAATACATGGATTAAACTCATCAGACCCTATGCAAGACTTATCAACTACATCACGTTGGTCACCATAAGTATGAACCACATCCACTTCCATATCCACTGTGGAAGATCCGTCGGAGAGAGTATCCCATTCATATTCATTTGAATCTATTGTTACACTTCTACTAGGATGCTTACACCAAGAAGGTTTAGGACCTTTAGAAGTAGAGGCTTCAGCATCATTATTTGTGAGATCTCCTCTTTTCATTAAGCGTGAAATATTTCTACGCTGTCTATCAAAGCTCAATGACTCATTAGGTATAAAATTTTTGGGTGTGGAGGCTTCAGCTGTATCATCAGTAGACATGCATTCTCCTTCCCAAAGGAGTGAAGTAGAAGGAAGATTGTCTCCCATTTGGGCCATAGTGTGTAGTGGTGACTCATCTGTATCTATGTCTAAATCACTAATCATGGGAGCATTTCTAGAACATGTAGGGAGGTCATCGTCGGCACCATATCCTACACCTGTTGTAATCTTAGAGGGTCGGCCATTAGTATGACTCAAAGGCTTGAATAGGGCATGTCCATTATCATTTATAGGTCCTTGACCTTGATAGCCCATTTGCTACAAAAATTTATAGCATTTACCATAGCGCTTAGGAGAAATAGGAGTAGCAATAGTGGTACTATCTTCTTCGTCTCTATAGATCCATGCCGTAACAACTTGTTCTTCCCTTTCTACCTCTAAGGGTATGGATGCTTGAACAAAATTACCAAAAAATACAATAGAAAAAGTAGAAGGCTTCATCTTATCAGAAGGTCTCCCATATGATCTAGGGGAAGTAGGCATAGCAACATGGGAATCTGGTGTGTATTCACCCATACCAAGGCTCATCATCTTAAATGTTTTCTCAAAAGCAACCAGGGACACAGTAGGATCATTAGAAGGTTTTTTATGAGGAACAAATGTTTCAATAGTAGCAAGAGCATTAATAGCAATAGAATGATCCCCTAGAATAACAATTTTAGCTTCGTTATGAGGGAATTTGATGCATCGATGGTATGTAGAAGGAACAGCTTGCATGTCATGGATCCAAGGATGACCCAAAAGAATGTTATAAGCAAGTGGGATGTCCAATGCTTGGAACATGATATCTTTTGTGATAGGGCCCACTCGAACAGGCAGTGTGACAAGACCTTTGGAAGATCTTTCAACTTCATCATATGCTTTTATAGTATTTTTCGCTTAGGATCGACAAATTTTTTTACAAACGCAGTTGTTGTATGACATTGAAAGAAATAATATTTAACCCAACACCATTTCCTCTCAGGACTCGGTGGACTCAGGTGTGGTAGATCATAACTTTAATGTGTAAGGAAAAGTTGTGAGGGTGGTTAAGAGATACATCATATTCTGCAAAAAAGGATAGATAGTGAGGTGATGAGATGTGGTTGACCATAGCTTGGAACCTATCTGGGTCAATGTCATTAGGGACATTAGCTATACACAAAGCCTTTTCAAGGATCTCCTTGTGCAAAGGGGATATCTCAAGAAACTCAAAAATAGATATCTATGCAGGTGTCCGTTGCAACTGATGGCAAAGATCATAGCTAGACAAAGCTGAAGGAATTACTAGTTTGGAAGATGAGGCTTGTTTAGGATCAGGCATAGTTTTAAGGACTAGTTTAGCTTGCCCCCTAGTAATAGCATTCAGTGCCTCACTTTGGGAAGATGAACTACCTCATGTTTGCAAGACCAACTTTGGCATACCATGATTGGCTTTATGATCATCTTGAGGTCTCATCATAAGAACATTCTCAATGGACTCTACCATGTTGATCATAGGTGAATCAAAAGTATATGTATAGTTGATCTTAGCATCATGATTCTTCTTATGTGCTTGAGAGGTTTCACCTTTGTCATACTTAGGTAGAGGATCTTTGAAAGCCTAGTGATCAAAGTTTTTAAGTAAGCCATCTGTGAGAATTGTGCCCCCATCAATGAGATCTTGTATAGCATCTTTAAGCATGAAAAAATTGTCAGTCTTGTGTCCCTTGTTTCTATGATAGTGGCAGTAATGATCCTCTCTCCACCAATTAGGCTTAACTGGTGGATCATAGGGATGAGTTTTATCAGGAAGCGTAAGATAATTGTTGGCAACCAAAGTCTTAAGAATCACATCATATGGTTCATCCAATGGGGTGTATACCTATCATCAAAATTGCTTCTTTGGCTTATCTGCATACTGAGGCTTAGAAGCATTTTGAGCATTGGCAGCTTCTTGTTCTTTTTCTGTGTAAATACCATTAGAAAGGTTGAGAGCAGGCTCTTTAGCTTTAGGGACATCTACAACCCCATCATTAACAACATACTTATTCCTATTCCAAGGTTTTCTCTTGTCTTTGCCATTGTTTCTAGTATCCTTATTGATAACAATATCACCCTTTTTTATGGCCACATCCTCAATCCTATATGCACTTTCAACCATGTCATTTAAAGATGAGAATAGTTGTTTCCTAAGATCATAATATAGCTCAAGCACTAGAGTGTTGACGAAGATGCCAATATTTTCTCTTTCAAGTAACTGATGAGAATATCAAGAATACATTGACCTTGAATGTTACAAGTAAGTGGCAAATGGCTCACCTTGATTTTTCCTTAGAGCACTTAGATCTATCATAGTGATAGGTTATTGAATGTTGTATGAATAGTGTTGTGTAAAGCGCATAGACAATTCATCAAAAGTCTTCAAAGGAGGTGTCAACTTGGCAAACCATTCTAGAGCTTGTCCTCTTAAGCTTCGAGGGAACAGTCGCAGCAAAAATGTGTCTTCATGAAGGAAGTCCATGCTAAGAGCATAAAAGTGATGCACATGGTCATGGGGATCACCGTTTCCATCATATTTGTCATACTTAGGAACCTCAATATCCCTAGGAAATGGGACCATGTATAGACTTCTATCAAAAGGAAGAGCACAAATAGATTCCACAAAGGAAACCTTTGGAGGTTCTCTTTCTATTGCCATTTGAGTAAGGCGTTGATTTGTCCAACGTAGTTCCTCTCTAAGGACTTTCAATTCAGTTGGTACTCTTTGTTGGACAATTTGTCTAACATCATAGCCGGGAGGAAGTTTGTATCCCCTAGAAGTCATGTATTGAAAGTATTGATCTCCATTTCGCTCTAAAAGTTTAAGCATCATATGTTGGGAGACCTCATCTTGTTCAAATCTCATAAGCTCCTCACTAGAAACCTCATCAATAGCTTCTTCCTCATGGTGAGAGGGAGGGGGTCTAGGAGGTGAAGAAGGTACATCAAAAGTCCATCTTGGAGGGGACCTTGGTGGTGTGTTGTTGCCATAATTTCCATGAACATAAAAAAGTGGTCTATGCTCATAACCACTAGTCTCGGGTTTCTCGTGAGACATTCCCTTCATAGCCATGTGCCTAGCAGCATCCATTATGTTCTCACTATGTTCCTTGTCTAAGAACTTTTGGTTGTCTCTATGCTCAAAGTGATCTTGCAAATGGTGAAACTTTTCTTGTTCAGTGAGAGTGAGTGAGACACTATCTGTGTTTTTGGAAGACTTAAATGTAGAAAAGAGGAAACCTCCTTTGTACCATGGGGTAGCCTTAGAATCCTCAGAACTAGAACTAGTGTTGCTAATAGGTGCTCCTGAGCATCTGGTAGGAGAAGGTAACTATGTATAATTGAATGAAGGGTGACTCCCTTGTTCAAATTGAGACCGAGTTGTAACCAGCATGAAAAAGAATGTTGTTCAACCAATAAAATGAGACAAAGTTTCTTAGATGTTGAGATAAGCAAAAGCCAATGATGATCACTTGTCGAGATAGAACAATAGAGATGGCTAGTCAAAGTGCTCAAGAACTTACAACAGTCAATTGACACAAGCCTAGAAGTGAACAAAAAGCTCGATTAGCAAGTAGCTAGATAGGTAACCATGTTTTGAAAAGTGATCAAAAGTGACATTCGATAGGCTCAAATCCAATAGTTTTAGCTCATTTGTTTTAGTCTAGAACAATCCTAAGCATGTAGGTAACAAACCAGCTTCAGATAAGAATAGAAAAAGACACTCTACAATAGGTTAAAATGCAAGCGTAACAGCTCCAAATTGCAACAGTAGCAGGATAGCAGAATAACTCAAGATTCTTGGTTGAAGGTATGTGATGATGTTTTAGTATCATACGACTCTTGACTAGTGAATGTGAAAAACTTAGTTTTGAAAGCAATTTGGTCAATGTTGTAGATTGCAAGTACAATTTCTTGGTTTCAAGGACAATAATATTAGGAAGTACACAAGTTTGCAAATAGTAGGTGATCAAACATGTCATCAAACACTTGTGCAAGAGAAAAAGAAACCTTGCCAAGACAAGCAGTTGGGATATCAAAATGAAAAATTCTATGAGGACTACCGCAATGTTTGTATGTTCAAGAATGTTTGCACGGGTACATAACAACAAGATTAGTTCAAGCACTTGCTAGCCTAGAAGGAAAAAGGCTCAATACTTAGCAACTTGGCCCACACTTGATGTTCCATTGCCTCACACAAAGTGGTTTCCCACAATAGATGTTGGCTTTTTCATGGAGGTGCCAATGACACAACCAAAGGAACACAGATGGTGAGTAATCTTGGGGTGATCCAGGTTATTCCACTTGGATCAATCCTTGCAACAAGAAGCTAAGTAGAAAAATAGGGTGGCATCTACCTATGGTTCTTAGTAAGGGCTTCCATTCATAGTACCCCTCTTGCTCCTCAAAAAGGACTGGGACCTCGTGGCCACAAGAGTACCTTAAGAATTCTTGCTCAACACTTTCCTCATGGTCACAATCCCATAAGTACTCACATCAAGCGAAGACAAGCACTACGTCTACCAAGGTTTTGTGTCCTTGATAGCCTTGAGATTATAGTGGGTTGGAATAGCTCAGTATTAGCTTGTCCCCACTTGGGTTGTTCCTCTTGATTGCTCAAGAGTAGGCCTGCTAAAGGATCCTAAAACTAAACAAAGAGTGGATCAACTTTTGAGTGTCAAGATTTTTGGTTCACCTCAAGGGTGAAGAGCATAATCTCCTAGCTCAAAAATCTCTCCCAAACACACCAAACAAAGAGCTCAATTACCCTCTTGCTTTCAAAATCCAAAGATGGGTCAAGATTTTCTGGTTCACCATAAGGGTGAAGAGCATACTTCTCCTACCACCCAAGAATTCCTACAACAAGATATTGTGTTCCTATGAAATGAAACAACTAGTAATTGCCACACTTGAAATGAAATAAACAAAAAGCACCTTTTTTTGGTTTTCTATGCTTTGGAAAGCCCTGCAAAAATAATTAGTAGCCCTTGTGCATTTGAAGCTTTGACATGCGTTCTTTTTAAGCAAAATATTTCAAGCAATGAGAACACCTACAAGCAAAACTTGTTAGCTCCACAATGGTTAGCACATCAAAAATTAGATAATCTACAAGTTAAATAGCTGATCAAATGGAAAAATTTGAAAATGAAACCAACATGGTTGGATTAGGCTTGGAAAGAGCTTTCCAACAATATATCACACTTAAATTTTTGATACCATATATGAAAATTTCTCAAAAAATGGGTCTCTGTCTGTCGCAGTATTTTGCATGAGATAGTACTCACAGCCGCGCGAGAAAGTACTAAACCACATGTGAGAATGCACAAGCCCGCATGAGAACATATGTCGTCTCACACAAGAAAGCACAAGGGCTTGCACGAGAAAGTACATAGGCTCGCATGAGAAAATACCTTTGTCATGCATAGAAGTGCTAGTAATAGCAAAACTTCACGTGATACAGTGAGAAACTTCGCACGAGATTTTGTAACAGTGACACATGGAAGTACAGATAGCGTATGGAAATTGTAAAAAAATAAAAAAAAGCTAAAACTTGCAGTGGAAATGCAAGAAAAGAAGGACAAAACAAAGTTGTTTTGCTCCATGGTGGGTGCCAAAAATGTACACACTAAGATGTGCACTTCTCTAAATCATTACTTCCAAGGGAATCCATGGATTGGAAACCTTGAAAAATCAATATAGAGCTCCCTAGACATGGAGTACAGAGGTGTTAAGAATGCTCTCAGCTAGAGCTATTAAGCCAATAACCTTGCTAGTAAACCATGCAATGGGAAATTCAAATGAAGACAAGGGCAAGAATGCCAATATCCCCAAGAATCAAATGGAAATGCAAATGCAATGCAACTATGCTAGAAATGGAAATGCAAGCTAAGCTATAAAAATGAAAGATAAAAGTATTACAAAGCCTCCTAGTTAAGCTAGATGAAGTAATCTAAAGCATAAAAGAAACTAAGCTAAATATGAAGCTATGAATGCTATGATAAAGAAAGAAATGAAACTATGATAGCATGTAGATGCAAAAGCCAAGAATGCTCCAAATCTTCAAAAGCTCTAAAGTGACCTAGAAAACTTGTAGCATAACATTAGAATAAAAATATTGGGGATCTAGAATGAAGAAGAGTGCTCTCATTTTATAAGAAATGAGAAGGAATGGACCATGGAGATTAAGAGGCAAAATATTTAATCAAGGGTGGAGCATCAAAGAGGAGCAATCCATGTGCACAAATATCCTCCAATGAAAAAATAAGAGTTGACTTTTGTGCCCATATGAGACAAAAAGTGCTTTTTCCCTTTTTATAAAATGCTTTATTTGTGCAACTTAGGATAAGAGGAAAAATGGGGGGCTTTTTATTTAATTAAAAGAGGAGGAAACTCCTTTTAATTAAATAAAGACTTTAGGATAAAAATGGTTAGCCCATAGAAAATAATTGAATAAATGATAGAATTAGGATTTGATCAAGAAAAAGCAATTGATGATTTAGCAAAAGGGGCTAATAGTCTAGATGACCATTTTTGGATGATTACACATAGCACTTGTGTGAGGACACCAAGAAGAACATACACCAAAAGGGGATGATGAGGAGGTTTGATAGTCTTAGAATCATCAAAGGTAATCAAAAGTTCTCAAGGTATTTTATTCTTAGGTTTTTTTTGAGGTTTAGGTTGAGGTGGAACTTGAGGTTGAGGTTAAAGCTGAAGTGGAGATACAAATTGATCAACATGCTCGACATGGTTAACAATGTGATTAAGATCATCCATCTTTGAATCATAAATAATATCCATAGAAGATGGCTAAGAAATGGTATTAGTATCATGTGTAGGCAAAGGATTCATATAGATTTGAAGTTTTGATTAGGAGGAGAGACATATTTGTTCCCTCTACCATCAAGATTACCAAAAAATAAGGTATTAGAATTGATAAAGTCTTGAACCTTATGTTTTAAAGAATAAAACTTTTCAGTATCATGACCATTTTGATGATGATATTGAAAAAAAGCTTTAGGATCAAAGGATTTGGATGCTATCATAGTAGGTAAAAGAGGTTGAATAGAAGGTAAAGTAATCATATTAGCAGTTAACAACCTATTCATAATAGAATATAAATATTCAGAGAGAGGAGTAAACGTACAATTTAATCGAAAAGCAATGGATACAGAAGTGGCATTATGGGATGCAACAACTTGATTAACAACTACATTTTCTTATTTGTTTATCTTGACATAGTTGTTGAATTTTTTAAATTTGTTTGGATTAGGAGTAGCATCACTCTTATCAACTAGAACAGGAGCCATTGGAGTGTTGCTCTCAAATTGACTCACTTGTAATTGATAATGATGAAGTGCTACACAGAGTTGTTGAAAAGAGGTAAATTTAGTAACATTAATTTTATCTCTAATATCCTTTTGCAAGTTTGAAATAAATATACGTTGAATATCCATATCAGGAACATGATAGGAAATTTGAGCATGTAAATGCTTAAATCTACCAATGAATTCAGTCAATTTTTTCTTAGTGTTTTCTTTACAATGCATCAAATCAGTTAAAGACACTTGCAAACCAATGTTATTTTGAAATTGTTGAATAAAAGCATTAGTGAGTTTTGGAAAAGATTCAATAGAATACGGAGGCAAGGAACAATACCATTGTAAGGCCTTGTCATGAAAAGTTCTAGCAAACAACTTGGCTAAAATCCTATGGTCATGAGCATAATCACTACAAAGGATTTGAAATTTTTTAACATGAGTAATAGGGTCTCCCTTACCATTGTAATTCTCAAGATGAGGCATATCGGCTTGTTGAGGAATGGGAGCATGAATGATGTCTAGGAATAAAGAACTTCCCATATCATATGTAGGAATGCTAAACTTGTTTTGAGTCAAGGATGCAAGTTGTTGTTTTAAAGATGACACAGTTTGAGCCAAACTAATGATTGTTGAATCATTAGAGGAAATATGATGTATAGCAACATTAGAAACACTAGGTAAAGTGTATGAATTAGTAGGAATGGAAGACACAACTAGAGGAACACTTGGAACTACAATTGGAAGAGTGTTGGAATAAGTAAAAGGAATATTATGGTAAGAATGTTGTGATGTAGGAAGGGACACATGAGGAACACTCATAGGAATAGAGGGAACCATCATAGTCACCAAAGGAGGAGTATAGGTAGAAATACTAGGTAAAGGAATAGAAGATGGTTCCACACTAGTAAAAGGAGGAGTAAAACCTAAGTCTTGAGCTTCTTGAGCTAAATGTTTAACATTTGAATGCACAATATGAGTAATACCATGCAATAGATTAACACCTTGATCACTATCATGTAGGAATTTCTTAAGAGCCTCTATAGCTTGAATAGAATCTTGATTATGGTTTTCTTGAATAAGCCAATTACCCATTTTATCAAGTTCAGTTGAAAGTTTTTGGACTTGTTCAGGAGGAACTCTTAAAGCATCATCCTCATCATGAGATGAGTGAGATGATTTTTTATCCATAATAGGATTGGAATCATGAATAATCAAATTTCCATCCAGTTTCTTAAGGAAAGGAGAGGAAGACTCTGGATCAAAGGCACCCATAATTCTACGACTTCATCTAACCATAATATTATAAGTAGGACTAGAGGTAGTAAAGCTCATATACCAATGCAATGCAAATGAACTAAACTAAGAAAATAAAAAGTATGAACAAATGAATGTTTTTGTGTTATATGAGATGCAAACATATAAAAGAAATCTAATACATGTAAGATCTAACACCATAAAAGAAAGAGTTTAACCATAAATATGATAGGGCATCTAATTCCACAAAAGAGAGGGGCTAAGCTTGTCGGGTTCACCAAAAATGTGTGGTTTGAAAAGGTGTGTTCACCAAAATGTAATGTATTGATGTTCATATGCCTTGAATGTGTGAGGGAACATAGGATCTACTTCTTAATCCAAATTCCCAAAGGAGAGATCTAAATAGATTAAGCACAAGAAAGTGATCAATGCATAAATGAATCAATCTATGGAGAATATGAAGAAAGGAGAAAACCTTATAGTTAGTTATAGAAAATGTGCACTTGAAAAATTAATTGAATTAAAGACAAATACTAACCTCAAAATAGGGTAAATCTGGAAAAGACTATTTTCTTATGTCTGTGTTAAGTTTCGGGAGATTCTACAATTTGACCCGGCCTAGAAATGTAGAGACAGAGAAAACCCAGAAACCTTTTGTCTATCAGAGAAAGGTCATCCTTGACCTCAAGATTGGGGTACAATTGTACCCTAGGTACAATATTGACCCCCACTAAAAGTTGGCCTTGACCTGAAATAGCTTCGATGGAAATTCTATTCGCGGATCTTGGAAGTTCACCAAAAAGGGTATCAAGATCTGCATTGATATTTGTCGTCCCGCACCTACACCTGCAAGAAAAAGGGTTTTGTTGTTTGGATGAAGGGTTTTCCTTGGTCAAACCCCAGTTTGGAATCATTATTGAAATGTAATTGAAATTGCAATATATAAACAAAGTAAATTGAACTATTCACCTTGCTTATGTTGAAATCCTTGTGGAGGATTTGAATCCTTGAATCCACTAGTATGGATGCTCCAAATGAATGTAGAATTGCATGTAGGATGTCTCAAATCAATGGCATTAGATCTTCAACACCAATCTTGAATGGATCTTGGAATAGGAAGAAGCTTGAATGAATGTGGATGGAGAAATCTTCAACAAGAGGGCTCCAAAGAGATTGAATTATTCAATGGCTAACAATTGATCTCCTTGATGAATGCTTGAGTTCTTGAATTCTTGAATGCTTGAGGATGAATGAATGCTTAAATTATCTCTTTCTCCTTCTTTCTTGCTAGATCACTTGATTGCTTTATATTCATGGATGTGAATTGATGCTTGATAGTAGATGATCTTGATCATAAAAAGTGAATGTCAAAATGAGAGAGGAAGGCCTCCTTTTATAGTGATCTAGGGAAAAAAACTTCTAGAGGGGCCAACATAGGGGAATTAAATCCTCATTAGGTCTTAACCTTTAGAAATGGACCTAGATTAAATATAATTTAAGATTTTACCATTCTAAAATCTGAAATAGACAACCCAGAAGTGGGAAATAAAACTTTACGAAGCCTGACATCCCAAAACCTCTGGAATTTTAAATTTGGACCCAAGGTCAGGGTCAAGGTTGAATTTGACCTAGGTCAAAGTTGAGGTCAAATTTGACCTAGAAGGTCGACCTTGACCCTGAGGTCACAGATCTTAGTTTCTCAGGACTAGGTGCTAGAAATAGGCTGGAAATAGGTGGAGAGAGAAGAAAAATAGGGGGAAAAGCTAGATCCATTCATAGACCCATTCAAGGCACTTGACATGACCCTAGACCACTTACTCGAAGGGCTAAACCAGTCCTAAATGGAAGTTCTTCCATTTTTTGATGATACAGATATAATCAAGTCAGTCTATTAGAACTTCCTTGACATCATATTAAAGAAACAATATAACTCTCCAACAACATCTCCAATGGCTATATCAAGCACACAACACAAATAGGACCGCACAACTCAATATGAGTAGATGCGTTGCTTCACACAGTCGGCTCCACCAAATTAACTAAAAATTTCTTCTCTTGTTGAAATATGTTATGCGCTCTTAACCAAACATTGTTAACTCATCACCAAACATGAAACCAACCACGATTATCAAAATGATAAGCGCAACTGCTGAAACAATATAAACTCTGTCGGCTCCATTGGATAAACTCAGGAAACTATGAATGCAAAATAGAAATATCATAACTCA